>JAVGWX010000004.1:56373408-56973408 GCA_036924085.1 Ariolimax columbianus
CATTTTCAGTGGGGGTCTCTGTGGCAAAGTGGTCAAGCCGTTTGCCTCGTGTACTACAACAGACCATGATGTAAATTTGTTCCTGAGATTCCTGGGTTCATCGCTGGAGCTACGGAGTTCGTGCTTTGTGCGATGCCCTCGACAGATGGAGTACCCATCTGCCGAGAGAAACCGAGCTAAAATGGGGAAAAAACCCGAGGCAATGAAGTCGAGCCCCCACTTAAAGCTTTTTATTTTTTTTTAAAAGGCAACGGCTTTTATACAAGTACAGTTTCAAAAGGGATCACACATTTTCGTGACGTCTGACGGATTGTCCGGGAGGGGAACAATGTCTCCTTCCCCCTCAAACCCCTCCCCCCCACCTTCCACACACACACATTCGAGAACCGTTTGGACCTCGTTGCGAGACCTTTGAGAGACACCCAGCTGCTGCTGCCGGCCTCGGACATATTGATCGTCTGTAGTGCGAACAAATCTGACACTCCTTGTTAACTCTCCACGGTACGGATCAACCTTCAAATGACGAGTGCTATTTTAAGTTGAACTAATTATGTCACGATTATGAAAGTGATTTAAGGTCAAACAAATGTTTTTCGATTTAAATAGCAAGAAGACGGCAGCTCTGGCAATGCCCAAAAACACAGATCAGTACATTCTTTGGATGTATCAAATGAAGTCAATGAGATAATATTGTAAACGTTATATGACTGTAAAGTGTATGTGGTATTGCTATCACAGCCACTATGTTTTATCACACTACATAGTAGCAAGCCCATCTTGAGAAAAAACTAAAAACAGGAGTGGCGATATCAGTGGGCAACATCCCTGACAGGTCGAATATGTTTCAAACATCAAGAGAAACCAGATCCATATGACCCAGCCAAGAAATTGAAACAAAGAGTCCATAATTTGATCTTCGAGCTGAGAACAGGCCATGCCCCTCTTAACAAACATCTGGATAGAATGGACCCACTACATGAACAAAACTGCAGATTATGTCATGACCACGAGGAGTCAGTCAAGCAACTTCTGACTGTGTCCAGGAATGGACGTTCTACGAAACCTGCTGCTCTCACCACACCCCACTAAACACATCCCTACGGCAATTGAGGAGGACGTGTGCTTTTGTCTGAGAGACATTGGGCTGTCAAGAGCTGCCAACTCACAGCTAAAGGGATTATATTAACACACTTAGGACGACAACATAGGTCTACAAGTCCCCAAAAAGTATGTCGTAAAAGGCGATTAAGCAGATATCTTTATTGCGTTGAGAACGTGCTCAAATAAAACTCAGAGACACGTCAACAAAAACTAAGTTAAAAGCATATGGAGAGCAGCAACGGCAACGGAAACAGGTGGCGGATCAAACTTTATCTCGTGTTTTAGTCCATCATGAATGCTGCCAGGCAATGGGTTTGACTGGAATTCAAAGTATTCGACGACTTACACTTGTGTCCACGGAAACACATTGTGCTTCCCCATTTCAATTAATTAGTTCTTCCACTGTGTGGTGTTTTCCCCTCCGATAATTAGTTCTTCCACTGTGTGGTTTTCCCCTCTGATAATTCGGGTATGGTCATCGGCTATTTTTTTTAAAAGTATATCGGCTACCCAGTGTCGCATTTCTAGGATTCAGTGCACACGGCTGAACTTCCCGAGAAAGACGCCCCTCACCTTCATTCGGTGTGTCCAAGACACATAGACCAAAAATGGACTAACACACCGCCCGGAAGAGATTATGCTATGCCTGGTTGTTAGAAACATGTGCAGGACACATTGATACTTTTAATCATCACGATTAGTGTCCAAAGGAAGCAGAGTACTCGGCTCCGCTCATGGAGTCTGTACTGATCTCGGTCGAAACACTTGCCATGAAACCGCAACACGACAGCACTTCATTCCCGGATATTGGAAGTTTGCAATTTGGGAGTGTCATTTTTTGCTTCAACACGGGGAAATAGCTGAGTTACGTCTTTAATCCTGACTCCACCTGTCTCAAGGCAGCGGCGTAATCGCCTCCTCTCATAAAGTCTGCAGGGAACTCTGTTTACACATTTACCACGAAACCAGAAAGCTACATGACTTCAGTCCCGGGTATTGAACGTCCAATGAAAATTGCAACAACTTGGAGTGTCATTTTTATCTGAGCACGTGACCATGGCTGTTGTTGATCGACGCAGCGAGCCGCTGATTCCTAAGCAAACATTGTATTTATTATTAATATAAAATACATTGTTTGCCACACATTTACTTAAGCTCTCCTGAAGTTCTTTCTTATATATCCATTTATTGACATATTTGTGTTCATAGTTTTTTTACGATATAGTCACCAACGTCAGCCTCCTAGAAAGATATTTTCAGGTCTAGATAGAAGGTGATATAAAAGACATCGCAGGCTTTGGATATGGAATACCTTGTGAAAAGAGCCAGACGACATCGCAAGGCAGACACTGTTCGGGAAAACAAGTGTAAGAGAAGTAGGCGAACAATCAAACTAACTTTGAGAAGAGGGCAGGAGTCACACCTGTGGGAAACAGGACATACGTCGCATTAGTTGGCGGAGAGGACAGAGGACAGACATATATCAGAGTTGTTGTTTGAGGACTTCTGCTCTTAGTTCTCAAACTCCAGCTACCAAGCCCTAAAAAGGGCTTTGAACGTAGCAGGATGTTGTCCGGAGAACGGAATGCGTTGTGTCGTAGTTTACAACTTAAGCTGTGGTATTTGCATCTTTCGATTCGACACAGCCGGCATTTTCGGGGTACTGCGTTAGCCTTCCCTCTTCGATCCCTTCTCCTTAGTCAGTCTACCCTGTTATAGCCTATTATCCAGGATCATCACGTACAGGTGAAAAAGAGTCTTCGCAGCGCTGGGTCGCTGGCCCTGAAGCTAGCAGTCAGCTTTGAGTCGCTGACCGGTGCAGCTCATGCACTGCTAAGCATCTTGATCCCTGCTCTGCAGTGAGCTCAAGTGTTTTAATTGATTGCTTCATAGATTGATTGCTTCATAGATTGATTGCTTTATAGATTGATTGCTCAATAGATTGATTGCTTCAAAGATTGATTGATTATTTGTCTGTGTTGACTCTATTATTTCTGCATTTGACAAAGACTGTTCATTAACCTACTGTTAACAAGCTTGCAAATACGATCCTCCAAGGAAAGATGCAAGGCAGACGACGAAGAGGCCGTCCCAAAAAGAGGTAGGAGGACAACATAAAAGAATGGACCAATCTCCGACCAGAAGAGGCACAGGCAGCGGCCGCTGACAGACAAGGGTCATCATGTTGTAAGGATGTTTTCATGTGTGCCCCAACGACCTTATCGACTACGGGATGACCTGACCTGAAACAAGCAGCTGCAGAGCAGGATCGAGGTGTCAAAATAGATGGCGAGATGCTCTCACACCTACGTTTTGCGGACAGCACTGTGATCTTCAGATACAGCACTGCAGAAGCAGAACAAATCCAAAAGACGCTGAATGAAGTAGGCAAGACGTTTTACATGAACATAATTATCAAGAACACACAATTTCTACAGAACACTTTCTAACCTCCGGGGGAACCGGGATTGGTAGATGAACCCATCGAAAATGTCAATGCGTATCTAAGTAGGATTGGATATCAACAATAATTACAACATTGGAAGAGAGATCTAACGCACGGAAGCGGTGCGTTGTAACTGCTTCAACCGCATTAAACCGATACTCAAGCAGATGGTCCTTTTGAAGATCTGTTTTAACAGCTATCAAAAGACAAAAGCTGACCTGGTGCGGGAACGTCGCGAGGTCCAACGGAAATACCAACTCGATACTCTTTGGTTCCGTACCGAGACAAAGAGGGCGAGGACGTCCGAGGAAGAAATGGGTGGACAACATCACTGAGTGATCAGGCCTTCGTCCCGGTGAGATACGTCAGGCGGCGACAGACAGAAAGGGATGGCGTGAGTTCTTGGGAGTGTCTTCGTGTGTGCCCCAACGACCTGATGGGTTACGGGATGATCTGAACTGAACTGAACAAGCAGAGGCCGGAAGTCAAGGCTAGGGTTCACACCGGCAATAGCATCGTTATTTCAGCAACGGTAAATTGGTGTAATATTCGGAGACTATGCACATCAGATGTAGTGAAGAACCGTATTACTGAACGAGCAATGGAGCTTAGTTTAGGTAAGTTTAGTCGAAGAATCAAAGTAATTGCATACGGTTTAACCACAATCTACTATAGATACAGGTTTTCTGGTTCAAGAAGAAGCCGCTTTGAAACGTTACATTATTAGGCTAACTAAATGACGAAACTTTCATCTGTCAACTTTCAGTGCAACTATAATAGCGTGTTCGAGAAATACAGATGGATATGCAGTTGGTTTTACGGCAGGATTCTGCGAAAGGATCACTCTGAACAGGGATTTGTTGTGTTTTGTACCGGGATGTGTTTTATCTCTCTGTGATGAGCATAATTTGATTATAACCCTTGGCACAATATGAGTTCTGCTATTTAGTCCGCGATGGAATATAACGTTTCAGAGGGTTGTCCCAGGGAGACAGATGGCCTGTCTAAAGTCGGCCATTGCTTAACGCACAGCTGCACCGCTCGTCTCCATATTTTTGGAGAATTTCATCACAATGTACAAACTCCGTAGCACCGACGAGGATCCCGTAATAAATTGGGTACATTTTAACCTACTTTTGAATTTTGCCTGGGCAGCGGCCGTTAAGCCGATGGATTTTTCAACGTGCGTGACACTGCACACGGGCGTCCGATCTCTACTATCCAGAGTTTGGGGAAATACCAGAAAGACAACATGAAACAATCAGAGACTCTATCGTGATTTGAATCCATAACTCTAGCACCCGAGACCGACGTCTTATCTCATGACCACTCAGTGGAGCTAAGAGTACTAAATATTTCGCTGTAAGACCATATCTGAAACACCCTCCCGTAACTAAACTGAGTACCGGAATGTCGTCGACTCTACATCAATACTGAAGTACAGATGGGTTGGCAGTGTGATCTACATGGCTGACGATAGATGGACGATTAGGGTGTCTTTCAGGTGGCCATTCTTCTTCTTCTTCTGCGTACACAGTCAGACAGTAACCATTATTTTCTCGAAAAAAGCGGCGGTCATCCTGAGACTCTCGCCACTACCATAGAGCTTGTCTTGCAGTTCCACTGGCAATGGCCACATCTGCTCTCTCTGATCCTCGTATGTCGGGCAGTTCTGCAGCAGATGTTCAGTGGTCATTTTACCAGTACCGCACGGGCATTCGTCGGTACACCCTATCTTCAATTTGTTGAAGAGGTGGTACCTCAGTCTGTTGTGGCCAGTGCGAAGTCTGAAGACAACGACCTGCTCTCTTCGGTTCAACTGGTAATAGGCATCGTTTTTGGTGTAACCAGTATGTTCGGTTTCCCATTTGGACATGTACCTGGCTTTGATAAGCCGTTTTGACTCTTCGTACGTCATACTGGTATCTATTTGTGGTAGCCTTGCCCCTTGTTTTGCCAGTCTGTCTGCCTCCTCGTTGCCTTGGATGTTGCAGTGTGACGGAACCCACTGTACCACTACCCTTTTTGGTGCGGACTGTTGGCACAGTTTGCAGAGTGCTGCTCTTAAGTCATTAAGCTCAGTGTTTTTCTGGCTTTTTAGCGCTGTGACTACTTCGAGAGCATCTGTCAGCAGGACTATATGGCTCTCATTTTCACTGTGTGTTGCCATTTCTTCCACTGCCGCCCTCAGTGCCTCTGCCTCTGCTCTGAAATTGCTCGTGTACTTACCAGTAGCGAATGACAGTGTTATTTTTCTGCCATTTGGTAGGTTCAGGAATGCTCCTGCCCCTCCGTTCTGTGTAGTGTTTGTTACAGAACCGTCGGTGTATGCATGGGTCCAGTCCATGCTTGGGTAGCTTTTCGTTATGAAGCTTAGGGTAGTGTCTCTCCTTTCTTTTTCGGTCTGGCAGTTTTTGTTTGCAATACCTGGTATATTTTCTACCACCTCTGGAAATATATCCTGCCTCCAAGTAGGTTTTCGTACAGTATTGATGGGTTTTGGTGTTGTTAGTGCGTTTATGGGATCTTCGTGCATCTTTGCTTTAGGTGGCCATTCAACTACAACCAGTCACGCGGCCGCCCGCCGACGAGATAGAGAGATGACCTACCACGCGCCTGTGGACCGTCATGGCACTCCAAGGCGAAGAACATATATACATTCAAGGAGCTTTTGGCTACCTGATAACGATCAAGCGTGCCTGAATGAAAACTATGACAACGATCAACATTGCCTGAATGAAAACTATGACAACGATCAACCTTTCCTCATTGAAAACTTTGAAAACGATCAACCTTGCCTGATTGAAAACTATGACAACGATCAACCTTTCCTCATTGAAAACTTTGAAAACGATCAACCTTGCCTGGTTAAAAACTATGACAACGATCAACAGTGTCTGATTGAAAACTATGACAACGATCAACCGTGTCTGATTGAAAACTATGAAAACGATCAACCTTGCCTCATTGAAAACTCTCAGAACGATCAACCTTGCCTGATCTTAACACTATGACAAAGATCAACCTTTCCTCAATTAAAACTATGACAACGATCAACCGTGCCTGATCGAAAACTATGATTCAAGTAATCAAGTAAATAAGTTCCACCTTCTATCTCCTAATAATTATTTTATTGTATGCCCATCGTGAAACGATTTTTTCTAAATAATTTGATGTCTGCTGTAATTGAATTATGGTGAGGAAGATTATGCGCTGGTCATCATTTTCACTCTTATCCCGAGGTGCCTTGTATCAGTGACAAGACTTTTGGTCAAGACGACTGGGCGTAACTCGGGATTCACGCACTCTGGTCTTACCTCCAGTGAGACCAGGGATCGCTTGAAACTTGCAAGACTCGATCACCCACCGTTTCCAGCAAGTGCCTTAACCTCTTGGCTACAGCGACCCACATCTCCTACATCTCCTACAAATGGAAATACTGTTATTTAATTACGTCAAAACACATGTAAATCTCTGGGCACTCGAATAATAAGAGGTAAACGCTCAACACAATACTAACGACAGAAAATAGCTCCCCAGAAAAAGAATGGTTATCTGTGCAATCTATGAAAACCAATAATATCATTCTGTCCTGGTGGTATTATATTGCATTAATGGAGTCCGACATAGATTTTAATAGGTCTTGGGAATATAAGCCGTTTGCTTAAGAAATTGCCGAACAGCATTCAGGTTTGAATTCTATTTCAGTCCAGACAGAAAAAGACACATATTTTGTTACCAGGTTCAAACCAGTGTCCTCCTTGCTCGTTTACCGTTATCTTTACAAATCGGCCATCTGACCTCGTAGTCAATGGAAGTACAAAATAAATGTACAGTGCTATTGGTAGCGCATACAAAGTCATCGAAATTTGTGTAGAAGAGTTCCCGGGTTATTTTCTGTCATTCGTTGTACCGTGATTGGTGTATGGATACAATTATATTGCCACATAGTATTGCCTTCAACAAAAATGATTATGTCCTAGCGCATCAGGTGTAGATTAAAGATATATTAAACTTAACTCATTAAATTAACCTCGAAAAAGTAAAATTCTCTCCAATTCAAGATGCACGCAACCCTCTATTCACACTCTGGTCAGGCAAAATATACTGGCCAAGACCGTCACCTTGGCTTTCTCGTAGCTCTTTCTGGAAACGGGCTGTTTTCATGGCAGCCTGGGTAATGTGGTGAGGGATTGACATGATCTCGGTAGTAGTGAGCGACAGGCAGATAAAACCAAGCAAAGCACAACTGCCTTGAGGGCACCGGTCTACCTTCATCAGCACGCTGGGAATGTGAGGAAAACTACTGCAACACGTCACTTAATGCTCTTTCCAGGGCGCACAAAAGAGTAAACCTACTCATTGTGGGCATTCAAAACAACAACAACAAGAAGTCTAGAGAACTTGCATTTTTTATAAAAAGATACAGAAACATTACTTGGCAAATGCTACAGATAAAATAGAGCAAATACTTTATTTTTCAAACGATAAGAATTCGAAGAACAACTCATCGAAAAATGTTTGCACCACTTCTTCAAATCCGCGTCAAATTAGTACTAGATCAACTTCACAACAAAAACAACATGTCGTGCAAGAAGCGTATTTATTTCAGCTCAAGTTCTACAGCATGGACAAAGAGAATGAAGACACACCTGGCTTTTCAAGGACAAATCATTGTCTAATGAATATCGCGTCTTCCGACCTTCCGACACACTTCTCTAATATTTCGGATTTTCCCTATTGCAAATTTAACATGAACCTCAAATACCCTGGCAATGTATTTATGTCAAGGCCTTCGACTACTGGCATATGAAGTGTGTTCCATTTTTGGAGGCCATAATGCAATATATGTCGTGATGTTTTGTTTTTTGTCGTCTAATTTTTGTCTTTTTATTTCGATTCTTTTCAAATACAGCACCTATACATCAGTGGACATACAAAGAACTGCTTGTACACACAAGTGTACTAGCATGCATATATTTCAATGAACATAGATATATACACGAACATACACTCATGTACTCACATAAGCAACGCATACAAGGGAGGCTCAATTAAAAAAGGGACTTTTTTTTTAAGGAAAAACATTTTTTATCAAGTAGTCATAACGCCATTTATGTTTCGTTATAATCTACTGCAACATTTATGCACTTATCCAAGTGTTTAAGTAATGCCTGAAAACATTCAGCGTAGAAATATTGGTCTGTATATGTGAACCAATCCAAGACAGCCACTTTCACTTCATCATCAGTGATGAAATGCTGATCTACCATGAATTATTTTAGTGGTCTAAAAAGGTTAAAATCGCTTTAAGCGAATTCTCAGCTGTAAGGTGGATGTGGCAATACCTCCAAGCCGAGTTGCTGCAGATCGCACATAATGCGGTGAACCATATGAGGTCGAGCGTTATCTTGTTGGAGCAGGACGCCCATTGTGATCAAACGAAGTTTTTTTTCCGCAGACGATTAGGCACATAACTCAAAATGCTTATATACTTTTCACAATGCTTATGTACTTTTCACTGTTGATAGTGGCACCACTGTAGAAAATTTTCGCAGGTTTCTCGCCTTCTTTCATTAAAAAAACCCATCACAACACGATGTTCCGTGCAAGCACTAACAGTGTTGTTCGCCATTTGTATTTATCTGTCACTTGATTGGTAAACACTATCTTCCAGGGCAGGATGCCGTTTGTGATCAAACCCAACGTGCATTAATCTATCAAAAATGAATAATAGTTTTCACCAAACTGAGAGAAAGACTTGTCTTTTTGTGCAATTTTACAGGTGATGCGAGGTTTTTTCCAGGATAAGGCGTTCCATAATCTGAATATTGACAGGGGTCTTTTTATTTTTGTTCTTCGCCTTACTTCTCTATTCTACAAGGCGGTGAACGTTGCACTATTTTTTAATTTTCCGCTTGTCTGTCCAGTACATCCGACTTCCACATGTATTTTATGTAAGCGTCTGCTTCCTGCTGCATTTTCTAAGGGTTTGCTTCCCCAGGGTAACGGCCGGTGCTGTGATTGGGGAGCGAACCCAGCAACTTCAGGATGGGAGACGTGTCACTTATCCACTTACCCACTCCGTCTCCATTCAAAGGAATGACTTTGATGGGTTGAGAGCCCCCGTGGCGGGGATGATCACTCACGAATGTACGGCACTCTCTAAAAAATGTTAACACCATCAAATATCTTTCTGCGGTTAGTATCTCATCGCCGCATTGTCAATGCAGTCTTCTGTAAATGTCAGCAGGTTTCACGCCTTCTTTCACAAGAAACTTCACCACAACACGCTGTTCCATGCAATCACTAACACTGTTGTCCGACATTTTTATTTAACTGCCACCTGACTGACTCATGGTATGTAGGCCACGTAGAAGTAATAGGACTTTGGGTGCCGATAACTAATGATAGTAGTTCTAGCACGCTATAACGCATGCAGTTATAACTACAACAAAAAGACCTGGTTTGATTTTAACGCCCTTATACTCATTCATCCCTCCTTCAAAGGCGTCTCATTCTTTGTAGACCATGTGCGAGACAACCCTATGAGTAGTCTCTCAGGGCGCAAGCCTTGGCGCTGAATATGGAGACCCTGGGCTGCCCAAACTGCAGGATCCCCATCTCGGCCTTGCTGGTGTAATCCAAAGGAATGCAGAGCATGACAATTTGACGCCAGCTCAGCTGCAGGAGCTGGCGGAATGAGTTCGGAATTTTGAAACCATCCGCATTATGGGCTACTCCTCCGGATTTTCTGTCTGGGTTTACTCCCGTAGCCCTATCCTATCCCTAGATTTCCAAGAGGCAGCGGAGTCGTTGCCCGCAGATATCCTATGATACTCTCATCGTCCTAAGAATAACCAGCACTCTCTGGGACTTGGGGGATTAAAATCAGAGTTCCTCCTCTCCTATGCGAACTGCCTGAACAGGCTAACGAGCTTCGTCTATCCGGGTTTAGAGTCTACCTTCTCAAAGATTGGCTACCAACCAATGATAATGAACCCAATGTGTCCGCCCAGTAATACTGCCGGGTACTCTGTCGCACCCCACAGCAGGCTCTGTAAATAACAGGGGGCCCCTCATGAAGGTGCTGCTGGGGACATAATAATGTAGAAGAGGCCATTGGCATAGGAACTCCTGAATGGCAAGTCTAACAGTGAATCCAGCGGCGATCTCTACACCTGGAGAGGAGAGGCTAAATCAGACGCTTCACTTTCCTTTAACGTGCGGGACGTCCAGCCCAGACTTCACTATCAGCAATTATACGAATTTACATATATGTACATTTACGTACATGAACATGCAGTCATGTACACACGCATACAAACGTATACATATATGCACATTCATATAAGTTCATAAATATTTGTCCACACAGATCATATACACGTATAAGCACATGCAAACTCAAGTATACATCTGCGCATGTGTATGATTTTATATACTAGAAGTGTTCAAATGAAACTGGACCAAGATGTAACTAGTGAACATATGTACGATGCGCATGATGACGTAACTTATGATGTAAACAGCACATACCAACCGTCAAGTTTGCAACATTTCATTATCCCTTGACTCAAAGTTTCCTCAGCAGACCGTTGAAAACATGACGGGTGTGATACGGAATCCGTCCAGAGTTGATCAGCGAGCGGTGATTCGGTTTCTAACAGCTGAAGGATGTCGACCAGTCGGCATTCATCGCAGAATGAAGTCAGTGTATGGTGACAAAATAGTGTGTAAGACAATAGTGAAGAACTGGACAACGATGTGTGAAGAAGGACGTGAGTTAACGCAGCAAATGCGCCTGATCTGATCTCAGAAGATATTTCGTTAAGTCACGTCTTTCTATAAACATCGTTGTCCAGTTCTACATCAGACATGTTAGTCAGAGTCAGATAAAACCTACTGATCAGACATGTTAGTCAGGGTCAGACAAAACATACTGATCAGACATGTTAGTCAAGGTCAGACAAAACATACTGATCAGACATGTTAGTCAGGGTCAGACAAAACATACTGATTAGACATGTTAGAGTCAGACAAGACATACTGATCAGACATGTTAGTCAGGGTGAGGCATAATGTACTGATCAGACATGTTATTCGGGGTCAGGAAACATATACTGACCTAGACCCTCACCTTGACTTCCTCGTAGCCCTTCCTCCAAACGGGCAGTTTTCATTGCAGGCTGGTTGACAAGGTGAGGAATTGACGTGATCCCCATAGTAGTGAGCGACAATCAAATGAAGCCAAACGTAGCACCACCGTCTTGAACAACCCCGATCCACTATCATCAGCACGATCGAGATGTGAGGAAAGCTACAACAACCTGCCACTGAACGTCCTTTTCAGGTCGCACTGAATAGTAATCCTATATATTGTTTAATTTCAAAAACAACAACAACAAGTGATGAATGCATAGAATGCGTTGCCATGGGAGGCAGTGGAGGCATAGACAATTAATGAATTTAAGAATAAATTGGATGCGCATAACTTTTAGAGCAAGGTAATGTAAATTAAACTTGTTGTATATAGACTCTGCAGAGTCTTCTAAACCAATATAAAGACGTTCAGTTAAGTTAACAACAACAACATGTTCACACATACAACATTACACAACAATGTAAACATAGAGAGGCGCAAAAGAACGCGTGTACACACACATAGACATGGCCATACAAAGATATACGCCCGTTTAGTAGCGTATACATATGTGTAAATACAAATACTGTCATTTCAATTACTGTAAAGTTATCTTTTCTGTATATTCCTCCCTCAACACAAAGCATTACAGTCAGCACTTTTAGCGGTGTACTTTGGCAGAATCGGGTTTGCGTGTGAGTGTGCGTGTTGGCTTGCGTATGTGTGTGGTTCCGCGTGAATGTGTGCGTGTGTGTGGTCTGTCTCTGTGTTAAGCTGTTTGCCTGTCTGGCTATTGCTTATCCCTCAGGAGGAGAAAATGCTGAGTGTTTGCCATTGGGCCTGGTTGTCAGTCTGCACGTGCGATATCGACCCAAAAACCCTTGTCGTGTTCAGCTCTGACCTACTGCCCCACAGGGATAGCTGATCTAAATATAGCTCCCTTCAATTGAGAAGGTCATTTCTGAGTTTTACATATATATATATATATATATATATATATATGTATATATATATATATATTAATATGTGTAATCGTGTGAGAATGCAGAAGATATGTGTATGTAGTTTGTGTGTATGTGTGTAGTTTCTGTATTTGCATGCGTAACCCAGTAACTACATGTGCAAGCCAGTGCCAGCGTGTATGTGTGTGTGTTTGTCTGTGTGTGTGTGTGTTAGTCTTAGTCTATGTTTGAATATTTATTTGTGCAGTGAGTGTTTATGCACGTATACATGTGCTAGTGCGTTTTCATGAATACACGTGAAAAATACAATACAATTTCAACTGTGTAAACTGGAGCGTTCCGAGATATGGAGGACTCAAACCCAAGTCGAGTACCTGGAATCAAGATGCTGATTAGCAATCCATGAGCGCTAACGGTCTGTAACCAAAAGATGGCTGCTAACGTTAGGGCCAGCGATTCAGAGCTTCCAAGACATTTCTCCACTTCCACGTGGGGATCCTGGATAACTGGCTGCAACAAAGCAGACTGGCCAAGGAGAAGGGATCGAAGAGGGAAGACTAACCCGGTACAGACTGGCTAAGGAGAAGGGATCGAAGAGGGAAGGCTAACCCGGTACAGACTGGCTAAAGAGAAAGGATCGAAGAGGGAAGGCTAACCCGGTACAGACTGGCTAAGGAGAAGCGATTGAAGAGGGAAGGCTAACCCGGTACAAACTGGCTAAGGAGAAGGGATCAAAGGGGGAAGGCTAACGCGGTACATACTGGCTAAGGAGAAGGGGGAATGCTAACCCGGTACCCAAAAAATGCCATGCTAAGTTAGATGTGTCGGACCGAAACGTGCAAATATCGCAGTCAAGATATAAACTACATACAACACAACGCATGTCGTTCTCCGGACTACATCCTGATACTCGCAAATCCCTTTTCAGAGTTTGAGAATGAACAACGACGGTGGCGACGAAGAAGAGGAAGAAGAAGAAGAAGAAGAAGAAGAAAAAGAAGAAGAAGAAGCCCAGTACCCTCAATACAAGTGAGCGTTATAATCACTCCTCCACTATAGCCGTCTCTAATTACGAGACGGAGGGGAGGGGGGCGTGGGTAGTGTGAAGTAGCGGTAAACGTAACCTATATTGGGTTCTCTTAATACAATCTATTCTGTTCTGCTCCTAAGAATCGACATCACTGCACTACGGGCATACCAATAGGTGCTCTTTCCCTCTAAGCAAATATCGAAGGGTGTGGATACTGATGGTTTCTGGGGCTAGTTTGCTGAATATACTTCATGCGTCCCAGTCCGCTCTCACATCGTTCCATTTCAAAGCTCTGCAGTCTGTGAATTCCAGATCCATCCATTGTGGTGTCGACGTCCAACAGGCTTGTCATTGATAGACTTCAAAATGCCAATCATGTCACTGTATAGTACACCTGTAATTTGTGAAGCCAGGATGTCTGCTCTTTTGTTGCCCTATGTCCTAGCATGATCAGCACAGTAGGTCCTCACCAACACCGCAGGTTTGCGCCTACACTGCTGTCATCCACTCTTGTCTAAACTGTCTTTCTGAACCTTCCGAAGTAAGGATTGGGAGTTACACGATGACTGTCCCTGTTAAATAGGTCTCAGATAGTTTCTCATTCTTATTTTTCTTCTTCTTTTTCTTCTTTTTCTTCTGCTGCGTTCAGCCTTTTGTTCATGCTAGATCTGTATTCCCGTTGCTAGAGCGAATCCGCAGTCCTCTCCTGATCCGGGAAACAGCCCCACAGCTTCTGCGTCATCTCGGCTACCTTTTCCGAGGTTTGGCATCGTAAGTCTCCGTGTATTGGGCAGTTCTGTATGAAGTGTTTAGGGTTCAAGACTCCGGTTCGACATTCACTTGTGTGTGATATCTTGAGCTGATGAAGGTGACCCAATAGTCAGCAGTGGTCTGTTCTCAGGCAAAAGATGGTGGTTTGTTGGTGTATGCAAAGCTGGTGGATTGGGTCAGGTCTGTTGCTCACTTCCATATATTTCTTCAATTTTGAGTTATACTGAATTTGGGTGACAGTTTTTGCCTCTGAGTAGGACACTGCATAGATAAGTTACTCCATCTGGCTCCACATTTTTTAGACAGGGGGTCAGATCTCTCATTCCCTGTGATTCCACAATGGTAGGGTAGCAACGGAAGAACAACTGCTGATTTGAAATAGCTATTTCAGAGCTTCTTTCACTGATTCAATCTCCATTCTCGTACTGAGAGTTACTGTTCTGTATATTCTGCTCTGCTCAGCAATAACCTGATCTCTTCTTCTCTTGCAGAGTAGCCCAAACCAGATAGGTCACTTCGAAGCACCGATCTAGCGGTCTATATAATGGCAGCACTATCCTGGATGGCCTCATTTATCAGTTGGGTTTTTTTCTCAAGATCTGCCCTAACTTTGCGGCACTCTCTTCATTCCCTACCTCAGATTATAATGACTTTGAATCAGTCTATGGTTCTATTGTCTTTGTTCACTCATTATTTTCTCACCTGTGGGCACCAGACTTAATACAATGTGCTATATTAAGGTCACTACTGTGCCAACCATTTAATATAATACAGCCCCTGAGACCTTCTGAACATGTCGTAAACGGTCACTAAAGAGGATTGGGCACAAGACTAGCAACGTCTTCATGCAAAATTATTATCTTTGAAACCGCTTGTGCAGAGGCTCGGTAATACTTTTCTGTATGTGAAGGTACAGTTCACCTGCTGGGTTGTCCTTATTCTTTATATGGAGCAGAGAGACGAGTTGTAAATTTGATACAGAAAATAGTTCCTACCGATGTTTTCATTGTTGTCATTTCTCAGTATGTCTATCTGGAGACATTAGTTACTATTGCTGTAGCGTGTGTTTCACGACATTGAATATCTGTCAATCAGTCTTTGGATAACAAAGGTAAAGGGAGTTCTGTAGTGGAATTAATCGCTGGTCGAGATGAAGTGTTAAAGACTTGAGTATACTGAGCCACATATTGTGTGATATGGGACGGCCATTTTCATTCATATCTGCTTTTTCTTCATTAACCGTAATTCAGGTAACCAGTAATTTATAGGTAGACTGAAGCTTGCTGTAGCGGGAGCTGAACCACAAGTTGGTGCCGTGATTAGCCAGTGCTCTGCTACTTTAGTAATCAAACGCTCATCCTCACATTATATTGTTGCTTGAGCGTCAGGGTGTCTGTTTGTCCGACGTGTACGACAGAGATTTGATTGGATGATTGCATCATTAAAACATTATTAATGGGATGATGTGTAGTCGTTTTGCCAAGAGATTTACTAAGTTATATAACAGGTTGTTGTCCATCTCAACAAAATTGGAATAAAAATGGAATTATAGTTAATTTATTGATAGTTACTAGAAACCTGGAGGAGGTGGTGATGGGCCATGATTGACCTGTTGAGGATGAAGTGATAGGTTGATAGGCGGGTTGAAGAGGACAAAATAGACGGTGTGATGAACGGGTTCAGAGGGAGTGATAGACGGGTCAAGATGATCAGACGAGCATAGAGGTGGTGGGATTGCAAGATAAGAAGAGAGTGCAATGGAGATGAGATGGAAGAGATCGTTGCAGTGACGAATTTGTACGGAAAACGCTCGGTACTTTATCCTAGTTGGATCACCATCATCGAGTAGCTTTTCTTTTGCAGAACGTCGCTCTGAGAACTGCCAATCGGTGAGATCCTCGTTTTCTATCCAGAATTGCCGCCCCAGTCGCTGTCATCTTCAGGACCTCCGTGTTGTCTTGTGCCCATCATCTCCTCGGTCTACCTGTGACCCACTTTCCAGTCACAATACCCTCCAGTATCGTTCTCTCTAGGCCCTTATGACGTTCAATGTGGCCAACATAGTTCAGTATCTATGGTCTCTATAATTCATCCCGGGTTTTTGTGCTATGGAAATAATGTGGCGAGTTCCAAACATATTTGACCACCGTACATATATTGTCGAATACGTCTCTTCTCTGCTCAGATTGTTCTTGCGAATTGCATTCTTTGTCGTCAAGGACTGTAGGTACTTTACCCAAAGCACAAAATAGCATCTTCTGACAAGACAGAAAATTCCTAAGCAATCCGAATATAAAGTTTTGTCAAAAGACGATACACTGGACTAAGCCACGCAGATTTCGCTGTGGGCCTGAAGAAGTAGGCACGTTGTATATGGTGAGGAAAATATCAAAATGCGATCTAACTAGTAGAATTCAATTCATTGTTTTTGCAAGGATCGAACTAAAGTTTCTTCTTCTTCAAAAGACGTTTTGTCTTATGTCGTAGTTTACAGCGAGGTTGCAGTAAAATATGCTTTTCGACGAACCGCAACCGGTTTCAGCGTGGCAGTTTGGGGATCGGGTTTGTCTTCCCTATTCGATTCATATTCTATCAACCAGACGAAACTAGCTCACTCTGCTTTCAGAGTGGTTTCCTAAATCATTATCAAGGAAGAGGGTTCTCCAAAAGCATTAACATGGAAGAGTACGTCTTTAACAATAACAAATCTCATGTGGGGCGGTGAAGCGGTTAGTAGAATGGCTGGCAGCCTAAAATTGATTGTGTTCGAATTCACGAAACAAAAATTTCGTGCCTATGAAAATAATTATAACAGAAGTCGGATGCGCTGGCCTGTTCGGCTAAAAATAAAGAACACCATGATAGGAAATAGCGCCAAGAAAGAAATTGGTACTATTATTCTTAATGCTTCGCACGTATGCT
Organism: Ariolimax columbianus; assembly: GCA_036924085.1. Taxonomy (NCBI): domain Eukaryota; kingdom Metazoa; phylum Mollusca; class Gastropoda; order Stylommatophora; family Arionidae; genus Ariolimax; species Ariolimax columbianus. Next base: position 56,390,784 of record JAVGWX010000004.1, read on the forward strand.
ACCGGGGTCTGAATGGAAACGAAGAATAGTAGCACGGTAACCTGCCAGGCATGTCATTAGAGGCAATACGGAATGTATGATATCCTTAAGAAATGTCATAACCAAAAACAACCCAAAATAGAACTCTACACCATGGTAGAAGACTCTACTCTCTATAGTAAATTGCAGGGAACAAATCAAGTCAATATTAGTTCCCTATACATTTCTCTTTTGTAGCCGCAGTAGCACAGTGGTTAGTGTGCTGGCCTCTCAGCCGAACGATATAGGTTCAATCCTCAGGTTATCAGAGGAAGTCTGGGAAGTAATGAGGGCCCATGAGTGTCGATGATCCAAAACATATGGGCTATATTCCTGGAGCGAAAATGGGATCTTCAATTTTTTTTATACATATTCATTTCTTTTGTCATCCTACTTTCATTATGTATTTATTTATAACAATTAAATACGTAGCCACAGATTCCTTCGCTGAGAACTACATTCTTGTGACACTGTTCTATTATAAGCAGCGACCCACATTTTAAAGCCCTAGTGAGATAAAAGCCGTGATATTATTACGAAGCATATCAGACATCCTGAACCTAGTTTAGTTTAATAAACTCCGTCATGTGTCTTCATACTGTAAGGCAATTAAATACCCGTCTTTTGAGGCGGTACAAGGTTGTACATTTTCAAGTCTTTTCACCAAGTGCTTTGTATTAGGCTTCGCGCAGGGAAGCTGGTAGGATAGGATAGTATGTCACCTATCACAATGACGACGGCAATAGATAAAAAAAAAACACAAGCAAAAACACACACACACACATATATATATCTATATATATATATATATATATATATATATATATATATATATATATATATATATATATATGACGTGACTGGTTCATAGCGAGTGAGCTCCTACCAGTAATAGGACCACGTGCCTCTAACCAATTATAGTAGTTATTACCCATTCAGGTAGAACTAAAACAAAGAGTCCCAATTTGATTTGAACGCCCCTCGAATGTATATATATATATATATATATATTTCTTACACAAATAGACACTCACTTACATAGTTTTGGGTACATGTGTATCCACGAATAATCTACCGCGAATTGTACGAATATTATCAAAATAGGTACAACTTAACTGAAAAAGCGATCGGAAATGTTCCCAAGTTGTTCTATGAAACGTTATGCGCCAATACATAACATGAGATCGACTCACTGAAGTCATTAAAAGTGAATCCTAAAAAACCGAAAATGCAGTTCTCAGGAATCGAAGAATAGAAAATGTGTTTCAATCCACAGTAAGCGTGGGACATGGGTACCTGTCTTTTCCCTCACTGTTTTACTGAAATACTGTAATCATAGTGTTCATTCGGACACATCATGTGCCATATGTCAGTTAGCCAAGTGTTGTCTAAATTCATCTGTCTTTTGTCTTTAAGAAACGTGTCGGCCCAAGGATTTGTCGCAGGTCATCACTCCATCTCATTGGTCCATCGAAATGACATAGAACGGTTTTCAAAATACCATGGACCGAAAAATAGAAGAATACAGACATTCACCAAGAGTTGTGCATAGAGGAGAACTGGTCCATAAATTCCATCATGAATAGAAAATTAAAATACTTTGGCCCATCAAAAGACAAAACAGTCTTGAGAGAACAGCAATGTAATGTATTGTGATAGGCGAGAGAGGCAGAAACAGGCCAAAGTGGCGATGGGACCAAGATGTTAAGGAATGCTTGGGCATGAATCTGGAGCGTGCTAGAGATTTGGCAAGAGATCGAGTTTCTTTCAAACAGTCTGTGATAGGAGCAACGCTATGCAGAGGACATGTTACAAGATGATACGGACTATCTAGTGCCAAAGAAAATTTCAACAGTGCGATCACGTGTAAGATGAATTACGATAGCAAATATTGTTCTCAAAGGAGTAGTACCAAAAACAAGAAAGAGAGAAAGAAGCTAGAAACACTGCATAGAAAATGTTCTGACATTGGTGGGGATATTCTTGAAAAGAGCTAACAGAACCTGCCAATGGATATAAATCTGTGGAGACAAATAATTAACAATTCAGTAAGATGTAGTGTCCCCACTACCGCCTTGTTATACCGGGAATATCAAGAAGAGAAATGTATGTAATAAAATTTCATTATTAAATTTCTAGATCAATTATTCGAAAGTATATTTCACTGTGTTCCATTCTAACGAGAAGGGACTAAGCTAATAATAACTTTGGAGGGTGTCTTCTTCTTTTACTTCATAATCTTCATCGTATTATTTAATTTTGTCTTCGGATTTCGTCATGAAAAGACAGTTGTGTCGCAGTTTACAGCAAGGTTGAGTTAATTGCGTATTTTCCCCGACATATCCTTTATCAACTGGCTTGTGTACCGGGTATGCCTTCCCACTATGATCCCTATTTTCTTAGTCAGACTACATTAGTGCGGCCTGTTTCTAGGACCGCCATTGAATACGGAACAGGTATTTGGTCTGGTCTGGTTTGGTGACCTTGAAGAAAGCAGCAAGCTATGAGTCGCTGACTGCGGTCAGCTCATTCACCGCTGATCTTCAGCCCAGACAAGAGTCTGAATAGCATAATAGCAGAGCACTCGCTTTTCACGGCACAAGTCAAACTCATTACGTTCTAGTTGCCACATGTGTAAATGGTTACCAAGCTTATTGTTAGAGAAGAGAAAACACAAAGAAAAGGAACTTGTCATTCCACCTCGCGAACATTCCAGAGACTTGTACAATCAAGTCTCTAACACTTCATTCCCAACGCCCTGTCTGCTATTAGATTAAACTTACTTTATCACATTGTAAAGGACTAGTGAAGGTTTTGCATGGAAGTAGCAACTTTTCCATTTCAAAGATATTGCTGGACACGCAACTACTACGAGAAAACATTTATTCAGTTTTGCAGTGGTCAGCCTATGCTCCCTAAAGAACGAAGTGGAGACGAAGAAGAATGTTTTGCACGTTTAGCGTTCATTTGGCAAAGGAAGGATTATTTCAACTACTGTTGTTTTTTTTTGTATATAGGATGAACTCGTTTTATTTCTCTTGACCTGGGACTTAATTCTACACCAGTTTTAGAAAACCCATTCATGAAATCGATTTTTGAGGCGCGCGAATATAATTAATATTGGCTATAGCCAGATAGCAGTCGAGCTCTGTCCATTGACGAAACTCCTATAGGCTGAACTGCTCGCAGCTGGTTTTAGATAGAAGAGACCAACTCACAATAATAAGCATTAAATCGATTTGAGCTATTTTTAGCCCGTGCTGAGCTATTTTGGAAGTGAGTAGTTGAAGTTGGACGACAGTGGAAGAGGACGAGAGAGACATAGAGTTGGAGAGACAGAGAAGGAGGAAGAGAGATGTTCTAATAAAATGCAGTGGTTCTCAAGCTATTATTGCAGATGTTTTTGCGCACTTTTCTGAATAAAAATGTTTTTGCGCACTTTTCTGAATAAAAATGTTTTTGCCCAATGTTATTCACTGATAAGAAATGTATTCCATTCGCAGTGACAGGAACTCTGCTGTGATACCACATTGGCGGACAATTTCAAAAGGCATTTGATTTTACACTTACAGAGAGCACAAATACTTTATAATAGTATCAATAGCTGTTCATCCAGAAAGTTTGCGAAAATATATCAAGTCTGTTAAAAAATTCGCGTAACTTTTGAAAGTGTGATCCAATGCAATATCCTATCAACTTCCAATCACTGTACATTCCTAGCGAGAGTTTTCTTCACTAACCTTCCGTTTCCTGCATCTTTCTGTTGTGGATGGTTATTGTTCCGAGTTCATTGTTGGCAGACCGTTTATCGTCCTGGAGGGGATTACTGAAAGACCTTTTAACGTCCTGGACGTGAATACTGGCAGCCCTTTTATCGTCCTGGACGTGAATATTGACAGTTATCCTATCGTCCTGGACGTGAATATTAGCAGCCCTTTTATTGTCCAGTACGTGAATGTTGACAGCCCTTTTATTGTCCAGTACGTGAATGTTGACAGTTATTTTATCGTCAAGTACGTGAATATTGGCAGCCCTTTTATCGCCCAGTACGTGAATGTTGAAATCCATTTTATCGTCCAGTACGTCAATGTTTGCAGCCCTTTTATCGTCCAGTACGTGAATGTTGACAGCCCTTTTATCGTCCAATACGTGAATGTTGACAGTCCTGTTATCGTCCTGGACGTGAATGTTGACAGCCCTTTTCTCGTCCCGGGCGTGAATGTTGACAGCCCTTTTCTCGTCCTGGCCGTGAATGTTGACAGCCCTTTGATCGTCCAGTACGTAAATGTTGACAGCCCTTTTATCGTCCTGGAGGAGATCGTTTGCAGCTCTTGTACAGCCACTCAAAAACGTTGTTCATTCACAAAGTGTACAAATGAAATGATAGGTATTGTGTTTTTTTTCGTCTGGCTGACTCGTCTTCGTTAAGATGCTGGCTTTGGTTACGGCACACATTAATGGAACTATATGGTTACGTTATAAGGCAAGTTCTGTTCTGTAATTCACCAGAGCAAGTAAAGTAGTGGAAGCCCAAAGCACACGTCATCAGTAGAACTAAAAACAAACACAAAGGAAAAACGTGGAGAGAACTGAAGCCAATGGCACAGGAAAGTAGGACTTGAAATGAGGAATAACTGTGCGTCGTAATGTGATGAAAAGGTTTTCATGCTTTGATTTCAGTATGAAATTATACGATGCCCAGTGAAGCTCATATCCTAAACATTAAGAAAACTAAGATAATGTCCACTGACAAAACAGGATTGCAACAACAGATTGCTATTATTAATGAAAAAATCGAAACAGTCACACATTTTGAATTCTTTGGCTCTACGTTATCCAACGACGGAGACTGTTTAAAAGAAATTAGAAGACGTTTGGCCATGGCGATGCAGAAGCTAAACAACATGCACGATTTATGGCATAATACTAAAAAGTAACTTAAACTGAAGATCCTGAGAATATATATATTCCCTGTGGCAATAAATGGGTGCGAGACATAGACTATGACACAAGTAGCAGGAATAAAATTGGAGCGTTCCAAACAAAATGTTACAGAACAATCCTAAAAATTATTTGATTTAAGAAATTGACAAATAAAACTATCCTAAAAGACCTGAATATGGAAGTAAACTAAGTTACGGAAATTGAATTTTTGTCCGATACATCAAACGTCATGACAGACTGGAAAGAACAGTCATGGAGGGCATGGTACATGGAGGGCGACGCAATGGTCGAACAAGGCGAAGGTGGATACACTATATAAAGGATACTTTAAACATGAACATGGAGCAGGCAGGATAATTGACTACAGACTGAGATTCATGTCGGATGGCTGTGATGAGAGCACCGTTTTACAAAGAACATGCTACATCTTCTTCTTCTTCGTCTTCGTACGCTATCAGATGTCAACTTGAATTTGTTCGAAGAAAGCAGCTGTCATCCTAAGGCTGTCGACACTGCCATAGAGCTTGTCTAGTGTTGGCACTGGTGATGGCCACATGTGCTTTCTCTGGTCCTCGTATGTCGGGCAATTTTGCAGCAGAGAACATGCTACATGATGATGACAAACTGTATGATACAATTAAAACGAGAGCTTTCGAAAGGATGATTTCATTTACGTAGGCGAGGACGGTGTGAGCTAGTGGTTAAGTGACACGGCTCACAAATCGACGGTGCTGGGTGCGATCACCGGCAGTTACCCCGGGGAAGCAAACCCTTAGAAAATGCAATAGAACGCAAACATAAAATACATATATATATAAATATATATATATATATATATATATATATATATATATATATATACGTGAATATATGTATTTATATATGTATATACGAGGCGTGTTCAAATGAAACCGGACCTCACTGAACAGAGTGAACATGCGTACGATGCACATGATGACGTCACGTCGGATGTAAACAGCAGATACCAACCGTCAAGTTTGCAAAATAGTTTCTTCAGCAGACCGTTGAAAACATGGCGGGTGTGATATGGAATCCGTCGAGAGTTGATCAGCGAGCCGTGATTCGATTTCTAACAGCTGCAGGATGTCGACCAGTTAACATTCATCGCAGAATGCAGACAGTGTATGGTGACAAAAGTAATATAAACTCCGGCGATTATCCACCCGAATTGCTGCATCAATTTTGGCGAAGGTAACTTCGGACGCAACAATTTGCGCCTGGACTGGTCTGGGAAGATCTTTCGTTAACTAACGTCCTTCTTTAAACATCGTTGCGCAGTTCTTCACTGTTGTCTTCAACACACTTTTATATATATAATAGTCTTTATTCCGCTATTGTTCAGCAGGGACGTTTTAGAGGGCTGGGAAAGAAAGGACGTTTGCCATTTACGTCATCACATAATGTGCAGAATAGATCATGTTTTACTGTAGATATGAACACAATCTTTGGACATCCGAAACACGCTAACAGCTCGCCCTCTCACTACTACCTAAAATACACATTTACAGAATGATACGTGAAGAATATAGGAAGAATAGCTTCAGGTCTTGTGATGGCATATGATTGCATTGCGTCTGTCAATCAGTGATTGTCCTTAAATCAACCAGTTTGTAGCCATCCTTTTGTGTCACGTCGATTGAGAATCGCAACCAAAGAGGGATCGACACAGAGAAATATGAGGGTCCTCAGCCAGTTCAGAATTCTTTTTCTGTTTTTAAAAATCGACGTCACTGCACTCCTGGCATACCCATAGGTGCTCAGTCTCTCTCATCAAATGGCGTAAGGTATGGATGCTGATGGTCCCTGTATCTCGCTGGTTGTACACTCTCCTGCGCCGTCCTCTCATGCGCCCCAGTACTCTCGAACCAAGTTTAATGTCGAAACTTTGCAGTCTGTGGATTGCTGCTTCATCTATTGCAGTTTTCTCATCCAGCAGGCGGTCATTGAATGATTTCAAAACGCCACTTCTATTCATCACTATTGTCCCCATAATAAAAGCTTGTGAAGCCAAGATGTTAGCTCTTTCATTGCCATGAACTCCGGCAGGAGCAGGACAGTAACAGCTCGGAATTGTCTCCAACAACCCATCTCCCCAACTGGCAATTAGCGTTATGGCTTCGTGAGAGGGTGGGCAACTGTGCTTCAGTTTGGTTTTTTTCTGTTAAGTAATCAGTTATGAATATTTGTTTTCAAGTGTTTTTAATTCAAGTTTCAACACAGATCAACATTTATATTGCTGTGAAATTTGTAGAGCACTGTAAAAATAACCCAAGAAAATCTATTTGAATTAACATAGAACAAAATAACTGGTTTTAAATATCATGCGCACATTCCTTCGAATGTCACTTTTTGATCAATCAATTTTGAAATGCAAGAAATAATATTACGAAATGATGAGAATAGTGCACGGGGCAAGACAATGAAAGGCTCTGAGACAGAGAGAGAGAGAGAGAGAGAGAGAGAGAGAGAGAGAGAGACAGAGACAGACAGAGGGAGAGAAGGCGTGTTTGTGAGTGTGTGTGTGTGTGTGTTTGTGTGTGTGTTTGTACTTTAGAGTCAACAAATTATGTCCGGAGATTTGATGGAAACGTTTGTCAATCTAAACTAAAATGTGCTGTTAATTCATGTGTTCTATACTTTGTTATTGCCGTATATGTACTTTTAGTGGTAAACATGTAAAGTTAGTCCCATAGTGGTCAGTGCTGTGGGGCCCAGTACTTGACCTCAGCTGACAGGTTCCAATTTATCACTGTGTGGACTGGTGCGTGTAGATTAATTAAGGGGGTAAGCAAATGAAAAATGTATTGTCTTTCATTATGCAATAAAATTAGCTATTCACTCTGTTATTCCTGTATCTTATATTTGGTTTTGTTTCTAAAGTTTTTCAATATTCCTTTATCATATATGGGGTATTTTTTCTAGAGATTTATTTTATTCCTGTATGATATATGTTATTGTTTCTAGAGATTTATTTTATTCATGTATGATATATGTTATTGTTTCTAGAGATTTATTTTATTCCTGTATGATATATGTTATTGTTTCTAGAGATTTATTTTATTCCTGTATGATATATGTTATTGTTTCTAGAGATTTATTTTATTCATGTATGATATATGTTATTGTTTCTAGAGATTTATTTTATTCATGTATGATATATGAGTCATTGTTTCTAAAGCTTTATTTTATTCATGTATGATATATGTTATTGTTTCTAGAGATTTATTTTATTCCTGTATGATATATGAGTCATTGTTTCTAGAACTTCCTGTTATTCATTTATGAAATATAAGTTACTGTTTCTAGAGCTTTCTTTTATTCCCATATCATACTCAGTGGATTCGAGGTAAGGTGTCCGCCTCGGGTGATGGAGGTTGCGTGTTAGAATCACGGTGGAGACCTGGATTTTTTTTCCTATGGATCCTAATGTAAACATTCGCTTGATCTCTGAGTAGTTGGATCGGACTCCCGTGTTCAGTGTCGAGCACGTTAAAAATGCCTTGGCAGTTGGAAATCGAAAAGAGTAGGCTTAACGGCCGCTGCCCGGAGAAAGTTCAAATTAATAATCTTCCCAAGTTATTTCTACCTTTCCCCTTTCCCTATAGATGGCGCCTAACTGGCTGTGGGTCAACTTGGCTCTAATGTTTCACTCTATTAAGATGGATTCACACATCGGTTAAGCTACCCTCCAAGAAACATGTTGTATACAGACTCTGTAGAGTCTTTCTAAACCAGTATAATAACGTTAAGTTTAGTTAAGTATCATATATGTGTGAATATTTCTAGGGCTTTCTTGTATTTCTCTATCAATCGTAATGGAAGGAGAGCATTTGGAAGAAGTGGATACTTTTACCAACTTGGACAGCAGAATTGACAAATCAGGAGGTACGGATGCAGATGTAAGGGTCAGAATTGAAAAGGCAAGAAAGACATTTCTGACACTAAAGAACATATTGAGACTCAGCTAAATCAAGAATCACATCAAAAATTGAATGTTCCACACCATTGTCAAGTCAGTGCAGCTGTAAGAAGCGGAGACATGAAGAACGACCAAGGTCATACAACAAAGACACCAGCCCATCGTTAATAGATGTCTACGAAGGATAATGGGCATAACGTGGCAGGGCATGGTGTGGAATGAGGACCTATGGGAAAGGATCCAACAGCATCCACTGGAACAACAAATTAAGCGACGAAAATTGGGCTGGGTAGGACATGCACTATGAATGGCACCGTCAATCATAGCCAGACATGCTAATACATGCAACCCACAAGGGAAAATGGAGAGACGTAGACCCACAAAAAAAAGGCGAAGAGATTGTGAGAAGGAACTAAGATCAAAATATTACACCTGGAGAGACAGAAAGAGCAGTCCAGCACCGTGTATGATGGCCGGAAGTTGTCAATGACCTATGCTCAGAGAAGAGCGATGAGCCTGATTGATATATTAGCTACTGTTTCGTAGACTTATTAGTCATATCTAGAATCCTATTCTACTCTTTGGAGGCTAATAGCTTGTGTAGATGAAGAAATATCCAATCTCAAAATTTAGAAAGTCGTCTTCTATTGTTGGGGTTACACGGCACTTTAGGCGCATTCTAGGACATACAAACGGTGTGGCAGTTTTAGTCATACACAAGTAACCTTCCCATAAACCATTTTGTTAGTAAGATGAAAAAATATGATTGTTGTTGCCTTTCTTTTCTTCGTCGTCATTATCATTATTGTCATTGCTGTTTTCAATGTAGTTGATGTCACTTTAGTAGCAATTTTTCTGCATGCTCTAGAATGCAAAATATACGCTATCATTAGTTAGAATTGTCATCATTGTCTATAAAGATTTTAAGATCTGCTACAACATACAGCAAAAAATACTGACCAAGAATGTAAGAGAAACAGTCATTTAGTAACATTAATTGTATTAATACAATTTTTACAAGAATGCAAACCAGACATTTTGTGTTTTATTAATCAATATGTCCCCGTACCTGCAACACATTTTGTTTCTCTAACCACTATCTTGCGGATGCCCTGTAGAAAAATGTCTTTTAGTGTCATCTTTAATCAATTTTGCACTTCCCCTATTTCCTCGTTGTCAGCTGCCTTTGGACATTTCTGCTACACACTTTCCTACAACGGAGATCAACATGGACAATTTTGTATGCAGCGCTGAGACTCACATTGCAATCTGCGGTTATTTTATCAATAGCGACTTGTCTGTTCTCACGTACTAGCTGGTCGATCCGAAGTTTCACTGTGTCAATTGCCACGCTTGCTGGTCACCCACGCCGCGGTTCATCCATGACGTTTTGTCTTATGCTTCTAAATCGTTCTACCCATGCATACACTCTCCTCTAACTCAAATAATTGTCTAAATACTGAACTTTCATGCTTTTGTAGATTTTAGAAGGTTTCACACCATCTGACGATTTAGAAAAAACTAACCTCACGTCAGGGTCAGATGAAATATATTCAAAGTGAACTCACTTTGTATAAGAGGCAGGAGCAAAATACTGACGATCAACTCACCTCACGTCAGAGTCAAGAGCAACATACTGACGATGAACTCACCTCACGTCAGAGGCAGAGGCAACATACTGACGATGAACTCACCTCACGTCAGAGTCAGGTACAACATACTGACGATGAACTCACCTCACGTCAGAGTCAGGGACAACATACTGACGATGAACTCACCTCGCGTCAGAGTCAGGGACAACATACTGACGATGAATTCACCTCACGTCAGAGTCAGAGGAAACAATAATGAAGAAGAACTCTTGATAAATTTTTGCTGTAAACATATTGTTATGAAAGAAACAGGCGCAACTAATGGAGAGATAACAACTACATCTTGTGTTGAGAACATATTAGGCACAAAACAATAAGATAGTTATGTCATCTCATGAGAATGTGCCTTGATCAACTACCACTCCGTGTTTACATGGCAAAATATATGGTACAATGTGACCTTGGCGATTAACGTCCAGTTGGACAAAACATACTGATTAGACAGAGTCAAGTGAACATACTGACTAGAGTCAAGTGAACATACTGACTAGAGTCAAGTGAACATACTGACTAGAGTCAAGTGAACATACTGACAACGATTCCGCCTCAGACCCTTGCAGTTCTCTCTGGAAACATGATGTTTGGCTGCAGTATTGCTTATGAGATGGGGATCGACGTGATCCACGTAGTAGTGAGTGACACACAAATGAAACCAGGCATAACTTTTCACCCCTGAGGATTGTGGTTCACATTCATTAGCGCACGGGGTTTGAGGAAAGTTTCTGCTAAACGCCACGTAACGCCGTTGTCATAAGACTAAACTCATCGTGCATTCAAGAACAACAATAACAACATGTGGGGAAGACTGCATGATAGATGGATAGATGACATAGTGTAAATCTTACAACATAAAGGGCTTACAACATTACGAATGTTCAACAACCGACGCATACACTTGGTCTGAACAAGGCAACGTATGCTCCCTACGGCGCTAAACGGTAAAGAAAGTAATTACGAAGAATAATAACTAACGAGTTGCCAATAGAAAGTCTAGCCGACCATTGTCTGCAGAAAACTTGAAGCCATTTTATTGATGTTTCTGCGCAGTGTTTTTCTTCCATTCTTAAACTGGCAGGGTCCAAATTTGTTGTATAGTGGGGTGTCAGGTCTTTTCCAAAGTGATTTACAAATACTGTACTTCTAAACCTCTTCTTGTCTGCCAGTATCCCACTTAATATGACACATTGACTAACTGAACCTGTTTCAATATTCTTCTAATTTACGAGTTCCTCAGAATATGAATTATCTACTCTTCGGCCAATAATGATCATAATGATAGCAATAATAATAATAATAACAATAATAATAAGAAATAATAATAAGAAATAATAATAGTAATATCAATAGTACATGTTATAGTTATAATAATAATAGAAACATCCATAACATTAAGAACAATAACAATCAATCAACCAATAAAAGCACGACGCTCCTCCCGGTGCACAGGGCATCGACAACATCTCGTCAATGTGCACAGTCCATGGCTGCTCTTTCTGCCTCTCTCCAGGTGTAATTAATTTAATTTCAGCTCCTTCTCCACCTATTTTTGGGTCTACCTCTCTTTTTCCTGAGAATTCCATGTAAAAGCCTGTCTGGTTATGTTAAACTGTACCTTCCGCAGCGTATAGTCCTATCCAGTTCAATTTTCTTCACTTAATGTGTTGTTCCAATGGCTGTTGTTGGCTCCTTTCCCACAAGTCTTCATTCCTCACCATGTCCTGCCACTGTAGGCATCTGTTAACGAAGCACTGGAGTCCTTCTTGTATGACCTTGATCGTTCTCCACATCTCCGCTCCATACAGCAGCATAGACTTAACAATAGCGATGAATATTATAATTTGTGTGTGAATCTTCCTACCTCTGGACCAAAGCAGTACACAACCCTCATTAAATAATAATTATTATTATTATTATAACCGCAATAGAAATCATCATAATAATAACAGTAGTAACAGTAATAATAATATTAACAATAGTAAAAGTAATTGCAATAAAAGTAGTAATAACAATAATACAAATAATAGTAATAATTTAATAATAATAGCAAAACAAATAATAATAATAGTAATAAAAGTAATAACCATACTAATAAAAATGGCAATACTAATTATTTTAATATTAGTAATAGCAAAAATAACAATAATAATAATAATAGTAATAAGAAAAAAGGCAATAATAACAGTAATAATAATAGTAATAGCCTTAATGAGAATAATAATAGTAATAATAACAGTAATAGCAGAATTGACAATAATAAAAGTAATACTAACAGTAATAACTAAAATAGCAAAAATAAATCAATATTAATAGTAATAGCAAAAATGACAGTAATAATAACATAAAAAATTATAATAATAATAGTAATATAAAAAAACATAATAATAGTAATAGTATAAATGACAATAGTAGTAGTAATTACAATAACAGTTATAGCACAAATAACAGTAATGATAGTGATAATAATAGTAATTTAGACATAATAATAGCAATAATAGTTCATAATAATTATTATTGTAATATTATCAATAGAATTATAATAATAATATTATTATCTGATTGACTACTCACACAAACCAGTCTAGGTCACTTCAAAACTCTTATTTATTCATCTTCAAAACTCTTATTTATTCTTCTTCAAAACGTTTTCATTCATCTTCAATATTCTTGTTTATTCATTTCCCATAACAATAGGGTTAAACTCATGCAGCAATGATAAATGTAATAATAATAGTAATAATAATAATAACAATTATAACTTCGCTATGTTTCCCCTGTACATCAATTCTTTGTTGTGGTAGTTTATAACAATGGCTGTATGTTGCTAGGTTGCGATCTCCATGCACAACACTCTTTAGTTGCATTTTACAAATTGTTTGAAAAATTAAAGCTGTGGTATTTCCTTCAGCCCAGTAGTATTGCATGACTTTTGCAAAGGGTATGGTTTCTATATCTTTCGAACAAAACCCAGGTGGCTACTTCACACCTAGACTTGTGGCCTTCTAAACGGCGGAATATGTATTATTTATAATGCTAATACGTGAATGGTACTGGCGATAGTCACACACACACACATACACACACACACGCACGCGCACGCACACACGCACGCGCACGCACACACGCGCGCGCACGCACACACACACACACACACATATACACACACACACACACATACACACACACACACTCACAAACACACACACTCACGCACGCACGCACGCACTCACGCACGCACACACACACACACACACAAACGCGCGCGCACGCACAGACACACATATACATACTTTCTTTACTTTCGTAATTGCTAATATCACAGGCACTCTAGCAACAGATGTCGGATAGTCATTTGATAAAGAGCACGTTTGCATCGATAGATTGTACTGAATTGTATCTCAGTGTGTTTATGAATCCTCTGTACTATAGACAATCAGTAACAAACAAATAGTTTTCTCAAGACTACTGTCTGACATGGCATACTACCGGTCATGGTTAGGTGGTTAGTTTAGAGCAGCATATATGGCGCCTATCAGGCGGCGGGTCTACTTTGCTCTAGTGTTTGAGTATATTAAGATGGACTAGCACATCGGTTAACCACCCTCTGTAAGCGCTTGTCCCAATGCAGGGGAGTATTTAGTTGCTCGAGCCTAGCCCGCTAAGCAGGAAACCCTTCTCTCGACTACATCCAGCTCATACCAGAGCTGGTACCTGCATATGAGCACATGCCCCTGTACAAGTACAGGTCGACTACGAAGAACTAAGAACAACAAGACAAAAACAGAAAAAAGCAAAAGTCTTTCTCAGGATTCCAACAAAACAAAAGCAAGACAAACTAGTCTTTTTACAGAGATAAAATACAAGAGCTGTAAAACAAAAGTAAGAAAAAATAGAATCAAGGTCAGGGATACAGTAAGATAAAAGCAGATCAAAAAGAGTATCAATTATATTCATTCTCAGAACTACAAAGTCAAAAGAAATAAGCCTGCATCGGCGCTCTAAGAAAACAAACCTAAAGAAAAACTTGGTCATCTCATTTCTAAAACATGACAACGCAAACAATTTGTTATCGGCACTAAAGCAAGACAAAGGTAAGACAAACAAGTTCTCAGAACAACTACAAGACTTTAACACGAAAACTAGTAGTCCTCATAGCTTGAACAGGACAAAAACAAGAATAATTTGTCCTCCTCTAGGCTACAACAAGATCAAAATAAGAAAGGATAGTCCTCTTCAGAACTACAACAAGAACAGCACAAGAAAAACTAGTTCTCTTAAGAGGTACAACAAGAACAGAACATGGAAAAACTAGTCATTTTCAGAGATACAATAATACCAAAACAATATAAACTTGTCCTTCTCAGAGATACAAGACCAAAACAAAAAAAGCTAGATCTCTCAAGAGCTCAGAAAAGACCAAAACAAGAAAAGCTAGATCTCTTCAGAGCTAACAGAAGACCAACACAAGAAAAGCTAATCCTCTTCAGAACTATTAGAAAACCAAAACAAGAAAAAAAACTAGTCTTCTGTAGAGCTACAACAAGACCAAAACAAACAACAATTAGTCGTCTTCAGAGCTACAACAAGAATAAAATTATAAAAACTAGTCCGGATCAGAGAAGACCAAATAAGAAAAACTAGTCCTGCGGTATCGAAAGGTACAAATATCGTGGGTATATTGTTAACTTCAATTTTTGTCCGGGCAGCGGCCGTTAAACCTACTCTTTTCGATTTCCAGCTGTCAAGGAATTTTTAACGTGCTCGACATTGAACACGGGAGTCCGATCTCACTATCCAGAGATCAGGGGAATTTTTACCAGAAGATCCACGTGAAAATAATCCAGGTCTACCCCGTGATTCGAACCCACGACCTCCGGCACATATAGGAGTGATAGATCAAGAAAGATAGGAGTAGATGTTGGCTAAACTAAAGAGAAAGAGGCAGGTAGATTTAGAGAAATAGATCCAGAGATTTATGGAAAGAGGAAGATTTAGTGATATGACTGTTTTTTTTGGAGAAAGAAAGAGTCAAGGAAATTGGGAGATTTAGGAAAAGAGCGAAAGGGAAAAGATTGAGATCGAGAGAAAACTGAGAGGGGGGAATAGTGAATATGCTAGAGAGAGAAAGTGGAAGAGAGACAGTGAAAAGATTGGGGGGAAATTTAGAGGGATGGAGATAGGCACACGAAAGGATAAAGGGAGAGCGGGGAAGAGGTGAGTGGGCAAAGAAAGAAACAGAGTGAAAGGGACAAAGTGTGGTACATGTGAACAAGATAAGGAGAGGGTGGTAATAGATAAACCAAGAGAGGGAGAAAGAGATAGAGTCATAATTTATGAACCAAAAATTAGGATATACTTAGAGATAGATTAGGCCAACCAACAGATGACCTGCTTAGAAAATAGATGGAATGACGCAAAGTGAAACCCAAAAAATCGAACAGCTTGGCCCAGTTTTTCTTTCTCTCTGTAGAGAGTGCAGTTCGACCCGGTCTTAGCTTGAGAAGGTGGAGTGGGCTGGGATTCAGATTCCGGGGTGGCGTTGTTTCCCCGTCCCGTTTGAGAAAAATTCAGATATCGGGGTGTCAGCATATCCTCTCGCGTGAGTCTCAGTGTAAATTATTTCTAAAAATAGCCCGAAAACGTACAGGCTGATTTCAACTCCCCTCTCATTCCATAAATATGAGATTTTCCTCTGACGTCAAAGGGTGTTTTCCGCTGGTGCGCCGGGGCTATTTATGCGCTGATGACGTCAAAACTTTGAATAAAACTGAATCCTTGGGGATTGCCTGGCCGTTAATTCACGTACGTTTCTATCTGTGATGGGCGGTTCTTGTGAATTCACAAGCAGTGTATGTAATATTTCATATTCTATGCATTCCATTTGTGATCCTTGTTCGAACCTGTGATTCTTCATTTATCATTGGAAGTTTATTCCGTGTTAGCAAATTCTGTAAATCCATTATGGAGAAACAAAAAGGTCACTTTAATATCAGGTGAACTGTATTGTTACAAATAATGTCGGTGCATTTCGATGTAATGTATATGACAAATGGTATCGAAACAGACATAATATGGAATAGAAATATATACGAATATAATTTGTACCTAGATTACGTTACACGGTATAATTGGACTGCTAAGGATAGGTATGCTTAAATATCGCTTTGCAATATTGTATATACGATGTTGATTCGATCAAATTTCATTTCCGTTTTTCTTTAAAAATTTTGTCGGTACATGACTATATTAATATTGTCAGTGTATTATAATTAGAATATTACCAAGATTGAAGTTGATCTGATCATACGCTGTTGTTGAGGAAGAAGTGTGGAATTATATAGATTTCATTATTAGCGTTTGGTGAGAGGTTGGGGGGAGGTGGGGTGAAGTCTCATACCTCGAAGCCTTGTATTCACTTACAGTAGAAATCGAAATGTTGTATCATCTGTTACAAAGTTACAAAAACGATACTGTTTAATTCAAAATCCGTTTAGATCTACCTTAAATAGTTTGTCCAAACATAAGTAGCAGTGTGTGTATATATATATATATATATATATATATATATATACACTGCTACTTATGTTTGGACAAACTATTTAAGATATATATATATATATATATATATATATATATATATATGTATATATAGGGAGAGAGACAGAGAGAGAGATATGTTGTTTCGAAATAGGTTACTTTTATGTGCGCCCTGAAAAAGGCGTGGTTATGAAATGTGAAACGGGGCTCCTCCAGGCTTTGTGCTATGCTTGGCTTCATTTGCGTGTCGCCTACTACGTAGATCACGTCGAACCTCACCTTGTTAGACAGACTGTTGTCCTCGACAACAACCCGTTTCCAGAACGACCAACGAGAAGGTCAGGTGTGTGGATCTTGGCTAATATATTTTTCCTGGCCCTGGCTAACATTCTCAGATCAGTGTGTTTTGCCTGACCAGACCTTAGCCTCATCATATATATATATATATATATATATATATATATATATATATATATATATATATATATATATATATAAATATTTACGTATATACTTATAGGTATAGATTTCGGATACAGTTTGCGTATAGTGTGTATCAATCAACCTCAGAAACCCGAATCAACTCTGTAATGTCAGTTCTGTGATAATAGCTTGAAATTGACAAAAGTAGGAACATCGGTGGCAGACGTAGACTTACAAAAGATTCGAGTTAAGAAGAAACATAAATTATCTGTTCTAGATTTGGTGCTCCTTTCATGGCAAGTGGATGGGGTTTAATCTCCAGTCTAGAGACGCTACAGTCTAACCAGCTATAAATCAGTACCTAATTCAGTTCTGGAACGTAAGACGGCGAGGAACGGAAGAATTAGTCCCGATGCCCCAGGTAATGCTGAAACCTACCGTATCTGACCCTACATCACTGTACCAGAGCAGATCGATTTGATGGAGCTCTGTCGCAGACGGTAAAGGGACCTGCTCTTTTATATTGCACTCTACACTCTCTCTCTGAACAAATTCAAGTAGAACTAAATATAAACACAATACAACGGATTATTTAATCAAGAATCACTGCCAACTATAAACTCTCTAACAACTTAAATTCTTTTTCTCACCATTTGAACATCATTATACTCTATTCTCCTAATCTGGTCTGCTCTTCTTATCTGGTCTGCTAATCTGGCATACTGCGATCGAACTTAGTTGCGGATTGTCGCTGATGGTAAAGTTCGTAGGTTCTGAACCAATGTATGACGTCCGTGGGCTTGTTCCTTTTTGTCGGCGGTAGATCAAAGTGGTCTCAGCGTGGTCAGGATAGACTGCATCAACTCTGATCCATGGGATCACTAGAAAACTAACCTCTAGCTGCGACTGACGACTTACATTCACGTGATCAAGGTGATGTCCACGTGATCAGTGGGACTGCGTCAATATGATGAATGGGATGACTATAAGCTACTGATTACTTGTAATCACAACCACTACATACTATGAGGGTAGTTACCTTGCTTGCTGCGTGTTTATCTCAACTCTCTTGCTCTCTCTCTCTCTCTCTCTCTCTCTCTCTCTCTCTCTCTCTCTCTTCGTCGCCTAAATCCCAACTCACATCTGCCTGAACTGCATATCTTCGTCGTCTGCCCTCCACTGGGCTTCTCTTCCCAAAGTACCTCTGTCTCTGAAGGGAAATGTTCTCTTTCCGTGGTTCTCAACTCAAATCTGCCTCACTCTGTTGCCTGCTTTCCAATGAGCGTCTCTCTCGAAAGTGTTCTCAACTAATCTCTGAAGACAAGTTTTTTCTCTCCGCCGCCTACACATTCCACTAAACATCTCTTTCGAATTTCCTCTCCAGTAATCATCGAAGTGAAATGTTCTTTCTCTGCGTCTATCTCATATCATCTCTGAGAAGTCTTTTCTCTCCGCTGCCTGCTCTCCACTGAGCGTCTCTTTCGAATTGCGTCTCAAGTAATGATCTAAGTGGACCGCTCTCCGTGGTCTATCTTATGTAATCTCCTTTCAAGTAATGATCCTCACGCACTCTAGGCTGGGATTTATATTCGATCTGCCTCACAGATCAGATAATTTCCAAAACAGCCCGCGTTTTTGTCCGTTTGCTTGCGATTATCCCCCATCCTATTCGCGTGGTATCCAGACGACGCGTGTTTGTCGGCGGCAATAAGTCTACCACTAACGTTCCAGGCGTAAACACATGGCCTGAAACTTACGTCAGGTTACGTCGTGGTTCGATTTGGTTACTCAAATTCTGGTGGGACTGAGTTCAGCTGCACAGACTCAAATCCCACGAAGAAAAAAGAAAGATATAGTTGTCTAAGCTCCTACCTATATAATGTATCTACAGATAAAATATGTTATATCACCGAAGGCATTGCCTGCCATGCTAGCCCATTTACTTGTTTCTTCTCTTCTTCGTCTTCTTCTTCTTCTTCTTCTTCTTCTTCTTCTACTGGTTCTACTGCTACTACTTCTTCTTCTTCTACGTTAGCCGGTAGACGTCAACTTGAATTGGTTCAAAGAAAGCATCAATCATCATGAGGCTGTCGACACTGCCTCTAGCTTGTCCAGTCTTGACACTGGTAATGGCGACATGTATTTTCTCTGGTCCTTGTATGTCGGGCAATCTTACAGCATGTCTTCAGGTGTTATATTCGCAGTACCACAGGTATGTACTTGTTTAAAGATGGTCTAGGCGTTGTGAGCTTGGTTTAAATGCGAAAGTTCCAGAATCGATTCACGTCCTGCTAACTTTCTTCTTCAGTTATCTTCCACGTTGGTCTTGAAAAGACATTACGCCGTGTCATATTTTACAGCGAAGATGCGATATTTGGGCTTTTCGGACTAAAACATCCTTTGGTACCTGGTTTTTCTTTTCCATTGGTTTTTCTTTTCCCTTAGCCAGACTACACAAGTGCAGTCTGTTTTCAGGGCCGTCACTTGGAGGCGGAAACGAGTCTTGGTCAGCTCTGGTTCGCTGACCCTGATGCAAGCAGCGAGATACGAGTCGCTGTCTGCTGCCAGGTCATTCACTTTGCTATGTCTTCGGTCACGAGCTCAGTTTTCTCAGACTCTGCGTATCGTCGGTTTTTTTTTTAAGTATAATCGTTTCCTCCAATTCTCCAGCTGTAAATGCGTACTTGATGACGTCAAAGGAACATTTCAGAGCTACGTAATCCGTTGGTCGGTTATTTGAACCATTTTGCAACTTTAAGATACTTAGCTTACTTCTTCTTCGATCAACTGATACAATGCTTCTAGACAGATGATGTTCCAGAAGGAGAATGCGTGTTTCAGGTCATTGCCAATCCCGTATAGCTTTATAAGTGTGGTTGCTCCTCCAAGCCAGACTGCCTTTCTTTGGTTTGAATAAATGTGGCAGTTCTGCTGGATGTGTTCTGGTATCTGCTTGGGTGCTTCCCAAGCGCACGTGGCGATGACTCTAAGACCCATTCGGTGGAAGCAGTTCTTGAGTCTCATTCTGAGTCTAAAGATCTTTGTCTGCACATCTCTGTCAAGTTTGTCTATGCTGTCATTTTCTGGCTTGTTGTCTTTGTGCTGGTCTCTAAATTACGTCCTCATTGATTGTTTTATGAGTGTCTTTGTTTTTTTATAGCTTTGTGGATGGCAAGTCTGTGTGCCTACACTTCTTTTTACTAACTCATCTGTCTCTTCGTTTCCAAGAATCCCACAGCAGACATAAATTCGCTGTAGGACTGCATCTCATTTTTTTGGAACAGCAATCCGATGTTTTATTTCTTGTGAGAGTCTATCTTGTTAGGGGTTTGAGATGGATTGCAGTAGAATCTGTTAGAATAAACGTTGTCCTTGTAGATGTGTTTTAGTTGATAATAATATGTAGATAGTACAACACGTAACATGTTGATCATGATAAATACACGATAATAAGAAAAACATGTTGGTCAAGAAAAACATACTGATTAGACAGGTTAGTCAGGGGCAGGCATAATATACTGGCCAAGACCCTCACCTCGGCTTCCTCGTAGCCCTCCCTGGAAAATGACTATTTTCATGTCAGCCTGGCTAACGAAATGAGGGATCGACGTGATCCCCGTAGCAGTGAGCGACACGCAGATAAAGCCAAGCATAGCACAACCAACTGAAAGACACCGGTCCACCTTCATCAACACGCACAGGATGTGAGGAAAGCTACGACAGCCCGCCACTTAGCGTCTCATTCAGGGCACACAGAAGAGTAAACCTACTCATTGTGAGCTTCAAACAACAACAACAACAACAACAACAATAACAATACTAATCAGAAGCGGATTTCGTTTATGTAGAAGTAAATGGTTACCTGAATCACGGAAGTCCAACCTAAAACTCATGGGTCAGATTATGGTCATCTAATGTGTTCGTCATACATTTATGTTTGAATGTATTACCGTATTAAAGTGCATTACAAATTGGATGCTCTCTTTACTTCTGGTCTAAATATATATTAATCATATCGATAATTTTCTTGAATAAAAAAACAAAATACGATAATGTCTGTTGGCACACACAAAACCCAACCCAAGATCACTATTGGTAATGAAGAAATTGAGCATGCGGATTATTTGGTATACCTGACTCTTTGATGACAAACGACAGGGACTGTTAAAGGAAAATAAGGAGACGATTGTCCATAACGTTGCAGAAACTGAATATTTGGCAAAATGTGTGGCCCTTTACTAACAAAAAAATAACATCCTCAGGGCAAACGTATTCATGTTGACAATGTACGGATACGAGACATGGGCCATGCTACAAAGAATCCTCAAAATACTTTGGGTAAAGAAAATTACAAATGTAGTTATCCTTTCAAGGTCTGAGTGTCGAAGAGAACTGGCTTATAAACAATGTTATGTCTTGGAAACTTAGGTTTTTCGGCCACATCAAGCGCCATGACGGACTGGTAAAACCATTTCGGAGGAGAATTGTTCCAGGAAGTCGAGGCTGAGGTCGACCAAGGCGTAGATGGACACAAGACATCAATATCACCCTAAACATGAACATGGAGCAGGCGAATAGACTGACTGCTGATCGAGACATCAAGGAAACCCTACATATGAACATGGAGCAGGTGAGTAGACTGACTGCTGATCGAGACATCAAGGACACCCTAAACATGAACATGGAGCAGGCGAATAGACTGACTGCTGATCGAGACATCAAGGACACTGTAAACATGAACATGGAGCAGGCGAGTAGACTGACTGCTGATCGAGACATCAAGGACACCCTAAACATAAACATGGAACAGGCGAGTAGACTGACTGCTGATCGAGATTCATATAGAATGGCTATGATGAGAGCAACGTTCATGATGATGATGATCGATTAAAGGTACCTTTGTGTATCGACATTGATATTTCAAGTCTGGCAACACTGTCATTGGGGCCTTAGTCTAGAAATTACACTGGGGCTCGCGACTATAAATGGTTGACATTCCTTTAAAGTTACATTACAGCCCAGTTTTCAAATCTTACAATTAGCATTGTTGCTCGCGATTTTAAATTATTGTAAACCCCTGCACTAAGGGCAATGAAAACAGTGACGATTGAAGCTTGTCAACCAATATCACATAAAAGATTGTAAACCCCTGCACTAAGGGCAATGAAAACAGTGACGATTGAAGCTTGTCAACCAATATTACATACAAGATTGTAAACCCCTGCACTAAGGGCAATGAAAACAGTGACGATTGAAGCTTGTCAACCAATATCACATAAAAGATTGTAAACCCCTGCACTAAGGGCAATGAAAACAGTGACGATTGAAGCTTGTCAACCAATATCACATAAAAGAATCCTCAGTCAGACATGCAAGCTCACGGAAAAGATCGATATCCTAATATGAGAGCGAAGGGCAAACATAAATAATTAAAGTATATCTTACATGAATGAAGTCTAAAATACACCAATAAACTCTACAATACGTCAATAAATTATATGTTGTTGTTGCTTAGATGTTTGCCTCATTAGTTTCTACTGGCGGAGGCGCGTAGTCCATTGGGCGATATCAGGACGCATAAACCAGTGCTTGGATGCATGTGTGCGTCTGTATGTACCTATGCTAGGTTTATGCGCCCTCGGAAGCTAGACCAACCAAAGTGCAATGGAAGGGCCTCACCGCGAGGGCGCGTGTGAAAGTTGTGCAGGAGTGTGACTGTAGGACAGAGTCAAATGAAACAGGGTGAGGTAAGAAGAGAGAGGAAGATCGAGTTCAAATAAATTATATAATACAATCTCGAAACTCTATAAAACCCTAAAATACATCAATAAAGTATATAATACATTAACAAAATCTACAATACATCAATAACGTCTACAATGTATCAATATACTCTGTAATACTTAATTTGTAACGGGATTATTTTCCTATGGGGTTACCTGAACTTTTAAACGTATATAATTCGATTAAAGAAAGATCTGGGGTAGTTGTCTCGCCGCAGCGACTCAATTTCAACCAGTGTTAGTAAAGCGATCTCAGTCCCGCCAGGCGGAGCGATAGCGCGGGCTTGCGGAAAACGCTCGCCTGCCTTTCCCCGTAGAGCGAATTGGGTTTGTTGTAGCGGCTCCTCCACAGAGATGCGCTCGTCTGGTCCGTATCAGGAAACGTGGTCCGTCAGTGGTGATTTATCTAAGGCTTATAGCAGAGCTCGACAGTACGTCTCGCTGGTGGTCCGACTCTCGCAAAGAGCTTGTGACCGGCAAATGGAAAGCAGGAATCGTGCCTCGAGGCCCTGCGTTCTCCTACGGAGAAGGGCAGGCCGGCAGGCCAAATTGTCTCCAGTCCCAGTGAAATTCATCGCCGAGGTCGTTGGGATCCGTTCTGCACAGAGCGCTGCCATCCCTCCTCGAGCGAGCCCGGTCGGTCGGTCGTCTGATGCGTGTGGGAGGCCCCTGTCAGGCGGTCCTAGGTCGACGGAGTGAGGGACGGGTGGAACAAACCGTCCGTCCGTCCCGTCAGTCGGTCCCTGCGGCCGTCCCAGCGAGGCTTTTTACACACCCTTCCTCCGCCGACCGGTGTGTGCTGTACGTACGTCTCCGACAGATATCTGGTTGATCCTGCCAGTAGTCATATGCTTGTCTCAAAGATTAAGCCATGCATGTCTAAGTTCACACTGTCTCACGGTGAAACCGCGAATGGCTCATTAAATCAGTCGAGGTTCCTTAGATGACACGATCCTACTTGGATAACTGTGGCAATTCTAGAGCTAATACATGCTTACCAAGCTCCGACCCTCGCGGAAAGAGCGCTTTTATTAGTTCAAAACCAATCGTCGTTTCCCCTCGCGGGGTTGCGGCGTCCCCACTGGTGACTCTGGATAACTTTGTGCTGATCGCATGGCCTCATGTGCCGGCGACGCATCTTCCAAATGTCTGCCCTATCAAATGT
The DNA here is from genome assembly GCA_036924085.1 of Ariolimax columbianus. Lineage (NCBI taxonomy): Eukaryota > Metazoa > Mollusca > Gastropoda > Stylommatophora > Arionidae > Ariolimax > Ariolimax columbianus. The sequence continues at coordinate 56,415,243 of JAVGWX010000004.1, forward strand.
CGATGGTACGTGACATGCCTACCATGTTTATAACGGGTAACGGGGAATCAGGGTTCGATTCCGGAGAGGGAGCATGAGAAACGGCTACCACATCCAAGGAAGGCAGCAGGCGCGCAACTTACCCACTCCCGGCACGGGGAGGTAGTGACGAAAAATAACAATACGGGACTCTTTCGAGGCCCCGTAATTGGAATGAGTACACTTTAAACCCTTTAACGCGGATTTATTGGAGGGCAAGTCTGGTGCCAGCAGCCGCGGTAATTCCAGCTCCAATAGCGTATATTAAAGTTGTTGCAGTTAAAAAGCTCGTAGTTGGATCTCAGGCGCAGGCGGGCGGTCCGGCTCGCGCCGGTTCACTGCCCGTTGTCTCCTGCCCTACCGTCTGCCGGCTCTCTCCCACGGGTGCTCTTCGCTGAGCGTCGTGGGTGGCCGGCGCGTTTACTTTGAAAAAATTAGAGTGTTCAAAGCAGGCCTCGGCTGCCTGAATAATGGTGCATGGAATAATGAAATAGGACCTCGGTTCTATTTTGTTGGTTTTCGGAACTGGAGGTAATGATTAACAGGGACAAACGGGGGCATTCGTATTGCGGCGTTAGAGGTGAAATTCTTGGATCGCCGCAAGACGAGCTACTGCGAAAGCATTTGTCAAGAATGTTTTCATTAATCAAGAACGAAAGTCAGAGGCGCGAAGACGATCAGATACCGTCGTAGTTCTGACCATAAACGATGCCGACTAGCGATCCGCAGGAGTTGCTTCGATGACTCTGCGGGCAGCTTCCGGGAAACCAAAGTGTTTGGGTTCTGGGGGAAGTATGGTTGCAAAGCTGAAACTTAAAGGAATTGACGGAAGGGCACCACCAGGAGTGGAGCCTGCGGCTTAATTTGACTCAACACGGGCAACACTGAAATGATTGACATGACGAGACCACTTTTCTGGGGTCTAATATGGAACTGGTGCTGGATTTAGACCCTCAGAAATCTGGGGTTATGCCCCCTGTGGCTCGGTTGGTTTGCATAGAGTGTTCTGACAAAGGAATTGACGGAAGAGCACTATCAGGAGTGGAGCCTGAGGCTTAAATTAACTTAACACGCCAATACTGTAGAATGACGGTCAAAAAGAGAGCACCTTCGTGGGGTCTAATAGTGAACATGTGCGGGAATTAGACCCTCAAAAATCTGGGGCCACCCTCTAAGTAACTTGATTGTCTCGCTAAAGGAATTGACGGAAGGGCACCACCAGGAGTGGAACCTGCGGCTTTTTTGACTGAACACGCCAATACTGTAGAACGACCGACAAATCGAGAGCACTACCGTTTGGGTCTAAAAATGAACGTACGCTGGTATTAGACTCACGGAAGACAAGTCAGCTCTCAAACACTCTAATGAAAGAACGCTACGGAAATCGTGTTTAACCCCGCAGAAACCGCAGATTTCAAATACCTGGTCATTGACAAACAAAAGCCCTCAATAAATTCGTCTGACCAAATAGTGAACGGGTGCTGGAAATAGACCATCTGAAGACAGGTCAGTTTTATCCTACTAATGACAGGGCGTTGCTACGGAAAACCAGCTCATATCGAGAGGAGCCGCAGACACTTTGGTTCACGTACCAGGCTGATAAGCCAATGGCGCGAGGCTACCATGTGGGGGATTACGGCTGAACCCTTGTAAGCCGCAATCCCGCCCAAAATCTCAGCACCACTGCAATGGGAGGCTCCTACATGCTCGGGACCTGGGGCTTGCGCCCCAGCCATATCTGGTAGAGCCGCAGCAAGAGGTCCTTGCCGTCCGCCGATCAAAGCGGGCGGACAACTGCTTGATACTCACCTTATACGGCGATGGGGTGCGAAACCACCAACTAAAGACTTAGTACCTGGTCGGGGTGTCAAAAACAGTAGAGCAGCCACCTCACTGTGAACTGTCGAGACTCAACCAATGACCATGAGAGCTGTCCGCACACCAGGCGAACAACATCTCTGTGACATTACCAGGCTTGTCCTCTGGCTAAATGCACGTCGGCTACGATATCTACCTCTGTACGTTATCAGCCATATAACTATCATGCTGGACGCAGAAGAGATGCAGACCAGCGGACATTGCACACCTGCCCCACTGTGTCAACACCCCAGGTGGCGGGGAATGCTAGGCGTACCATCCCTGCATAGAAGCCAAGAAAATAAAGGGAGAAAGAGATACCCCACTCGTATGCAAATGCTACGTTTCTGGCAGGACGTGACGATCCTGGGATACAGACACACTGGACTGCCTCTCTTCCGGGTAAACCAGTCCATCTCATATATCTCACATATCATCATTGCACCCTATAGACACGAGTAGTGAAGACTCGATAGTCTGGTAAGACAACTTCTATAAGAGAGACAACTCTGATCATAAACAACTGCTGCCTTGCAGATAGGCTGGGGACAGCCAAAGGCTAAGGAGGGCATTTCTACAGAAACGCCTGTTGAAATCGGATGCACGGGGCCGCAAGCCTAACAAAACAGTGCAACGTAAATCGCAGCATGATGGCAGTACAACCTATTAGAAAAACGCATGGCGCTCATCCTGTGGAGTCCCGCCAGGCAGCGATAGTGCTGGGCCTCACGCCTCGAAGGGGCCCACCCTTGACTACTGGTGATCACCCACCCATGTGTTGTGGAGTCAAGGCACATGGCTATGGGGCAACTTCTATTGGCCAAAACCTCAAGACCCTCAAAATACTACAGTGGAATGCGGAGGGAGTCATTAACAAAAAACTTTCCCTAACACATCACCTGCATGAAGGTAAGATTGACGTGGCATGTATCCAGGAAACGCACCTCAATAATAACCATAAATTATCAATCAGAGGATACCAGACCTTCCGTCTAGATAGAGAAGGCCACAAAGGAGGGATCCTGATACTGACCAGAAACTGCATACCGAGTAGCGCGGTATCTGTCAATCACACCGGACAAGCAGAAATTGTAGGAGTTGACATAATGGCTCAAGAGACGAAGCTCCGCATTTTCAATCTGTACGGACCACCAAATAGAGACCTATCGCTCTCGAGTATGGAGGTCAGAGACTCCAACTGCATAGTAGTTGGAGATTTCAACAGCCACTCGGAGAGATGGGGATACTCTGACACAGACAGCAGAGGTGACGAAGTGGAAGATTGGGAGATAGATGCAAATCTCTCCCTAATCAATAGGCCGGAGGATAGCCCTCTATTCAAGAACATGGCATACCACCTCGACTCCAGATTTGGCCTTCTCCACACAGGACATACACCATAAAATAGACCGCCATGTCCTAAACCAACTGGCAGGTAGCGACCACAGGCCGATCAGGCTAACCATTGACATGGAAGTAGGCCCACAGGAAACAAAACCGCTCCCACGTTGGAATTACAAACGAGCCGACTGGGACAGATTTGCAATCCTGACAGATGGTGAAACCATCAACACACGAAACACCAAAATGAAGCCCATGGTAGAGAGCCTAAGCAAGGCAATAATGCAAGCCGCCACTGAAACCATCCCAAGAGGAGCTAGGAAAAACTAAAGCCCTACTGGAATGATGAGTTGCAGAAAGTGGAAGATGCAGTAACAAATGCTAGGAACATGGCAGAGCGAGAAAAATCCATGGAGGCAAACATCGCCCTCAAAGCCGCCGCGGCGAAGTACAAATACACTCTCAAGCAAACAGCAAGAGAAAGCTGGAAAAATAAATTGGAAAGTCTAAACCTGGACAAAGACGGGAACAAGCTATGGAAGCTAGTCATAGCCATGAACGACGAAACCCCGTCAAATAAACAAATTACTATCAAGCAGGGCGAGAACTTGATCACAGGTAAGAAAGCCGCAAACGCCTTTGTCGATCACTATGCCAGAGCAAACCACATCGAGGTCCCTGCAGATAAGCATACAGACATTAGCGAAGAGCTAAAGGGACACGAAAACATGAATACGGCTCCTGAAGAGCACATAATGGCCAAACTAACAATGCGCGAAATGGAAGAGACTATGAGAACAATAAAGAAAAGGAAATCTCCCGGAAAAGACGGGATAACAAACGAAATGCTGATGGGGCTGGGCCAAACAGCGAAGAAGAAACTGCTATCTGTCCTGAACCAAAGCTGGAAAAGGGGAATTGTACCACAGGCATGGAAAGACGCAATACTGGTACCAGTACCAAAAACAGGAAAGGACAAAACAGATCCAAATGGATACAGGCCCATAAGCCTACTGAGCTGTGTCGGCAAGCTGATGGAACGGATGATAAACACCAGACTGATGTGGCATCTGGAAGAAAAACGAATACTAATTCCACAGCAAGCCGGCTTTAGATAGCACAGATCCACTGAGGACCAGGTCATCCTCATAGCCCAGGAGATAGAAGATGCCTACCAGGCACAGAAACACACAGTAGCTGTTTGGGTGGATCTGGAAAAGGCATTTGACAAAGTCTGGAAAGATGGACTTAGAGTCAAGCTAAGAAGAAGTGATGTCTGTGGGAAGATGTACAAGTGGATCAACCACTACCTCAAACAAAGAACAGACAGAGTCCAAGTACAAGGGCAGATGAGCAAAAAGGTGACACTCGAGCAGGGAGTACCCCAAGGGGGAATATTGTCACCCACACTCTTCCTGGTATATATAAACGATATTACAGAGAATATACCAAGAAGAGTCCATAGCTCAATGTTTGCAGACGATCTGGCTATGTGGACCTCTGAAAAGAATCTCACCATAGCAAGAAATCGGATGCAGACGGCCCTAACATCTCTGGAAGAGTGGGCGAACTCATGGCTGGTCAAAATAAACGAGGAGAAAACCACATGCACAATATTCTCGCTTTCATTAAAACCCCAAAGTACCAATTTAAATCTAAATGGCAAAATCCAGCAGCCAAACGACAACCCAACCTATCTGGGAGTCACATTTGATCGGCACATGACATGGAAAAGTCAGATTGAGAGAAACCGAATGAAAGCCAGAGAAAGAATGGCAATCATGAGGAAACTTGCTGGCACAAGCTGGGGAGCAGACGAAGGCATACTAAAGAAACTGTACACTGGAAGAGTGAGACCAGTTCTCGAGTATGGCATTGCGGCATGGACAACAGCAGCGAAGGCGAACTTCGATAAAGTTAACAAACTTCAAAACCAAGCCATGAGAATTATAACAGGTGGCATGAAGTCAACGCCAATTGTAGAACTTGAAAAGATTACAAAACTGCAATCCATGACCGATAGAAGAGACTGCAGAGCCCAGCTGCAGTCAGAGAAACTCCGAAGACTGACCGACCATCCAATGCACCAGAGACTAAACAATTTGGGAAATGGGAAACTAAAGCGGAGAAACTTTGCAGAAATAGCCAAAGCAAAGATGCACGAAGATCCCATAAACGCACTAATAACACCAAAACCCATCACTACTGTACGAAAACCTACCTGGAGGCAGGATATATTTCCAGAGGTGGTAGAAAATATACCAGGTATTGCAAAAAAAACTGCCAGACTGAAAAAGAAAGGAAAGATACTACCCTAACCTTCATAACGAAAAGCTACCCAAGCATGGACTGGACCCATGCATACACCGACGGTTCTGTAACAAAAACTACACAGAACGGAGGGGCAGGAGCATTCCTGAACCTACCAAATGGCAGAAAAATAACACTGTCATTCGCTACTGGTAAGTACACAAGCAATTTCAGAGCGGAGGCAGAGGCACTGAGGGCGGCAGTGGAAGAAATGGTAACACACAGTGAAAATGAGAGCCATATAGTCCTGCTGACAGATGCTCTCGCCGTAGTCACAGCGCTAAAAAGCCAGAAAAACACTGAACTTAATGACTTAAGAGCAGCACTCTGCAAACTGTGCCAGCAGTCCGCACCAAAAAGGGTAGTGGTACAGTGGGTTCCGTCACACTGCAACATCCAAGGCAACGAGGAGGCAGACAGACTGGCAAAAGAAGGTGCAAGGCTACCACAAACAGGTCGTTGTCTTCAGACTTCGCACTGGCCACAACAGACTGAGGTACCACCTATTCAACAAATTGAAGATATGGTGTACCGACGAATGCCCGTGCGGTACTGGTAAAATGACCGCTGAACATCTGCTGCAGAACTTCCCGACATACGAGGATCAGAGAGAGCAGATGTGGCCATTACCAGTGGAACTGCAAGACAAGCTCTATGGCAGTGGCGACAGCCTCAGGATGACCGCCGCTTTTTTTCGAAAAAATAATGGTTACTGTCTGACTGCGTACGCAGAAGAAGATTACAGAAAAAGCTCCTCGTCAAACGGACTGAATTATCAACTTCTGACCAAGAGGACACGCATTCAAAACCACCATGAGTTTTTTGCTTTTGCTTCTATAAAAGTAAGGAAAGGGAGCGGGGAAAATAAATGTATTATAATACTGTCGAACATTAACTGGAAAAAATTAGGACAAAGAAACTATTAAGTGAAATCATCAAGCTATTTGGTTCCACCATCATTAGGAAAAAGCGGAGGACATTCATCGGGTAGGAGCTTAGAATGAAGAGGAGCAGAATTCCATTACAGGCAGTTATGCTGGATTCAGCTGACAGTAGAGATAGGGTTGCCAAAAGAGACTTTTCTGAGAACGATCATTAGACAGAGCTCAACTAGAAGTCCAAATAACATACAAGAACAGACACGCGTTTTTAATCTTCAAAATGGAGAGAGCTTGTTGTCTGTCTTACGTGCCATATTGGCGCACAAAGATTACAGACATAGACACAAACACATAGATATAGAAATATAGCACCACTGGGCACTTAACTCACTCCTGGTCAGGAAGGACGTGTTAGAAGCTTCAACATACGGCTTGCATCAAGTGTCGCAGCCAGTTACCTTACTCACTGTCTGGTCTCTACCAAACTGTAAATCAGGTACTTATTTACAGCTGATCAACTGGATTGTGCCCGTTGCGCGAGTTGAACCTCGTCTATTTACAGCGAAAAACGAGAACTCTGCCACTATGCTAATCAGACGCTTAGTGTCTTTAGAATGTAAAATACAAAATTAGCATGTACTGTGAGTGGCTACTGCACGGGCAAGCGTTCTTTATTTCTCGACCAAATAAATCCTCACGGTGAACATCATCAATCGAAATAAAAGCCGTAATTATTTATTTGTAATCTCATCTTATTAATTGTTCACGAATCCTAACTTACTGCGTTTCGTTAGATAATTTGTATTTATCTTATTTGCTAAATTTATGTGCGAAGTAAAAATTGTACGTTTTCAAAAAGTGTGGCTCACGACTCAGAAACCAACGGATTGCTAGATCACGCACTTTCTGGTAAGAATCAAGTTTAATCTCATCTCATCTCATTTCATGTCATCTCATCTGCCTGTGTGTGGAGATGCAATTTTCTTGTTTATGCTATATGTTGTGATTTTCAATCCAAGCCTCTATGATGCACTTTTACACTATAATTCAATTGATTTCTTGATTATCATATACCTTATGTGGATACATTTGTAATTGAAGATTCGTGTTTTTATATTGTATTTATTTTATTTTGATCACATTTTATTGACAATTTATTTTGTTTATGTTTGGGTTTTATTGACATTCATAACTGTATATGTGGGTATACTTAACTTAACCTATTTATACTGGTTTAAACGACTCTGCAGAGGCTTTATACAATTAGTTTATTTTATATTCACTTGATCGAAAAATACCTATGTACATCCAATCTAATCTTGAATGCATCAATTGACCCTGTCTCCATTACATCCTGTAGCATTGCATTCCCCACTCTCTGACTAAAATACATTTTCCTGGTATCTAATCTGGACCTTCCTTTAATTACTTTGTTCTTAAATGCGACTGTATTTTTTTAAACTTTTTATAGTGTAATTTATCCTTTCCGTTAATTATCTTATAAACCTGTTTTAAATCGCCTGCTATTCTTCTCTTTTCTTGATACTGTATGTCGGTTTTTCTGAGTTTCCTCATAACTGTTATTCTGGAATCCCAGTATCAGCTTTTTGATTTTTCTTTGTATCTTTCCAGCATGTTTATATTCCATCTACTATAATGACTTCCCACCTGTACAAAGTCTGCCTCTACTTCTAATGCCTTAGGGATTCCAGAAGAAAGGCTGTCTTGTAATGGTATCGTTTCCTTTATGAATGTTATAAACAACACCATCAATTTCTCCTCATGTCATCACTGATGTATGTTTTGTTCTGTCCAACAGCTCCACATTTGTGATCTTATCATGCCATTTCAATCTCTCTATTCTGTCTGGTTCTGTCGAACAGTTCCCCATTATTGACATCATACCATTTCATTTTCTTTATTCTTTACAGATGCCCGTTTATAGAAAACTGTAGCTTTTTTATATTTTGTTTATTTATTTATTTTGTGTACTCCATGTTTCAGAACCACACAATTGTTATTATTTGTGTTGGACATAATGTCTTTTGATTTCTATAATCATAGCTTTGCAATTAAATCTGCTGACGTCTTTTTGCATTCTTAATTTCATTTCTTTATCAATGTTCCTATAATTGTAAAAGAAAAAGAAATGATTTAATCTCCAGACCTTGCAATAACATGGCATTATAGACTTAATTTGTGGAGGAATGTTTTGAAGACAAATAAATACTCAGACGGAACGAGGAGCGATCTTTGAAAAAAACAACAAGACGATGGGAATAGTACCGAACAATCACACATTATCACATATTATCACATTTTATCACATTATCCTCGAAGTCAGTCCGGCTAATGTGCCGTTTGCGAGAGAAGTCAACAACATTATCTATGCGTCCCGATCTCATGCAGTGCTGTTTCAATGCAGACATACGTCTTTGGTCAGACCATCCCACCATCGCATAAGTGGACGGTCCCATTGGGTCTACAGGCATAGGACCACCAAAACGTTGTTGTACGTGTTCATCGGTTGACAGGCATGCGTACCACACGTCCAGTCCACCTATGTTTGCGTGACATTGCTCTTCTACAAAGTTCAGAAACAAAGTAAGATGCCGAATTTCTTCATTTCGGATCTTGTCCCTTAAAGAATTTTTTAACACGCGTCGCTATATTGCTATCTGAGTGACTTTGAGCTTCTCAACATCTGCTTTACGCAAGTTCCACACTTGACATCGGCAAAACATTGCTGGAACTACCATATAATTAACAGCGTGTGCCATTGTCATGGTTTCTTTCATCTCTTGGAGTAATGGCTAAATAGAATTAAAGGAAAACCAAGCTGCTTTTTGTTGGCTAGAGATTCCGTGGTTGACTTTGTGGTGATATTTATCTCTTGTTCTAGGTAGATATAAGATTGGACATCCTCAATGGTTTCCTCTCCCTGCTTGATGTCCTGCTTTAGGCAGTAGAATAAGAACACTAATTGGAACATAGCAATAGTCGGTATTAGTCGATGCAACTCGTGCTAATCTGAGTTAACTGTTGACGTCGCTTCTCTCCTTATGACAGCTTACTTTGCCGAGCTTGCGTTCCCCAATGATCCAAGGAGTTATGCCGGCGGGAGTTTTACTCATGGCAATGTCACCAAAACCGGACAGGTCCTTAGATAGAAACACGACAAAAAGGCCGTGGAGCAGGTGGAGTTCTATATGTGTAGCTGCATAGCCCTCCGGCGAGGGGTACATGATCTGGACTGGACCAATCCATTCCCACTTCATGGGTGAAATGTATTCTTGTCTCGTTCTTTACTTTTTGTCCTATATGATTAATCCCCTTGGATGACGAAGAGATGGAGACCAGCACACATTGCCCCTCTGTTCCTTTGTGACGATCTTCCAGGTGGTAGGGAATGCCACACATACCATCATTACAGATGAACTGGCACAAGTGACGGAAGAATGATATATCCGACCCAGATGAATATGTTATGTCCCTGGCATGACGTGACGATCCTGGGACACCGACACACTGGACTGCCTCTCTTCCGTCCATAACCCTCCTTCGCAATCCTGAAGCCTCTAAGACAACAGACTTTAAAAGAGATTGACCACGCCTCAACAATTGAATAGGACGTGTGCTTTTGTAAGGGTGGCATTGGACCATTTCACAGCTAAATGGATTATATCATGAGCATCATTGGCGGCGCATCTTTTGTAACGGGTTACAGTGGCTCATGTTACATCCCGAGGTGAAATTCTGAAGGTGAACCGGGGGGATGGAGCTTTCTGTCTTGAATGCAATGCCGAGCTCGTCAGTAAGGTCACCACTTTGTAGATCAACGTTGTGGTCCCTACGTTCAGATTGCTGTGGCAGGAATCAAAACTGTGAACTTGAGGTAGGGTCTTAATCAAAACGTTTTCCCTGACCATATTACTAGTCTCGATTTCCTACTTACTTACTTCCCCTGTTCTGGGTAACACGTCAGACATATTTTCAATAACCAGCGACATAATCTTTTCTTGTCGTTCCCCCTCAACATGTCATACATATTGCAGTTTCCAAAATATTTGGGCAGGTCCTCAGGTGGTCTGAATCATGTGTTTCTCAACAGTCGCATGTCTCATCATCCCTGTATCCTCATCTCTTTAAGTTCTTCTTGCGTTGTAATACACGAGCTACGAGCCTATTTAATGACTTCCATGTAGTGCAAAGAAAGTCAAGTCCAAGCAGGTTCTCACCGCAGTTCGGTCCATGGGGCTCTACTTCAGTTTATGTCATTGTTCTATTAAATAAATTGTATGCGACTAGTCTGCACGGGATATGCTTCCTGTAAAAACTTTCGTCTAGATTTCAATCGTGTGCACTGCACCTGGTATCCAAACATGGAGTGCTTGGGTCGTTTGATTGTCTCTCTATTTTAATTTCTGTTGCGACACTTCTTCATGTACCATGTGTTGCTATACCGATTATGGGACATATATTTTCAGGTGGAGTAAGTTTTACGCACCCTGCACATATTCGGTAAAAAAAACTGTATAATGGGAAAACGTATTACAAAATCTAATACAGTTCACAAGGAAGTAATGACAAGTAATACAAGTAATAATATATTCCCACAAATATATTAATAACACGAAATATTAATATATTATTATTATTTCGAATTAAACTACAGCAAGTCAACATACGTGCGATGCGTATGATGACATCAATTCTGGTGTAAACAGCACATACCAACCGTCAAGTTTGCAAAATTTCATTATCCCCAGAATTTCTTTAGCAAGCCGTTAAAAACATGACGGGTGTGATACGGAATCCGTCCATAGTTGATCAGCTAGCGATGATTCGGTTTCTAACAGGTTTTTGAAGGTTGTCGACAGTTGACATTCATCTCACAATGCATGCAGTGTATGGTGACAAAACGGTGTGAAGACAAGAGTGATAAACCGGACGCGAGTTAACGCAACAATATGCTCCTGACCTGGTCTCTGAAGATCTTTCGTTACCTCCCGTCCTTCTTTAAACATCGTTGTCCAGTTCTTCACTGTTATCTTCGGCACACTTTTGTCACCGTACACTGCTTGCATTCTGCGATGAATGGACGACATCCTTCAGCTTTTAGAAACCGAATCACTGCTCACTGATCAACTCTGGACGGATTCCGTATCACACTCGCCATGTCTTCTGTGGTCAGCTGAGTAAGCTAGGAGTCAAAGGATAATACAATTTTGCAAACTTAGCGGTTGGTATGTGATGTTTACAATAGAAGTGACGCCATCATGCGTAAATTTACTTATTGCAGTTTGGTCCTGTTTCATTTAAACACGCCCCATAATAAAATGTGATATATAAGCAGCAACATAAAATAATCATTTCTGACACGTGTGTGATGTCATACAAATTCGATCGACACATGATTTATGTCTAGGAAATATTCTAGAAATATGCAAGGCAAATGCTGACCTAAAAAATTAGAACAATTGGTGAAATAAAAATGAGACGTAAAAACTGTTCACATAGAAAGATAAGAAATGAAAATCCTAACATGAAAGATAAGATGTTAAATATTTTAACAGGCAAAGACGAAATTGAAGAAATATAGCCATGAGACGATGAAGTTGGTAAAATACTGGGGATAATCTAACAATAACTTATTAGTTATTAGCAGAATGTGCAGGGCTAAGGTTATATATTTTAACTGTCCGTCATATTAGCATGTCAAGATGAGATGTGACAAATATTGAATATATGAAAATGAGATGTGAGAAATATTAAATATGTGAAGATCAGATGTGAGAAAAATTAAATATGTGAAAAAAAGATTTCAGAAATATTAAATGTGTGAAAATAAGATGTGAGAAATATTAAATATGTGAAGATGAGATGTGAGAAACATTAAATATGTGAAAATAAAATGTGAGAAATATTAAATATGTGAAGATGAGATGTGAGAAACATTAAATATGTGAAAATAAGATGTGAGAAATATTAAATATGTGAAGATGAAGTGTGAGAAATATTAAATATGTGAAAATAAGATATGAGAAATATTAAATATGTGAAGATGAGATTTAAGAAATTTTAAATATGTGAAGATGAAATGTGAGAAATATTAAATATGTGAAAATAAGATGTGAGAAATATTAAATATGTGAAGATGAAGTGTGAGAAATATTAAATATGAGAAGATGAGATTATTTCAGAAACATTAAAATGTGAAGATGAAATGTGATACTTATTTAAATGAGAAGATGAGATTTGAGAAATATTAAATATGATAAGATGAAATTATTTTAGAAATATTAAATATCTGAAGATGAGATGTGAGAAATGTGTCATATGTGAAGATGAGATGTGAGAAATGTGTCATATGTGAAGATGAGATGATGTGAGAAATATGAAATATCTGAAGGTGAGATGTGAGAAATTTGTAATATATGAAGATGAGATGCGAGAAATATTAATATGAGAAGATGAGATGTGAGAAATATTATTTTGTAAAAATAAAATGTTAGAAATATTTAATATGTGAAGATGAAATGTGTAATATCTGAAGATGAGATGGGAGAAATATGTAAAAGCTGAAGATGAGATGTGAGAAATGTTAATTTGTGAAAATAAAATGTGAGAAATATTTAATATGTGAAGAGAAGATGTGAGAATCATTTAATATGTGAAGATGACATGTGAGAAATACTAATATGTGAAGATCAGATTTGACAAATAATTAACATGAGAATATAAAAAATGAGAAATATTAACATGTGACGATGGTATATGCGATATATTAAAATGAGATGTGAGAAATATAAACATGAGAATGTGAGATGTCAGAAAGATAATCATAAGAATATGAGATGGGAGAAAAATAATCATAAGAAAATTAGATGGGAGAAAAATAATCATAAAAACATGAGATGGCAGAAATATAATAATGAGAATAAGAGACATGATTATATTTATCAATATAAGATGTTCTTACTCGTATGGAACCAGCTGCGAACATGGCAACTTTTCCTCTCGCTTAATTTAAAACTGAGATCTTGTATAGAATATCCTCTAATGCTTCATCCCCGGCAGCAGTGACTGCTTTGGAGCAGCCGTTACCTATCCTTGTAGATGTCAGTCCGATAACGACTGCACCATTTGATATTTTGTGAACATTAATAACAAAAGGTACGCTTGTTAAATTGTAACCAACGATTTGCATAGCATCCAAGTGGTAACCAGTTTTAAAAGAACTAGGCGGAGTGTACTCTAAGCCATTTCAAGTTACAAACAAGATAGACTCTCACATGAAATAAAATACAACATAGGATTGCTGTCTCAAAAAACAGATTTAGTCCAACAGTGGATTCCGGCCCACTGTGAGATCCCTGGAAAGGAGAAAGCAGATGAGTTTGCAAAAGCCAGAAGTGGCGGCAAGCAGGTTCCCCATCCATAGAGCTATAAAGAAGCAAAGACACTCATCAAACGATCCATGTGGACAGAATTGAGAGAACAGCACAAAGAAAACAAGCCAGAAAATGACAACAAAGACAAACTTGGCAGAGATGGGCAGACAAAGATCTACAGATTCTGAACGGGGCATTGTAGTCTCTGAGACGCTGCCACGTGCGATTGTGGAGCACCAAAGCAAACACCAGAACATATTCTGCAAGAATACCCTACCTTTGCAGACCAAAGAGAGGCAGTCTGGTCTAGGGGAGCGAACATGCTCGAAAAGTGGTGGAGGCCCGGCGAAGACCTGAAACGCACAGTCTCCTTCGTGAACCTTACCAGACTAGAAACACAGCATCAGTTAATCGATGAAGAAGAAGAAGAAGAAGAAGAAGAAAAAGAAGAAAAAGAAAAAAAAAATTGCTACTGTAACCTTCAAAGCATCTCGTCAAATGAGAATAAACAGTCTTGTCATATGGACTGGCAAGCTCATCATGTGAAACCATTGCTTTTGCAACTGTCACGGTAATTGTCCAGATACCCGCTTCCTATTAAGTGAACATTTGGAGAGATAGACCTAGGAATCACTTGGGGCAAACATGTACTATGTTCATTTGTTATATTTGCATGTTCGCTAGTGGATTGGTGGTTATTGTATGTGTTACATTTTAAATGTTTAAAAAAAATAATTTTTTGTGTGATTAAGTCATTTAGTGTGCTTCCCAAGTGAATCTCAGGAAAAGAAACTAAAAGAGTATTTGTAATATTCCACGATTGTCGGAAAAGGGAAAAAAAGAGGGGTGTGAATGGTGTTAGTAACCTCATTGTGTAGAACAACTTGCTATGAAACAAACATTGCAAGAGGGGTGAGATGAGACTGATGTCGGGTCAGGCAAAACATACTGATCGGACAATGTTAGTCAAGGGCAGGTGAAACATACTGATCGGACAATGTTAGTCAAGGGCAGGTGAAACATACTGATCGGACAATGTTAGTCAAGGGTAGGTGAAACATACTGATCGGACAATGTTAGTCAAGGGTAGGTGAAACATACTGATCGGACAATGTTAGTCAAGGGCAGGTGAAACATACTGATCGGACAATGTTAGTCAAGGGCAGGTGAAACATACTGATCGGACAATGTTAGTCAAGGGCAGGTGAAACATACTGATCGGACAATGTTAGTCAAGGGCAGGTGAAATATACTGATCGGACAATGTTAGTCAAGGGCAGGTGAAACATACTGATCGGACAATGTTAGTCAAGGGCAGGTGAAACATACTGATCGGACAATGTTAGTCAAGGGCAGGTGAAACATACTGATCGGACAATGTTAGTCAAGGGCAGGTGAAACATACTGATCGGACAATGTTAGTCAAAGGCAGGTGAAACATACTGATCGGACAATGTTAGTCAAGGGCAGGTGAAACATACTGATCGGACAATGTTAGTCAAGGGTAGGTGAAACATACTGATCGGACAATGTTAGTCAAGGGCAGGTGAAACATACTGATCGGACAATGTTAGTCAAGGGCAGGTGAAACATACTGATCGGACAATGTTAGTCAAGGGCAGGTGAAACATACTGATCGGACAATGTTAGTCAAGGGCAGGTGAAACATACTGATCGGACAATGTTAGTCAAGGGCAGGTGAAACATACTGATCGGACAATGTTAGTCAAGGGCAGGTGAAACATACTGATCGGACAATGTTAGTCAAGGGCAGGTGAAACATACTGATCGGACAATGTTAGTCAAAGGCAGGTGAAACATACTGATCGGACAATGTTAGTCAAGGGCAGGTGAAACATACTGATCGGACAATGTTAGTCAAGGGCAGGTGAAACATACTGATCGGACAATGTTAGTCAAGGGCAGGTGAAACATACTGATCGAACAATGTTAGTCAAGGGCAGGTGAAACATACTGATCGGACAATGTTAGTCAAGGGTAGGTGAAACATACTGATCGGACAATGTTAGTCAAGGGCAGGTGAAACAAACTGACCAAGACCCTCATCTCACATCCATGCAGTTCTTCCCGGAAACAGACTGTTTCATGGCAGCCTGGCTAACGAGGTGGAAGATCAGTAGTAGTGAGCGACACGCAGATGAAGCCAGCATCAGATAATCTCGTGAAGAACCCCGGACCACCTTCATCAGCATGCTTAGGATGTGAGGAAAGCTACTGCATCCCGCCTCCAAGAAGTAGAAGAAGAACAAGAATAACAATGAGAAGAAGAAGCAGAAGAAGAATTAGAAGAAGAAGAAGAAGAAGAAGAAGAAGAAGAAGAAGATGAGGAAGAAGAGAAGAAGTAGCTAGTATAAACGGTAGGGTACAGGTGGTAACATGGCAGACACTGCTGTCGAGGATGAGGTATTAGAAACGGTATTGCACCATGCCCAAATTGTATGTTGGTTGGGGTCGGCTGAGGCTTGCCGATAACGAGATACAAACTGGATACATTTGCCTTGAAAAGCGAGCACTCTACCACTACGCTAATCAAACACTTAATTTTGTGCTATGCATATTTAAAAACTAAACCATCTTGCGGATTTTATTCCTGTCGCAATTATATAAGTCTGTCATGTTTATATTCAACCGCGTTTAACATAAACCTGGTCTTTTTCGTGGGTCTGAATATGTATCCACAAGGTCAAAGGATTGGTTTCCGATCAATTCGGCTCACACACAGCTCCTGTGCATGGCATATGTTTATTTCGTAAAGCATTTTTTGTTGAAATAAAACAATGATATTTGCATGCATGATTAAGATCTTTGTTTCCAATTATGTGGCTGCTTTTAACTGATATTTATAGGAAGCGAAGAGTGTACACGGTCAGGGGAAACATCCTAATCAAGACCTCAACTTATATCCTTGTTCGGGGTCCTTGATAATTAGCTCTGTCGTATCAGTGTGGTCAACACTGCAATAACTTAACTTAACTTAACTTAACTTAGCTTAACTTAACTTAGCTTCATTATACTGGTTTAGAAGGCTCTACATAGTCTGTATACAACCAGTTTATTCCACTCCATCGATACTAAAAATGACTGGGGTCATCAAATCTATATTTGAATTTATTAACTGACCCTGCCTCCCCCAGTTCTTGTAGCAATGCACTCCAAGCAGTATTCACTCTCTGACTAAAAAAGTATTTCCGAATATCTAATATGGACCTATCCTTAAATAATTTGAAGCTGTGCCCTCTAATTCTTGTAGCCGGTTTTGATTTGAAAAAACTTGCTATAATATAATGTTTCCTTGTCATTGATAAATTTATAAACTTGTATTAAGTCACCTAAAATTATTCTCTGTTCTAGACATGTTAGACCAGTTTTTCTAAGTATGTCCTTATAACTATAATTCTGAAATCCAGCGATCATTTGTGTAGCTCTTCTTTGTGTCCTTTCTAGCATGTCTATATCCACTCCATGGTAAGAACTCCACAACTGAAAAAAAGAGTCCAATTTAGATCTCACCACTGATTTTTATAGTTTGATTATGAGTTCCACGCTCTTATGCAAAATGTTTCTTTTAACCATACCTAGCACTGCAATTTAGTTATTTTTCAATTTTACCTGGACTTGCCCCAGCAACTTACCCATATTATCTGTCATGACACATAGGTAATACTCGTAGTAGTGGGTGTGAATTTTGGTGATCGTTACACTGCACTACAGTCAGGAAGACTCGAACCGGTTCACATGTACGGCTCGAAAAACGTCATCAAAACTTAACTCAACTCAGAATAGTAGCAATAACAACGGCATATCTCCTATTTATTTCATACTATACGTAGTTTTAGCGACAGATGTCGACCAGTTGACATTCATGGCAGAATGTAGGAAGAGTTATGGTGACCCGAACTGATGCATCAATTTGGGCGATGTCATCTTCTAACGCAACAATATGCGCCTGACCTGTCTCGGAACAGCTTTCGTTAACTCATGTCCTTCTTTAAACATCGTTGTCAGTTCTTCATTATTATCTTCGACACACTTTTGTCATCATACACTGCCTGCATTCTGCGATGAAAGTTAACAGGTCGACATCATTCAGCTGTTAGAAACCGAATCACTGCTCTCTGATCAACTCTCGACGGATTTCATATCCCACTTGCCATAGTTTCAACGGTCTGCTGAGGAACTATGAGTTGGAGGACAATGAAATTCTGCAAACTTGACGGTTGGTATGTGCTGTTTTCACCAGAATTGACGTCATCATGTGCGTCGTACACATGTTCGATTGGTGCAGTTAGGTCCGGTTTCATTTGAACACGCCTCGTACTTATGTGGGCTCTGCGATTGCTGTTTCATAGGTAGTGCGCATTACATGTAGAGACAGCGTTGCTAGCCTTAGCCACACCTTTCTTCAGTTATGATGTCAACTTATCGATAAGGCCACCATGTGCTACGTTGTTTGTTGTAATCAACTGTAATATGAAATAATTATTTTGTATTTCGTTCAGGTTCTTGCACACTTTTTTTCGAAGACGAATGCATTTCTATTTTGAGTGATTTGTATTGACCGTGTCGTGCTTACTATACTAAAATCCATAAACATTTTACAGTTTTTCACAACATCAATAATAAAGAAATATGTGTCTGTTAGAATAATGAGAATACTGTTGCATGTGTGTGCTGAAACAGAATAAAGATGTTTATGTGTGTTAAAACAGTGAGAGAAGAGATGGATATGTGTATGTTAAAACGATGAGAGAAGAGATGGATATGTGTGTGTTAAAGCGGTGAGAGAAGAGATGGATATGTGTGTGTTAAAGCGGTGAGAGAAGAGATGGATATGTGTATGTTAAAACGATGAGAGAAGAGATGGATATGTGTGTGTTAAAGCGGTGAGAGAAGAGATGGATATTTGTGTGTTAAAACAGTGAGAGAAAAGATGGATATGTGTATGTTAAAACGGTGAGAATAGGTATGTGTGTATTTGTTACAAAGAATGAAGATCCATTTGTGTTAAAATAGAATAAAGATGTGTAGGTGCGTGTTAAAATGGAATGGAGTTCTGCAGGTGTGCTAAAATAGAAAAACAGATATGTATAAGTGTGTTAATACAGAGTAAAGATGACCATGTTAATAAAAAAAACCAGTAGGAATACAGTTGTGTATGTGTGGGTTAAAATACAAAAGAGATGTGTGTGTGTGTGTTAAAACGGAAAAAAGTTGTCCATTTGTGTTAAAACAGAAATTAGATCAGTAAGTTTATGTTAAAACAAAGAAAATGCGCATTTGTGCGTTAAAACAGTGGAAATAAAGATGTGAATGTGTGTGTGTGTAAAAACAGTAGATTTAAATTGTTTGTATGGCAACGAAATATGTAATTTGTATATCTCACAAGAAACAAGTCTAAATGCTATTCATATTCGCTGCCTGAGACGTATACTTGGAATTTTATGGAGTGACAGAGTGACTATCAATGAAGTGTTGGACCGTGCAAATATTGTCAGCTTAGTTACGATCTTCTTCCAGCACCGCTTGCGGTGGCTTGGTCACGTGTGCAGAATGGAGGATGGCCGAATACCAAAAGATATCATTTATGGATAGCTGACCACGGGCAAGCGTAAAGAAGGTAGACCCTTCCTCCGCTACAAAGTGTTTGCAAGCCTGACCTAAAGACATTGTATATGAACACCTACAACTGGGAGGAACTTGCTAAAGACAGACCCAGCTGGAGGCAGGCTTTGTGCGTTGGTCTGCAGGCAGCAGAAGACAGGATGCGCCAAGAAGCAGACTGCAAACTTTTGTGGCGGAATCTAGGACAACAACTGGCTGTCCCCTATCTAGCGTGAAGTTCGTTGTCTCTCGAGACTGACAGGATGCCAATCAATCAATGTGTGTGTTACAATAGGGGAAATATAGACGTGCATGTGTGTTGAAACAGTGGAAATACAGATGCGTGTATGTGTGTGTGTGTATGTGTGTAAAAACAGTGGATATAACTTTGTATATGCGTGCATAAATACAGAATTATGATTGTATGTGTGTGTGTTAATGCAGAAGAGATACGTGTATACAATTTTATGGGTGAAAGCAGCCGAAATAAATATGTATATGTTTGTGCTAAAATAGAATTAATATGTGTACGTGTACGCTAAAACTCAATTGAGATGTGTATTTGTGTTTCAAAACAGAATACAAATACATATGTGTTTTAATACCGAATTGAGATGTGTGTATGGGCGTGCGTGCGTGCGTGCGTGCTTGCGTGTGTCTGTGTCTGTGTCTGTGTGTGTGTGTGTGTGTGTGTGTGTCTGTGTCTGTGTCTGCGTGTGCGTGTGCGTGTGCGTGTGCGTGCGCGTGCGCGTGCGCGTGCGCGTGTGCGTTGCGTGTGCGTGTGTGTGTGTGTGTGTGTGTGTGTATGTGTGTGTGTGTGTGTGTGTGTGTTTTGTATGTTAATGGTCTATTGTGTTATAAATGCATGTTGTGTATATTTGATAGTTTATTACGTTATAAATGAACTTTTTATGTTATTATGATTTATCACGTTATAAATGCATGTTTTGCATGTTATTATGGTTTATCACTTTAGAAATGTATGTTGTGTATGTTTGGTGGCAAATTATATTATGAGTGCATGTTTTGTACAATTGATGGCATATCGGCTTACGAGTACATCATTTGCATATTTGGTGGTATACAAGTATCATCATATAAATGAATGCTTTGTATGTATGATAGTACATTACATTATAAATGCATGTTTTGTATATGTCCCGGTAAATCATTTTATGAAAATATTTTTTGTGCGTGTGTGAATATGAGAGAGTCCTTGTTTATAATATTAACTGTTCATGTGTCTGGGAGTGTCTGATTGTTTATGAAATTAAGAAAGCATATTGTGTGTACATGTGCGATTGTTTATTCCATGAATATTGTGCGCGTGAGTGTGTATGTCTGCTTGTGACATTATATGTGATTTTTATGTGTGTGTGTTTAGTTTTCTTTTGCATGTATGTGCAGGATTGTTTTTTCAGATTATAACAAGAAACTGATCACTTGTTTCACCACTTCCGATACTTGAGTTTCTTGGTAACCACCTTTTTAACTGCCCCTAGCGACGCATCGAATTTCTCTGTTAGCGAATGTAAGCTCGGCGACGGTCCACCCGAATTGCTGCAACAATGTTGGCGATGGCATGTTTTGACGCAACAATATGCGCCTGATCTGGACTCAGAAGATCTTTCGTAAACTCGCGTCCTTCTTTAAATATCGTTGTCAAGTTATTCCCTGTTGTCTTCGATACATTTTTTCCCCCTACACTGCCTGCATTCTGCAATGAATGTCAACTGGTGGACTTCCTTCAGCTGTTAGAAGCCGAATCACCGCTCGGTGAACTCTGGACGAATTCTGTATTACACCGGCCATGTTTTCATCGGTCTGCTAAGGAAACTATGAGTCAGTGGATAATGAAATTTGTAAAACTTGACGGTTGGTATGTCCTGTTTACACCAGAAGTGACGTCATCATGCGCATCGCGCGTATTTTTACTTGGTGCAGTTAGGTCAAGGTACATTTGAATCGCCTCGTATATACAAGTTATTGTGTATGTGCGCTAATTCAAAACAATGAATGCGCACTGTGTATGTATGTGTGGGTATGCTTGAGCGAGTATGTCTTTAAGAACGGGTTAAAATACACGTTATATGTAAGTGTGAATTTATGTTCGTTCTTATATCATTATGAACTATTATTATTACTATAATTATTATTTTTATTATTTTTACAAATATTAAATCTATTATTACTATTGTTCTTTGTTTTGCTATTATTGTTGTTATTATAATTATTATTATCATCTATGCTATTACTGTTATTAATATTTGTGTTATAATTATTATTCTGTCATGTGTTAGTTTATTTTATTTGTATTTTAACAATATGTTTGAATGACTGCGCGTGTTAATCTCTAATATTCCTGTGACAAATCAAATCTCACCCACGAATATATTTATACATACAAATATATATATATATATATATATATATATATATATCTTAAATGTCAAAATCCTGAAAAATTACACAGTGAGTCATTTGTTTAAATTTATCTTATTTTCTATTATATATGTAATGACATTTGTCATGTCTATTTTTCGCGTGATCAAGTCAGTGTTAACATGTTTGTAGCAATTCAGTAGCACTCATTTACTGAATTATCTCTAAATGTTAATGAAGCAAACGATCAAAAAATCTTAAACGGTGCGTTCACAATATAAACGCAAAGAGTTACAAAGATTACAGTGACGTGTAGATAATGATAATCTAATCATTATGAGGAAATATATCAGCTGAGACATTTTTAATATCTGCGCTCCAGAGTTGACAAGAATGGCGACTGCTCGAAAGAAATCGGAAGAAGACTATCCATGGCATTGCAGAGACTGAACAGCTTGAAGAAATTATGGGAGATCACCAACAAAATGATAAAAGTAAAACTCTTGAGCGCCTGTGTTTTTCCTGTGGCACCTTATAGCTGTAAAATCATGGACGATGACTAAAACTTCCAGACAAAGAATCGAATCATTCTAATCAAAATGTTGCAGAAAAATCAGCAAAATACCCTGGACAGAGAAAAAGACAAATGTAGACATTCGGCAAGAGTTGAGCATAGAGGAGAACTGGCTTATCAATTCCATTTTGGCAATAAAATGCAAATATTTTGATCACATCAAGAGACACAACAGTCTCAAGAGAACAGTAGTGATGAAATGTATGGTGCCAAGTAAAAGAGGAAAGGGTAGACCAAGAAGACACCACGATATCCAGGAATGCCTGGGTATGACTGTGGTGGAGGCTGGAGTTTTGGCAAAAGGACGAGTTTCTTTCAGACAGACTGTGATGGGAGCGTCGTTCTATAAAAGACATGCTACATGATGATGATGATGATGATGATGAATCATTATGAAAAACAGCCTTAATCAATCAATCAATAATACGCTTAGGCGATCAAGGCCCGTCGGTTCGAATGACCAGGTCAATGACCCCGTCTGATGGCCGCGTACTAGGAGGTATGAAGTTCTGTTTGGGAGGGGGTGATCTGTTTTAACCAGGTGTTGTGAGGGCGGCCCCTAGGATGTCTCCAGGATGAACTCAGTTTCTTCCCGTAACTCGCCCCCACAGCCTGCCGGAACATCTCGTGGGCTGGGACTTCCCGGGAAAAGCGAACAACGTGACCGAAGAAGAAGAGACGACGGCGATCAATCGCTGAGACAATTCCTGCAAGTTGAGTACGTCAAACTACTTCTCTGTTGAAAATCATATCATGCCAGACGATCCCGAGGATGTGCCTCTGGTTGCGCAGGTGGAAGGTCTGAAGACGCTGTGTCCATGACTCGGAGCCGTACATGAGAACGGGAACAATTCAGGAAGAGTAAATACGAAGCCTGGTCTCCGGGGAGAGCATTCGCTGGAACCAGACTCTGCGGAGCGAGTGCATAGATTGAAATGCAACATGATCAATTATAATTGTGTGCTTTATTTTTATCTCTTTTTATTTTTAGATTCATTTAGTTGGCGGGTGAGGGTTGGATCAAAAAGTAAAGAAACAACTTTCACTGCTTAGTTTATTCATGCTGCTGAGGATTTACGAAAAAAGGTCGTTTGTTCTTGCAGTCGTCACCCACTGTACAGGATAAGCCTTCACGTTACTTCTGATAGAAAAAAAAACATATGCCTTACTGAGGTTTGGAACGTATGACTTGGTAGTCAGAAAGCCGACATGCAAACCTCTTTGCCAGTGATCCTCAGTTCTTTAAACCATTCATTTAAACAGCAGTGGTGTTATAGCGACATTTGTGACACTAAATAACACATAGAGTTCCAGAGAAAACAAAACTCACACCATAGTTAGAATATTCAATGCCAGTGTCAAGTTGGTGCTGCTGTATGGAGACGAAACATCAAGAACCACCAAGACGACGCAATAAAGACTCGAGTTCTTCATTAACAGATTCCTACACAGGATACTTGGCATACAATTGCAGAACATGGTAAGAAATGAAGACTTACAGGGACGGACAAAACAACTGAGACTGGAACAACACACTGGGTTAGGACAGGACATAAGCTACGGAAAGCAGTACCCAACATTGCCAGACAGGCTCTTGAATGAAATCCTCAAGAAAAGTGACAGAGAAGTAGACTGAAAAATACACATAGAAGAGAATGGGAGAATGAACAAATATTAAATGATTACAGCTGGAAAGCGCAGACCCGGCCCATGCATGCTGGCGAGATGTTGTCAATGGCTCTTGTATTGAGAAATATTGTAGTCAAAATATTTTACATTAAATATGTGAATACATGAGTGACTGTAGTAAACTGCAATATCAATTATAGATAAGGAATACGCAAGATTAACATGATGTTATGTATCATTATTATCTGGTTGGTCAGTTATAAGACTGGTTGAAAGCTTGTAAGAGTATGTCTCTCCATTGGATACTATCCTTTAGTTAATCAGTTCTAAGACTGGATGTAAGGTTCTCTGAGCATGTTTCTTCATTGGATCCTTTACTATGGTTGATCAGTCCTAAGACCGGTTGTAAGATTATCTGAGCATGCCTCTCCATTCGACCCCATTCTCTGGTTGGTCAGTTCTAAGACTGGTTGTACGATTCTCTGTGTAAGTCTCTCTATTGGACCCTATCCTTTGGCTATGTTCTCAGATTGGTTGTAAGCTTTTCTGAGCATTTCTCTCAATCGAATCTAACCCTTTGATTGATCAATCCTTACACTGGCTGTAAGGTTGTCTGGGCAAGTATCTCCATTTGACCCTATCTTCTGCAGCTCTCTTCTTGTCAGCTTGCTGCATGAGATATAAATGTGAGTCTTGCTTACCTGCTACCTCTTTTATCCTGAATCCGTCTATAGTAGAATTTCATGTCGAATAGTGTGCACATCCAAATCAATTTTCCTTTTGAACCATTTTCAAAATATGTCTTTGTGCGCCTTTATCAGTGAAGACATTGTCATAAGATCTTCTTTCTAAACAAAGCATTCGTTTCATTATGCGATAGCACCACATTTCAAAAGCTTCCTGGTTGTTTTTTATACTTCTTTGCTAGATTCCATGTTTCAATACCATGTATTACAATTAACCATACATAATTTGTGATTATTTTTTCCACGGTTAAATCCTGATATTCTTTGAGGCTAGCAATTTATGTTTCTCTCTTAAACCCTTTATTGCGAATGTAATTCTTGTCCTCATTACCGTCTGTGTGGGCATCTTCTATGATGGTTTACCCACAGATATGTAAACTTCTGTACTTGTTCCATTATTTCGCCACTGATATCTGTATTGTTTGTATGTGAACGATGAGTGAAGTGACCGAACTTTTTGACATAAATAATGCTTTCCGAGTCCTCGTATTGAGGACAAGTTAAATATAACTTCGACATTGTTAACGGGAGCTAAAAATGTTGAGAGATAAAACTACGGTTCAATTATTTATTATCAAATACAGTCTTTTATTACTTCTGATTTAAATAACTAGACGATTTATACACTACACATGTGAGTGGTCAGATGAGGTCTTTGTGTATGACAAGAATAGCACCACTGTCGTACAGAGAGCATGTCGTAAGAGGCGACTGTATGGCATGAGAACAACACTGGCCATGGTTAGGTGGTGTTTTTTAAGAGCAACATAGACGGCACCTAATAGGTTGCGAGTCTACTTTACTCTAGTATTTGAGTGTTTAGCACCTGGGATCAATATGCTGAGCAGCGCATGATCTGCAGTGGTCAGCGACCCATAGCTGACTGCTAGCGTCATGGCCAGCGAACAAAGACCCTTCTACACCTTCATGCTGTGATCCTGGATAACAGGCTGCAGCAGGGCAGACTGGCTAAGGAGAAGGGATCAAAGAGGGAATGCTAAACCGGTACTCAAAAAATGCTTGCTGAAGTCGGATGTGTTGGACCGAGAGGTGCAAATGTCATAGCCAAGCTGTAAACTACAACACGACGCATTCCGTTCTCTGAACTACATTCTGCTACTCACCGTTTCAGGGTTTGGTAGTGGGAGATTGAGAACAAACGAAGAAGAAGAATAAGAAGAAGAAGAAGAAGAAGGTTAAGCACCTGTTACAACGCAGTGGAGTAATAAGCTGCTCGAGCCTAGATCGCTGAGCAGGAAACCCTTTCCCTGGCTATATCCAGCTCACGACAGAGCTGGGTCCTGCATAGGGACATCCGCACGTGTAGAAGTACAGGTAGACTACAACTACGACTAAGAAATTTTAACGCACACCCAAAAATACGAAAGCATAAGTTGTTCAGCCTGAAAAAGAGAATAATTTGTACTTCATAAAATATTGTTTTAAATAACTAAACTATTTACACACTACACATTTTAACATTAAAAAACGGTAGCCTAAATTATTGAGTATGGAATACAGTATAAGTTTATACTTCTTAAAATATTGTGTAAAATAACTAGAATAGTTATACACTATACATTTGAACACACACCATTAAAGACAGCATACATTTTGAACAATAAAAATCGACAGTATACATTATTCAACATGACAATTCGTACATTTTGTACTTCTTAAAATACATTTTTAAAGTACTACTCAGCTATGATAGTTCCTCATCGCACGCAGAGGGCTATATCAACAGACTAGTGTTGCGAGATGTATTTTACGAGGCGTATTCAAATAAAACCAGACCTAACTGCGCCAAGTGAAGATACTTACGATGCCTATGATGCCGACACGTTTGATGTAAACAGCATATACCAACCGTCAAATTTACTTAATTGTATTATCCTCCGACTCATAGTTTCCTCAGCAGACCGTTGAAAACATGGCGGGTCTGATTCGGAATCCGTCGAGAGTTGATCAGCAAGTGTTGACTTGGTTTCTAACAGCTGAAGAATGTCGACCAGATGACATTCATTAAATAAAGAACAAGGTTTCTTTAATAACGACTGTATCTTATGCTGGAATTATTTTGAGCATTGCTCCGGTACTGCACATGGCCCTTCCGCCATAACCGATCAAAATTAAACTTGTATCCTTAACAGATGTGACGGTTTCTAAGAAATGTTACTACATCATGAGGTTGTTAGCCTCATACGCAAAACTCTCTAGTCTAATTCTACAACGTGCAGCAAATGTGATAGTAGCCTCTTCATTTCTTTACGAGTACTAATTATCTCTCGAATTGTCCCCCGTGGCTTTTGTGTATGATAAAGATAAGAATGGTACCGCTGCTACACAGAAAGCAGATCGTAAAAGCCGACAAATTGTGTAACATGGCATTACACCTACCATGGTTAGATGGTTTGTTAAAAGCAGCATAGATGGCGCCTAACAGGTTGCGAATTTACTTTGTGTTTGAGTCTATTAAGATGGACTTGCACATCGGTTAAGCACCCTCCGCGGCACTTGTCCCAACGCAGCGGAGTAATTAGCAGCTAGTGCCTAGTCCGCTAAGCAGGAAACGGCTACATCCAGCCTTCGCCAGAGCTGTGATCTGCACAGGGGCATCTGTCACTGTAGAAGCACAGATCAACTAAAACTAGGCCTAAAACCACTTATGTTACTGTTAATATACAGGGTATCCCTCTCGATACCGACCCCTGTATTTCCTTTTTAACTTTTAAACTAATGAAAGATAATTAATAACATATTATACAGACATAACTTGGTGTTTAGAAAGCAGTATGCGTTTATTGCAGAATAACAGTATTTGGACTAATGCGAATCCCCATATTGTGCACGAGATCCCTCTTTAGAATGATAAAGTCGGCGTGTCGGTCTATCAGCGCGTCGCATTATTGTTCCCATCTTCTTCCACACATCGGTGGATACAGCAATCTACATGAACATCTCCCGTGTGTTTGTGAACCAGTTGAACGACGGGGAACTCTGTGCCGGCTATTTTCAGCAGGATGGAGCCACCTGCCATACCTCAAATGTCAGCATGGTTGAAATTGCTTCCTTCTTTAAAGATCGTGTCATTTCTAAGGGATTTCGGGATCATGGTTGTCTGACCTTACTACACCTCATCTCCTGCTATGAACATGCTGAAAAGGAAAGTGTATTGCAAAGCAGAAAGTGTATTGAGCAGAAATCTCATGGAACTGCAAGAACATATTCGCCGAGAAACTGAGGTTGTAACTTCTGATGTCTTGGTAGATGACGACTTTCAAAATTTGTTATGATCTCATCATGGTTCCCACACACAAAGGTATGTCCATGTCGAATATTATTGAATTTCGTTCATTGGGATTAAAAGTTATTATTGACAAGCATGGACCGTTGGCAAGTGAGGCACTCTTTATACGGAAATACAGGGAAAATAAGACTAATACTAAAATAGGATTGTTTATTAAAATGCCAAATCACTACTCCTGTACTGAACAGCCTTGTGGAAACCTCGGAAGAGGGTAGGGCTACGGGAGTAAACCCAGAAAGAAAATCAGGAATGGTAGAGCTTTTGGTGGATTGGTTCAAAATTGCGAACTTATTCCGGCAGTCCTGCAGCTGAGCTGGGGCCAAATCGTCATGTTTTGCATTCCTTTAGATTACACCAGTGAGGCCGAGAGGGGGATCCTGCAGTTTGGGCAGCCCAGGGTCTCCATATTCAGCGTCCAGACTTGCGCACGGGAGAGACTAGTCATAGGGTGAAACGCGCATGGTCTGCAGAAACTAAGATGCCTTTGATGATAATGCACGGAACAGAAACTTGAAGAACAACAATAGCAATACAAAGGAAGTTCCAGTCGCTCGTCAATAAATGTCTACAAAGGGTAATGCGTATAGACTGGAGAGACATGGTGAGGAAGGAAGGCGTATGGGAAGCATCCAACAACAATCAGATGAGCAACAGATCAAATGTAGGAAACGGGGTTGGACAGAATACCATACAAAAAGCACTATCAAACGGGCCCAGACGTGTCCTGATATGGAACCACAGGGGAAGATGAAGAGAGGTAGACCAAGGAATGCTTAGAGAAGAAACTAAAAATGAACTTTGGACACTGGGTCTCACCCAGAGAACGGCAGGAAGTGCAGCTTAAGACCAAACTTATTGAAGTAGGTGTATCGATGTATTATGGGTAGTTTCGTCTTAATTCACCCCAAATAGAGTTACTGTGTTCTAATCGTAGGTATTTGACAGCTGATGACTGTAATTGGATATTCCATGTCGGGACAAGGGTATAACTAGTCGATATATTTTTATTTTAAATAAATAAGTAAAGACTTAGATAAAGATAAATGTGTAGAAAAGATGGTAAACCTAAACCTAATTCTAACCCTAATCCTAGACTTAATCCTAACCCTAATCCTAACCCTAATCTTAACCATAATCCGAACTCTAACCAAAATCATAACCGTAACTTCAATCTTAATCCTAACCCAAGAAATGCATTGCTAATGCGGCATGAATACGCAGAAACTGGCGTCTATTCCCGACAAATTGTTGACACCCCCAACATATAAAAAGTAGACTATTCTGTGACGTCACGACCGCAAATCCGGTGCAAAAATAGATATATTTATTTTGTTTGGTATGATTTGTAACGCAAGTACCGTCCTATGCCATGAAATTAGCGACGGGCATGGATGATAAAGACAACTAGGGTGGCAACGTTTTCTTTAACGAAGGTGGATTTTTTGTTAACTCGATCTAAATCTCCACCTTCACATGGCGGAGTATTTGCCACTTAATTCAGTCCAAATAAAGGAAATATCTATTTGTGTCCCACGATATATATTTTAGCACATAATTTGAGGTAATGGCGTCACATAATATTCCACTTTGAACTGCTTGGTAGTGGGATGGGTGTGGGGGTAGGGTATCAATCAAACTGTTCTACTTACGCTAATTTCTGCCTCCGCTTGTTCCTGCCATTTTATTTTAAACGAGTAATGCATTTCTTGAATCTGTCAACGTTGGTCCATGTTCAGAAGAGAAGCATCCAGTTTCTACAGCAGCATAGGATTATCCAAGCTGTCGGACGATGCAATAACAACCATGTTATGGTGTTATCTTTGACTGAACGACAGGATAGATGGATATGCCCAATAAAATTGCATCGACCTGTACTCCCCGTAAGCCGAAATGGAATGTCCCGCTACATTCATCAAATAGGTATGATGGGAACCCAGTGAACTCTGTTTGGGGTAAATTAAGAGACAAGTACCCATGATCGGACACAGCAATGGATAAAACGCCTTTTTGATAAGTAATTCGGACATGTTCAAACCAGAAAGGGGCGTGGCATTTTCAATTTTGCGATTCAAAATCAGTCCGCCGTTTTCATCAAGCGGAAGTACACATGAAAATAGGTCACTTCTCTTAAGACACCTGATTAGTTGCCGCCGACATGTCAAGGTTCTCCGAGCCTCCACTCTTGTTTACTCAAATTTGTGTATCGTTATTTCATTCATATGTTTTCCCTTCTAATGAGTGCACGACCTGAATTGTGGTATAGTTGTTCGATTAAATTGTGCATGGTGATTAATTCAATTTTCAGTCGTCGTGAAGCTGCAATTCAACCGGTCGATCACATTCTCGATACGGTTAATGTGATTTTATATATTGATAGGTTGATGTATGCATATAATATGTTTGTTTCTATCTCACACTTGAATTCTACTATGGGTGTAAAGAATAGAGCATATGTAACCTTCCAGCCATACTGCAAACGGGGACTAAATGCAATAATGGCTATGAAAACAACACTACAAATACTTAAAGCCTTTTTTGCCAATGCAATCTGTGTCGTAAATTTATGTTTCAGTGCGAGCAGCTTCTGTTATGATTTGTCCCAAAAATGCAAACTAATGTACTCGTATATTTTCGATTATTTCTTCATTGATGATTATATTCATTTGCTTATGTTACTTGTCTGTTAACATAGTATTTCTCTTCAAAGCGTTTTTTTTTCATGCCAAAGTTTTTGAAGTACTGTTAATTTTTTTAATCAGTCTTTGCAAGGTTGAAAAATGACTAAGGCTTGATCACCAGCCAATACACAATAGGAAAGTTATAAAATAATGATTTTTTTTTCCAATATTTGCAGCCAACTTGCTCTGTATTCTATAGATGTATTTTGAGCGTGAGAATTTATGAGCCCGTGGAAACACTTGTTCTAGAGATAATTTTACTTTTGCATTTTCATAAGTTCAAGCTTTCTGCTTAAAGATGTTCTTACGTCATCTCAATGGATAGTTCATTTCAAAATGCCTTTTTCGACACTTAAGGGGTGTGTGTTTTCAGCGTGCAAAAAAATGTGTTTCTGCTATCGTTGACAGTACTTTATTTAGCCTGTTACATTCTTACCAAATTTATTAGATTTGCCTTAACCCTTTAGCCTGATCTAAATAATTATATTCATGTATTAACCTTTGAGTCTAACCTAAATTATTAGATTTGTTTTAACCTTTTAGTCTAACCTAAATTATTAGATTTGTTTTAACCTTTGAGTCTAACCTAAATTATTAGATTCATGTATTAACCTTTGAGTCTAACCTAAATTATTAGATTCATGTATTAACCTTTGAGTCTAACCTAAATTATTAGATTTGTTTTAACCTTTGAGTCTAACCTAAATTAATTAGATTTGTTTTAATTTTTTAGTCTAACCTAAATTATTAGATTCATGTATTAACCTTTGAGTCTAACCTAAATTATTAGATTCATGTATTAACCTTTGAGTCTAACCTAAATTATTAGATTTGTTTTAACCTTTGAGTCTAACCTAAATTAATTAGATTTGTTTTAACCTTTTAGTCTAACCTAAATTATTAGATTCATGTATTAACCTTTGAGTCTAACCTAAATTATTAGATTCATGTATTGAGTCTAACCTAAATTATTAGATTTGTTTTAACCTTTGAGTCTAACCTAAATTATTAGATTTGTTTTAACCTTTTAGTCTAACCTAAATTATTAGATTCATGTATTAACCATTTAGTATAACCTAAATTATTAGATGCATGTATTAACCATTTAGTCTAACCTAAATTATTAGATAAAATGTATTAACCCTTTATTCTGATCTAAATTATTAGATTCATGTATTAACCTTTTAGTCTGATCTAAATTATTAGATTCATGTATTAACTCTTTAGTCTAACCTAAATTATTAGATTCATGTATTAACCATTTAGTCTAACCTAAATTATTATATCCGTGTATTAACCTTTTAGTCTAACCTAAATTATTAGATTCATGTATTAATCTTTCAGTCTAACCTAAATTTTTAGATTCGTTTTAACCTTTTAGTCTAACCTAAATTATTAGACTCGTGTATTAACCTTTTAGTTTAACCTAAATTATTAGATTCGTTTTAACCTTTTAGTCTAACCTAAATTATTAGATTCGTTTTAACATTTTAGTCTAACCTAAATTATTAGATTCGTGTATTAACCTTTTAGTCTAACCTAAATTATTAGATTTGTTTTAACCTTTGAGTCTAACCTAAATTATTAGATTCATGTATTAACCTTTGAGTCTAACCTAAATTATTAGATTCATGTATTAACCTTTGAGTCTAACCTAAATTATAAGATTTGTTTTAACCTTTGAGTCTAACCTAAATTAATTAGATTTGTTTTAACCTTTTAGTCTAACCTAAATTATTAGATTCATGTATTAACCTTTGAGTCTAACCTAAATTATTAGATTCATGTATTAACCTTTGAGTCTAACCTACATTATTAGATTTGTTTTAACCTTTGAGTCTAACCTAAATTATTAGATTTGTTTTAACCTTTGAGTCTAACCTAAATTATTAGATTTGTTTTAACCTTTTAGTCTAACCTAAATTATTAGATTCATGTATTAACCTTTTAGTATACCTAAATTATTAGATTAATGTATTAACCCTTTAGTCTGATCTAAATTATTAGATTCATGTATTAACCTTTTAGTCTAATCTAAATTATTAGATTCATGTATTAACCTTTTAGACTAACCTAAATTATTAGATTCATGTATTAACCATTTAGTCTAACCAAAATTATTATATCTGTGTATTAACCTTTTAGTCTAACCTAAATTATTAGATTCATGTATTAATCTTTCAGTCTAACCTACATTTTTAGATTCGTTTTAACCTTTTAGTCTAACCTAAATTATTAGATTCATGTATTGACCTTTGAGTCTAACCTAAATTATTAGATTCATGTATTAACCTTTGAGTCTAACCTAAATTATTAGATTTGTTTTAACCTTTGAGTCTAACCTAAATTAATTAGATTTGTTTTAACCTTTTAGTCTAACCTAAATTATTAGATTCATGTATTAACCTTTTAGTATAACCTAAATTATTAGATGCATGTATTAACCATTTAGTCTAACCTAAATTATTAGATAAAATGTATTAACCCTTTAGTCTGATCTAAATTATTAGATTCATGTATTAACCTTTTAGTCTGATCTAAATTATTAGATTCATGTATTAACCCTTTAGTCTAACCTAAATTATTAGATTCATGTATTAACCATTTAGTCTAACCTAAATTATTATATCTGTGTATTAACCTTTTAGTCTAACCTAAATTATTAGATTCATGTATTAATCTTTCAGTCTAACCTAAATTTTTAGATTCGTTTTAACCTTTTAGTCTAACCTAAATTATTAGACTCGTGTATTAACCTTTTAGTCTAACCTAAATTATTAGACTCGTGTAATAACCTTTTAGTCTAACCTAAATTATTAGATTCGTTTTAACCTTTTAGTCTAACCTAAATTATTAGATTTGTTTTAACCTTTGAGTCTAACCTAAATTATTAGATTCATGTATTAACCTTTGAGTCTAACCTAAATTATTAGATTCATGTATTAACCTTTGAGTCTAACCTAAATTATTAGATTTGTTTTAACCTTTGAGTCTAACCTAAATTAATTAGATTTGTTTTAACCTTTTAGTCTAACCTAAATTATTAGATTCATGTATTAACCTTTGAGTCTAACCTAAATTATTAGATTCATGTATTAACCTTTGAGTCTAACCTAAATTATTAGATTTGTTTTAACCTTTGAGTCTAACCTAAATTAATTAGATTTGTTTTAACCTTTTAGTCTAACCTAAATTATTAGATTCATGTATTAACCTTTGAGTCTAACCTAAGTTATTAGATTCATGTATTAACCTTTGAGTCTAACCTAAATTATTAGATTTGTTTTAACCTTTGAGTCTAACCTAAATTATTAGATTTGTTTTAACCTTTTAGTCTAACCTAAATTATTAGATTCATGTATTAACCTTTTAGTATAACCTAAATTATTAGATTAATGTATTAACCCTTTAGTCTGATCTAAATTATTAGATTCATGTATTAACCTTTTAGTCTGATCTAAATTATTAGATTCATGTATTAACCCTTTAGTCTAACCTAAATTATTAGATTCATGTATTAACCATTTAGTCTAACCTAAATTATTATATCCGTGTATTAACCTTTTAGTCTAACCTAAATTATTAGATTCATGTATTAATCTTTCAGTCTAACCTAATTTTTTAGATTCGTTTTAACCTTTTAGTTTAACCTAAATTATTAGACTCGTGTATTAACCTTTTAGTCTAACCTAAATTATTAGATTCGTTTTAACCTTTTAGTCTAACCTAAATTATTAGATTCGTTTTAACATTTTAGTCTAACCTAAATTATTAGACTCGTGTATTAACCTTTTAGTCTAACCTAAATTATTAGATTCGTTTTAACCTTATAGTCTAACCTAAATTATCAGACTCGTGTATTAACCTTTAAGTCTAACCTAAATTATTAGACTCCTGTTTTAACCCTTTAGTCTGATCTAAATGATTAGGTTCGTGTATTAACCCTTTTTCTGGTCTAATTGATTAGATTCTTGTCTTAAGACACGACGTTCACTCCCTCATGTTCCTGTCTGTCACATTCCTTGATTTGAAACTATCACACTGTGTCTATATACGATTCCAATGACGAGTTTTTGTTTGATGACAAGAAATTTAGGAAGTAAGAGAAGCTATACACATTCTCTGACTCAATTAGGTCTATTTTCTACAGTCGCAAAGTTTGACTTAGACTAGGGAACAAAAAATCCTGTCCGTCGGTGTTAACAGATCCCTACAAAGGATAATGGGCATTAAGTGGCAGTACATGGTGAGAAATAAAGTCGTATGTCAAAGGACCCAACAACAGATAATGGAACATTAAATTAAGCGACATACGCTACTGAAAGCATTGCCCAACAAAGCCAGATAGGCTCTTACATGGAATCCTCAAGGGAAGAGAAAGAAAGGTAGACCCAATAAATGCACAAAGAAGATTATGTGAACACGAATACAGATGAAATGATTACACCTGGAAAGAAGCAAATAGAGCAGCCCAGGATGTATATGCTGACGAGGTTGTCAATTTATTATGCACCGAGAGAAGCGATGTAATTTGATCGGGTAGCAGCCAAGATAGCGTCGTAACCGGCTGCGGTTCTACATTGCTCTACCGTTGTAGTTCGTTGTGAATGCCGCCAGACAACAGATTTGCTTGGAATTTACACTAGTTGACCACTTACACTTGTGTCTACTGAAACGTGTTGTTGTTTTCCATTTGGACTGGTTAATTCGTTTGTTTTTTATTTTGTGAATTCTTCCGTCCGATTATCATAGTCTGGACATTGGCTATAAGATTAGCACTACGCTTAAACCTGTGTCGTATTTCACGGTCTAGTTAACGCGGCTGAACTTTACGAAATTGGCGTGTGAGAAATTTAGACACGACTATGATGGTCTGAACACAGCCGGGGAGAGATGCCAGACTCACTCACACACTGAGTGATGTCCCTACGACCTCTTGTGGTTATGGAAAAGGCATGACACACAACGTTAGATGCATCCCTCCTCCACTGCCTTGAGGGACACCTGTTTACGGGAAAGACTTCGGGAGTAAACCCTAAGGAAAAATCTGCATCACATGATATATCCAGTCGTCTCGATAAATATCTTGTCACTGGCCGAAGGTAGCTGAGGACCAGAGAGTGAGGTTGACAAATGAAGCAGTTTCATCCTCACTTCAATACAAATCACAGCGCAAGTCATCCATTCAGCGGACACATCAAGAGAAAACACTGTCCACTCGACTGAACAAAGAGAGTGGTCTTCATCACTTGTGATGGACGACCTTCACATCACTTTGATCGATTGATTACAGGTTTGACACGAGACATGGTAGGTCAATGAAAGCACGTATCTACGCTTAGTTGCCGGAAATGCCAAACATTTATCTTACTTCTCACGAAGGAGATTCGTTACCTGGAGGACCAGGACTATTGTGCTGAACCCCAATGGCTTCACTTTCCGCTATTCAATTAAGATTGGATGTCATCTGCCCATCGAGATGAGCTGAAATACTTACTTGCGTGTCCAAGCACCACATTATACAGTATGCATCCAGTATTCAGCCGCAAGAATTGTCTTGTCATTTGCCTCCAGCATGTCGCACCTATTGCATGTTTCCTGGAGGTTAGGGCAGGTCATCAGGTGGTCAGGGTCCTGTATTGCGACCTGATGTCACATGTGTCATCATATATGCATTCCCATCGTTTCATATTCCTCTTGCACCGTGATACACCAGTTGGAGTCTATTCAGCGACTTCCATGTCGTGTATGGTAGATGATGTTCGGGGGAAGATTCCTCCCGACGTTCCATCTATGTGGCTTGCTTGCATTAATTCGTGTCATTTCTCGATGCAGCAACTTTCATGGTTTGTCTGTATGGGATGTGTTGATTTTAGGAATTTATGTCTGGATTTGAGTCTTGTTCTCTGTACCTGATGTCCAAACATTAGGTGCCTTCGGTCGTGCTCCTGTTTTTCTCGTTCGGTTTCTGCTACGACGCTTCTTCAAATCTCGGCTGGTGACATGCCAAATATCGGATATATTTTATCAATGGGTGTGGGTTTTAGACACCCTGATACTATCCTCCTAGCTGCAAATGATCTCCAACTTCGTATACCTCTTGTCTTGATGGTGCATTCTGGCAGCCTTTTCTATATAAATCGATGTTCTCTGACTTTAGCGTTGTCCTTCTCTGTAACTTTTGGTTTGTTACTTTTCTTTCTTGTAATGTATTCGTGGTTTCTTTCATCGCCATACACTTTATCCCTCAGTTAAGGTTATTATTCCATTAATAAAACTGGCGTTCAGCTTCAGATTCCTATCATTTCCATACAGTGTATCTATCATTTAAGGTAATCTGTTCCACTCGTAAAACTAGCGATTAGCTTCAGATTTCTTTCATCGCCATACACTTTATCCCTCAATCAGACACATATATTTCCTTCATAAAACTAGCGATCAGCTTCATATTTCTCATCGCCATACACTTTATCCCTCAATCAGAAGCATATATTTCCTTCATAAAATTAGCGATCAGCTTCAGATTTATTTCATCGCCATACACTTTATCTCTCAATCAGACACTTATATTTCCTTCATGAAACTAGCGTTCTGTGTGAGATTTCTTTCATCGCCATACAGTTTATCCCTCGATCAAACACATCTATTTCCTTTATAAAACTAGCATTGTGTCAGTTTTATGTCTTCACAATGGAGTTTAACCCTCAAATAATATAATTTTATTTTGATAAAACCCACTTGCTGTCAAAAGCATCACGTACAACCATACAGTTTATATCTGAAACAACCACATACACTTCTATCTAAAAACTGGCACCTCTACAAAGCTGCAGTATATTCTTTAATTACATTAGGAAAATAACATAATGTCACTATACTCCCCTTGTGGAGCCCACAGATTTATACAGCATGTTTTACTGATCGTATGTCCTCCATACAACGAGAATTTAACTCAAGAATTATTATATAGATGAAATTGGAATTTAAAATCATAAAATAGGCGGGTTTTTTTTAATTTTGATATAATCATTTTAGTCATTCCGATATCGTTGCGAGAAACAAAGCTGAAGATGTGGGCTGTAACTGCAGCAAAAACACATTCCCCTTTTGCATTTTACACATTTACTGTTCTCCAGATTTACATTTTAAAAAAATATCATTTTCCCATTTGCATTTCTCGCACCTTAACCTTTGTAGGTTAACACTTTTAACATCTGATCTCATCGTGTTGGCGTTTTCCATTATCTCACCTTTTCCTGTTTGTTCATTTCACATGGCATTTTCATATGCTAATGTTGTTCTTGTCTCATTTTCACATGTTAATCTAGCTCACCATCTCATTTTCACATGTTAATCTAGCTCACCATCTCATTTTCACATGTTAATCTAGCTCCCCATCTCATTTTCACATGTTAATCTAGCTCACATTATCACATCTCAGTTTCAAATAACGTTGGTGTTGTCGAGGAACGCGTGGCCGAATGGTTTCGATGCCTTCCGACAAGGAGGGCAAAGGATCGAATCCCGGTAAGGCATGTGTTATTTTGTTGTTAGGGGTGAAATAAACAAACATGGCCAGCACATGACGTGGCGACAGCAGTGGCGAAGCGACTTGTAGTTCTCAGCCTTTAAAACCTCTCGACTACTCCAGCAATGAGAAAGATGTCGTACGACGACGACAGTGTTGTTCACGTCTCATTTTCACATGTTAATGTTGTCCACGTCTCATTTTCACATGTTAATGTTGTCCACTTCTCATTTTCACATGTTAATGTTGTCCACCTGTCATTTTCACATGTTAATGTTGTCCACGTCTCATTTTCACATGTTAATGTTGTCCACTTCTCATTTTCACATGTTAATGTTGTCCACTTCTTATTTTCACATGTTAATGTTGTCCACTTCTTATTTTCACATGTTAATGTTGTCCACGTCTCATTTTCACATGTTAATGTTGTCCACTTCTCATTTTCACATGTTAATGTTGAACACGGCTCATTTTCACATGTTAACTTCTAGACTACCTGAACCACTTCAGGTGGCGTATTTTTGAACTCATTTTCACACAAGCCACTTAGAGTGGCTAGTCATGTTAGATCTCAATTTGGTAAGGTCAGAAAACAATTTTCGAAGCTTAGACCTGTCCAACATTTTGAAAGTCATTTCCTTTTTTATGAACTTTACAATTTAAGAGCCATTTGCTCTTTTGTTCTTAGACGAAGACGTTCAGGATCAAGATGCTGAGCAGCGCATGAGCTGCAGTGGTCAGCGACCCATAACTGACTGCTAGCGTCAGGGCCAGCGAATCATAGCTGCCAAGACCTTTTTACACCTCCACGCGGTGATCCTAGATAACAGGCTGCAGCAGGGCAGACTGGCTAAGGAGAAGGGATCGAAGAGGAAATGCTAACCCGGTACTCAAAAAATGCTTGCTGAGGTCGGATGTGTTGGACCGAAATGTGCAAATATCACAGCCAAGCTGTAAACTACGACACAACGAATTCCGTTCTCTGGACTACATTCTGTTACTTACCCTTTCAGTGAGATTGAGAACGAACGAAGAAGAGAAGAAGAAGACAAAGACGTTCGAATTTATGAAATTAGCTGATCAATCGAATTGCTCCAGAAAAATTTGTTTGATAAAAATGGCTTCTTATGATCGTAAGCAAATATTATCATCAGAACAAGCACTACAGCT
This sequence comes from Ariolimax columbianus, assembly GCA_036924085.1. NCBI lineage: Eukaryota > Metazoa > Mollusca > Gastropoda > Stylommatophora > Arionidae > Ariolimax > Ariolimax columbianus. The sequence goes on from JAVGWX010000004.1 coordinate 56,454,683, forward strand.
TATCTATTCATGGAATATGTTGTGAATAAATTGATATTGTTAGTGAGGATTAGTGTTAAGAGCTTCAGACCTGTACAAATATAGTATGATATGTTATGGTCAATTCAAACATTTAACAAAATAATGTGTTTTAAATGTATTTGCAATATATGTTGACCACTATTTATCTATTTTTCTTTATGTTAAGGCAAATTAGTTTTATTTGATAGCCTATTCAATTGTGTACATTAAATACATGAACAAAGTGTTAAAATAAGAAAATAATGTCATAATATATTATTGTGACATAACGTCAACTTATATAGTTTTCTTTGCTGACTTTTTTTTTCATAATGTCATTTCAAAGATACAAATGCCCAAAATCGGTATTTACTGACAGAAAAGAATGGAACTTGTATATGTTGTGTATAAATGGGTATTCTATCAGTGATGGCTAGTGCTGGGAGCTTCAGACATGCACAAATTTGATATATTATGGGAAGTTAAAACTTTAAATTATTTTTAAAAATTTAAATTGTATTTACAAAAAACGTTAGTTACTATTTATCTATTTTTTTTTAATATGAAGACACAAAGTAGTTTTGTTTGACAGCCCATCAAATTCTGCACATCTGTATATGAGATAATCTCATGTAATGTTTAAAATAAGAAAATTATCATACACATGTTTTGTAACTCTAACATAAAAAAATGATTATGAAACAGACGGTGTAAAAACGTGGTTTTAGTGTCGGTATACTAAGAGTGAATGTTGCCCACGACTCATTTTCACATGTTAATGTTGTTCACATCACATTTTCACATGTTAATGTTGTGCACATCACATTTTCACATGTTAATGTTGTTCACATCACATTTTCACATGTTAATGTTGTTCACATCACATTTTCACATGTTAATGTTGTTCACATCACATTTTCACATGTTAATGTTGTTCACATCACATTTTCACATGTTAATGTTGTTCACATCACATTTTCACATGTTAATGTTGTTCACATCTCATCTTCACATGCTAATGTTGTCTACGTCTCATTTTCACATGTTAATGTTGCTCAGAACTCATTTTCGCATGTTAATTCTTTTCACATCTCATTTATGCATGTCAATATTCTTTGTTATATTATTTTCATTTCAATACTTTTCAACTGTTATCTTCTCATATTAATATTCATCACATCTCATTTTTGAATGTTAATATATTTCCCATATGTCATTTATCATATTACTATTTGTCACATTAAAATTTATCAATCTCATATTTTCGCTGCCCATCCTCTCAATTTAGCCTTTTTCAAATTACATTTTTTTCTTGTTAATATTTTCACAACCCATTTGCTGATTTTAGCATTTTTTGCATCTCATTTTTCTATGTTAATGTTGTTCACTACCAATGTCTCATTTCAGTGTTCCTTATATCTAATTTTCAATTTTCGCGTGTAAATATTTGTCTCATCCAATCATCTCATTTTAGTATCTGTCACGTTTCACTTTGACAAGTTTATATTTCGTACATTCCATCTTCTAATATTCATTTTTTGCAACCCCTTTTCTAATATTAATTTTTCGTACAGCCCATTTTGTACTATTCATTTTTGTACAGTTCATTTTCCAATATTAATTTTTTGTACAGCCCATTTTCTAATACTCATTTTTGTACAGGCTATTTTCTCATATTAATTTTTTTTTTGTACCTGCTATTTTCTCATATTCATTTTTTGTACCTACCATTTTCTAATATTCATTTGTACAGCCCATTTTCTAATGTTCATTTTTTTGTACAGCCCATTTTATAGTATTAATTTTTTTTTACATCGCATTTTCCATTATTAATTGTGTGTACAGCCCATTTTCTAATATTCATTTTTGTACATCCCATTTTCTAATATTCATTTTTGCACAGTCCATTTTTATATCCCTTTTTGTACCTCATATTTTCTCAGATTCATTTTTTAAACGTCCCATTTTCTAATATTAATTTGTACAGCCCATTTTCTAATGTTCATTTTTTTGTAGCCAACTTTCTCATGTTCATTTTGTGTAGCCCATTTTCTCATATTCATTTTTTCTGCCCATTTTTGCCAAGTAAAATTTTGGACATTCCATCTTTCCTTGTTGCAATTGTTTGCATCTTATCTTTACCTAACTGCAATTATCACATCTGGCCATCATCTGTTAGAAGGTGCTGAATTCTAACAATGATTAAGATTACAGGTTTGAGCGCCATGAAAAGGGTGATAAATTGTGGTTTGCAGTAGCTTTCCTCACATCCCGAGCGTGCTGATGAAGGTTTTTTTGTTCTTTTTATTTTTATTTTTTTATTTTTTGTTGCTTTCGCCTTATTTCTCCATTCACCAAGGCGGTGTGCATTGAACTACGGTTTTTATTTTGCGCCTGTCGACTCAGTGCAACCAACTTCGGCATCCATTTTATATAAGGGTCAGCTTCCTCCTGCATTTTCTAAGGGTTTGCTTCCCCGGGGTAACGGACGGTGCTGTGATGGGGATCGAACCCAGCTCCGTCGGATTGTGAACCATGTCACTTAACCACTAGCGCACCCCGTCCCCACCTAGATAAATGAAATCCTCATTTCAAGCTGATGAAGGTGAACCGGAGTCCTCCAAACTTGTCAATATCTACATCATTTATTATCGATCGCTAATCTTCTTTGTTAGCATTTTATACTTCTCTTTCTTATGCCACCGTTCGTTCACATCTTCTCCTGTTAGTGGTTTCCTTGATTACATTTCAAATAATGTATTATTCATAAATCATGTATGAATTCAAACTTCATGATATCATACGGCATAATCATCATCATGTAGCATCTTCTTTGCCGACCATCGCTCTCATAAAAGCCAACATGTAAGACTCCCGGTCTTTGGCCAGTTCTTCTGGCTCTGTCACAATCATCCTCACAAGATAACAGACAATATATTTTTAGTCAGAGATGTAGGAATGCTTGGAATGTATTGCCACAGGTAATATTGGCGGCAAGATCAATTAATGAATTCAAGAATACATTGGACGCACATAGTTTTTAGATCTAGGGAAGTAAAAGAAAGCGGTTGCATACAGATTATGCAGTTTTCTAAACCAGTATAAAGACGTTAAGCAACGTTACAACCTCTTTAATGTACTGTGTTCACCTTCTTCTTTACGTCGTTTGCCAGGTACACATACGCTCCAAGATCGTGAAGTATCTATTCTAGACCATTGTGACGTTTGTGTCCAAAGTATTTATCACATGATGTGATATTGTTAACTAGGCAATTTATAATTTTGTTCTATATCGAGCCTCTATGGAATATGGTTTGTTTTTTATTCCCGCTATCTATGGTATTTTATGCACTTTCAAGAAGTATTTCAGCTCGAAACATGCAATCTTCTTCCTTAGTGTTTATGTTATTGTCTCTGTCTTCCATCAGTGCGTTGCCAGTAAGAAGATACAAGTCCTCAAGATCGTAATTTTTTTAATTTTGATATTTTTGTCATTCTTCGTTCGTTCTCATACTCCCGCTATCAAGCCATAAAAAGGGCTTTGGAAATAGCAGGACGATGTCAGGAGAACGGAATGCGTTGCGTGGTAGTTTACAGTTTGCACCTTTCGGTCCGACACATCCGATTTCAACAGGCATTTTGTAGTACTGGGCTAGACTTCCTTCTTCGATCCCTTGTCCGTAGCCAGTCTACTCTGTTGCAGTCTAGGATCACCGCGTGGAGGTGTAGAATGGTCTTGGTAGCTCTGCTAAGATGGCCTTGACGCTAGCAGTCAGCTATGAGTCGCTGACTGCTACAGCTTATGCTTTGCTAGGAATCATGATCCCTATACTAACATAATGGATAAATTAGAGTACAACAATTTTTTTTTTTTAAATACAGCCACCCACGATAACAAGAGGGTATAGCTACAAGTTGACTAAAGAAAAGTCCACATTAGATATAAGAAATTTTTTTTAGTCAGTGAGTGGTGAATGCTTGGAATGCATTGCCAGAGGAGGTAGTGGAGGCAGGGATAGTTAATGCATTTAAGAATAAATTGAATGCCCATAGCTTTTAGAGCAAGGTGATGTAAATGAAACTGGTTGTATACAGACTCTGCAGGATCTTCTAAGCCAGTATAAATACGTTAAGTTAAGTTAAGTTATAATGTCATGACATTGTTATTTTAATGCGCTTCTTCTGCCCTTCCGTTTTATTATTAATATTCACGAACCATATTTTGTCATTTGTACTATTAATCTTCCACTTCTTTATAACCAGTATTACTTCTAGTAATGACTGTTCATTTTAGGATAATGCTATCTTTTAATTAATCTTGGTCTTGATGACCAGTTCCTCAGTGTAGCTGCGGGTCCCAACTCTGTCTACAGCGGACCTTGTCCTGGGCCACGGAAGTCCAGTGCATGGTAAAACCTTCTCATGAGGCGTCTCGCATGCGGTTGTGTGCAGCAAGGGAGTCTGACCAACGAATTGGAGGTCTTCTCTGTGGTCTCTTTTTACCTCAGTGGGACCCGATTGCTGTCGTTGTGCTCCATCGACCATCGTTTCGTCGCATCATGTGACCTGTCCATCTATGATTTGCCTTACTGCATCATTCTGGACAGAAAAGGCAAATATTTGTGAAAGACCTATGCTCCACAGGGAGCTAAGATGTTTTCCTTGACTGAATTATTGGTTGATTTTTTGTATTAACTAATATATTAACAAAAGACTTACAAAAAGAATGGAGTACAGACTCAGAGTAACACAAGCCTCTCTCGAGAGAGAGACGTATGATCGGACTGACGCTCCACATCCAACGTTTGAAAGGTCTTCACTACACCCACGGACGACAAAGGTCATTGGTGAAGGATGCAGTTACTCACGCAGACAAGGCAATGCATCGCTAATCTGGGCACGTGCATCGGAGAACGGGTGACCGTTGGTGCACAGCGACACCAGTCTGGTACCCACGTGACAAAAGACGACCACGGGGACGACCACCTACCCGCTGATCTGACTCTCTCTAACTCAGAAACAACATCTACGATGCTATAGACGGGAAGCTTATCATCCACTTGTCCACCGTTGCAGAAAACAGGGCAAAGGAAACGAATTTAGGACCCGAAGTGGCGTAACCACCTCTGAGAAACGGGTCGTCCAGTAACCAGTTATATATTAACAGACACTGCGTCCTTTCGTCGATTCTGCAGATTGAAGCTGCTCGTGCTAAATGATTGCACTCTTCGCGACATTTCTGTTGTACTTGGTTACAATGGTTTCTTTTGCATGCTTATTCCGAATGAGAAAAGATGATTCTATGTTCCCCTGGATATAGTGTAATACAAGGCTTCTCGGTAGATTGACAGGTATGGGGATCACAGTGTCTTAACAACTTAACTTAACGTCATTATACTGATTTAGAAGACTCTGCAGAGTCTATATACAACTAGTTTAATTTACATTGCCTTGCTCTAAAAGTTATGCGCATCCAATTGTATTCTTAAATGCATTAATTGCCCCTGCCTGTACTACCTCCTGTGGCAATGCATTCCAAGCATTCACCCCTCTCTGACTAAAAAAATATTTTCTAATATCTAATCTGGACCTCTCTTTAGTTAATTTGTAGCTATGCTCTCTTGTTCTTGTGGGTGGTTGTATTTATTTTAAAAAACTTGTTATAGTCTAATTTATCCATTCCTCTGATCATCTTATACACCTGTATTAAGTCACCTCCAATTATTCTCTCTTCTAGACACTGTAGGCCGGTTTGTCGGAGTCTTTCCTCAATACTGTAATTCTGGAATCCTACTATCAGCTTTGTCGCTCTTTTTTTTTTTTTGGCATTCTTTCTGGCATGTTTATATCCCCTCTATGATAAGGACTCCACACATGTACACAGTACTCCAATCTAGGTCTAACTAATGCTTTATACAGTTTGACAATCACTTCCTTGCTCCTATGTTTAATATTTCTTTTTATCATACCTAACATTGCATTTGCCTTTTTCACGGCTACCTGAACTTGCTCACTTATCTTACCGGTATGATCTATTATAACCCATAGGTCCCTTTAATTATCTATCTGTCTAATATTGTTTTCTCCCATTCTGTAATTATGTTCCATATTGGATCTACACATGTGGATGACTGTACATTTATCTACATTAAACTCCATTTGCCAGCTTACAGACCATTCTCGAATTTTATCTAAATCCGACATCAATATATCCACTTCTGCTTTAGATGAGACACTACTGCATAGTTTTGTGTCATCAGCAAATTTTGCAAACCATTGATCCCTAATCAATGACCAAATCGTTTATAACTATCAAGAACAATTTTCGTCCCAAAACCGAGCCCTGTGGCACTCCACTTTTTACTTCACACCACTCAGAGTACACCTTATTTATGCCCATTCTCTGCCTAACCAATTTTCAATCCATTTGGCAACTTCCCCACCTATTCCATATGAATTTAACTTTCGATATAATCTATGTGAGGTACTATATCAAAGGCCTTTGCAAAATCTAGATGAATAACGTCCACTGGCTCCCCTTTATCTATCATTATAGTAACCTCCTCCATGAATTTTAATATATTTGTTAAGCATGATCTCTCTCTAGTAAACCCATGCTGATTAATTCTGAGTAGATTAAATTTGTCTAAATGCATTACAGTGTTCTCTTTGATTATTGACTCTAACAATTGACATACTTTGCAGGTTAAAGTCACCGGTCTATAACTTGCTGGATCTCAGTTGTTGCCCTTTTTGTATAAGAGGATCACTCCTGCATCTTTCCAATCCAGTGGAACAATCCCTTTTGCAAATTGACTAGGAACATAACTTAGCCAATTGTTTTGTTAGTTGGTCTCTAATTTCAAACAGCAATTTTGAATGAATACTATCTTGACCTGGACATTTATCCATTTTCAACCCCTCCAATTTTTTTTCAACCATTCCCTTTGTAATACAGATTGCTGTTAATCCCGCTGTATCCATGTCTCTTTGAAAAATATATATAGGCTCTGATATTATGGAACAGTCCACTTATGTGTAGACTGTGCCAAAGTACTGATTGAGTAGATTAGCTGCCTCTCTATTATCACTTATTATTTTCTCTGTACTGTCTATGAGAAGGTCTACTCTGTCTTTTGTTTTTTGTCTATTTCAAACATCAGAAAAGAAGCTTTTACTATCAATCTTGATCGTCAGAGCTAGTGTTTTTTTTCGAAGTATTTGTCTGTTTTATTCACTTTCTGAGCATGTTCTGCTTTACCAAATAGTTTAAATATGTTTCTTTTTATTTACCTGCCTGTATATATTTTGTTGCATGCTTTATTTGTAGCGCTTCTATATTTAACTACAAATCTATTTATAAACCTGTTGTGATTAGGGTTTACCTCCCTACATGAAACACATTCCTCTATTATTGTCTCTAGAACTTTTAAAACTCTGCCACTCTTGTTCTTCTTCTTCATCTTCATCGTACGCAGTCAGACACCACTCTTGTTCAACATCTGTTCTTCCTACAATATCCTTCCAGATTATGTGGCTCGCTGCCTCTTTCATCTTCTTAAGATCTGCCATAGAGTAGTCGTATGTTCGAGTGTTTGTGTTTACTTCTTTCCCTGCAATAAAATCCCAACGGATGATTTGATGGTCACTTGAGCCAAAAGGTTCCCCAACGGTAACGTTTTCAATCATATTTTCCTCTGTAGTAAAAACTAAGTGTCGATCCAATCTCGTTGCTAGACTTCTGTAAAACATTTATAATGCAATGTTTCAGATGTGTTCGCGTTGTTATTTTTTTTTTTTTTAGTATTGATGTCCAGATTAGATGTTGTGAAATCGTTTTTTTGTATTGATGTCCAGATTAGATGTTAGGAAATCGTTTTTTAGTATTGATGTCCAGATTAGATGTTAGGAAATCGTTTTTTTAGTATTGATGTCTAGATTTAGATGTTAGGAAATCGTTTTTTAGTATTGATGTCCAGATTAGATGTTAGGAAATCGTTTTTTAGTATTGATGTCCAGATTAAATGTTAGGAAATAGTTTTTTAGTGTTGATGTCCAGATTAGATGTTAGGAAATAGTTTTTTAGTATTGATGTCCAGATTAGATGTTAGGAAATCGTTTTTTAGTATTGATGTCCAGATTAGATGTTAGGAAATCGTTTTTTAGTATTGATGTCCAGATTGATGTTAGGAAATATATTTATAGTCAGAGAGTGGTGAATGCTTGGAATGCATTGCCACAGACAGGAAGTAGTGGAGGCAGGGACAATTAATGCGAAAATAAGTTTTAAGAATATATCGCATGTGCAAAGCTTTTAGAGCAAAGAAATGTAAATGAAACTGGTTGTATGCAGACTCTGCAGCGCATCCTAAACCAGTACAGAGACGTTAAGTCAAGTATGGCCCTTGTTGGGCCATGATAATTCATTTGTGGATTGTATGGAGAGAGAGGTGTTGCTGTTATTTGTTTAGTATCCGCAGTGAGTATATTTGCTCGTGTGTGCCTTCTGAAAAGGGCGTGAAGTGGCGAGTTGCAATAGCTTTGCTCATTTCTCGAGCGAACTGATGAAGGTGAGTAGGAGTTCTCCAGGCAGCTGTGCTATGCTTAGCTTCATCTACCTGACGATCATTTCTACGAGGATCAGGTCAATCCAATTCTTTGTTATCCAGACCGACATTAAACTGCCTGTTGTGAAGGTCAGAAGAACTTCGAAAACTTGAGTTGTTTAGGGTATTGGTTAGTATTTTCTACCCGAATTTGTCATTAGTCTTATCTACCACTTTCATTGGTTTTTGTTGTTGCTGCTGATGTGGCTGTTGCTGCTGATGTGGCTGTTGCTGCTGATGTGACTGTTGCTGCTGATGTGGCTGTTGATGCTGATGTGGCTGTTGCTGCTGATGTGGCTGTTGCTGCTGATGTGGCTGTTGCTGCTGATGTGGCTGTTGATGCTGATGTTGCTGATGTGGCTGTTGCTGATGATGTGGTTGTTGATGCTGATGTGGCTGTTGATGCTGATGTGGCTGTTGCTGCTGATGTGGCTGTTGCTGTTGATGTGGCTGTTGATGCTGATGTGGCTGTTGCTGCTGATGTGGCTGTTGCTGCTGATGTGGCTGTTGCTGCTGATGTGGCTGTTGCTGCTGCTGTTGCCGTTCTTGAATGCCCATAACAAGTAAGAACACTCTTTTACGCGCCCTGCAGAGCGCATTAATTGGCGGGTTGCTTTAACTTTCCTCACAATCCGAGCATGCTGATGTAAGTGGACATGTATCCTTCATGCCGTTGTGTTATGCTCCGCTTCATCTGCGTGTTGCTCACTACTACGGAAATCACGTCGATCTCCCACCTTGTCGGCCAAACTATCTTGAAATAGTATATTTCCAGAGCGAAATGCGTGTAACTTAACGTACTTATACAGATTTAGAAGACTATATAGAATCTGTATAACACCAGTTTCTTGGAGGGAGGTTTAATAGACTCAAACACTAGAGTTAAATAGACCCGCAGACAGTTAGGCGCCATCTATGATGCTCTTAACATATCTCTCCGTACTTCCATTGGTATAAACGTAATCAATTATGAATCATGTTTTGTAATTTAATTCTCAGATACAGAATCAACGTAGGACACGAACATTAGAGTAGGACACTTTGGACTAAAGGCAACACAACTAAACAATATGCAACTAGACTTCAACTAATGAAGGCCACAATGATTCTAGAAATGGTTTACTTCTATGGGCTCTTACATCATTCAATTTAACGAGCAGCTGCACTTTGAGAAAGATAAAGTAATACAAAAAGCAGGATTTAATTTTTAATAAAACTAGTTGACATATCTGTTTGATAGTCGTCTTACCACAGCGGTTCCCAACTATTCTGGATCACTGACTGTCCAGCATGAGAGATAATTCGTCATCACCCTCCCTTCACCCCCACCCCTCCTACCCCTCACGTATACGCCGCGCTTTCCCTCATCACACCCTCGCCCCTTCCTCCCCTCCCCAACGCTCTACCATCGGAGGAAGTGACATTAAATACCGTCTGATAATGTTCAATCATTCAGCGTGATATATTTACATTAACACCAGCCTTAACAATTAACAGTAGTTTTTACAAACTGTAACTCAGTTGGTGAACAGCGGCAACAATATGGTACCCCAGAGACAAGAAGCGACCACGGGGACGACCACCAACGGTTGAACCGACTCCTTTGCATCCAGCAACAACATTCACGATGCCACAGGTGGGCGACTCATTATCCACTGGTCCACCGCCGTGGCCCAAGACAGAGACCATTGGAAGAGAAGTTGGGAGCCACAACGGTGTAACCGCCGCTGAAGAACGGGTCGTCCGGCAATCCAGTAATCCAGTTTAACAACTTTATATTTCATTCAATGATCGTAAAATACAAATAAAGCGAAGCTGCGGAGGCAATTCGAATTAAATAAAAGTGTGAAATAACATGTATCGGTTTGGTCAGAAACCCTGCTAGTAATAAATTTAAAAAAACAACTTACGTTTCAACCAAAAGGTCTTCATCAAGAACAACTAACAACAAAGATATATGAACAGCCGACATGAAATAAAGATATGAACATGTATAGGACTGATTTCTAGTATGAGCAACCATCAGCTACGTGGCATCAACATTTTCAAAATCTTTACCTAGTCCTTAGTTCCTCCTGCATATCTCAATATGCTTGTCTTTCTCTTCTTCCAATTCAGGACATTATTATTTCTCCAAACACTCTTTGACTATTGCCTGTTTGGCCGCTATCGCTTATCCGTTCTTCTCCTACTCCCCACACCTTCTAGGCCCTCGTCACTTCTGTTCGCCTATTTGCCTTTTGGAATCTCACGGGCTGACTATGTATTTAAACACTTTTATCGGTGCTATTCAGCTAAGTGACTTTAGTAACTCCGTAAAAAGGAATCTGATCATGCTTATATATATATGATGATATGTATATAGTTTAGTGATGATAGTATATGTTTATATATATATATGTGTGTGTGTGTGTGATGATTTGTATATAGTATAGTGATGATAGTATTGGTATATATATGCGTGATGATATGTATATAGTATAGTGAGGATAGTACATTTACATATATATATATATATATATATATATATATATATAAATATATATATGCGATGATATGTATATGTAGTATAGTGATGATAGTATATGTATTAAGTATAATGATGATAGTATATATATATATATATATGTATATATATATGTGTGTGTGTATGTATTTACACCTCATGTAATAGTCGCTATCTAAACAATTAGTGACAAGGATCACAAACCAAAATTGTATATGTCCAGATTCATGAAGCGGCGAGGACGTACTACAATGGGATGTAAGCACGTATGCTGAAGTCGGCTGCACTGGACGGTAAAGCGCACAAAACAATACAACGGATTCCGCTTTGGTAAACAATGTCAACGAAAATGTAAATTTTGGATTGCATAGTCACGAAACAACTCATGATGTTTCGTCGTTTAGCTCAAATTGACTGGCACAAGATGGGGAGCACAGCCGAATATCCTCCGAACATCAGCACTCACCTTGTGTTTCTCCTTATCTGATTACAGCACGCCAGTTTGGAAAATCTCTGCAAATGTCGAACTTATTGATAAAGCAATACATGAGACTGGCCGATTATTTACATCGTGCCTAACACAGATTTCAAGTGAAAAAAATAATCCCATAATTAGCGTAGCCCCATCCGAGACAATAGAAAGTGTCGAATCAGATGTATAAAGAGGAGAATATGTAAACGACCCAAGACACATTAACCTTATGTTTGGACACCAGGTGCTACGAACATGATCAAAATTTAGTCGAAGTCTTTCAATCAACACAATAAATACATACAAGGCCGAAAAAACACCACGACGAAAAATGAACTGACGCAGATTCCGTGGATCGAGCTGTGGAGGGAATCTTTGTTTGGACTCTACTTACTTTACGCAACATGGAAGTCACTGAATAGACTCCGAACTGGTGTATGACGATGCAGGAAGGCCTTAAAGCGAATGGGATACACGAATAACGGGACATGTTACTGACTAGCAACGAAAGGTCTAGGCCGAAAAATGGAAACATGACGTCTGACGTCGTGTCCAGAACGCGGGAAGTAAGTTAGTCCAGGTGAAGCATAGAATCACCTGTACAGCTGACCCCTTTGCTTGAAGTCGGTATGATGTCCGGGTATTTACCGAGGCGGTTCAATTGGTAAGGGTAAAGCGTTGACCCATGGCAACAGTTGCCGTCGGGGTTGAAGATAACTCTTCGTGTACTAAGCCGCAGCCTTATGAGGCGGGGTGGATAATTCCCTGTTCAACTGAAATAGTTTTAAATTTTGAGGTTGGATGTCCAATGCACAACCCTCTTTAGTCACATTTCACGATATTATTTGGAAGGTTATAGTGGGCAGGTTATTTTCACTATGAGTACCATACAGCTGTATAATCGGACAATAGTACGGGAAATGCACCGAGACGAGACACGGTCTTGTATTGGTTTTGATTTATTGGGCGGGAGGTGGGGCGAGTGATTGACAAGCGGTTTCCGTGCTGCTTTGACGCATGTCTCTTGCGGCACATGTCCGTGTTTAGTCTCAAATTTTAACACTCTCCAATTTACTCTGCTGTAAATGTGTACCTGATTTGTAGTTAGGACAGCCAATTTAACTGACTACAATATCTCAGAGCAAACTAAAACCAAGTTCAATCAAATCTTTTAAAACCGTTTTCCAAATTGTAGCGACGCCAAACTGTTTTTAAATTCAGCGTAAAAGTGGACTTGCCCAGAATAGGCGAAAAGGAAGCAGAACAGAATTGTGAACATGCTGTATAACGGATTCCCTATTCTGTCGTAACAAACTCGGGGGGAGGGGGGTGGGACAAGGGCACATAGCAGCGAGCAGAAGATAGTTCGCTCACCTGGAAAATCACAGACAGAATGAAACAAGAAATGCTCACTTAGCTGAAGTTCACTGTTAGGGGTTAATATTGTTCCATTACCCAAATCTGGCAAAGATGGCGCCATAACCGGCTGCGAGTCTACATTTCTCTACTGTTTTAGATCATTATGGATGCCACCAGAACACGGATTTGCCTGGAATTCACACTAGAATTCACACGACTTACACTTATGTTCACGGAAACGTGGTGTTGTTGTCCGTCTGGACTTGTTATTTTGTTCTTTTTTTGTGTGATTTCTTCCATCCGTTTATCCTGGTCTGGACGCCGGCCGAATGGCACTACGCTTATACCTGTGTCATATTTCCCGGGTTAGTTCTGCCGGTTCACCTTCACGAATTTGGCGTGTGGTAATTTTAGATGCTACTATGATGAACTGAATACAGCTGGAGAGAGATGCCAGACTCACTCACACGCTGAGTGTTGTCCATACGTCCTCTTGTGGTTATCGAAAAGGCACGACAAACTGCGTTAGATGTCATCCCACCTTTCAACCCTGCGGGTTACATGTTTACGGAAAGGCTTCGGTGGTAACCCTGAGGCAAAATCTGCATCCTTTGCTATCTCCAGTCGTCTCGGTGAATATCTTGCCACTGGCAAAATGTAGCTTAGGCTCTGTGAGTGAGGTTGACAAAAGGCGCAGTTTCTTCCTCACTTTAATCCAAATCCCCGCGCAAGTCACCCATTTCAGCGGACACAGCAAGAGATACGACTGTCCACACGGCTGAGCAAAGAGAGTGATCTTCATCACTTGTGATGGAGATGAAAACAGTTGTGTTGACAATGGAATTCCCGACAGAATGCTCTGTTTAAATTTCAAGTCAGTAGATAGTTTTTGTAATGTTTCTCAGCTCTTAGCAAGACGGACAAACAGACACATGTATTTTGTATATTATATATTAGTTCTCAAGTGGCATAGTAGTAACATCGCTTGGCTCCAACAGCATAATGAATGGTTTCGCGCTATGTCGTGGATCGATCTAGTCAGCCAAAAGTAAAGTCGTGTCTGGGAATTCAATACAGCGAGGAGAAAGGGAGCCAGTCAGTTGGATACTTGAAATTATCATATTCAAGCAAGCATGTTAATGTCTGTTGCTAGGTAGCCGAAGTCTTCGGCTATACGTAGTAGGTATTTTCAACTTCCCGCGGCATACTAGGCCTGGGGGACGATACACAAACTATAATTTTATAATTCTGTCCCGGCAGCGGCCGTTAAACTTACTGATTTCTAACTGCCAACGGATTTTTAACGTGCTGGACACCGAACATGGGAGTCCGATCTCACTACTCAGAGATCAGGCGAATTTTTGTCAGACGATTCACATAAAAAAATCCAGGTCTCTACCATGATTTTAACACGCGACCTCCGTCACCCGAGGTGGACACCTTACCTCAAGACCACTGAGGCCCCGCCCACCCCCCCCCCACCCCCCTTCAATCTCTGTACCTCTTTAAAAAAACCGCGGCCTTATGTAATCAAGACCATTACGTCATCTCTGGCGTGTGCTATGCGACTAACTACATTAATCATTTATCATACGGCGCCGTTGTATTTACTTGTCATGTTTACCTACTGAAGTGAAATTCCAGGAAAAGTGCATAATGAATTGGCTCAAATGTATTTTCGATCTCACAATTATGATAAGCGAATTTCTATTCTTACACTTCCTGATATGCGTAATTTATACAAATATTGTTGTCTGTGTACCTCGTTCCTTCCTTCTGACTGCGTGCCTTATTTAAATCTCGCTCTCAACATTCCTTCTTGTAGGCTTAAACCAGTTGCAGTCTTAGTTGTCTTGTAAACATTTTCACACCGATAGAGCATACATGTGGTGCAGTTTTCTTTCCAATATCGGAAATCCGACTACGGCAGCCATGTTGTAATTCGCAAATCTAATCGTTCCGTGTCTAGAACTTAGAATTGTGTTCTCCTGCCACGGTAAACATGTTTTCTGAACACGACACATTATAACGAATTACAGTGGTGATTAAATTTCCCTTTACAATATGTATACATTATATATATATATATATATATATATATATATATATATATATATATATATATATCATGTATTACCCGAACGGTATCCGGATTTTGCATGTAAAATGTATACATAACATATATATGTGTATATATATATATATATATATATATATATATATATATATATATCACTTGAGTGGTATCAAGGATAAAACAAATATGGCCACTGAAGTTTGATGTGCTTTGTGTCAGGATACTAAACAAAGGTGTGATTGGGTGCAGCAAATTAATAATTCAAAACTATTGCTATTGAAACTGTCGCTGCAAATGCTATGACACAGGTTTCCTCTAAAGGGGCGAGTCTTACCATATTAAAACATAATATTTTGATTAATAACTACTCCAACTATTAGAAGTATTCATTTTCTTTGTAAATGGCGAGATTTGGTAAACATATATATATATATATATATATATATATATATATATATATATATATATATATATATATATATATATATATATATGAAGAGAGAGAAGGGAGAGAAATAGAGAGAAAGTATTATATAAATATATATATATATATATATATATATATATATAAATATAAATAAATATTTAATAACAAACAATTATTTTCCTGCCTGATGCACGATCCTATCATAATAGCAGGCCCTTGTGACACTTCCTACGAAGCAGAACGTGTTGCCGCTATAGAACGCTATATTATAAAATTATAATGCTTATCGAGGATAGTGGAATAGAACCAATTCATATTGTAATCTTTTCACAGGCCGTTCTTGTGGCAATTGAATACCGGAGAAGTAGCTCAATAGCTAATACCAATTATGTTTTGGAAAATTGCTTCCTTCTGAAAAGTCTGCATAGAACGAACTCGTTAATGCAACATATACCAGGGTATGTATATATTAGGAGACAGTTGAATTAGGAAGAGAGAAGTCACAATGCTACAAACCGATCCATCAGCAAGTTTGTCTGCAGACTAAGAGGTAATATAGTATATCAGTGCTCTTCAATCTTTTTATACCTGGCTCCCATTTATAACTTCAGTTGTAGATAAAGTTTTCTTACCGCCAACTTTTATAACTTCAATTGTAGGTAACGTTTTCTTACCGCCCACTTTTATAACTTCAGTTGCAGATAAAGTTTTCTTACCGTCCGATTTTATAACTTCAGTTGTAGGTAAAGTTTTCTTAGCTATGGGTCGCTGACCGCTGCAGCTCATGCGCTGCTCAGTGTGTTGATCCCAATTTCTCGATCTTAGAAAGGGGATATAAAGTTCAGCTCAGTTGAGGTGCCGGTTCCGCATCGAAGGTCGGCTTCAATGAGTCAGTGTTTATGTTTTTTTTTAATGTACGTGTCTATATTTTTTGGATTGCTATCGTTTCGGTTGAATGTCAGTGTTTTTATTTTTGAAAGCCAGTGTTTGCGTTTTTTTTAAAGTCAGTGTTTATGTTCTATTGATTGCTAAATATTTATGTTGAATGTCAGTGTTTAAGTTTTATTGAATCGTAATATGTCTTATTAAAATCAGTTTTTATGTTTTTGAATGTTGGTGTTTACGATTTACAGAACGTCTTTCCCTCATGAAGAAGCGAATGGCACAGTGGTGTAGGTGTCAGGCTCCAGACCACGAGGACATGCGTTTCAAACGTAGGTAAGACAAAGCGTGTTATTCTTTAATAGGTTAATTTTAAAAGTGTATCGTATACGGTGTCTACATAGCTAAGTGCCTGTATTCCTCTGGTCTGTCAATTCTTCATATGGATATCAAACAATTGGAATACACGAATCTGCCAAAGACGGATGTGTCGGACCGAAACGTGCAAATATCGCAGTCAAGCTGTAAACTAGCGATATAACGCATTACGTTCTCCGGACTACATCCTCCTACTGGCAAAGACCATGTTCATGAATTGGTAGCTGGAGATTGAGAATGAACACAGAAGAAGAAGAAGAAGAAGAAGAAGAAGAAGAAGAAGAAGAAGAAGAAGAAGAAGAAGAAGAAGAAGTAGTAGAGGGGAGTAAATAATTTTTTGTTTTGGATATTATATAGTAACAAATGATGGCGTAAGAAGGCTAAGCCAATTCGGATGAGTTTTGTAGAGAGTAGTAAGAATTTTTAAAAGAATTCTTTGTTTCTTCTTCAAGCGAGGTGCATATATAGGTATTCGGATTGCAGAATACTTGCCATTATATGGCTGTAGATATCTTGTCAGTATTTATGTTATATTAGCTGTCATTTATTTTGTTTTACTAAATGTCAGTGTTTTTCGTCAAGCGCATTGTAATTATTTGGGTTTTAATAGAATTTATTATTTCCCATAAAATGTATGTAATTATTTTTGTTTTACTAAATTTAAGTATTTCCCTTTCAATTTGGCTTGTCTTGGCTTCGTTCATTCTCAATCTCCCACTACCGAACACTAAAAAGGGCTTAAGTAGCAGAATGTAGTCCAGTGAACGGAATGCGTTGTGTCGTAGTTTACAGCTTGACTGCGATATTTGCACCTTTCGGTCCAACACATTTGACTTCAGCAAGCATTTTTTTGAGTACCAGGTTAGCATTCCCTCTTCGAGCCCTTCTCCTTAGCCAGTCTGCCCTGCTGCAGCATGTTATCCAGGATCACCACGTGGAGGTGTAGAAGGGTCTTGGCAGCTCTGGATTGCTGGCCCTGACGTTAGCAGTCAACTATGGGTCGCTGACCATTGTAGCTCATGCGCTACATTTTGATCCCTCCTTTCAATTGAATTATTTAGGTTTTAATAAATTTCGCTATTTTCCTTACAATATCATTATTTTGGTGTGACTAATTTGTAGTATTTCCCTAATTTTGCCCTTTTTGGGTTTTTACTAAATGTCAGTATTTCGATTTAATGTCATTATTTTGCTTTTACTAAATTTCAATATTTCTCTTATAACACATGCACACAAAAAATTTGGGGGGAGGGGGGGGGGGGGGGGGGGGTGTTAAATTTCAGTGTTTAAGTTATACTGCATGTATGTAATTATTTTTTTTTCAATAAGATTCAGTATTTTCCTTATAATGCTGTCTAAATTTAAGTATTTCTGTTACAGTGCTCGAGTTTATTTTTATTTTACTAAATGGCCAGTGTTTCTGTTTCAATAAATGTTCAGTATTTCTGTTTTAATAAGTGTCCAGTATGTTTTAATAAATGCCCAGTATATGTGTTTCAATAAATGCCTAGTATATGTAATATGTATATGTTTTAACAAATGTCCAGAATATATTTTTGTAACAAATATCCAGTATATCTGTTTTCATAAATGTCCAAAATATTTGTTTCAATAAATGTCCAATATATTTGTTTCTATACATGTCTTTTTTCATAAATGTCGAATATACTTGTTACAATAAATGTCCAGATTATATGTCTTAACAAATGTCCAGTATATATATTTTAACAAATTTCCAGTATTTGTGTTTTAACAAATGTCCAGTATTGATGTTTTAACAAATGTCCAGTATTGATGTTTTAACATATGTCCAGCAAATATGTGTTAATAAATGTCCAGTTTATCTATTTTAATAATTGTACAATATATGTTTCAATAAATGTTCAGAATAAAAGTTTTAATAAATGTAATGTATTTATCTTTTAACAGATACCCAGTATACCTGTTTTAACAAATATCACGTGTTCCTATTTTATTAAATTTCCAGTATTTCTGTTTTAATAAATATCCAGTTCCTTATATATTTTTTAAATGCCCAGTATATGTTTTTAAAAATGTCCATATTTTTGTATTCAATAAATGTCCAGTATTTCTGTTTTACTAAATGTTCAGTATTTCTGTTTTAATTACTGTCCAGTATTTATGTTTTAATGAATGTCCAGTATTTCTATTTTAATAAATGTTTTAATAAATTTGTGTTTTACGAAATATCAGTATTTCAGTGTGTTTCTATTGCCAGTATAGATGTTATACTGATTATCAACAATTTGTTTGCTTGTTATTATTGTATTTATGTAATTGGTATTATTTATGTTTCCCCAAATTGTCAGTTTTTATTATTGGTTTATTGTACATAATTATGTATATTTTCCTGACTTTGAGGTTTATTTATTGTCAGTTTTTGTGTTGGATTTATGGACAGTATATATATATATGTTATTTATTGCCAGAAGGTATGCTTCGTTTATTGTCGGTATTCATGATCTGTTTATTTTTAGTATTGGGCTCTTCGATACTGCCAGTATTTATGTTTTATTACATTATGTGTGTTTTTTGTCAATTTTCTGTATTTCTGTTTAATTTATTTTTCAGTATTTCTGGTTCATTTAATATCAGCATTTTGTTTTAGTCATTCTAGTTAGTTACTTGTTTATTTATTTTCAGCCTTTGTATTTTATTAATTGTCAGTATTTATGTTTCCTAATACGATCATTTATTGTGAATTCATTGCTTGGCACCTTTTCACATCATCATCATCATTCTAATCATCATAATCAGTCCGTTAACCTGAAACGTCATTGGGGCACCAATACTGCAGTTTGTTGAACCATCTCCCGCCACTACACTCGGTTTTATGCCAGGATAGTTGTTCTAGCTATAAACCTTTCCGTGCTCTTTCTGATGTTGTCCTCCCATCAATTTTTCTGTCTCCCTCTCTTTTGCTTCCCAGGCACAGTAACGTGCAGGACTGTCTTGGTCAACCCAGAGGATCTTGAAACATTCCCATACCATGTGATCTTGCGTGCTTTTACCATAGTCAATAGATCTTTATATTGGACTACCTCTTAATGGTGTCCCGAACTGCCTCAATCGTGACGTCGACTAAATACGAAATGCCAAGGATTCGACGCAGACATCTCATCTTCATTGCACAAATTCGTCGTTCTAGAATCGCTGTCAGAGTCCAAGTTTCTCAAGCGTAAAGGTACACGTAAGTGACAAGTGCATACATTAAACTCAACTTGGATTTCAGACTTGATACTTTTGTCTCTCCATAGGAGCCTCAATTTGGTCAGAGCAGCTATTGGCATCGCTGTTCTTGCTAGAATCTAAGTGCTGGAATCTTCCGGGCCCATCAGTGCCCACAGGTATTTCAACTGTTTTACCTGTTCATCTACGGCGTCAGAAGAAGCGTGTAGTAGATATCTTCATTCAGTTGATATTGTAATGTGATACGATTATAACATTATGTCAATATTTGGATGAAATTGGTCTTTAACATTACCTGTCCTTCGTATTATCTTATGATTTGACTTAGCTCCTTATTTTCTATCCCAAGAAGTAGAAGTCTTCTTTTCTTTTCCTTGCGACTTGTAGCTTCAACAGGAAGTAGCAACCAGTCCCAAACGTATCTCTCCGTCGTGTCATCTTACAAAATGCTTGCTTAGTTACAGTGCTACTATTCTCTGCTCCTCTTTAGGACTGGGTAACAAATCAGTAGCGTAAAGCCAAATAGTTTCGATGCCTGCCTTCTGACAATGAGATCATTGGATCGAATCCCCGGTAAGGAATATGATGTTTTTCTTTTGGGGGTGAAATAAACTAACACAACCAGCATACGACGTCATGGCTGCAGTGCCAAAACGGTGTATAGTTCACAGCCTGGAAGCCCCTCGACTACCCTGGTTATTGGAATAAAGTCGTACAACAGTTTCTTTAAATACTTTTTTATTTAACGAAAAATGTATGTTGTTTTTTTTTTTGCTGACCATAATTACTGCCATTCAAGTTATACTGATATTCCTGTCCTGCTACTGTCTACGTTGACCAGTCATTAACAAACTTTTTGAATTTGTTCCTTGTTTTTATTTATATATGTTGTTCAAAAATTCAGATAGTCACCGTCTTTAGGATGTCTGTTGATAGCTGTTCTTTATGTAGTTTTGAGGACAAATAAAAGTTACAAGGGTCTTGTCATGTCTTTACCCTGACTATGAAGAAGTAGGAGGAGAAAGTTGAAATTTGGCACAGTGCGTATTGCTTCTCAATGTAGCCGCCACCTGAATTAATACATTTCTGCCATCTCTGCGTGACCTTGAAAAGACTTTCAGAATATAGTAACCTATTTTTCGAACTGAACCAGTTATCACAAGCCAGTATGAGATCTTCGTACTAGCGAGGTTAAAACATATTTGTTAGCATGAAATCCAGCTTGCGTCAATGTTGTCATTAGTTATCATTTTAACATCCGTAATCTCAACCAGTCTTTATCGACCGTTAACAGTTAAGCATCGCTAATCTAGATAAGTTTTTATCAGCTGTGGAAATGTCATTTTTCCACAACATTGTAGCATTGTTAATCTAGACCAGCCTTTATCAACCATTGTAATGCAACATTTAACAGTGAACATTTTAGCATTGTTAATGTAGACCAGAGATTCTCAAACGTGGAAATATAATCTTTAGTTAACAAAATAGCATTGTTAATCTAGACCAGCGTTTATCAACCGTGGAAATGTAATCTTTAGTTTACATGGTATCACTGTTAATCTAGACCATCTTGTAACAACTGTAGAAATGGAATATTCAGCTTACATTCAAATATCTGTAATCTTAATTAATTTGTGAACAATAAATCCGAAAGATAAAAGGAATGGTCAAGATGGTATTCAACAACATGCGACACATACTCACATCCAAATAGTTAAAACATAATTTAACAATGAGAATTGACAGATGCTATGTATGCTCGTCAATACTTTATGGTGCAGAAACATGGACACTGAATAGATGGTTGGAAAAGAGTATTCAAGCTTTCGAAATGTGGATAAATAGAAAATTGGGCCGCGTTTCTTGGAAAGATATGAAAACTAATGTCGTGGTATTGAAAAAGTTGAGGGTGAAAAGAGAATTAATGACCGAAATCAGGTTTAACAAGTTAGGTTATTTTGGCCATATAACAAGACATATTTCCTTGCTGAAGACTATACTGGAGGGTAGGGTGGAAGGCAGTCGTTCAAGAGGAAGACTATACTGGAGGGTAGGGTGGAAGGCAGTCGTTCAAGAGGCAGAAAACGTTTTAAGTGGGTGGATAACATCAGGAGATGGACTTGACAATGCCGTTCAGATTGCACCATTATGGAGAGAGATACAGTACATTGGAGATCCTATGCAGCCGACTTCCAATGCGGAGATGTCGCTTAAACTGAGCTGAATCTAATATAATTTATATCAAAATAGGTGTGAGACAAATGTATGTGTTATCAGCTTACCTATTTCGTATCTACACAGACGGAATCTTCAGACAGATTGAAAGGATTCTATTTGAACGGCAGGTTAGTTAACAATATACGTTACGCTATGTACTGAATTGTTTGTTTGAAAGTTAGCATGAGTTGCAGGAACTGGTTGAAACACTAAACAACAGAAGTAGGAGTTATGGTTTGGACAATAACGAATGTAAAACAAAAACTGAGTGGTCTCGAATCAAGACGTCGCCTCGGGTTCTAGAGGTCGCCGGTTCAAAACACTATTTTTTTCACGCAGACTTTCTGATATCTACCCGGTTCTCTTGGTAGTGGTGATCTGACGCCCGTGTTCAGTTAAAAATCCCTCGACACTCGGAAATCGACAAGAGTAGGCTCAACGTCCGCTACCCAGGCAAAATTCAATATTATGTAAAAAATCTACCCAATCTATTACGGGATTCTCGCCCGTGTTACGGAGTTCGAGCATTGTGCTGAGATTCTCCAACGATATGGAGAAGAACAGAATACTATGGGCTAAATCCGAACGCAATGACGTTGATCCTTCGACTAAACTAAACTGTGCCTCCTCTGGTCGGAGATTGGTCCATTCTTTTTATGTTGTCCTTCCATCTCTTTTTGGGACGACCTCTTCGTCGTCTGCCTTGCACCTTTCCGTGCAGGATCGTATTTGCAAAACCGTTTGATCTCGTTATGTGGCCCTACCAAGCGAGTTTCCGTATTTTGATCGTTGCCAAGAAGTCTTCAGAACGCCCTATTGATGTTTTAATTATTTCTTATATTTCCTCATTTCTAACTTTGTCTTTTTATGTGACGTTTGGAAGTATTTGGAAACATCTCATCTCAAAGGCACATATCCTCGGCTCCAGGTCAGCAGTAAATGTCCATGTCTCACAAGCATAGAAGAATATTGACAGCACCAATATACACATCAATCTGATCTTCGTTCATACAACTATCCGTTTGTCTTGTCAGATGTTGGTAAGCCGTGCAAGCGCCGCTATTGTCTGTGCAATTCTGGCCAACACCTCACACTTTGATCCTTCATGTGTCGGACCGAAAGGTGCAAATATCGCAGCCAAGCTGTAAATTAGCAACACAACGCATTCCATTCTCCGGACTACATCTTGCTACTTGCAAAGTCCTGTTCAGGGCTTGGTAGGCGGAGATTGAGAATGAACACAGGCGAGAAGAGATCCTTCATGACTGGCAATTTAGCCCAGATATTTAAAACGGTCAACCACTTCGAGCTCCTGGCAATTAGATATACTCCACTGTTGAAACCTTCGGTGTTGTTGGTCATTAATTGTGTCTTTCCAGCGTTAATTTCAATACCACAGTTCAGAGCTATTTCGTCGAGCCTTCTGACACAGTCACGGAGTTCCGCTTCTGTGCCCGCCAAACCAGTCGATGTCATCTACAAAACGAAGGTTGGTAATCGTTCTGTCCCCTATCTTGACAGTTCCGACATGATCTCCAAGTGCCTCACTCATAATTCCTTCAAGAAACATGTTTAAAAGTGTTGGGCAGAGTGTACAGCCCCGTCTCAAATCGACCGATGTGCGAAACCAGCCCCCTTGCCTCCTATACACAAGAACTGCGCTGGACACCTTGTAATACAGGTGTTCAAAGATATGTACAATATTTAATAGATAGGAATGCTAATAACAAATTTAACAACATGCAAAATATATTGGCATTTAGGCAAGTAATAAATAAACTGAAAATGAGTCGTCAGGTATTATTTACTGCGTAGTGACTTTACTCTAATGTGTGGAAACATGGATGATGAACAATCAACTTGTGCATAAAATAGAGACCTTTGACATGTGGATATTTAGAAGGATTGATCGCATCTCGTCGAAGGAAAAACGAACAAATAGGGAGGTCATGAAGAGATTGGAAATGGGAAGAGAATTAATGAAGGAAATTAAAAAAATTGGCAAATAAAATATTGTGTTTGTAAATAAAGAGACGAAAAACTGCTGCAAACAATGCTGGAGGTTAAATGTATTGGTTGGCTAGTATGAGGAATATCGCGCTATAAGTAGGAAAACCACGTCAAGGGATGGACTGACAACAGTCTGTCGGAGTGGACCATCATCCTAAGAGAAAAGGATGCTGGAAATTCAATGCAACCAATGAGGAGATGTCAATTGACTTCATGAATCTAATCAATCCGTTTTTACTGTAGAAATCCGCTAAAGATGGATGTGTTGCACTGAAAGGTGCAAATATCGCAGTCAATCTGTAAACTAGCGACACAACGCATTTAGTTATCCGGACTACTTCCTGCTACTTGCGAAGCCTGTTCAGGGCTTGGTAGCGGGAGATTGGGAACGAACACAGAAGAAGACGAAGACTGTAGAAATGTTATCATCAGACAGCATTCGCACACTGTTAATGTAAACAAGTCTTTATCAACCGATGTATACAGGAGATGTACTTGAAATAATATTCAAGTCTAGGGAATCCTGTGTACACAAACCAGGATATACAGAAAGTGGTTTCAAATGAAAACCTTTAAAGTGGTATACAAATTAGAAATATCATGCCTTTGTATTGTAACGTGTAAATGTGGTTGCTAAGGATGCCAAGAGTGTTCTGCACGTGCCGTCACTGTGCAGACGAACAATATGACGTTATAATTGCAGTAAAAGGATGCCGCCCCACTATCGTCATGCACCAAAGAGGAGCCGCGTTCTGTTATCAGTTTTGTTTCAGCAGGGAATGGGTGAAACCTATAGAAATTCATCGACAAATGAAGGTCCATTATGGTGACACATTCCTTTTACTCCAGAAAGTGTCATTTACAGTAAGTCGGCGTTTTTTTTTATGAGATGGTCAACAGCTACAATCGACTTTGGGTTCACTACTCTGTGTGAATGACCCGGAGGGGAACAGTTTGTCACAGGGCTCACGCCTTTTTTAAACTTCCTACTCAACTCATACACTTGCTGGAGTGAAAGGCATGCATCACCGTACAGGGCCGTCATTCGCCGATGAATTTCTATAGGTTTCACATTATCGCTGCTGAAAAAAACGGATAACAGAACGCTGCTCCTCTCATATCTTTTAACTGCAGTTATGATGCCATGTTGTTCGTCTGAACCGTGAAGTGCACGTGCAAGACACTCTTGACATCCTTAGTAACTATATTAACAATTTACAATAGAAAGGCGTGGTTTTTTTTTCTAATTTGGAACCCATTTTTAAGGTTTTCACTTGAATCCCCCTCGTATGTATGTGTATACACAGCTGAAAACACAATAGTGTGATCAGTAGAGTTAAAGTATAATATTCTCACTAGGTTTTACCCGTATAAACTTATATGAAACCAACAACAGCCAAACTTGTTGATATCTCTTCGCCCTCAATCCGTCCAACTCTTCCTCACCCCGCCCCCAAACTCGATCACCGTTAGCCCATCCTTTTATTTCTGACCACCTGTTATCCTCTCTCTCCTCACTCCCTCCCAAACATCAACCCGTCCAGCCAATACCTTGTCCATTTCTTCCAGCACAACTCTTTCCTCTTCCTCCTCGCCCCCCTCCCTTCCCCCGCCTCTTCAAACAGTCAGCCTCCACTAACCCCTTTCCACCACAACTAGTACACATCATTCCGATCACAACTTACTTGCTTCCCCCACCACTCCATCACTTATCCCCCTTCCCTGATCTTTAAAGTCATACTTGTTTTCCGTTTCAACAAATTCAAGTTAACATCTGGGGGAACGGCGTGGCCTAGTGGTTAAGTGGCCCGGCTCACAACCGAAAGGTGCTGGGTTCGATCCCAATCCCAGCACCGGCCGTTACACCGGGAAAGCAAACCCTTAGAAAATGCAGGAGGAAGCAGACCCTTACATAAGATGCATTCTGAAGTCGTATGCACTGGGCCGACAAGCGAAAGATAAAAACCACAGTGCAACGCACACTGCCTTGGGGATTAGAGAAATAAGGCGAACGCAAAAAGAACCAAAAAAAAGAAGAAAAAAAAAAAAGTTAACATCTGAAGGCGTACAAGAAAGGAATAAAGAAAAGCAAGTTGCACCAGAAGGAAGATTGGATTATGTGTTTTATTTATTTATATAATGACTAAAGTTATACGAAAATGACGTCATGATATAATGCATTTATTGATAACAGATTAAATTAGATTACAACAAATAGGAACGGCAAATTATTAGTGCCAGTCTGGGTACGACGTGGGCTAGGAGTTAAGTGACACGGCTCACAACTAGAAGGTGCTGGGTTCGATCCCCTTAAAAGCACCGGCCGTTACCCCAGGGAAGCAGCCCTTTAGAAAATTTCAGGATGAAGCAGGGCCTTACATAAAATTAATGCTGAAGTCGGATGGACTGGATCGACAGGCGCAAAATAAAAACCACAGTGCAACGCACACCGCCTCGGGGATTAAAGAAATAATGTAAAGTCATAAAAAAAAATATTCTGCTAGTCTGGGAATTGAACCAGGACCTACTATATTCTACGTGAGAGCCATATTACTAGACCATATAGCCGATTGGTCATTGACGTTCGGAAAGGAATTCTCTGACAGGAATCCTAAGGAAGTTTCTCTAGAGCTCCCGGAACACTGCTTGTTGAAACCTGATTTAAACTCTCATTTCCTGTACATGTCTACTGTTTTGTGAACTGATGCTATGCTTCTAGCCCGGTGAGGCTGATGATCAACTGATGCTATGCTTCTAGCCTGGTGAGGCTGATGATCAACTGATGCTATGCTTCTAGTCCGGTGAGGCTGATGATCAACTGATGCTATGCTTCTAGCCTGGTGAGGATGATAATCAACTGGTCCTATGCTTCCAATCTGGTAAGGCTGATGATCAACTGATGCTATGCTTCTAGCCTGGTGAGGCTGATGATCAACTGATGCTATGCTTCTAGTCTGGTTAGACTGAATATCAACTGATGCTATGCTTCTAGCCTGGTGAGGCTGATGATCAACTGATGCTATGCTTCTAGTCCGATAAGGCTCACGAAGGAGACTGTCCGTTTCAGGTCGTTGCTGGTCCCTCACCGCTTTTAGAGCATGTCGCTCCCCCAGGCCAGACTGTCTCTCTTTGATTTTACTAAGTGGGACAGTTCTGCAGGACATGTTTTGGTGTTTGATTACATGCTCCGCAATCGCAAGTGGCGGTTGTCTATAAGACTCATTCTGTTGAACTGGACTTTGAGTC
The DNA here is from genome assembly GCA_036924085.1 of Ariolimax columbianus. Classification (NCBI taxonomy): domain Eukaryota; kingdom Metazoa; phylum Mollusca; class Gastropoda; order Stylommatophora; family Arionidae; genus Ariolimax; species Ariolimax columbianus. The sequence continues at coordinate 56,482,073 of JAVGWX010000004.1, forward strand.
TGCAATGTCCAGTTTTGAGTCTGAAGATCTCTGTCTGTCAATCTCTGCCATGTTTGTCTATGCTGTTATTTCTTGTCCTGGTCTCTCTATTCCGTCCTCATGGATCGTTTGATGATTGTCTTTGCTTCATTTTGTCACTATCATTATTAGCGTATTTGTGAGAGTGGGTTAAGGTTTCAAAAAGGATAGTAATGAACGCTTGTAAATTGCCTTGTGAGAAATAATACAATGCACTGGCATCGGCATTGAACTGTGGCTACGCAATCCTGTAGAGAGTAGAAGATACAAAAACCAACAATGATGGTAAGGCCAAAAAGATGGTAATATAGAGTTTAACTATCAAATACAGAAGAACGACAATGCAAAAAAGGCTTTGATAAGTACGGTAAATGTGCACTCTACACTGCTACTTTAATTGTTTCTGCTCAGAAAAAGAATTGTAATGTAAAGAGACGGTATGCAGATATAGAGATCGTGTGTGGATGGCACAGGACAGGAAGACGTTACTTGCATTTGTTGAAGATCTTGTTTTCACAACGATCTGAGCTAGAGTATTGATTGATTTGTGGAATGATAGATTTACATATTGCACTTCATATCCTCATCAAAATGTTTCATCTTTTGACAAAATAAACTCATACTTTTGAGCTCTTTTCAAAATCATCAGGTGAGTTCATTAAAAATTCCTCTCTAGATGTGAAAGCACCGCCTACATTATCTGCAGTAACGTGATTGGATCTAGGCTATAACGTTCCTTCGTGCTCTTCCCATAAATGGAAGCGTATATCAACATGGGAAAATAAGTCTTGATTCTCATTGGGCGAGGCCTCACGCACTTACATTCTGTGGTGTGTTGTGCGTGAGACAGCGACCATTTGAGGCAAGGACTCATCCACACTGGCTGCAGTCATCAACACACGGCGACCAATGAAAAACGGATGTACCTTACATTACTACGAAACATTACTCTGTATGGGCGTGCCAAATAGTCTGTGACATTCGTAATGGAAGAGCACTGGAAAGTCAGTATCCTTTTGCATTCATCTGGATCTTATGATCATCATTAAATCATATAATTCTTCTTCTCGTCTTCCTCTCATCTTTATCTAATCACAATATAAACTAATTATATGCATGTGTATTCACTCGCACAAAAAGAAGTCAACTTGTAACATTAAGACTAGCGTACGTCAGTGATAAAGCTGCAAACTAATATGGTAGTCGGTAGATTCTTAACATATCATTATATTTCAGTAACATTCAGTTATATTTTTCAGTATTTGCTCTTTTCGTCGTGTCAGACGATAGTAATTGTGCTTTTAGCACAAAATCCGGGCAGAAATTTATAGACAATATGTCTCTCTCAGTCTGCCTCGTTTGCTCCAAGGGAAAGGTGATACCTATACATTGGAACAAGGCAAGCTGTAGAAGCTGTCGGATCAGCAGAGCAATTCTCTATCTGTTCGCCTGTCGGGGTTTCACTCCTAGACCAGCTTCCAACCAAGGATAGGGGCCTGGTCTGTCCTGCCACAATACTCAGCTAAGGCTGCCTTTCCTCGCTCTAGGATAAGACAATGTATTCTCTTGCGTATGTTTCTTCGTGCATCGTCGGTTGTCTGATTTGGTAGACGCTTACCAACTTTTAGAGTTATCAGAAAACAGGTTGCAAAGCCATATCTGACAAAATTCTACAAGATACGCCAGTATCTTATCGGCAAGGCCTCAGATAGTTTTGAAATCAGTTTTCCTTCTCCTTATACTTTCGAGGCCCATCTGCTGGAAAGTTGTATGCTAGGTGGCGCATGCGCGTGCGTAGGTGTGTCACAAAATGGCGTCCGTACTCAAATTGTACAATTAAAGAACAGAGTACTGTTGTGCGTTTTCTGTTTTATTTGCAAGCAGACTTTCTGTAGGTCATTTTCATAAGCAAAAGCTTTCTCCCGTTCATGGTGATCGAGTTCTTCTCGTGTAAACTGGTGCAGAGATGGGTCGACACATTTTCTTAAGGACTCACAAACTTCTGATGACCTCGACCTGGTCGTTATCTCCAGGCTGCGACAGAATCGTATGTGCGGCGGATGGGGCAGGTGACTCAAGTTGACAGGCGAGTAACGATAGATAGTGCACAAATTCCCAATAGCATGGTTTAGCCTACATTATAATCCATGATCTAACCTTGTCGAAAGACGTTTTGCTAATGGTGAAAAGGATGAACGTGAAGTGCAAAGTGACTGAGACAGCATCCCCAAGACTTCCGTGCTGCAGGTTTTGGCTTCTCGGATAAAACGATTAGATAAGTGTTTCAATGTTGGTGGAGATTATGTTTAGAAATTCGGGATAACGCAGGTGCAAAAAAACTGATTTTCAAGATCGTATCTCATTTATATTTGTATACGTTATGTGTGATCTATTTACTGACTTCCCCTCGTATATTAAACATAATATTGACAGAAATATATTAAATATTATGTTGTTTATAATAAAATAATATCTTTTTTTTTCAAACACAGAAGACTTGATGTTGACTGGGCGGACTACTGATCAATTAAAACTGATGCTATAAATAATACTACATACCACTGTATGGACATAGCATATGACACGCAGCATTAGAAACAGTACCAATACAGTAATGGAAATTCAGTTTTCTTTTTCATCTGTGTTTCGATTCTCTCTCCATCATTGAGTCATATTTTTCTTCGCTTTTTCTGTTCATCTAAAATGTGTGTTATTTGCGCATACATTCGTGTATCATATATTTACTCTAAGGCATCCGTTAACATCTGGATCTGTTTCTGTTTCTATGAATCGACTTCACTGCACTCGGGGCATACACATAGGTGCGCAGTCTCTCTCATCAAATGGCGTAAGGTATGAATGCTAATGGTACCTGGCTGTACACTCTCCTGCGCTGTCCTCTCATGCGCCCCACTCCGCTCGAACCTCGTTTAATGTCGAAACTTTGCAGTCTGTGGATTGCTGCTTTATCTATTGAGGTGTCCTCATCCAGCAGACGGTCATTGTTTGATTTCAAAATGTCAGTTCTATCCATCACTAATGTCCCATGATGGTAGCTTGTGAAGCCAAGATGTCAGCTCTTTCATTAACCTCAACCCCGGCATGAGCAGGACAGTAGATCCAGGTCAACGCCTGGAGGTTTGAGGCCTCAACAGCAGCTATCCACTCGTGCCAAAGCCATCCCTTCTGTACTCTCTGAAGTACGGCTGGCGTGTCTGTCACGATGACCGCCTTTGTTATAAAATTATCAGATATCTATTTTAGTGCTGAGGTCACTGCTTCCATTCTCACCCTATAGGTTGTTGACATGTATGCCCTACTGCGCTGAGCAACGACCTCTCCTCTCACTCTAAGCCGAGAAACCCCAGCCTGATATCTGTCTGCGCACGACTGATCCGTCGGTGTATATGACAGCGTCACTGTATCCGTAAACATGAAGACGGATAATTCACGCTGATTATTTGTGTGGCCTCTGTGTGTGGCAAGATATGTGAAGCTTTTACTTAGAGGAGCTAAATCTTCTTCTTGTTCTTCTGCTTCTTCTTCGCGGATCGTCCTGGACAGGACGTTGTGAAGTTGTGACGTAATTTACAGTAAGGATGATTGGGTTATCTCACCTTTCGGTTGGATACATCTTGTTTCCGCTATCCTTTTTTTTGGGGGTACCTTGTTTGCCTTTCACTGCTATCCCTATTTTCTTAGTCAGACTACACTGTGGCAGCATGTTCCAAGTGCCGCCGTTTGTTTGCGGAAAATAGTCTTTGTCAGCTCTGGGGCTCGAACCCCAGAGCTAGATCTCACTGACAGTCTTCTCTAACCACATCTCTTCTCTGTCACACGACGTCTTCTACCCTTAGGTGTTAAATCGAACTGATAGTAGTCTAAATGATATGCGCTCAGTGTGGCAATGGACGCTTTCTCGTCTCTGTCATATGTCGTTTTCTATTTATTGACGTTTGATCGAACAACCAGTTGCCTTACCGACATGATCTCAGCGTGGCAGTGATACTATCTCTTCAATATCACACAGTGTCTTCTATCCAATGACGTTAGATCGAACTTCAAGCGTGATCTCTGTGTGGCCTTGATATTATCTCGTCCATTTTGGAGAGGTAAAACATATTGATCGGACATGCTAGAGACAGACAAAACATACTGATCAGGCATGTTAGAGTCAGACAAAATATATTGATCGGACATGTTAGGGTCAGACAAAATATATTGATCGGACATGTTAGGGTCAGACAAAATATACTGATCGGACATGTTAGGGTCAGACAAAATATCAGGCCACGATCGTGACTTCCTTGTAGTTCTTTCTGGAAACGGGATGTTTTTCTTGGCAGCCTGGCTAGCAAGATGAGGGATCGATGTGATCTCCCCAGTATTGAGCTGTACGCAGTTGAAGCCAAGCATAGCACTACCGCCTGGAGGACCCTGGTCCACCTTCACTTCAAGATGTGAAGAAAGTTCCTGTTAGGCAAAGGCAAAGGCAGACGATAATGACATAATTTATTTGCTAGCGCTATTTTTAGTATGGATTAACTGCCATACTTTGTATCCTCACTCTCTCGTCTCGAGCCGCCCGAACCCAGTGGCAAGTCAAGGACAAGACGACTAGGGGGCGAATACGAGATGCCGAAGACTCCGCATCAAGCACCCCTGAAAAACACGGCGGAGTCCGGAGTCAAACCCACACCTCCTGATCACGAGACCGACAGCTTAGCCACTGTGCCACGGAATCCTCAAGTAATCTACTGTAACCTAACACTTAACACTCTTTTTAGTGCGAACAAAGGAGTAAACTTACTCATTGTGGGCTTTCAACAACAAAATCCCATCCGTGTCTTTTTGTACCAAATATTGCAGCATTTCTCAAACTTGGTTGCATCAAACCCTACATCGAAAAGGGTCTATGAGTTCAGTACGACATCTTGATTGAAAAAAATAAGTCACAATTTATACATTTGTATACAAAATGGTATGTCCCATGGTTGTAGTAGCTTCAGTAATGTTAATATGTCTATTTTATGTACAGAATTAAATGTGCATTTATTATAATATATTTTTCTTTTTACAGTGACACAGTTATTCAGTCTGTTTTTATATTCGTTTTATCTAATCTGATCAATCGTTATCTATTTTGGTTGTAACGAATATGGCATGAAGATCAAAACAGACAAGACAAATTCTATGGTGATATCGCGTGAATACATGCAGAGAAGTTTTCACAGCGGTCAGATAAGTAGGAAGCAAGTAAGGGAGCTCAAATAACTAGATAGCATGTTCACTAATGACGGCAGAGTGGACAGAGAGATTGCACATAGAATTCAGAATGCGAACAATGTCCACTATCAAATTGCACTGATTTTGAAACACGCTAGAGTATTTCTTTGAACTAAGAGGAGGCTGATAAATTCAGTGTTTATTCCTACATTGTGTTACCAATGCCGATCTTGGTCCTTACTAGAAACACGTAAGAGTAAGATCCAGAGCTGGGAGATACACTGTGTTAGAAGTGCAGCCGAAAGAACGATCTGTGACCGAATCCGCAACACCACGCTGAGGCAGATAATGGGGACAACCACCCCGGTTAGTACCTCATTGACGCCCAAAAAATCAAGTGGCCTAGTCATTTAGTCAGAACGCATTATGACCAGCCCGCATCAAGGGCATATCATATGCAGGTCTCCGGTCCACGAGCAAGAGGCAGGATCGACGTTGATGAATCGAGGGTGTCTCTGACACTCTCAGGAAGTTACACCTAACGTCAGTACATGCCTCCCGCTTGGCAAACAAGAAATCTACGCATTCCGCCTTTCTGCGACGTATCATGACAAGAACAGTAGAACAAAAGAAAAAGGAAAGAAGAATCTATTTTAGAATTTATATGCATGGTTCAGTTTCTATTTTCAACTTTTTTCATTCTTCTTCATCATCTTCGATCGATCTCAATCTACTACCACCAAACCCTGAAAGGGCTTAAGTAGTGGAATGTAGTCTAGAGAACGGAATGCGTTGTGTTGTAGTTTACAGGTTGGCTGCGATATTTGCACCTTTCAGTCCAACACATCCGACTTCAGCAATCATTTTTTGAGTACCGGGTTAACATTCCCTCTTCGATCCCTTCTCCTTAGCCAGTCTGCCCTGCTACAGCATGTTATCCAGGATCACCGCGTGGAGGTGTAGAAGGGTCTTGGCAGCTATGGTTCGCTGTCTCTGACGCTAGCAGTCAGCTATGGGTCGCTAACCAATGCAGCTCATGTGCTGCTCAGCATCTTGATCCCAACAGTAGAACAAAAGAAGAAGGAAAGAAGAATCTATTTTATAATTTATATGCATAGTTCAGTTTCTATTTTCAACTTTTCTCATTCTATTTTTAGTATATTTCCACTGTCAGTTTCTCAGTGTGTTCGCTATTTGACTCCATGTTCTGTTATCTCAGGCTCCAGGCCAGATCATTGTATATGTTACTAGTCCCGAATTTATGTACACATTCAGTCTGCACATAGCGCTGTCACTGTCGGTGCAAACGGCTTCATATTCCTCAACTCAATAAGCAATGTTAATAATTTTTGAATTCATTTTTATATATTTTTGTTTAGATTAATTTGTTCTTGTTTTGGAATTCCATCACCTAACTTTATTCGTGTAGAATAGTTTCCCTTTTTATTTGTTCTGTTGTTGATTATCCCTTTTCTTGATATATCAATAAAACAATCAATCTATCAATTCTTGGAATGTGATGGCACGGCCTTGATTGAAATGCTGGGGTCACCCCGCAGACAAATCTCCCCCTCATCATTAAAAACATCTTGTCCGACGTCGCCTTTTCACTTTCGGCATGTTGTCCGGCAGGACCAGGACGTCCCGGCTCGCCAACTCCTTCTCAAATCATTCCACTGTACCAAGAATCACCCACCAGCTAGCTGGAAACGCAGATGAAACCGCAGTGGTGCCTCGTGTCTCTGATTGTTGGCAGACGCCCCTTCAGCTCGAGACCAGACCTGGTAACCAGATTCAGCACGTAACCATGGCAGCAGCCGACCGACGGAGCGGGTCTCTGACGTTCAAGGAAACATTATTATATTATTCATCAACCAATTATCAAAGCGCGTTGCTGTTGGCGGTACATATGCCATTGAACACATCTTGCCAGCATGCACAGCTTGGGCTACTCTGACCCACTTTCTCAATGTGTAATAATTTTGTCGTACATCCTTCTGACATTCTCGTCTCAATCTTAACTTAAAGTCTTCATACTGGTTTAGAGTACTCTACAGAGTCTGTATACAACCAGATTTTTTAGGGTGGTTTTTACCGATGTACGAGTCTATCTTGATTGACTCAAGCACTAGGGCCACGTAGACCCAGAGCCAGTTAGGCACCATCCAAAGCTGGTTCAATAAGCCACCTGGGGAAAGGTACAAATTACTTGGGCAGATTTTCATCTTGAATTTTGTCCGGAGAGCGACCGTTAAGCCTACTCTTTTTTTTATTTTCAACTGCCAATGCATTTTTAACGTGCTGGACACTGAACACAGAAGTCCGATCTCATTACGCAGAGATTAAGAGTTGTTTTTTTTTCACCAGAAGATCCACGTGAAAAACATCCCGGTCTCCAGCGTGATCCGAACCCTTGACCTCCAACACACGAGACCACTGGTCTACTTTTATGTCTACCCCATCTTTCTCTTCCCCTGCGGATTAAGCGAGAGAACCTGCCTAGCTGTGTTGGACGATGCCTCCCTCGTCCAAGAGGGGAAGGAAGACTAAAGTCTGGTCAGGCAAAATATACTGATCAGACATGTTAGTCGGGTTCAGACAAAATATACTGCTCAGACATGTTAGTCAGGTTCAGACAAAATATTACTTTTAAGTAGCCCTTTCTGGAAACGGACTGTTGTCATGACAGCATGGCTAACACGGTGATGAATCGACGTAATAATCGTTGTAGTGAACGACACGCATATGAGGTAAAGCATAGCCCATCCGTTTAAAGTACCCCGGTCCACCTTCATCAGTACGCTCGGGATGTGGGGAAAGCTACGACAACCAGCCACTTCGCTTCCTTTTTAGGACGCACAAAAGAGTAACCCTACTCATTGTTGGCACTTAACAACAACAACAATCCTGTCCAAGATGATTCTGCTGAATATCTTGCCTGGTACCAAAAGCAATGTAATCCCTTTATCCTTGTTGCAACCTGACAAGCCTCTCTTCTTGTGCAGCATTTTCAGATGTCCTTTTTACCATTATGCTGCTACTTTCCCTTTTCCCAATACATTCTTGAATAATCATTTTAATATACCTTTCTCATTTTAGATAAACGTCGGTCCTCGTCTGTCACTTCTTCTAAGCGTTTTCACTTATCTTGTTTCACCCTTACCAATATATTTTCCTATAGTTTAATTTAGACTTGCATCCATTCTCGATTTTAACTTCAGTAATTATAATTTATTTGTTGACTAGCCGTGCTATTTTGTTGTTTATTTTTTTTTCCCTTTTGTTTTTATTTTTGGAAGTCGACTGCTATATGTGGTCTTTGTTGACTTTATTGTACCTTTCACGCGATTACATTTTTTTAAAGTAACGTTGATGATGAAATAGTAATCCCACTTTAACCTTTGAAGAATGATATGAAAGACTTGTAAAAAAAAGTTATGCATGAAGCTAGAAATATCATAATGCAAAAGAAATAACAACTCAAAATACAATTGCTAAAATCACACATTAAGGAATTTATTTACAGACTTCCTGTAAAAGTACATGCAGGAGATGTTGCCCTATGATTTGAGTTACAATGAATCAAGAATTAGATCCACCACATGAGAAAAGTGCACGGTAACTACGTCATTTCCTTTTAGAACGTATCCTTGCTAAATATAAATAGTTCCTACATGAATTTCGCCTTCATGCATCCGTGTCTACTAACAATCTCTGGTGATCATACTTGTCTCTTGTCAAAGACTCCCAGTATGTTCTATGTTTTCTACCAACGTTTCCCGTGTTCTTCCATGTTTTATTGCAAAGTCTGGGAACGGCTTTCTTTTTTTCTGTCAACGGTTGAAATGGTCTCGTTTTGTCTTCAGTCAGTCCGCTACGATTTTGCTTTTCTTCTGCCAAAATCTCATTTTGTCCTCTGTTTTCTACCGAAGCTTTCTATGGATTTGATTGTTTCCTACAAAAACCTTCCATGTTCTATCTTGCTGAATTTCCAAAGCGACAAAAGGTATTTCTTCTTTTCTACCAAAGCTTTATATGGTCTTCCTTGTCTTCTGTCAAAGTCCGCCATGTTTTATTTTCTTTTCCAAAGTTTAATATGGTCTTCCATGTTTTCAGCAAAAGACTGGTTAAACTTCTCTGCCAAAGCTGTCTAAGGTTTTGATTGTTTTCTGCGAAAGCATCTATAGTTCTCCACGTCTTCTACAAAGCCTCCTATGGTCTAACTTGCGGTCTTTTAATCTCCCATTATCTACCTTGTCTATCATCTCTCGTTCTATCTTGTCGTCTATCATCTCTCATGTTCTACCTTGTCGTCTATCATCTCTCATGTTCTACCTTGTCGTCTATCATATCTCATGTTCTACCTTACCGTCTATCATCTCTCATGTTCTACCTTACCGTTTATCATCTCTCATGTTCTTCCTTGCGTCTATCATCTCTCATGTTCTACCTTGTCGTCTTTCATCTCTCATGTTCTACCTTGTCGTCTATCAATCTCCAATAGTTTATATTGTCATGTATTAATCGCTCATGGTCTACCGTGTCGTCTATCAGTTTTTCGTATTATATTATCTCGTCTAAAAATCTCCCATGCCATCAATCAGTATCCCATGGTGTACCAAAGAATTACCTCCGAGTCTATTAATCTCCAATGGTCTTTTTTTTATCAATCTCACTTGGTCTACATTGCCATCTATCAATCGCCCATAGTCTACCTTGCCAAATACATCATGGTCTACATTTTACCGTGTCGTCTATCAATTGCCGATGGTCTACCGCGTTGTTTATCAATCACAAATGAATTACCTTCACGTTTTACCCTTCAAAGGTCTTCCTTGTCGTATGAAACACTCACGTGCATCTCCTGATTTTTATTCATTCTCGCGTAACCTTTCTTATCCTGTCTCAATTCCTCATGTTCTATCTTGTCTTCTGCCAAAGCCCAATCTTCTTTGAATGCGCCACAGGTATTTCCGTGTCTTAGATCAGTTCTTCTGAATAACAATACACAACATCAAAAATTTGTCCGAGGCAAAATTAGCTATGTTTACACTTTTAACACTCTCGAGTGGATTTCTTCCCTGCTAACTGGCAACTGCGGTGATGTCAGTGACAGGTGCGGGGAACGATTTCATTCAGACATTATTACTCTAGTTAAAAGATACCAATTGAAATGGAATACAACAATGTTAGACTATTGATGGACCCTTGCGAGAGATGCTCTAAACGCGTATTAGAGTGACAGGTGCTGTTGTGAACCATTTCTACTGCGAGCATTATTACGAGTCGTGTTCAAATTAAACCGGACGAACTTCAACAAGGGAACATACGTACGATGCGCATGATGACGTAACTTCTGGCGTAAACAGCACAAACCAACCGTCAAGTTTGCAAAATTGCGTTATCCTCCGACTCATAGTTTCCTCAGCAGACCGTTGAAAACATGGCGGGTATAATATGGAATCGGTCTAGAGTGCCTAAATCCCACCCTATTTATAAAATATACCACATAATTGTCTTATCACCCCCGAGATCCGAAGAAGTGTAGCAGCAGAAATTGAACGAGAAAAACATTAGCCCAAGGCGCCCAATGTTTAGACATCAGGTACAGAGAACAAGACTCAAATCCAGACATAAATTCATAAAATCAACACAGCCGATAGAGACAAACCGGGAAAGTCGCCGTATCGAGAAATGATACGAATTGGTGTAGGCCGCAAGAGATGGAATCTGCCCTCAGACATCATCTACCATACACGACATGGAAGTCGCTGAACAGACTTCGAACTGGTGTATCACGGTGCAAGAGGAATGTGAAAAGATGGGAATACACAGATGATGACACATGTGAATGTGGCGTAATACAGGACTAAGACCACCTGATGACCTGCCCCAACTTCCAACAAACATGCAATAGATGCGACATGCTGGAGGCAAATGTCTCTGAACACTGGATGCATGAACTAGGACGTGGTGTTTGGACACGGAAAGTAAGTAAGTATCTATATCCTAGTACTCTATCAATGACGTCCACTTATATCATTGTCCTGAATCAGTCACTTCAATGTATAATCGACCGGAGCCCAGGTAGCACAATGGTTAATGCACTGACCTCCCAGCTTAGGAACTGAGTTACAGGGGTTCGGTCCCCAGTTAGTGTGAGATTTTTCCCTATCGCAATACGGCAACCGAAATCTATTCAGTCTCAATAATTTGGTACGAAAATAATCTGGTAAGGTAAAGGCAGCCTCAATGATGTCGCGTTGGTGCTCCGTTGATTAAGAAAAAATATAAGCCAATCACCCTATTCCTAGACATGGTTCATTGGCGTGAAATTAGGATATTTGTGGGTTTGTTTCTACTATCAACCCTTCCATGTATACTCACATGTGTTTTCTTGTTTTCTGCTAATCCTTCTCATGTATTTCATTGTTATTTTTCTTCTTCTGCGTTCGTTCTTAATCTCCCGCTACAGTGTCCTAAACAGGGCTTTACAAGTAGCAGAATGTAGTCAGGAGAACCGAATGCGTTTTGTCATAGTTTACAGTTTGACTGCAATAATTGCACCTTTCGGTCCGACACGTGTAGAAGAGTGTAGGAGGGTCTTGGCAGCTCTTGTTTGCTTGCCCTGACGCTAGCAGTCAGCTATAGGACGCTGGTCCTGCTGCCATCAGTCATTTATGGGTCGCTGGCCCTGACCCTAGCGGTCGGCTATGGAAAACCGGCTCTGACGCTAGCAGTCAGCTATGGGAAACTGGCGCAGACGCTAACAGTCAGCTATGGGTCGCTGGTTCTGACGCTAGCAGTCAGCTATGGGTCGCTGGCCCTGACGCTATCAGTCAGCTATGGGTCGCTGACCCTGACGCTAGCAGTTGTCCATGGGTCGCTGGCCCTGACGCAAGCAGTCAGCTATGGAAAACCGGCTCTGACGCTAGTATTCAGCTATGGGAAACTGTCTCCCACGCTAGCAGTCAGCTACGGATCGCTGGCCCTGACGATGACAGTAAACTATGGGTCGTATCAGTGATCTATGAGTCACTGACCGCTGCAGCTCATGCGCTGCTCCAACATCTTGATCCCGTATTTATTTGTATCATTAAAATCCCTTTAATGCATTTCCATGCCTTTTCAATAGTCCCTACTATGTACATTGTAGAGCATGTAGGCTAGTTGACAGTGAGCTGGTTTGCTAAAACTGGGATTACAGCACGCCAGAGTTCGAAATTACGGACGTCTAGAAAAAAATCCGAACGTGGTTCATTCCTGGTGCGACCGTTTCTCCAGTTAACACAGCTGTAAATTGGATACTGACCACTTCATCTCACATAGGCTGCGGATTTGTAAATGAAGAAATATCTTCACCCCCGACGGCAAGTGTTGCTATGAGACTGACCTTTGCCATGTACGTTACTGTCTTCAACGAATCACTTCCGTGTCTATACTAGTCGTCTATAACTCCACCATTATTTCTTATCTAACTAAATAGACAAGGAACCACCATATATAGCTTTTACAGTTTAGGTAAATCATCTTTAAGTAATACATCAAGAAAAATTAGAACTAAGAAAAAACATGGAACTTCTGTAGAGTAAGATCGTATCTTATAACTGCCGATCTAAAAATGCGCACAGCGTGATGGCTCACGTCAATAATGTAGAAAATAGCCGCTTAAAAAGTTAACACGAACACATAGTTACCAAGGTTTTGGTATGGGGGAGAAAGAAGTATTGGTAGACAAATTAATCAGAATGTGCAACAATAATAAAGCTAGAAACGTAGAATTTAAATAAAATAAATAAACTCAAATGAGAATTGCAGAAACGATGCTTAAATTGTCGGAAAAGCTGAAAACAATACTGCGTAAAGGAATTTACCTTCTTGGATCTGTAAATAGAAAATATGTTCTATTAATAGATGCAGGGACACGTGGGGATTGATGTTAAGGTAATGTCAACGTGTATCGTTTTCATTTTTATCCTGAGAGTGTACTTTAACATATGCGCTAACATGGTTACTATAAATAGTGCACCGTCGTCATAATGGTGATTACCTTAAGAGTTAACGTGTCACGTGAATACCTATTTCTGGTAACAATGTCAAAATGTCGGTTTCTGTTTTTGGTACGCGGTCACGGTTAAGCTGCACCTGAAAAGATATATTCTCAATCTTTTAACCCTGGAGTAACTCTTTAAATAATTTTCAGATCTCAACGAATTCTTGCATAAATCAATCTGAGTTCCTAACAGAGTATAGGTCTTCCTAACCGCAGTGTGTTCCAAAAATTCGTGCTCAAATTATCCATCAACATTTTCGAAAACGATTCGAAGATTAGCAGGGATTTTTTTGCAAACGGTCTTAATTTGTCTATGATTTTAAGTTTTTATGTTCGATTAATCCAAGGGAAACGTAGTTTTAACACAGACCCATTTTTCTTATATAATATTGCACATTTTAAAAACAGTTTGACCTATACATTGGATGTTACAGTACTGCACAACAAAATAAATGATATCAAGGCATTTCAAAGGTGTATTTTTTCACATATGAAAGGGTAATAGCTCTGCATGTGACGTATGGAGAATTTACTTCATGAACATGGTTAAAGTGGAAAGAGAAGTTCAGCATCAAGAAACTGAGCATTGAATGAGCTGCAGCGGTCAGCGACCAATAGCTGACTTTTAGTGTCAGCGCCAGATTGTCATTCTTTCTCATAGGTATGGTGAGTATTAGCTCACTATTCTTCCAAATATAGGAAATAGTTGTCATGGATCTATCGTTCACGAATCTGCCTTAAGTAATTGCATCGTGCAGCTATGAATTTCGCGTTCAAAATTATGTTAAAAATCTACCCAATCTATTACGCGTTTCATGTCCGTGCTGCAGAGCTCGTTTATTGTGCTGAGATTCTACAAAATATATAGAAGAACAAAGCACTAATGGGTTAAACCATGACCATGGTTAAACCGTGTGCAATGAGGTTGATTCTTCAACTAAACTCAATTATCGTCCAGCCATCAGGTTCGACCTTTCACAAACAATATTCCTGCAGCTACTAGATTTACGAAAAGTGATACCACTGCTTCTTACAGATTTCCGAATAGCTGTTTTTGGTATTTTAATTTCGCATTGAGCTTGCAGTCCAACTTTAAGTTCATTTTGAAATCATCACTTCTAATGACATCTTTGTGGAAATCATGTTGTTCATTTTCTACCGCACTTGAACATCTTATCCTTTACAGATTGAAAGTCTTGTCTGATCCACCGAAAGTACGATCTTCTATCTATACTTAGTGCATGCTGTGTTCTCTTTTTATGTTCTTAGATGTCATGATACAAACGTTCCATTTTAGCTTCCCCACAGAAGTACATACACAATAGTAGTCACCATCTGCGTAGTGGTGAACTTGCGCATTAAACTCATTATAATTTTCATAGTGAAGTAGCTCCTTCAATACGTTTTACAGGAAAACTAATTACTTAATGAATCTCTACTGAAAGATGACGGCACCAGTAACACATTAAACATCATTCATACGGGTAAAAGGCTACGGACTGGTCCAGTTTACATCCTTTCATTCTGAACTGCCCGTATTCTAGCTTGCAACTGAGTTACAACTTTGAGACGTGAGTACTTTTTTAACGTAACACGGAAATGTGTGTCTACATATCTGTCCCGGAAGTATCATCCATTGTTTAATCATCCCAAATAAACAAAATCCAACACGTGAACAGCTTTGAATTGGCCACACACAAAAATTGCTCAAGGTAACGGTTTTAATTTGTTTACACACAAAATGTGTTATCCAGATAGATGGATGATAAGCTCCTATAAATCAATTAAGATGGGCCCGAATTTTGAACTTTAATACCAACTGCTTAAGCCACAATCTTTGCAACGATCTCTACTCTTTAAAGTTTCCTACAAGTTCCCTTCTGTATATGTGTCTTTTTGTGCCTCTTCGTCTTCTGCTCTGTGGATTATAGAACAAGGACTGTATGGTCATATTAACAACGGTCTTGCTAAATTTGTACCAGACCCCTGCTGCAGAACTGCCCGACATACGAGGATCAGAGAGAGCAGATGTGGCCATCACCAGTGGAACTGCAAGACAAGCTCTATGGCAGTGGCGACAGCCTCAGGATGACCACCGCTTTTTTCGAAAAAATAATGGTTACTGTCTGACTGCGTACGAAGAAGAAGAAGAAGAAGGACCGGACCCATCACCTCAAGTGCTACTGGACCCTGTCCTGTTCTTTGTCATAGATCAAAACTTGTTACCATATCATACCATATATGCATAATATATATATATAAAGCTATTCCCCTCGGCAAACTTCGACCATGTATTCAGTTGTACTATGCGATCCACTTTGTCAAACATATCAATGAAAGAAGTATTCCAAATACTCGGGAACGCCGTCTGTCGTAGTGTCCAACTGAGGTTAAATGGAAGCTATTAAAAAAGAAATCCCCACATGTTTGACGTTACAAGGAATCAGGGTCGGCTGAAGGCATTTAGATGCCCTACACACAGACGTGATCATAATGCCCCTTACATTTAGGGATTGGAATTCCGGTCGTCGCGCTACGCATGAACACAGCCTCAGCAGCTGGACATGGCAGTGGTCGATCGACGCAACGGGCCTTCGCGAACATTATTATTATATATAATTAAGTTCCAAAAAACATCATTTGACTAAAGAATTATAATTTGTTTTGTGTTTTTATTTGTTTTTTGTTTACTGATGCCGTCAGGGAATGGTTAGTGTTATCAGTACAGATACCACCTCCCAGAAGGACGACAAAATGTACAGAGAGTGGTAAAAGAGTACCATCACTAACATGCCTTAAAACAGCAGAAATACTGACAAAATTACTACATAACACAACTAATAGCTCAATTGAGCGCTGCATGGAATACCAGAATAGAGACCTATTATGACTGACGGTTTATGGAACGAAGAAGTAGAATAAGAAGAAGTCAGAAAAAAAAATCCCAATCTCGCTTTACGATTACAATAGACATTGTAAAAGGACTAAAAACGACCAATGAATGACAACGAGGAACAACGCTATGTAAAAAGTAGAGTTTGTACTGTATAAGACATTGCTGTATATGTTTAGTACTAGGAACTTCACTAACTTTCTTTCTGCTTTGGATTTGGCTAAGACATCCTAATTCTGCCACACAAAAATGTCATGTTGGGTAGATCAGATTGGATCGTACATCAAAACTAATTGATGTCATGACAATACCTGTACGAATTTGGGTCGTTACTTTTCCTTGTAAAAATATATAAGACGAGAGGTGCTTTTATTGCTTTGGGGAAACCTAAGGAAATCAAAAGAAATCAGGGCCAACACAAAAACAACACTCTTGAATGTATGTTCTAATGGTGGGTAGTGAAACATTGATAACGTTTTTTTTTCATTTACGAAAAACATAAAGATTTTCATAAATACGTAAGTGTTTTCGCAGAAACTAGAGATCGAAATGGTATGATATGATCACTTATGTAGAATTGTTGGAAAGAGCGAGATTGAAATTAAAGACAAATACCACCTTCCCAATAGAACGACAAGAGTTATAGAGAGTTATACCATGACAATCATGCCTTAAAACACCAGAAATATTGACAATATGAATACATGGCACAACCAAAAGTTCAGATTCAATTACTCTCATGCGTGCAGCTGAACTAACTAGTGATGCCTAGCCCAATGAATGGGTACACATACAAAGGGCTTGTCATTAAGTCTTTATCCTGACTAGGAAGCAGTAGAAGGAGGAAGTTGAAATTTGGCACATGTGTAGCTCATTCAATTTGTACTGGACTTGAGAAGTACGAATTTCCCTCCACGACGAGCTTACCCGGTATAGTGCATGGCGCAACACACCTTATTGACCGGATCTGCTACTCTAACGGTTTGTCAGAACAATGGAGAAACCAGAGGCCAGAACTGTGATAAAATTATTGATGTTGCAGGGAAAAACACCTACAGAAATACACAGGGAGATGGAACCAGTGTTTGAGGAATTCTGTCCTTCGTATGCTTCTGAAAAAACCTGGTGTAGGCAGTTTAAGTGGCCGTTTCCATGTTGCTGATCTTCCAAGATCAGGAAGACCATCTTCAGAGTGCAGCGATGAAAATGCTGCAAGAGGGAAAAAATCATTGACCAGGAAAGAAAAATGACAATTGCAGAGATATCTAGGTCAGCAAAACTGAATGAGTACAGTTTTTAGAATTGTACACACCAGACTGAACATGAGATAAGTGTGTGCCCGTTGGGTTCCGTGTCTGCTGACATGTGAACAGAAACAAACGAGGGTTGATTGCTGTGGCCAGTTGCTCAAAATGTCTCTGTCGAAAAACATGTTGCGACCATGGTTACAGTAGATGAGACCTGGGTTCACCATTATGACAGGAAATCGAAAATGTTCAGCATGCAGTGGAAAACCCATGGCGCGCCAACACATTTCAAGCCAAGAGCACAGAAATCTGCAAGAAAAGTGATGCTGATTTCTATAAGGGAAGTCAAAAGTGTCATATTGAAAGATTACCTGCCTCGTGGCAACACGGTTAATAGGCAATATTATGCAAATCTCCTTACCAAACTAAGAAAGACTGTGACCAAAAAACGAGGGATAGCGCGCACTAAAATTCTACCTTTGCTTCAAACAGCCAACGATTTGAATATTGACATTCTTCCACACCATATCAAGTCTCCCACCTGCTTTATGTTTTTACGAAAATTAAAGTTGTTGTGTCTTCCTCATCCATCAACGTTTAAAACCTGATCCCCTCCATGTCAAAATCTTAGTTTGATATAGGCAAATAGTTACAGGCCAAAAGCAGCCACTTGTCGTCAAGGGAAAGAGTAATTGCAATTCAGATGGATAAATTATATCTTAAATCTGCTTTGAGCTACACAGGACAAAAACTGATTGGGACAGCCTCCAATGCAAAAGAAAATGTCACTACTGTGCAGGCATTTATCATATCACCAATGCACCTGGGGTAGTTCTCTCGCCGCCGCGATTGACTCTCACTCAGTGTTCGTACAGCGATTTCAGTAGCGCCAGACGGAGCGATAGCGCGGGCTTGCTGAAAACGCTCGCCCACCTCTCCCCGGCTAGGTAGCTGGACGCAGTTTGTGGTGTCGTGCCCTCGGCAGAGGTGCGTTACTGTGGCCCATATTGAGAAACTTTTACAGTCAGTGGTGCTTTTTCGAAGGCTTATAGCAGAGCTCGGCAGTTCGTCTCGCTGGTGGTCAGACTCTCGCAAAGAGCTTGTGACCGGCAAATGGAAAGCAGGAATACAGCCTAAAGGCCCTGTCCTCTCCCAACCAATCCTCGGTATAAGGGCAGGCCTGGCAGGCAAAAATTGTCTCTAGTCCCTGTGAAATTCATCGAGGTTGGGATCAGTTCTGCACAGAGCGCTGCCATCCCTTCCCGAGCGAGCCCGGTCGGTCGGTCGTCTGGTGTGTGCGGGCCCCTGTCAGGCGGTCCTAGATCGACGGAGTGAGGGACGGAACAACCGTCCTTCCGTCAGTCGGTCCCTGCGGCCGTCCCAGTGAGGCTTTTTATACATCCGTCCTCCGCCGACCGGTGTGTGTGGTTCGTACGTCTCCGACAGATTTCTGGTTGATCCTGCCAGTAGTCATATGCTTGTCTCAAAGATTAAGCCATGCATGTCTAAGTTCACACTGTCTCACGGTGGAACCGACAATGGTCCATTAAATCAGTCGAGGTTCCTTAGATGACACGATCCTACTTGGATAACTGTGGCAATTCTAGAGCTAATACATGCTTACCCAGCTCCGACCCTCGCGGAAAGAGCGCTTTTATTAGTTCAAAACCAATCGTCGTTTCCCCACATGGGGTTGCGGCGTCCCCACTGGTGAATCTGGATAACTTTGTGCTGATCGCATGGCCTCATGTGCCGGCGACGCATCTTTCAAATGTCTGCCCTTTCAAATGTCGATGGTACGTGACATGCCTACCATGTTTGTAACGGGTAACGGGGAATCAGGGTTCGATTCCGGAGAGGGAGCATGAGAAACGGCTACCACAAACAAGGAAGGCAGCAGGCGCGCAACTTACCCACTCCCGGCACGGGGAGGTAGTGACGAAAAATAACAATACGGGTCTCTTTCGAGGCCCCGTAATTGGAATGAGTACACTTTAAACCCTTTAACGAGGATCTATTGGAGGGCAAGTCTGGTGCCAGCAGCCACGGTAATTCCAGCTCTAATAGCGTATATTAAAGTTGTTGCAATTAAAAAGCTCGTAGTTGGATCTCAGGCGCACGCTGGCGGTCCGGCTCGCGCCGCTTCACTGCCCATTGTCTCCGGCCCTACCGTCTGCCGGATCTCTCTCGCGCGTGCTCTTCGCTGAGCGTCCCCGGGTGGCCGGCGCATTTACTTTGAAAAAATTAGAGTGTTCAAAGCAGGCCTCGGCTGCCTGAATAATGGTGCATGGAATAATGGAATAGGACCTCGGTTCCATTTTGTTGGTTTTCGGAACTGGAGGTAATGACAAACAGGGACAAACGGGGGCATTCGTATTGTGGCGTTAGAGGTGAAATTCTTGGATCGCCGCAAGACGAGCTACTGCGAAAGCATTTGTCAAGAATGTTTTCATTAATCAAGAACGAAAGTCAGAGGCGCGAAGACGATCAGATACCGTCGTAGTTCTGACCATAAACGATGCCGACCAGCGATCCGCAGGAGTTGCTTCGATGACTCTGCGGGCAGCTTCCGGGAAACCAAAGTGTTTGGGTTCCGGTGGAAGTATGGTTGCAAAGCTGAAACTTAAAGGAATTGATGGAAGGGCACCACCAGGAGTGGAGCCTGCTGCTTAATTTGACTCAATACGGCCAACACTGAAATGATTGACAGGCCGAGAGCACATTCGTTGGGTCTAATATGGAACCAGTGCTGGACTTAGACCCTCGGAAATCTGGGGCTAAGCTCTCTGTGGCTCGATTGGCCTGCACTCAGTGTTCGATAAAGGCATTGACGGAAGGGCACCACCATGAGTGGAGCCTGCGGCTTGATTTGACTCTACACGCCAACACTGTAAAATGACTGACAGATTGAGAGGACTCTCATTGGGTCTAATAGGGAACGTGTGCTGGAATTAGACCCACGAAAGACAGGTCATTTTACCCTCTAAATGAAAGAGCGTTGCTACGGTACTCCTGCTCAGCCCTAGAGAAATCGCAGATTTCAGACACTTGATCATTGACTGACTAAAAAGCCCTCTATTGATTCGTTGTGTCTAATCGTGAACGGGTGCTGGTATTATACCTTCGGAAGACAGGTCAGTCTTACCCTACTAATGACAGGACGTTGCTACGGTAATCCTGCTCAATTCGAGAGGAGTCGCAGACATTTGTCCACGTACTAGACTCATAAGCCAACAACATCTCCGTGCCATGATCAGGCTTGTCCCCTTCGAGAGAAATCGCAGGTCACTGACATTTGGTCCACGTGCTTGGCTGATAAGCCAATGGTGCGAAGCTACCATCTGAGGAACTACGGCCGAACGCCTCTAAGCCAGAATCCCACTCTAAATCTCAGCACCGCTGTGATGGGAAGCTACGACATGGCTGGGACCTGGGGCTCGCGTCTCAGCCCAGCCCGGGCAAGCCGCAGAAATGCACCTGGTTAAATGCACTCCTGCCTTGCTCTTTACCTCTGTCTGCTATCAGTCATCCCAATGGACGCAGAAGAGATGCAGTCCAGCGGACATTGCACCCCTGCCCAATTGTGACAACTTCCCAGGTGGCTAGGCGTGCCATCACTGCAGATGAGCCGAGAAAATAAAGGAAGCAAAGAGATACCTCACTCACATGCACATGCTACGTTCCTGGCAGGACGTGTCGATCCTGAGACACAGTCACACTGGACTGCCTCTCTTCCGGGATAGTACAAACTAGTACATAGTCCATCATATCATTGCCAAACCCTATAGACACGAGTGGGGAAGACTCGATAGTCCTGCAAGACAACTTCCCTAAGAGAGACAACTCTGACCGAAAACAACTGCTGCCTTGCAGTTAGGCTGGGGACAGCCAAAGGCTAAGGAGGACACCCCTACAGAAACGCCTGTTGAAATCGGATGCACTGAGCCACAGGCGTAACAAAATAAAACAGTGCAACGTATATCACCGTAAACAGCGTACGATGAAGAAAAAGAAGATATCACCAATGCTCAGCAATTACCTGAGATAGTAGGGTTAATCCCAATGAAAAAAATGACAGCAGGTGATCTACAGGCCATCTTGTTTCAAACTATACAGTGTGTGCAGTCTGCTAGATTTACTGTACAAGTTGTTATTGCTCATTAACATTCTGTTAATAGAAGAGTTTACAAGGAGTTATGCTCACCAGACCAATACAGCTTTGACAAACAATATTTCTACTACATTAATCTGTGCATTTGTTGAAAAGTATTTGGCATAACTGTCTAAATCTAAAGGATGCAGACAAGACATATGCATGCCCACAATATCCTGCAAATGCTTGCGAGTAAGGTTTAAAAGCTACACTTTTCAGTCTAACATCTGTGTACTGTCAGGAAAGGGACACAATTCTTAAATTGGCACCAGCTCTAACACACAAGGCAATCCAATCTTGACAGACCAAAGGTGTCACTTGCCCTAGAGGCGCTCTATCCATCCAATATTGACAGACCAAAGGTGTCACTTCCCCTAGAGGCGCTCTACCCATCCAATCTTGACAGACCAAAGGTGTCACTTGCCCTAGAGTAGCTCTACCCATCCAATCTTGACAGACCAAAGGTGCCACTTGCCCTAGAGGCGCTTGACTGTAATGTAGCAGCTCTATGACTAGCTGGTCAGAATGACACCGCCAATACTTCAATGGTGGAACATTATAAATGTCAAAAGTAAATTTAGTGGCATCAAAACACGCAATCCTTTTGCATAACCTGTCACTAATGATGACCACAGTACTTTGATGCACCTGGAGCAGTTTGGTAAGTGGCTGGAGGTTTCGCAAAAGTTTGATTTGTGGAAATGAAAAACTGACCACTGAAATCTTCAACGCGCTGTCTCGCACCGCAATTGCACTGATCCAGGTGTCTGATTAAGCCCTCAACACTTTAATCATTGAATATCTTTTATTAAGGAAATGGCAGACAGATAACCTCGAGGCAAGATTTGGTGAATACAGACAGATATCAGAGGTCAACTATCTTGTTTCACTACAACCGGTTCTGGAAGTAGCAAAGAAATTGAAAATTTACTCTGAGTTATTCATCTGTTCATCAAGCTGTGGTGAAATTCTTATTGCTGACCTGTCAACAGTATTCAGCATGGCTGAAACTGACAGTGACATAGAAAATACAATCCCTAGTAAGCCTGTGTTCAGTCATTCATGGTTCAAAGTAAATGTGGAAGATTGTGACATTCTTGTTCCAGATGGAACAGTTGAAGTACTGATATACATAAGTGGATTTGTTGCTTTTAGAGTGTCTAGGAAACTGAAGTGTTCTACCTGCTGTAAGTTGGTGCAACAGGACATCTATTTAACTAATATTGAATATGGCCTCCCCTTTGTTTCATGGCTTGACTACACTCGTTTGCTCGACCGTTTCATGGCTTGACTACACTCATTTGCTCGACGGAGACGGTTTAAAGGATCCATCACAGTCATTAACAATTGTGAGTCTGATGGCATATCTTACAGTACAAACATTGATCTCGCCAAATTTTGAACAGAAGTTTCTGACTGACTCCAATTACAAAGAAATTGTAATAGACACTGTGACTGCCAGCTTGCTTAATTACTTTAAGGAAGATAAAACTGTTTGTACAGCCTGTGGTTACTCAACGGCAGATGTTTTGGACAATCCCAACGCTGGCAAACATATTTTTGAACAACTACAGAAGAACCAAAAATTAAATAGAGAAAGTTCAACAAGCTGACACATCAAAGAAAAGAAAATTTAAAAAGCGTAAAAGTTGTGCATTACCTTTTTATTCTATGTGGTGTGACTACTAAGTAGCCTATGTTATCACCCGAAAATTATGGACAACAGAATACGTAACAGAACTATAATTTAAATTCAGTGCTTGTTGGAATATGTATGTGCCCGGGATATCTATGCAGTACACTATGACGTTGTAAACAACGCATCCACAGCATTAGAAAGGACATTTTTGTTTTATTTTGATGTTAATTCATTAGAACTTGCATATTCTTACTAAGAGATACACTATGTCTGCAGTAAAAATGAGTTTATACTTCCGATATTATACCACTTTAGACGATCGTAATGTTAGACAGTGTTAGATCATGTAGGACGTGAATTGTGACGTCAGCAGGCAAAATGGCGGCCAGTAAGGAGGTCTTTACAGATGGCCGTGGTTCTGGGTATCTGGTTTTGCTTGGTATTTGGTAGTACCTGATTATAATATAATTGTTTCTACATAATAAGGTTACAGATCCCAATCACAACCCTCTATAGCTGTATATTGCTATATTTTTTTTAAAGTGACAGTCGGTATATTTTATTAATCTCAGGTAACATCTGATGCTACAGATAGTTGAGTACTGCAAACATATTCTTCCAACCACCAATAAAGGCCCATGTAATTAATCCATTATGTTTAAAACCTCATCAGCATCTCATATCGTGTCTTTTCCAAAACGTTGCCTACATAACGAGCCATCTGTAAGATTCGATCTTTGACCAGATCATACGACACTGCCGCTGTCATCCTCAGATCCTGTGCCCATTTTCTCTTCTTTCTGCCTCTGCCTCACTTCCCAGGTATTACTCTCCAACATGTTTTTTTCTGGACACTCGTTTTCTTGACTTAATATTGTTTCCTATCCAGGTTTATTTAATATCCAGCTCCTTCAGGATTATTGTTTTCGTTAAGTCGAGATAGGGATCTTGACCAGTATTTTTTGCCTGACCCTAACTAACATGTCTGATCAGTATGATGTGCCTGACAAGACGTTAGTCTTCCTCAACAGCTCGAAGGAGTTAATCTTCTTCTTTGGTGTATATGTGGTTGGTTATGTCTCGCATCCAACGTTGCCACTGAGAAGATGCAAGACCCCAGGATTGTTGTCATTTTGTTAGTGTTCTGACATTCGTTTTTGATGTTCTCTGCATTGCCATTGACATTATTCTTTTAAATCCTTTTTGGCAATCCCAAATGTTGCTTATAATTGAGTCGAGAGGTTCAAAACGCGTGACGTTCTTGACTTCTTGCTTGGGTAACTGTTGATCTCGTTTTTGGCTTGCCTGTGCTCATTATCTAAGTTTAACATATAGAACAATTTGAATCAAATTCGCATAGAAAACAAACCAACCGAACAATTCATATAGCTTTTACTTCTTCTATATAGATCTTCTGCCCTTTTAAAATTCCTGTTCATAGGGAACTGAGACGCTAGACCGGTAAAGCACAACATACTGACCAGAACCGGTCTCTTTCTTCCAAGGGGCGTCTCATGGAAACAGGCTGGTTTAAAGGCAGTCCGGCTGACGAGATGTGGAGCGGCGTATTTCCCTGTAGTAGTAAGCATCACGCAGATGAAGCCAAGCATAACGCAAGACCGTATGGATTACTACGGTTTACATTCATCAGAATGCCCGGAATGTGAGGAAAGCTACTACAACCTGCCCCTTAACGCCCTTTTCAGGGCGCACAAAAGCGTGAACTTACTCGTTGTGGGCATTATACACCTAAACCGTCATCACATTTTGTGATTATCAGTCATAATTATTTGTAATAATGGGATTATCAGTCATAATTATTTGTAATAATGGCTTTAATCGTGTATAACGAGACCATCAATTGTTCTTAATGTTTGCCATTTCACTGATATTTGTTTCGAGGCAAATATTACCATAACTGAAAACTGTCTCTAATACAAATCAAACAATTCAAGATAATATTGAACAAATTCGTTTATTATGCTAGACAAAAGGTAAGTATGCTCTTGTATTTATAGATGATATTATTTATAACTCGTCTGATAACGTGTTGATGTTTATGTTACAAATTGGTTTTAAAATAAGCTGAACTATGTAAACATGTTTGTTTATATAAATAATAGAAACTCTGAATTTATTGTTGTAAAATAAGTTAACGTATTTTATTTTATGGTAAAGATATTTTCAAAATAGTTATTGCGAAAAGAGGTGAACTAATAGAGATTTGATTAATAATGGCAGAAAGCCTATTTGGTTACACAATCTGCTCATTTAGAACTAAGTTTACCAAAACAACTTTGCAGTGCTTAATAAATGGATGAACATGTGCACACCCATACAAGAAGAAAACAAAATCAAATTAGAACAAGATATTTAAGCCACTAACTTGTTATCACAAATCGTTATGGCACTTGCTTTAAAGTTGTTGTTGTTTACGAATACCCCTAATGAGTAGATTTCCTTTGTTTGTACCCTGAAAAGGACGCTAAGTGGCAGGTTGCAGTAGCTTTCTTCACATCCTGAGCTTTCTGTTGAAGGTGGGCTGGGACCCTCCAGGCGGTTGTGCTATGCTTTGCTTCATCTGCGTGTCGCTCACTACTACGGGGATCATCATGTACATCTCTCATCTTGTTAGCCAGGCTGCCATGAAAACAGCCCGTTTCCAGGAAGAGCTGCAAGGAAGCCGAGGTGAGGGTCTTGGGCACTATTTTGTCTGACACTGGCTAACATGTCTGATCAGAATATTTTACCTGACCAGACGTTAGTCTTCCTCCTCTGCTTTAAAGTAAACAAAGTATTGTCCCCAATTGTTGAGGTTCTGAAGTCTTACATCCTTAAACCAAATACAATCAACAAAGACTTCTAAACACCACACACAAAGACTGAGGAAATACAAGAAAGAATTACAACAGTAATAGGGCTTTTTGAAGAACTCTTGGCAACGGTCAATATATGATAATTCACTTGGTACTGCGAAGTTTAGAGATGAAACGGTCTTGCAAAAACGATCCAGCACGGAATGGCGCAAATGTGGAAGACGAAGACGTCCCAACAAATGGTAGAAGGACAACATAAAAGAAATAACCACTCTCCGACCAGTAGAGGCACATGCAGCGGCCTATGACAGAGAAGTGTGGCTTTGGATTCTGTGGATGTTTTCATAAGTGCCCCAACGACCTCACCGGTTACGGGATGACTTAACTTGACCTGTTCAACAAAGAACCAATTATGCAGAAGGGAGAGTCTTTGGGAGAAGTGGGTACCTTTATTAGAGCAGTACAATTGGCACATACTGGCGTACAGATGTAAGAATCATGATTGGAAAGGCAGGAGGATCATTTCTGACACTAAACAAAATACGAGAAATCCAGAGAAATCACGCCAAAGTTAAAATATTCGACGCATGAGTCAAGTTGGTGCTGCTTTTTGAAGCGAAAACGTGGGAAGCGAAAAATATCATACAACGAAGACTTGAGTCCTTCGTTAACAGATACTAACGAAGGATAATGGGCATAGAGTGGCAGGGCATGGTGAGGAATGAAGACCTATGGGAACGGTACCAATAACAGCCCCTGGAATAACATATTAAGCGAAGAAATTGGGTTGGATAGGACATACGCTACGGAAGGCGGCATCAAACATAGACAGCGTCTTACATAGACAGCGTCTTACATAGACAGCGTCTTACATAGACAGCGTCAAACTTAGCGTCTTACATAGAATCCTCAATAGAAGAGAGTAGGAGGTAGACCCAAAAATACGCCGAGATGAGTATGTTAGAAGGAACTAAGACTAAATGATTCAACCTGGAGTGAGACAGAAAGAGCAACATAGGCTGGTGGGATGTTGTCAATGGCTTAAGCACCAATAGGAGCGACGCGCTTTGATTGATTTCACAGTCACACACATACATAAGAAAAATATTACCAAAAAATCAAAAGAAATTATCAAAGGAGGGCACAACACGTATTCATAATTTAATAACAGAAGCCGTCAACAAAAGCTACTCGAAGACACAAAAAATAACATGGGAGAAAATAAATAATTCATAAAGGTCATACAAATATAATTAACAAAAGTCTGTTACAAATATTTATTAAATGGTTTAATACACAATTTATAGAAGCAATACATCATTGACAGGACCTACATTCAAATTATTATTAACAAATTTTAATATCAGTTATACGGGGACAGAAACAAAGTAGGTGACATAATTCCAAAATTCGTTAAGAAAGCACATACATAATTACTTGTATTTATTTACAGTTAACGTAAAACATCGGTAGGTGAATAATTGCGGGCGCAAATAACCAGATAAATAACAGATCATGCAAGCAAATAACTATGAAAGCATTCAATAATAACTGACAGCCCTCAAACTGATTATTCTACTCAAATGAATCTCAATTTTCATTTAATATATCGAGCAATCGATTGTTTTATTCCATACGTGATTGATTTACTGACTTTTCCGCCCCATCAGAAGCGTAAGGCCATGTTACAAATGACCGAGTTGTCTGCCTGGGACCTTTGTGTCTGACAATGACAAGAATAGCACTATTGCGTCACAGAGAGCATGTCATAAGAAGCGATTGTGTGACATGGCACAATACCGGGCATGGTTAGGTGGTTTGTTAAGAACACCATAGATGGCGCCTAACAGGCTTCGGAGCTAATTTGCTCAAGTGTTTGAGTCTATTAGGATGGACTCGCGCATCAGTTAATCACGGGACATGTTCCAATGCACCGGAGTAGTAAGCTGCTCGAGCCTAACATGCTAACCAGGAAGTCCTCCCCCTGGCCTTATCCAGCTCACCCTAGAGCTGGGACCTACACAGGTCGACAAGAACAAGAAAACGAACAACAGATGGCCAATGCACTAGTACGCTGTAACCGATTATCTGCTGCTGTGGTTTCAATGACTCTGGTGTTGCATGATGAGGTTGCTAACTCTATACCCAATCCTCTTTAGTCGTCTTTTACTACACCCCTTGAAGGTTACCGGGGTAATATTCTTTAAAACACGCGAAACAACGGGTGAAAGTATCGAATGTATGGAATAATAATGAGTGTCCTTCCAGGTCGAGCACTAACATGGCTTCTGATCTGATTCGCTCCTGAACCGTTTGTTTTTTTCTGTGATCTTTGGATCTACAATTGCAGTGTTACAGCTTCCTCTTGGATAACGTGTTATGTGTGCTTTTTTTCGAATTGGACGTGCCCGTCAAAGCGCCGAGAGGTATTTCAATCGACATATTATTGGATAAAGTTGAACACAGAATACACAAGAGCGATTAAAAGCAAACGGCCAAGATGAAAACGAGGCCGGAAAAAGTATTAGGAATGTTATCACCTTCAGAGTGGGCGTGTGACGCCATGCTTGAGTTGACATGGAGATCGTAGAAAAATTCACAATGTGGAGGGACACGTTGTCTGGATAGTGATGGGCCCCGCCATGTTCGAAACGGCTCAAGACATATCGATATTGCAGAAAGCATTGATAAGAATCAGAAATGCGCCAGCCGTCTCAATACACAACAATGATAATCATACGACTAAGGCTAACTCGTCCAGGTGGAAGATTCAATATCCTGGCACAAAACCGAGTGGAGTGACGGGAACTGATCCAACAATCTGCAGTATAGGTGACCGATTGACCTTTCAAGTTACGAGACATGACGATGATGATGACGATGATGATGATGATAATGATGAGGATCGCATTATGTGTCAGTTTCTGTTTGTCTCGTTTGTGTATTTCCTCGCATATAGTTCTTAATCAACCATCCACATTTACTTTTGAGATACAACATTATGATTCGGTCCTACTTTTTCTTCTTCGTCTTCCTCTTCTTATTCGTTTTAATGTATTTCTCCTAAGCCTTCGTTATCACATTCTTTCTTCATTTCGTTCATCTCCTTTAACATCATCTTCCTCTTCTTTATCTTCCTCTTCTTCCTCTTACTCTTCTTCTCCTCCTCCTTCGTTATTATTGTAACAGTTCCAGCTGGAGTATGAGCGTTTAAAGCAATAGAGATTGGGCTGACGACTCTGAGAAACAAAGGTTGCCTGAATGCGCTGGACGAATGCATGTCACGCCAGCGTCAATCCTCGTTTCGACACTAGGTCTTATACTAGATTATATGGAAAACTTTGTCTGGTAAAGGAGTGGGTGTTCGGAGCTGAGGTGGGTGTTTGAAACTGACTACTCTGGCGTTCAGAATTGACGTGGAGGGTGGTTGGTGACAGTCTGATGCTGCAACGATCGACTACGACATTTAGAGTGACAGTGATTCGTGGATAGGCAACGAATAACATTAATTGTGGTTAGTTCCAAATTGAAGTGATGTCTAGGTCAAACAGCCAACAGAAGACCATTTGACAGCCATGTTGTTGAGTGAAACTATAAAATACTCTGCAGGTTAAAACTCGGGAGACTGGCTTGGAGTAAGGGTGAGAGGCTGTAAGGAGGGCTGAGAGTGAGTGAGTTTGCAGGGTGAATGTACCTTTATACAACTCGAGTTTTGGCAAGTCGCGCTCAAAAGGTGATTATGATGGACACCCTGTGAACAGTAAGAGATCTGAATGTGTGTTGTACGTGCAGGGCACCTTGTGAACGATGTATGTTCTGAACGGTTACACGAGTGTACATATCGCATAAGGACGAGATCTGAATGTGTGTTGTATGTGCAGGGCACGTTATCAACGATGTATGTTTTGAACGATTACACGAGTGTAAAGATCGCATAAGGACGAGATCTGAATGTGTGCTGTATGTGCAGGGCACCTTGTCAACGATGTATGTTCTGAACGGTTACACGAGTGTACAGATCGCCTAAGGACGAGATCTGAATATGTGCTGTATGTACAGTACACTTTGGAAACGATGTCTGTTCTAATTAGACGTGAATGCACAGATCGACTGAGTACGTGATCACAAGTGAGTTCGTGATCCAACTATAAGTGACGTGATCTAATTACATATGAATGCACATATCGCCTGATCATACGTGAACCGATTGTATGTGAATTTACAGATCACCTAATTGAAAGTGATCTAATTATATGTGAATGCACAGGATAACTGAGTACGTAATCTGATCGTGAGGACGAGTTTGTGATTCTGTGTTGAGAGTGTAGAAGAAAGACGGCGATCTAGCTAGAGCCATTAAGTAGTGGCTAGAATATTTCTTGAGGTGAGAAGTTTTATTGTAGGTTTAGACATATAATTCTGAGTACCCTAAAACTTGGTGGAACCATCAAAAGCTAGTGCTTAAAACATCCTATTGTAGTTCAATATATATATATATATATATATATATATATATATATATATATATATATATATATATATATATATATATATATATATATATATATATATATATATATATATATATTATGATTATTTAGTTTAGATGTACTTTGCATTTTGTTGATACTGTGAAACGATTTTTCTTGTAACAAATAATATTGTTTTGTTTTATGGTCAGGATTGTGTTTACTGTGGGAAGTCGTATCATGCTGTTGGTACATGTTGTAACTCTTTAGATAGGTAAACTACTCAGCTAAACCTAGACTCTACCCCGTCATCTCCTTATTCTTTATTTCCTTCAACATCATCTTCCTCTTCTTCATCTTATACTTCTACACTCTTTGTGTCTTCTTCTTCAACTTACTCTTCTTCTTCATGTACTTCTTCTTCCTCTTCTTCTCCCTTATGATTGTCATTAGCATCGTCATTTTATTATGCTTTATATTTTACCTTCACAACCATCCTCTTCTTCTTTCTCTTCGTCTTCTTTTCTTTTCTAAATCTTCCTGTTCTTCATTTTCTTATTCATTTTCTTCTTCTTCTGTATCAACATTTTTTCTCATCTTCTTCTTCGTCCTCATGTTCTACATCATCTTGTTTTTCTTTTTTTTCTTCTTCATCTTCGCTATCTTCTTCTTGTTCTTCATCTTCATAATCACACTCTTCTCCTTTTTTGTTCTTTATCATCGTTTTCTTCATTGCCGCCTTCCTCGTCTTTTCCTTTTTAATTTCTTCATCCCCTTTCTCTTCATAGCCGTCTTCCTCATCTAAAACCATCACAGAAGATGCATCCCTTCAAGAAGTCTACCGAAATTACTTTGGCTTCTAATGTTAATGTCCCACACATGATATAGTTATCAACCTCGTATGCAACCCTCGTTATGTGCAATATAAGACACTCGTGGAAGTACAGTGGGCATGTTCTGTCATCCCCCAGTCCGCCAGGACTCTTCTTAATCTACTCAACAATTTTTATGAGCAGTTTTTTTCTCCCGTTGCATTTTACAGAAACTCGAAAACATAATTTTTTTTAATTTTTGTTGCTAGCGGGCGCTATATTTAGCTCTTATTTGCCGGCGACCCTAAGCACTGTGGGTATATCGGGGAGATGTCGGCCCAAAATAGTAGAAATCGAAGGCTTGAGATTCTGGAGCCTTGCGCTAGGCTATTTTCAGGAACATCGAAAATAGACGGTTCACCCAAGGAGTTGAGTATGGTTTACAGTTTGTGCATATATGAGGAATACTGTATTTAATGTAAAGGTCATAAGGAATGGCTTGACTTCGTTTGTTCTCAATTTTCTATGCCATGAAAACAGCTTTAACTAGCATAATGTAGTCCAGAGAACGGAATGCGTTGTCGTAGTTTACAGCTGGACTGCGATATTTGCACCTTTCGGTCCGACATATCCGACTTCAGCAGACATTTTTTTAGTACCGGGTTAGTCTTCCCTCTTCGATCCCTTCAGAGTCTGTTCTGTAGCAGCCCGTTGTCCAGGATCACCGTGTAGAGTTGTAAACGGGTATTGGCAGCTCTGGTTTGCTGGCCCTGACGCTAGCGCTCAGCTATGGGTGGTTGTCTGCTGCAGCTCATGCGCTGCTCAGATGAAACTGACAATCTCAACTTATAAATAAATGGTAGCCTCGTACAATGAAGTCGCTAACACTTAACTCTTGGACAACATTGTCTGCTTAGGTACTATCTTTACCTTTTACCTTTTAAATGTGTTTTTGCAAGTGTTTATTTAATTTGAAATGACTGCTGTCCGTTTGCGTGGACTTCTATTTCTCTAATATTAACCAGCTTCGCCATACCCAGATAGCTGAAATTTAGAAAGCAGGCGCTTCTTGCGTGATCTGTTAATAAAAGACTTGTTCAGGGATCATCGAATGACCTATGCACAAACACACCAAGAAGAAAAAATAATAGCACAAACAACTTGATTGAATAAAGCAGGTAAATATAACAAGAGTCGTCTAATGTGCATGTGTTAACAATGTGAAGCTTTTATAATAAGCAGACACGAATTCAACCCGCAGGGTGAGAGACGATTGTCAAGTCTCGGCTACTACACTGTGCTCTTAAGAACAGCTTGTACAAAAAAATGTGTGTATTTTTATTATATTTACATGTTTTTCGTTCGTCTTGTTTCCCAAGGCGAAGTATTATGTATTTTACTTTGGGCCTTAAAGCCCACTACGTTCTACCTCAGCGCGAATTTTTTATAATGTGTTTACTTCCCATAGGGGCACCACCTTGTATGGGATGTGAGCAGAGTCACTAACAGCTTATGTATTAGGGGCACCACCTTGTATGGGATGTGAGCAGAGTCACTAACAACTTATGTATTAGGGGCACCACCTTGTATGGGATGTGAGCAGAGTCACTAACAACTTATGTATTAGGGGCACCACCTTGTATGGGATGTGAGCAGAGTCACTAACAACTTATGTATTTGGGGCACCACCTTGTATGGGCTGTGAGCAGAGTCACTAACAACTTATGTATTTGGGGCACCACTTTGTATGGGATGTGAGCAGAGTCACTTACAACTTATGTATTAGGGGCACCACCTTGTATGGGATGTGAGCAGAGTCACTAACAACTTATGTATTAGGGGCACCACCTTGTATGGGATGTGAGCAGAGTCACTAACAACTTATGTATTAGGGCACCACCGTGTATGGGATGTGAGCAGAGTCACTAGCAACTTATGTATTGGGGCACCACCTTGTATTGGATGTGAGCAGAGTCACTAACAACTTATGTATTCATACACCTATGACCTGGAGCAATTCAATTACTCACCTGCAGGTTGGAAACCATAATCCCCTTCAAAGTACTCTCCTTGAGACTACACACACTTCTCCTTTCAGGAAGGTCTTCTTGTGAAGGTCTTCTTGGGAAGGTCTTCTTGGGAAGGTCTTCTTGGGAATGAAGTACGATTGGGTCGTTGCATTTCTGATAACGTCTTCTCGTGACTCAATGTTGGTCCCTTTCATTGAATTTATGAGCTTGGAGTACAGCCAAGAATCACAAGGAGCCATGTCTGAAGTATTAGGAGCCTGACAAACTAGAGCTAAGTTGTCTTGATCAGATGCGAAGAATGAGCGGGTGCGTTGCCATGATGGAGTTGTCCACGGGTTTGGTCCATTTCGTCGATCAACAACACGAAGTCGGCAGATGACCTCCAGGTAGTACTCTATGGTTATGTTTTGACCTTGTGGTACGTACTCCTGATGCAGTACCCCGTGGGAGTCAAAGAAAACGGTCAACGTGACTTTAACTTTGCGTCATTTCGTGGTTAATGAATACGCGACGGGTGTTCATTACACTCAACACTGAAAAGCTGATTGCCAGTGACTGACGCAATCTGTGGGAGGGAAAAGATACACGCTTGCACATGACGATCCCCTATACCTTCTTGCCGAAGGATAACACCCATGATATATTTGCGGAAAAAAATTAAGGTCAGATACTTTTTGAACACATCTCGTTAATGTTTATATCTCAAATGGGCGCCTGAGTAGCAAAGTCGTTACAGTGATTGTATTCTGTCGGTAAAGGGTGAAAAGTTCAATCCTCGATTATGATATGGCTTCACTCTATTTAGATTCTATAGATAGACAGACACCTAATATAATTTTAGGCAAGAGAGACGTAGAATAGAGGAAAAGCTAATATTTCTCCCAATAATACAAGAAGGAGGCACTGAAATATACTCTTCCACTCTATCATATGTCGCCAATATGGTGTGACGTACATTGGGGAAACTGGTCCGAATCTGCCAACACCTCAATGATAGCTATAACTACACAGGATACTCATTGGCAACCGCTTGGTCCTGGGTACTGGGCCAAAGCAGATGTTAGTGTCACAGGCTTAGTATCTGGCTTCTCTGACGATCGTCATTGATTCGCCCTTGAAAACAAAATAATCTCCCGCATGGGCTGCCTCCAGCCATTTGGCATTAATATCTTCCACGCGTTTTCTGGAATCCTTATCTCATACACGCGTCCATCTATTTTGTAATCCCTTTTCTCTTCTTTCTCTATACTTAAATCAATTTTTGGTCTTTCAGTATCTGGCCACCTCTGGCTTACCCGGCCTTTTTCCACTTCTTACGCCCTCCTGGCCACTTCTTACCGCTTTTGTCCGTTATTTGGGAAAGTGTCCCCGATCGAAAGGAGTGATAACTTAACTTAACGTTTTTATACTGGTTTAGAAGACTCTGCAGAGTCTGAATACAACCAGTTCCAATTACATCATCTTTCTCTAGAAGCTGTACGCATCCAATCTATTCTTAAATGCATTGACCGTCCAGGCCTCCACCACCTCACTTGCCAATGCATTCCAAGCATTCACAACTCTCTGGCTAAAGAAATACTTCCTAATATCTAATCTGGACCTCTCCTTAGTCAACTTGTAGCTGTGCCCTCGTGTCCTTGTTGGTGGTTGTACTTTAAAAAACTTGTTATAGTCTACTTTATCCATTCCTCTGATCATCTTATACACCTGTATTAAGTCACCACGAATTCTTCTCTATTCGAGACACTGTAGGCCGGTTCTTTTTAATCTTTCCTCATAACTGTAATTCTGGAATCCCACTATCAGCTTTGTCGCTCTTTTTTGTATTCTCTCCAGCATGTCTATATCCCCTCTCTGATAAGGACTCCACACCTGTACACAGAACTCCAATCTAGGTCTAACTAATGCTTTATACAGTTTGACTATCACCTCCTTGCTCCTATGTTTAATATTTCTTTGTATCATACCTAACATTGCATTTGCCTTTTTTACTGCTACCTGAACTTGCTCCCTCACCTTACATGTACGATCTATTATAACCCCTAAGTCCCTTTCTTTATCTATCTTTCTAATATTGTTCTCTCCCATTCTGTAATTATGTTCCATATTGGATCTACCCATGTGCATGACTGTACATGTATCTACATTAAACTCCATTTGCCAGATTACAGACCATTCTCGAATTGTATCTAAATCCGACCTCAATATATCCACTTCTGCTTTAGATGAGACACTACTGCATAGTTTCGTGTCATCAGCAAATTTTGCAATAATGGATCCCATATCAATGTCCAAATCAATTATATATATCAAGAATAAAATTGGTCCCAAAACCGAGCCCTGTGGCACTGCACTTTTCAAATTGACATCCCACAATGTATGTATTAATCCCTTCTTCTTTGATTCGTCAGTTAATTATTGTTGTTGTTCGTTGTCCCTGATGAAGGCATATTGGTCGTAATGTAGGTTTCGTACATTTGTGTTGTCTTCTCGGTGCAGCGATTGTTGTTTGCGAATGCCCATAATGAGTACTCTTTCGTACTCCCTGAAAAGGAGGTTACGTGGCGAGTTGCAGTAGCTTTCCTCACATCCCGAGTGTGCTGATGAAGGTGTACATTGGTCCTCCAGGTGGTTATGCTATACGTGGCTTCATCTGCGTGTCACTCACTACTACTGGGATCACATCGACCCCTCTCTTCGTTAGCCAGTCTGCCTTGAAAACAGCACGTTTCCAGGGAGGGCTTCTAAGAAGCTGAGGTGAGGGTCTTGGCCTGTATATTTCGCCTGACTCTGACTAGCATGTCTGATCAGTATATTTTGCCGGACTCTCTAGCATGTCTGATCAGTATACTTCGCCTGACTCTGATTAGCATGTCTGATCAGTATATTTTGCCACACCAGACGTTAGTTTTCCTCCCCCTCGGTGCAGTAGCTGGCCATACCCATTTATAATTGCTTTTCACTTTGTTTTTTACACTCAATTATAAGGGACATTGCTCTTAGAACCGATATAAGCCAACTTGTACACATCTGCATGCGCTCAGCTTCTTTCATTGCTGAAAATGACATCATTAGAGCACGAACTCCGTAGCTTCTGCAATGACTCTGAAATTGTTCCTCATTCGTCAGGTACCCATTTACAGCTGAGTTGACTGGCTGCTGTTGTTAATAATGCCACTCGTACTTGAGTTAGGTGCCCTTGAAGACTTTCTTGTGTGGCTTTCTTCACATCTCGAGGCGAACTTAAGAAGGTGGACCAGGATCCTCCTCGCTGTAGTGCAACACAATGCTCCTGATGTGGAACATAGTGTCGATACCCACCTGTTAGCCAGACAGCCATGGAAAAACATGTTTCCAGAGATGAGCGCTTGGAAGCGAGGATGGGATGATTTTCTTCTTCGTTTAACACTTTTTTTTCTTCTTTTTTTTTCTTCTTTCTTCTTCTTCTTTTTCTTCTTCTCATCTTTTTCTTCGTGCGCTGTCAGACGTCGCCTTGAATTTGTTCACAAACAAGCAGCGGTCATCCTGAGACTGTCGACGCTGCCATAGAGCTGGTCTAGTGTTGACACTGGTGATGGACAGATGTTATTTCTCTGGTCCTCATATGTCGGGCAATTTTGTAGAGGATGTTCAGGGGTAATTTTCCCAGTACCACATGTGCACTCGTCAGTAGCACCTACCTTCAGGATATTGGTACCTCAGTCTGTTGTGGCATGTGCGGAGTCTGAAGACCAGCACCTGCTCTCTTCTGTTCAACTATCAACCAGCATAATGTTTTGTGTAGCCAGTATGCTCTGCTTCCAATTTATCCATGTATTAGTCTTAGTCTTAGTCGAAATGTATTTATACAGAGGCGAATTCTCATATCCAGGGCCCAGTTCTGACGTGAGAAGGATGTAACTGGGAGAAGGATTCCCTGCTCAGCTGACTAGGCTCGAGCAGTTTATTACTCCGCTGCGTTGGTACAGTTGCTGCGGAGAGTGGTTAACCGATGTGTGGGATCCATCTTAATAGACTCAAACATTAGAGCAAAGTAGACCCGCAATATGTTAGGCGCCATCTATGCTGCTATGGACAAACTATCTAACCATGGCCGATGTTATGCAATGTCACACAGTTAGTCACCTATAACGACAGGCTCTCTGTGGGGCGGTGACGGTATTCTTGCCCTCGTCATACACATATCGGCCCGGCGGACCACTCTTTCCCCTGTTTATGGCCCTAATAAACATGTTTCACTATTTATGAGTCACAATTTGATCTGATTGTCGTAACCTTCAACCTACTTTCGACAATCAGCTAGGGATCTGATTAATACGTTTTCCCTTGTACTGGCTAAGAAAAAGACGAAGAAGAAGAAGAAGAAGAAGAAGAAGAAGAAAGAATAAGTGCAAGAATAAGAAGAAATAGAATGAGAAGAATGAGAAATAGAAGAAAAATAAGAAGAAAAGAAGAAGAATAAAAATAGGAAAGGAAAAGAAAAAGCAGATAAGGAAGAAGAGGAAGAAGAAAAAGAAAAAGAGCGACAATAACAACAACAGCAAAGAAGAAATCGGAAAAGAGGATCAACTAGAAAAATATATAGAAACAATAAGAAAATAAGAATAAGAATGGGAATATGTACAAGAAGAAGAAGAAGAAGAAGAAGAAGAAGAAGAAGAAGAAGAAGTAAAAGAAGAAAATTATGAAGAAGAAGAAAAAGAAGAACAAATTTATGAAGAAAAAGAAAATTACTAAGATGAAGAAGAAGAAGAAGAAGAAGAAGAAGAAGAAGAAGAAGAAGAAGAAACGTAGAATAAAAAAGTATGTAGAAAAAGAGGAAGAAGAAGAAGAACGGAAAAAGAAGAAAAAGTAGAAGAAGAAGAAGAAGAAAATGAAGAAAAAGAAGAGGAAGAAAGAAGAAGGAGACGAAGAAGAAATTGTGACCTTCTGATTGTTGGCATACTGACTTGGACATTCTTCCAGACTACGTTATTTCAGAGTCCTTGACCTGGTATACCTGTAGATTGGGACATTAACCTAAACATTCCAAAACAACAGACAATCCACTCTGACCCAGAAACCATTTCCGCTTGTTCCAGCCAGCCAGGTAAGATTAGTGGTTACAAACGACGGTCTATTGTCAGTAGGTCATTGTTTGTGAGATTCACGACTCAGACTATCACTTGTAAACAAGGTTATATATATATATATATATATATATATATATATATATATATATATATATATATATATATATATATATATATATATATATATCGCTGTTGCTTTGAGAGATGCTCGTATTGAGTATTTTTAACTTTTGACGAATTGTGACTGGTATCGGAGCTTTTATTTGTTTTTCTCGCTATAGATGAAAGGGATATGGGTTTTTACTGTTTCGGAAACAACTGCATGAACATATCAATAATCATAATGAGGTCTCTTTGGATTACAGTGTGAAAATTAATATAGAGAAAATTCAAGTTATGACGATTAGAAGAAAAAGAAACAAATAGTTTTATACAAAAGCAACTATTAAAACAGGTGACAAATTTCATGTACCTGAATAACATGATCTCAGCAGATGGCAGAACAGATATTGAAATCCAACACATATGTAATAAAACAAGTCAAATTATTGAGCAAATGGTCCCGATATTACAATGTAAACACGTGACAATTGATACAAAAATAACGCTATACAACATAATACGCCTACCCACATTGTGCTATAATTGCCAAAATTGGATAACGACAAGCAGAGATTTTTAAAAAAAACATTGTAACAAAAGAGATTACATGCCTGCGCAATGTTTAGAGTAACAATAATTGATAGAATCAGAAACGAAGATATTAGAAAACAAATAGGTACAACACTTGTGCTAGACCTAATCAAGAGACAGCAAACCAAATAGTTCGAACACGTGACACATCAAACACCAGATAGTATCCCTCAGAAAGCAATGCTACACAGATACAAAGCCAAGAGCCAACCACGCAAAGAATGGAAAGCAGAAATAACAGAAGCAGTATATCTCCCCATAAACGAAGCACATACTAGGGCCCGGTCAAAAAAACCTCTTCATGATCTGGCGCTGACAGGCACAAGCAGGACAGAAAAGAATAAGAAAAAAAGAATGATTGTTCGACAGAATACGAATTGAGATCGTTACCTTACTGGTGTAATTGATCCGGTATGAATAGGAATGTTTGGCATGAAAATATACCAACATTTCATAGCATTATAAAGTAATCCCCTACAAAATACGATTTGTTTGGCATGAAAATATACCAACATTTCATAGCATTATAAAGTAATCCCCTACAAAATACGATTTATGGAAGTGTGCTGATGGTGTGTGTCTCTCACGTGGCTTGGTGCTGCAATTTCAAACCAAATAATAAAACGAATGCCATCATGCTCCATCCGCTACTTCTGGAAAGGAAGACGCTTTTCTCATCTTATATACAATAGCCCCAATATGGAAGACAAAAGGTCACAAACAGAGAAACATTTTTAAAAACACATAGTTACAAATTACTTCAACCAAAACTTTCCACCAACAGCCTGGACACATGACTATACGGATGGCTCAGCAAAATATACTATTGAAAACGTTGGAGGTGGCATAATTATAAAAGTAAAACGCGAAGTATACTCAGCAGCATTTGCCACGGGGAAACGCTGCAGCAACGTCAGTGCCAAAGCCAGTTCCCTGAGACAAGCATCTGAAACCCGTATAGATCACAAGGAACAGGCAGAGAAGCAAGTGGTCATTCTCCCAGACTCCCTCTCAGTGTTAACGGATCTCAATAACCAGCACAAAAATGAACTCGGCACTCTCACAGACTCACTCGAACGCCTGTTCCAGCGCTTCCAGATAAAAAAAAAAAGCATAGATCGGACGGCCCCAGCCCACTGCGACATTCCAGGCAACGAGGGGACGGACAGACTTGTAGGACAAGGAGGAATGTTGCAGCAGATTGATACAGAAATCACATACAATGAAACAAAAGCAGCCATCAGGGCAACGTACACTGCAAAATGAAAAGGACAACCCTGGCCACATAGAAAATTATGCCTACCATCTACTCTCCAGATGAGACAAGGTGATCATTCTCTACCATCGTGCAGCACACAACAGACTGAGATGCCATCTGTACAATAAGTTCAAGATTGGCACTACGGACCTGTGTGCCTGTGGCACCCCCCCCCCCCCCCCCCCCCATGACAGTACAACACATTTTCTTGTCCTGTCCACTGTATAGCGACAAAAAAAGTAGTATTTGGCAACAGCCAGAGTTCTTCCACGAGATACTGTATGGAAGAGCACAGAGCCTCAAGTCGACTGATGCCTACGTTAGAACCATTGAAGTCGAGATAGGAAGACGAACGAGGAAGAAGAAGAAGAAGAAGCGTTTGGAAATTATTTTCCTTTTGCTCTCCACTGAAATTTTAGTACCTTGCGCAGTGAATTGAATTGTGAGTAGATTGTGCGATTTGCAACCTCATTCTCTCGTCCTGAGTTACATTTGTCCAGTGGCAAGACATTACCGAGACGACTGGAAAAAACGCATGATGCAGATTGTTCCTTAATGTTTACTCCCAAAGCTTTTTCCGTAAACAGGTATATCGAAAGGCAGCGGGGGTGTGGCATACAATAAGTTGGGAATTCAGGGCATAAGAAACTGTAAGTACCAGATATTAAAAAAGTGTTCTGACAGAGTGAAAGTCAAAGCCACCCTCATAGTGACAGATGCACTGTGACAGACGCACTGTTACAGACGCACTGTGAGTAATCCGGCTATCGTGAGACGAACAGGAGGCAGGGGAAATAATTCAACCAAATTGCGATGATGTGCGCGAATCAAGGATACAAGTCACACAATGACAAAACGATCCTTGCTGTTAATCCAGGATATCGAGACTAGGTGTAAGAAATTATCTCCGATAATTTATCACTTGTTACCCCTGTTTTGGCATCCGAACGTTAGTTTGGCAGCAAAGGAACTGTTGATAAACAGTATATTTATGCCGACTATGTGCTACCAGTGCCAAACAGGGTGCCTGTCCAAGGCGGTTAAGAGCAGAATTTCGACGTGTGAAATGAAGTGTTTGAGGAAGGTCAACGGCCATCGGTGTTACCAGGAAAGAAAGACTTCGACACGAAGGCATTGGAAGTATGTTCGGGACAACGTATCGTCAAGGGCACATTTCAAAAGACAAAATACGCTGGTTCGGTCATCTCATGAGAATACCCACTCATCAACTTCCACTGATGACTGGTAGATCTGACTACAAAGTATGAGGGTGACCACGAGGCAGGCGGATAGATGATATTAGAGTTATTGTGCAACGACACGGGCTCACAACAACCGAAGCAATACATTTGACGCAGGACAGACTACTGAATCTCCCCGTGGCGCTCAACGTGGAAAGAAAACTGACCAAGTTCTGAATTGAAACTGAAAGTTGTTCAACTTTTTGGTTTAAAAAAAGACACGCTGCTCTTTGAACTATTCGTGTTCGATGAGATCAAATCGGACACCAAACGAACATGCGAAGCATCCATATTCCGTATATCCTTGAGCGTATTGAAGAAGTTTATCTCAATCCTCTAAGCTGTAGTGTAATGCAAAGCATATCAGCAAGCTCCCGAATGCGGGTTGCAAAATTCAAATAAGTAGAATTTGCGCAAACGGTATGCAATTTTATCATGCAAAACAAACTGCCACAAAGAATCATCTCTGCAAGAGAACATACATGTGTTAATGCTGGCTTCCTACAGACAGACAAACTTTAGAGTTGATACCATGCTTCAACTAGAGCGGGATGAGGTATATGATGGTGATACAAAGATTGAGCAGTTAGAACATAAGGTTGGGCATCAAGATCATTAATCTGGCATCCTTATTTACAAAGCCAGATACCTAGTTTAATGGTGTCTCTAGGTTATCTTACAGCTCTGTAAATCTAGTTTAATGGTGTCTATAGGTTATCTTACAGCTCTGTAAATCTAGTTTAATGGTGTCTATATGTTATCTTACAGCTCTGTAAATCTAGTTTAATTACA
Organism: Ariolimax columbianus; assembly: GCA_036924085.1. NCBI lineage: Eukaryota > Metazoa > Mollusca > Gastropoda > Stylommatophora > Arionidae > Ariolimax > Ariolimax columbianus. The sequence continues at coordinate 56,524,485 of JAVGWX010000004.1, forward strand.
GCTCTGTAAATCTAGTTTAATGACGTCTCTAAGTTATCTTACAGTTCTGTAAATCTAGTTTAATGGTGTCTCTAAGTTATCTTACAGCTCTGAAAATCTAGTTTAATGGTGTCTCTAAGTTATCTTACAGCTCGGTAAATCTAGTTTAATGGTGTCTAAGTTATCTTATAGCTCTGCCAATCTAGTTTAATGGTGTCTCTAACAAGTTATCGTACAGCTCTGTAAATCTAGTTTAATGGTGTCTCTAACAAGTTATCTTACGGCTCTGTAAATCTAGTTTTATGGTGTCTCTAACAAGTTATCTTACGGCTCTGTAAATCTAGTTAAATGGTTTCTCTAACAAGTTATCTTATAGCTCTGTAAATCTAGTTTAATGGTGTCTCTAAGTTATCTTACAGCTCTGTTAAACTCTGCGATTGCTTCTTGAACTATGGTCACATACATAAGGATTCTTCAACGGGGCCTATTAATACAGCTGTATTTCTTTAGCTATGCAAGGAGATTCTAACTCTAAATTTAATTTACCATAGGGCCGGGGCTATGCCTGTGCACGTACATCGACTTACGTATTTGACAGTACACAATTTAAGTATAGGGTGTAAACGTGCGCTTAATGAATGCAAGCGACACGGGCACGCAATGACGCCATTTCATTGCCTCATACAATCTAGCTACTGCTTCAAGATTCAGCGCAAAACTTCATAACATGACGCAAGTGCACAAACGCGATTGGCTGAAAACTGTTATTTAAACGAAGGTGATACCTCACTAAAAAAAAACTGCCTGTACCAGGCAAGAGAGCTGAGAGCAATGATGACGTAGGAGCTGTATTGATCACTGATATATACTTAATATTTCTCCAGATTTTTGCGCTATTCTTGTCCAACAAAATTGATTCTTTTTCTATCACACACTCACTTCTGTCCCGGCATTTCCAGTAAACCAAAAGGAAGCCTTATTTTGGCAAGGGAGGGTAATTCTTGAACGCAATGCCAAAAGATGATTCACATATTTCTCCCAGGAAGTCTCACCCCTTCTCTTGTACAGTTCTCATTTCAATTGGTTTTTAACTTTCAGCCTGGCGTTTTTATTTTATGTTGAAATTTTTACTTTGGCACTAACTCATAGTCCAGACATTCCACTAATGGCAGAAGAAAGGCTATTTTGCATGGCATTAAAAAAAAAGAATAAAAATGCTTGTATCTTCTCTACACAAAACTCAAACCCAACTCTCACACATTTTAAATAGAGAATTGGAGGGGACGGCGTGGACTAGTGGTTAAGTGGCACGGCTCACAACCGGATCCCCATCACAGCACCGGCCGTTATCCAGGGGAAGCAAACCCTTAGAAAATGCAGGAGGAAGCAGACCATTACATAAAAAATGCATGCTGAAGTCGGATGCACTGGGCCGACAGGCGCAAAATAGAAACTACAGAGCAAAGGACACCGCCTTGGGGATAAGAGAAATAAGGCGAACGCAAAAACAAAACAAAAAATACAGAATTGTTATATTCAGTTTTCCAATATGTCTTATTACAAAAATGATATTCGTAACAATTAAACGAATTAATGTTTTGTATAATTGCAACGATCTAATACATCTTTCTCTGATTCAACATCCTCAGGTGTTAGTCAATCCTGAGACTGGTGTTGAAGTCATCTGATCACAGTACGCCACAGTCCTCTGTTAGTCAGTAATGAGACTGGTGTTGAAGTCATCTGATCATAGCACGCCACAGTCCTCTGTTAGTCAGTTCGGATATTAGCATTAGTGTTGAAGTCACCTGATCATGTCATGTGACCGTCATCTGTTCTGGACAGATCTCTTCAGCTCAGCATAAGTCTGCACCTAAATGTTCTTGCATGCATATGTGGTCTACCTGTGTCTTAGACGTCGTTTTTTTTTCCCCTGAATTTTGCTTTCCAGTATTTTCAATAGTAGACCTCCACGTTCCATGTTGTGGCTAAGCCAAGACAATATATCTTTCTGTATATTTTCCATAATTATTATAATGTGCCTCTATTTCGTTAAGCATATGTTTAACTATTTTTCTGCTCAGTTCACTCTCTGCATACTGCTTTTGCACCATATCTCAAAAGTTTATAAGATATTGTCTTCCATTTATTTACATTCCATGTTTCTTTGTGTGAGAAGGCTTTGCTGCTACCGACATTTTTCTTTTCTATTGCAATCCTAGTTCTGATTTCAACTTTGGAGCAAGAAATTATGTAATTATTTGTCCCAATTCTAATTACCTCTGTATTTGTTCTATGGTCTGTCCATTGATGCTAATATTTATTATGTGGGTTTGTTCGACTATTACCATCTCGGATAGATAATCTCGGATTGCTTTCATACAATATATGAAATAGAGTCAAATACTTTCTTCATTTACTTCTTGTTTGTTCGTTGTCAAACTCCTACTGCCAAGTCCTGAAAAGGGCTTTGCATGTAGCAGGATGTAGTCCGGAGAACAGAACGCGTTGTGTCGTAGTTTACAGCTTGAGTGCGATATTTTCACCTTTTGGTCTGACACATCCGACTTCAGCAAGACATTTTTGGGTACAGGTTAGTCTACCTTCTTCTATCCCTTCTCCTTAACCAGTCATTACTGCAGCTCTGCTGCAGTCTCTGAACCAGGATCACCGCGTGGAGGTGAAGAAGGGTCGTCTGAGTAGTGCTGGTTCGCTGGCTCTGAGGCTAGCAGTCATCTTTGAGCCGCCGACCGCTGCAGCTCTGGTTCGCTGGCCCTGAGGCTAGCAGTCATCTTTGAGCCGCCGACCGATGCAGCTCTGGTTCGCTGGCCCTGAGGCGAGCTGTCATTTTTTGGTTTCCGACCTCTACAGCTCGTGCACAGCTCAACATCTTGATCCCAGATTAGTCAAATAGTAACCTCCTCCTTCTTCTGCTGATTTCAACTGGGGCTCCGGATTCTTCAATACATTCTGCTTTCTTCTTCAGGATCTCAGTACCGCCGCACAGTTTCTTCTCGCAAGGGAGTGGACGTGAGCCACATCCTTCTCAGATCTGTGTACTGAGGGCAGTCCTGGAGCATATGTGCTGCTGTCATCGTGAATTGTGTTGTTGTTGCTGTTGATGGTGTTTTTTCTTCTTCTCCTTCTTCTTCTTCTTCTTCTTCTTCTTCTTCTTCTTCTTCTTCTTCTTCTTTTTCCAAATCAATTAGAACAACTGAGCTGCTTGCCGTTTGCAGCCAAAACCAATTTTCATTAGCATCGCAGATCTAGAATTGTCGTGTAACTTTCTAGTTCTTCTTATTTTAGTGGGAGTCACGAACCTATACTACATCTCAGACGTTCTGTTATGTCTCGGCTTGCAGTCATCAGGTCTGTTCTGTCTTCAAATTCATATGAAAGAGAGTGGATGGCACACTGTGCCTTCTTTACAACCCACTTGAAGGTTCTTCAAATGTGCACAGTTCAATTGGTCCCCTTAGGAATTGCCATATCCTGCACAGAGCCATCTTTGAGCTCTCGTCCCCACCGTCCAACAATTTCTAAGCTCTAATTCACGTATTCGGTCACGGATATCCCTGGCAGAAGACCAGTGCCCATTTTCTTACCGCAGACGTATTGTGCAGCGTTGAGTGACCAGCATGTTACGGGTCATTCACAAATTACGTCACATAGTAAAAGGAGAAGGATCCAACATTTTGTGACGAAGTGTGACTAGTGGAAAGGGGGGGGGGGGACAGTGGTTGAAGAATTGTGAGGTCACACAACAAATTTTATTACACAGAGCTTATGATGAATTCTCCATCTCGAAAACTTTTTCTGTTAAAAAACTGGACTTTGAAGACAAAATTAGAACAATCGCGAACGAGAAAAGTGGAGATCATTATTTATTTTAAAGTATTGTTAGTATATAATATGGTGTGACATATTATTTATAGACCGTAGTCATATTTACAGTAGCCCTTAACACATCACGATTTCTAACAAGACAGCCCGCCTCACACACGGACATCTTCAAACTGTCCGTAATGTTCTACTACCGTCTTCTGGGACGTCCTGTTCCGCCGTTTTACCAAACAACGTGCCTTCCACTATCTTTCTCTCCGAACCATTGCGTTCTTTCATATGACCGAAATAACTTAACTTCTTCTTTGTGATGTTATTTATAAGCCCGTTTTCTTCTATACCTAGTTGGTGTAAAGTGTTTCTATTTTATCTCTTCTCTGAACAAGTAATGTCAACATCCTTCTACAGAGGTTCTCACTCGCTAGCGGCCCATGGATTTGCCTGATAACTTTTACGCCAATGAGCGTAATTCAACAGCATTTGCCATGGATATACCTTGACGGGTGTGAAACATAATGAGCTTAAAATAAATGTTGCAAGTGGTCGGCATTAGCATCAAGGCATGCATGTACACGTTTCTCCAAACTATAGAATTTACTCACCAACGCATAAAGCGTTACAGTCCTACGTGGTCCCAGGCCAGCATTTCGACTCCGAAACCTGGACTTTGCTGAAACATGACATGTCGAGACTGGAAGCCTTTCGCATGCGCAACCAGGGCATCCGATGACATGACTACATCCGCAACGGGGAGATCTCTGCTAAAATAGGCCTGCATCAAATCTCAAAAACATTTGATCGGCGCCGAATTTCTTTGTTCGATCATGTTGTACGACTGGATCAGAAAACCTCTGCACGCAAGATACTACACAAGTCGTTTCTCGGCGCTAAAAGTCTTTCCCCGATTGCCTGAAACGGCAGAAGAGGTCGTCCCCAAACAGTATCCTTCCAGCAAGTAGCGATCTCCTCTTGCCGCCCTGGAGGAGGCCTGGAACCACGCCACAGCTGTGGATCACGGATGTGGCCGACCGACGCAAAGAGCATTAGACGCCTAAGTGAACATTATTATTAACATTTAAGGTATGGCATATGGCTCCTTCCTGTTGAAAAAAGCCAGTGCGTAGTTTCCCGTCGTCCAACTGGTTCACAGAGTGTCCATGTCAAATTATTTTGAATTAGGAGGGGGACACACACATACACACATACACAAACATACACATACACACACACACATACACACAAACACTCTTTCAACATTTTCTGAGTATACAAGGAACTTGTCAAAATTAATTACCTTGACTATAAAGGGGGAATAGGAGAAGGTTGATATTTGGCACATATGTAGCTCATTCTATTTGTACCGGACTTGTGAAGAATGCATTTCTTCCTCGACGGGTTTACCCGGTATGGTACATGGCGCAACACACCTTATAGACCGGATCTGCTACTCTAACGGTTTGTCAGAACAATGGAGAAATCAGAGGCCAGAACTATGATAAAATTCTTGACGTTGCAGGGAAAAACACGTACAGAAATACACAGGGAGATGGAACCAGTGTTTGAGGAATTCTGTCCTTCGTATGCTTCTGTAAAAAACTGGTATAGGTAGTTTAAGTGTAGTTCCTATGTTGCTGATTGTCCGAGATCAGAAAGACCATCCTCAGAGTGCAGCGATGAAAATGCTGCAAGAGTGAAGAAAATCATTGACCAGGATGGGAAAATGACAATTGCAGAGATATCTAGGTCAGCAAAACTGAATGAAAGTACAGTTTTAGAATGTTACACAACAGATTGAACATGAGAAAAGTGTATGCCCGCTGGGTCCCCCGTCTGCTGACATGTGAACAGAAACAAACGAGGGTTGATTGCTGTAGCCAGTTGCTCAAAATGTTTCGGTCGAAAAACATGTTGCCGACCATGATGACAGTAGATGAGACTTGAGTTCACATTTTGACCTAGATTTTTTCTTTTTCCAAAACTTAAAAAAAGCTGAAAGGAAATCATTTTGACAGTGACGTAGATGTCAAACGGGGTTGTGATAACTGGTTTAGTTCGAAAAATAGGTTACTTTATTCTGTAGGTCTTTTCAAGATCACGCAGAGATGGCAGAAATGTATAATTTCAGGTGGTGGCTACATTTTGAAGAAATAAGCACTGTGCCAAATTTCAACTTTCTCCTCCAACTCCTTCATGGGCAGGGTAAAGACTTATGACATGCCCCCTTGTATATGCTCAATATGCTTCTCACACACCAATATACGCCCATGTCAAATTTATTTTTTAATTACGTTCATTTGTTTAAAAGTTGTAAGACAAAACCAGGAACAGATAGCGAGCTTGACACTGTATAACACTTCATTTTAAAAGATATCTTTTTTGTACAATGATTTTATTAAACGTCCATGTTTCACAATCGTAGATGCGCACTGTGAAAATATATGCCCTAATCAGTTGATACTTCTTCTTTCTGCAGCCCTACCACACATTTCTCATCTACATCAGTTTTGGTGTGGTAGTTGCAACTCTGCCGTTGCTTTCTACCGAACAGTCCCGACTGTTGTTTATAGAGAATCCTGAAAACTAGATTTCTTTCACATCTGTTATTTGCACATTATCTATGACAATTATTTATTTGTTCACTACGTTGTCTGGTATCTTCGTTCATCCTCAGATCAAGGTTCCGGTTTCTCTTACAAAGGACACCGTTGTTTGTAAGGCTGTTTCATCTCCATACAGCTTCTGTCTCATATCTGTCTCACGAGGGCAGTATTGTTATCTCTTTACCTGCGTAAGCATGCGGCTTTGCAGGATGTGTTCCACGATCATGATATGCTCCCCACATGGGTACCTGTCATCTGTCCCAATCGTCAATTTGTTGTAAAGATGACTCTTAGGTCTGTTATGCCAAGTTCTTAGTCTGAAGATGATGACTTGCTCTTCTCTAGTTACGTTATAGTAGCTGTCTTCCTTTCGGAAGTCGGGGTGTTGATCAGCACATTTTACCATGAAGTTGGCTTTAATTATTATCTTGGCCTCATTATATGTGATACTCAGGTCTGTTTGTGGGAATGCTCCTCCACTCTTTGCTAGTTTGTCTGCATCTTCATTCTCTTCAATATTGCAGTGGGATGGGATCCACTGTATGACCAACCTTGGGTGTTCTGCTGAGAGCTGTGTCAGGGAGAACATACATTGCTCGAGATCTTCATCTTTGTGTTTTGTCTGATATGATCACTGTAGATCACAATGGTGTTTTAGGGAAACCTATATTGTCCATGATGCTCCATAGCTGCAGATGTTGAACCCATTTGAATCTGAGTTGCTGCATAGACAGTTGTTGCTTCAGCTCTAATTGGCAGAGGTATCTCCTGCAGGTATGAACTGATTGTGTACGTCGTCGTAGGAGTGTGCGATGTAGATTCCACTACCTCCCCTTTTTGCGCTCTCCTTGACCGATCCGTATGTGTATACACGTGTCTAGGAGTTGCAAGGGTATTGTCTCGTGAGCTCCTGCTTAACGTGGTTTTTTTGTTGTTGTAATGTTGCTGACTGCTAACTTGTCTTTGTTAAACCTGGAACCTCCTAGATTATTTTGCAGCGATCCTGGCTCCGTATGGAATAAGTGCTTCGTACTATTATATTTGGGTTTCAAAAAAGTTGGCCTGTGGTGGGGAACTCATCGTCAAATGGCAAGTGGGGAATGTCAAGTGAGGAATGTCAAGTGGAGAACTCATCATCAAATGTCATCCAAGAACGACGAATACCAACAAACAAGCAGCTACTCTGACTCAGACTTGGAGCAGTCTCATCTCGGATGTAGATCAAATTCGAGACTGGTCTGTGAAATGGCAAATGGAGTTTAATATAGATAAACGTATAGTAATCTGCATGGGCAGATCCAATATGGAACATAATTACAGAATGGGCGAGAACAATATTAGAATGATAGATAAGAAAAGGGACCTAGGGGTTATAATAGAGCATTAGGAAAAATTAATGAGCAGGTCCAGGTAGCAGTGAATAAGGCAAATGTAAGGTATGATTTTAAAAAATATTAAACATAGGAGTAAGGAGGTTATTGTGAAACTGTATAACGCATTAGTTATACCTAGATTGGAGTACTGTATACAGGTGTGGAGTCCTTATCGTACAGGAAATGTAAACATGTTGGAAAGAATACAAAGAAGAGAGACAAAACTGATAGTAGGATTCCAGAATTATTGTTATGTGGAAAGACTCAGAAAAAACCGGCCTACAGTGTCTAGAAAAGAGAAGAATTCGATGTGACTTAATACAGGTTTATAAGATAATCACAGGAAAGGTTAAATTAGACTATAACGTTTTTCAAAATACAACCACCAACGAGAACAAGAGGGCACAGATATAAATTAACTAAAGAAAGGTCCACATTGGATAGCAGAAAATATTTCTTTAGTCAGAGAGTGGTGAATGCTTGGAATGTATTACTCCAGGAGGTGGTGGAGGTAGAGACAGTTTAAGAATAGATTGGATGTGTATATGTTTAAAAGCAGTGTAATGCAAATGTGACTGTTTGTCTACAGACTCTGATGAATCGTATAAACCAGCATAAAAACGTTAAGTTAAGTTAAGTTAAGTCTACCTTATTCTTGAAAAGCCAACATGTGATAACCACAGTCAAGCTAACACAATACGCCAAATATTGCTAGAATAACAGAGACATGAACAACAGAGACTGCACCTGATTTTCTACATAAAAAGCTTAAATATTGTAGGCTTACGTTTAAAGATAGAGCACTGGTTAGTGCACTGACTTCCGAGCCAAGCGATCAGGGTGAAATCTCCAGTAGGTGCGTGTTTTTTTTTACCGATTGCAAACTGAATCCTGTGGTGGACCCATCCTCAGAAGTTTGGTACCAGAGCGATCTGGGGAGTAAAGTAGGCCGACGTGATACAAATCACATCACCCATTATGTGCAGTGGGTCCCCAAATAATATGGTGCTAACACCATAGTTTCCCTACGCCGCATCGCGTAAAACGGGATCTTTACTTTTTGCTGTACTTACATTCAGCTAGTGTGAAATGACTTGGCAAAACATGATAAATTCGGAAATAAAATAGTTCATCTTCAAAGCAAAGACGATAGTATAATACACACACGCATATACACACAAACGCACACACACATACACAAACACACACACACACACGGCACAAATAGACACACAAATAAATTAACAAATTCTACAAACGCATAACAAATACAAAATGATGTAATAGGGGATCAAGGTCGACATTTATCTTTTAAAATGGGAGCCACTAGTATAATTTTAGAGTGATGTTGACATGTCTGTATGTTAGAAATTGTTATTAATACGAATATATACTGATACCACTAGTAATGCTAATATTACTACTGCTACTACTTCTACTACTACTACTACTACTACTACTACTACTACAATAATACTTACAAATACTGACACGTTAACACATAATGTCTTCATATATCTACACTGACACACACACACACACACACACACACACGGATTAACACATACACGTACACACATCCCCGTATATATATCAATTTTGTTTAGTTGCCCATCGAAAGAAAAAATGGCAGTATCGTCAGAATTGTTGTCTGGAATGTCCGAAGCTGAGATGTGGAGATATGAAGAACAACCAAGGCCATACAACAAAGACTACAGACCTTCGTTAACGATGCCTACAAATGATAACCGACACAAAGTGGCAGAACATTGTGAAAAATTAAGACCTATGGGAAAGAAGCCGACAAGATCCACTGAAACAACTAATTAAATGAAGTAAATGAGGCTGGATAGGACACACGCTACGGAAGGCAGACTCTTACATGAAATCCTCAAGGAAAGAGAGAGAGAGAGAGAGAGAGAGAGAGAGAGAGAGAGAGAGGTAGAGCCAAAAATACATGAAGAAGATAATGTGAGAAGAAACTAAGATTAAATGATTACACCTGCACAGAAAGAGCAGACCAGGGTCATGTATGCTAGCGGGATATTGTCGTTGGCCAATGCATCAAGAGGAGCGACGGGCTTCGATTGGTTGAATTATATCCGCAGCTGTCCCTTGTGAAGTATTTTTATTTAAGTAAGGATAAGTTGTTCTATTTGTTAATCATCCTCTCTCTCCCTCTCACTCTCTCTCTCTCCCTGTCGTCCTGCTGAACCATCTAGGTTCAACGATATGATGTAAGAAAACGATTAAATGAATGACCTTGGCATTCTGATTGCCGAACGGCATTGTGAAACTATGGACCGTTTCCCGCATCATTCCTATCATCAATCCAGGTCTGAGTCCGATGTCACTCCGTGACTACTTCTTATGTCACCTCACTACCGGTTCTGATATAACTTCACGGCTGGTTCTGACATCACCTGGCGTCTGTTTCCAATAGTGCTCTGCAACCCGTTTAAACTTCACCTGCGTCTGGTCCTGAAATCACTCCGCGACCCGCTCTAATAACATTACTTGTCTGGTACCGATATCACTCCGCGACTCGTTCTAATAGCATTCTTTGTCTGGTTCTGATATCACTCCGCGACCCGTTCTATTAACATTCCTTGTCTGGTTCTGATATCACTCCGCGACCCGTTCTATTAACATTCCTTGTCTGGTTCTGATATTACTCTGCAGCCTGTTCTAACATCATCTTGCGACTGGTTCTGCTATCACTCTGCAACCCGTTCTAATAACATTCCTTGTCTGGTTCTGATATCACTCCGCGACCCGTTCTAATAACATTTCTTGTCTGGTTCTGATATCACTCAGGGAACAGTTCTAATAACATTTCTAGTCTGGTTCTATCACTCCGAACCCGTTTTAATAACATTCTTTGTCTGGTTCTGATATCACTCTGCGACCCGTTCTAATAACATTCCTTGTCTGGTTCTCATATCACTCCAAGATCCGTTCTAATAACATTCCTTGCCTGGTTCTGATATCACTCCGTGACCCGTTCTAATAACATTCCTTGCCTGGTTCTGATATCACTCCGTGACCCGTTCTAATAACATGCTTTGTCTGGTTCTGATATAACTCCGCCACCCGTTCTAATAACATTTCTTGTCTGGTTCTGATATCACTCCACGACCTGTTCTAACATCATCTTGCGACTAGTTCTGATATCATTTTGCAACCCGTTCTAACAACATTCCTTGTCTGGTTCTGATATCACTCTGCAGCCTGTTCTGACATCTTCTTGCAACTGGTTCTGATATCACTCTGCAGCCTTTTCTAACATCATCTTGCAACTGGTTCTGATATCACTCTGCATCCCATTCTAACATCACCCCGAGTCTGATTCTGATTCATTCTGCAACTCGTCCAAGCATCACCACGCTTCTGGTTCTGATATCAATTCGGAATTCTAACGTCACTCTATGACTGGTTCCAATGTCACTCTGAGACCGCTTCCGACGTCACCTCGCATTCTGCCAACTGTTCTTATGATACTTCGCAATGAGATATGATGTCACTTTGAGACCAATTCTACTATTCCTCGCGACCGGTTCTTATATCACCCTGAGACCGGTTCTGATATCACCCTGCACTGGTTTTAGTTTCACCTTCTGATCGGTTCTTATATCGGATGTTAGCTCTGATCTCACACAAGGACCGATTCTAACGACACTTCATGACTAGTTCCTACGACACTCCGTCCTGTCACTCGGGGCGGACAATACGACTCCCTATCACACCCCATTAGTTCGCCTCTGCTCAGTATTTGTCACATCAGCTCAGTTGCCAAATTACAGCCTGTCAACTGTTTTATAATTTAGCTACGAAAGTCTTCTCGGTGGTCGGTTTTACACGTAGGATGGCAACATATAGAAGAGAGTGAGTGATAGAGAGAATGGGAAGAGAGAAAAAGTGCGAATCAGGAATATAAATAAAGCAGAAAAGAAAGAGATAGAGAATGGATGGGAGAGAGAAAGAAAGGAAGGTGTAACGATATAGGGAGATATATAGACAGAAATAGAATTAGATAGGGCTTATATATATATGTATGTATATATATATATATATATATATATATATATATATATATATGAAAGGGACTTGTCATAAGTCTTTACCTTGACCATGAAGGAGTAGGAGGAGTAATTTGAGATTTTGCCCAGTCCTTATTCCCTCTCAGTGTAGCCACCACTGAATGTATCATTTCTGCCATCTGTGCGTGACCTTGAAAAGACCTTCAGAATAAAGTAACCTATTTTTTCGAACTAAATGAGTTATCACAAGCCAGTGTGACATCTTCGTCACTGTCAAAATGATTTCCTTTCAGCTGCTTTTTTTTTAAGTTTTAGGAAAAGAAAAAAGTCTGATGGAGCTAAATCCGAAGAATATGGGGGGGTGTGGAAGAATTTCAACATTCAAATCGTTGGCTGTTTGCAGCACAAGCCTTGCTTTATGGGAGGGCGCTTTGTCTTGAAGCAAAGGCAGAATTTGAGTTCACGCTATCCCTCGTTTTCTGGTCAGTCTTTCTTAGTTTGGTAAGGATTTCTGCATAATATTGCCATTAACCGTGTTGCCATGAGGCAGGTAATCTTTCAATATGACACCCTTTGACGTACCAAAAAATAGTCAGCATCACTTTTCTTGCAGATTTCTTGACATGTATTGGTGAGCCTGGGCTTTTCTAGTGCAGGCTGGAAATGTTGGATTATGTGTCATAATGGTGAACCAAAGTCTTATCTACTGTCACCATGGTCGGCAACATGTTTTTTTAACCAACACATTTTGAACAATACCAACACATTTTGAACAATTGGCCACAGCAATCAACCCTTGTTTGTCTCTTCACATGTCAGCAGACGCGGGACCCAGCGGGTACACACTTTTCTCATGTTCAATCTGTTGTGTAAAATTCTAAAAACTGTACCTTTATTAAGTTTTGCTGACCTAGATATCTCTGCAATTGTCATTCTCCTATCCTGGTCAATGATTTTCTTCACTTTTGCAGCATTTTCATCGCTGCATTCCGATGATGGTCTTCTGATCTAAACATTGTAACGACCACACTTAAACTGCATGCACCAGTTTATCACAAAAGCATACTAAGGATAGAACTCCTCAAACACTAATTCCATCTCCCTGTGTATTTCTGTACGTGTTTTTCCCTGCAACATCAAGAATTTTATCACAGCTCTGGTCTCTGATTTCTCCATTGTTCTGACAAACCGTTAGAGTACAGATCCGGTCAATAAGATGTGTTGCGCCATGCACCATACCGGGTAAACGCATCGAGGAGGGAAATTCATACTTCTCTAGTCCAGTGCAAATTGAATGCGCTACATATGTGCCAAATTTCAACTTTTTCCTCCTACTCCTTCATAGTCAGGGTTGAGACTTATGACAAGCCTTGTGTATATATATGTATTGTATATATATATATATATTATATATATATATATATATATATATTATGTGTGTACGCGCATGTGTGTCGTATTTGCGTGTGTGTGGGGGAGGGGGGGGGGGGGAATCGTTGTGATGAGTGAGGTCAATTGCTGATAGAACGCATCATTGGAGTCACTATTGGTGCCAAGTGTAGGAGCATATACGCTGATCAGATTAACTGTGTCATTGGATGTTTGGAGACGAAGAGATAATAACCGCTCTGTGCTCTTGGCACACTCTTACATGCTCTAGGCAAATCTCTATCGATCCTAGAAGAGAGTTTTTAAAGGCAAAGCCGATTATATGCTCTCTGACGTCCTCTACTCCTTTCCTTTACCAGAAGAACGTGCAGTCCTTTTCCATGAGAAACCCAGACTTGGCCAGACGCGTTTCTTAGAGGGTGACGATGTTGACTCGAGTTCCTAGTCTATAATTGAGGTTTTGAGAACATCTTAGCATTTACTACCTCAGATATTTCTGTAAGCCACCTTTTTCGTGGGCAGCCTTTGGCTTTGAATCCGTTGTAACTAAATAGCATTGCTTGGTGGGGAGAGGAGGGGGGTGGGGGGGGGGGGGGGTCTGTGCTGTGTGGTGGTAGGCTTGTTACATGGCCAAACCATTTTAGTCGCTGTCTTTTGATGTAGACTAATACTGGTGTTGTTCCCACTAGTCTCCTAATGTGATCGTATCTGATCATGTCTTTCCTTGTTATGCATAATATTGTTCGCAGGCATTTCATTTCTGTTGTTACGATTTATCGTTGTTTATTTGACATTAGTGTCAAGTTTTGACATTGGTAGCAAAGTGTCGGGGCGAAAATCGGGTTGTATAAAGTTCTTTTGGAAATTATTGTCACATTCTTGCAATTAAATATAGGAGTTAATTGTCCAATCAACGTATTTGCTTTTTTGTATCGTCGTTGGATTGCCGCCTTAATTCTTCCGTTTGCTGCTAACGTACTCCTTAAGTTTGTGAAATCTTTCACCTGTTTGATTTGCTGTTTTTCAATTGCGATATTAATGACCTTGATAATTGGCTCAGCATACAACTTCCAGGAGCTGGTTGATACTTGATTTATGTTTTCTCCGAGATTGGAAACAGACTTCTGTTGCTATTACATAATCATCCGCATCGGGTTAATTAGCTATGTCTTAACTACATGTACAATGGAAAGATTGTCAACTGCCTGTAGGAGGGAAAGATTGTCAACTGCCTGTAGGAGGGAAAGATTGTCAACTGCCTGTAGGAGGGAAAGATTGTCAATGCCGGTAGGAGGGAACGATTGTCAACTGCCTATAGGATTGAAAGATTGTATACTGCCTGTAGGTGAGAAAGATTGTCAACTGCCTATAGGAGGGAAAGATTGTCAACTGCCGGTAGGAGGGAAAGATTGTCAACTGCCGGTAGGAGGGAAAGATTGTATACTGCCTGTAGGAGGGAAAGATTGTCAACTGCCTATAGGATTGAAAGATTGTATACTGCCTGTAGGTGAGAAAGATTGTCAACTGCCTATAGGAGGGAAAGATTGTCAACTGCCGGTAGGAGGGAAAGATTGTCAACTGCCGGTAGGAGGGAAAGATTGTATACTGCCTGTAGGAGGGAAAGATTGTCAACTGCCTATAGGATTGAAAGATTGTATACTGCCGATAGGAGGGAAAGATTGTCAATGCCTGTAGGAGGGAAAGATTGTCAACTGCCTATAGGATTGAAAGATTGTATACTGCCGATAGGAGGGAAAGATTGTCAACTGCCTGTAGGAGGGAAAGATTGTCAACTGCCTGTAGCAGGGAAAGATTGAATACTGCCTGTAGGAGGGAAAGATTCTTAACTGCCAGTACAAGGGAAAGATTCTTAACTGCGCCTATAAGGTACAGTTCGTAATGCATGCTTAACAGTTTGTAGGAATGTCCCACCCTAGAGAACTTGCAGCTATAACTCTCCTTAAGTTAACGTCTTTTACTGATTTAGAAGACTCTGCAGTGTATGTATACAACCAGGTTCTTGGAGAGTGATTTTTACCGATATACGAATCCATCTTAATAGTCTCAACCACTAGGGCAAATTAGACCCGCAGTCCCAAAAACGATGCCTATTACCAGATGAACCGAAGAGAGCAGGTCGTTGTCTTCAGACTTCGCACCGGCCACAACAGACTGAGGTACCACCTATTCAACAAATTGAAGATAGGGTGTACCGACGAATGCCCGTGCGGTACTGGTAAAATGACCGCTGAACATCTGCTGCAGAACTGCCCGACATACGAGGATCAGAGAGAGCAGATGTGGCCATTACCAGTGGAACTGCAAGACAAGCTCTATGGCGGTGGCGAGAGCCTCAGGATGACCGCCGCTTTTTTCGAAAAAAATTATGGTTACTGTCTGACTGCGTACGCAGAAGAAGAAGAAGAAGACCCGCAGCCTGTTAGGTGCCATCTATGCTGTTCTTAACAAACTACCTAACCATGGCCGGTGTTATGTCATGTCACACAGTTAGTTACCTCTTATGACATGCTCTCTGTGGGGCAGTGGTGCTACAAAGACCACTTGGATCTTGCATCTTTCTAACGATGTTTGCATCTAAGCATAGAGCTCAGCTACAAATCAATTAAAGAAAGGTCCAGATTAGATATTAGGAAATATGTTTTTAGTCAATGCTTGGAATGTACTGCCACAGGAAATAATGGAGACAGCGTCAAGTTAATGTATTTAAGAATTGATTTGGTGCACGTAGTTATTTTTAAATTATGTGGAGAAGAAGAAACGTTAAGTCATGTCTGACTATAGAATGATGCAAGAGTAGCAACTCTCTACTAAGTTTTAGACTTTCTCTGCCTAGCGGCTTTGCAAAAGCTCCTTTTCACCCAGTCTAGTGTGGCTCTTCACATGACATCTTAATTTGGATCGGTTTGCAGCTATGTCTTCCCAAGATGTCAGATTCATATCTAGTGCCTTCATGTACCGCTCACAAGCATCTTTGAACCTCAACTGCGGTCGGTCAACCGTTCTTTGACCACATGCCAGTTGTCCGTAGAGAATATCTTTTAGGATGCGACCATCCTCCGTATGGACATTGTCAAACTACAAAACATAAAAAGTATGTGAACTTTTGTCTAGATCTATAGACCTGTTTAATGTCTTTTACATAAAAATCAATAAAAAGGCAAACAAAATAATCTAAACAGTTCCTATTGTGTGCCATATTGATGCAGGCATTTGATAGATATCAGATTGTAAAACAGAACATATATGTAAACTCTTCTATAGATCTAAAGACTTTTTACATTTCTGTGACAATTAAATCAATAAAATTAAGAAAATAGATTAATTACAATTCATAACTTAGTCTTTATACTGGTTTAGAAGGTTCTGCATAGTCTGTACACAACCAGTTTCTTTACATTCACTTGATCTAAAAATACCTACGTGCATTCAATCTATTATTGAATGCATTAATTGACCCTGCATCCACTATTTCCTGTGGCAATGCATTCCAAACATTCACCATTCTCTAACTAAAAAAATATTTCCTGGTATCCAATCTGCACCTTTCTTTAATTAATTTGTGGCTGTGCCCTCTTGTTCTTGTTGGTATTTTGACAAATATTTTTATATTTTAATTTATCCTTTTCGTTGATTATCTCATAAACCTGTATTAAATCTAATTTCTAGACTTCTGGAGGATGGTTTTTCTGAGTCTTTCATCATAACTATAACTCTGGAATCCCACTGTCAGTATTGTCACTTTCTTTGTATCCTTTTCAGCATGTTTATATAACCCTCTCTGATAAGTACTCCCCACCTGTACATAATAAAGACCTTTTAAATTTATGTGACAATTAAATCACTAAAATGAAGAAATAAAAATAAATTACAATTCATAAACAATATGTTTTCATATGTTATAAAAGACACAAAACTGCAATCACAACAGATCTTTTAAATCTGCTGTAGGTCTATAGACCTGTTCAATCTTTGAAACATTGAATAAAAAAACACCAAGAACAAGATATAAAAAAGAACACTCAAAAAGAATACAAAATCCACAAATTAACATCATTTGATGAATCTATCTTCTTCTGTTGTGCTACTGCTCCTGTCTTACGACATCGCAGAAAGGAGATAAGCGTAGATTTTTGGTTTGCAATAGGTGGGAGGATTGTGTAGTTGACATGTTGAACTTTTGGAGTGTTTCCTTGATCCCCTTTATCCAATGTCGCCGTGGCCGACCTCTTGCTCAAGAACCTGATACCTTCATGTAGTATGATTTAGCTGCAGGCTGTTCATAATGCATTATTGTCAAATGGCAAAACCACTTTACTTTCTGTGTTTCAATATAGTAGTCAACCGGTGTACCCGACCTAAGCGTACTGTTACGGATTCTGTCTTGAATTGGTTTCCCTGCTGCACTCCTTACTCAGCTGCATCAATAATGATCTCATATGAAAGATTTCAAACTACAAACATAACCTTGTACTTTGTGCTACATATTCAGACATGTTTAATGCCTTCTGTATTTAAAAATCAAGAAGAAAACAAATAAATTAAATTATAATTTCAAGAATGTTAATTTTGTGCCACATCAATAATGCTGGCATACTTAAGATCACAAATTGCATAATAAAATATATCTGTGAATTCTTCTCTAAATGTATAGAATAAGTTAATTTGTATAGCATTCAAATCAATTTTTGTTGAATAGTAATTAATATTCAAGAATTAACAATTTTGTAGATATTTATATTAACTTACCTTAACGTCTCCATACTGGTTGAGAAGACTGCATGGTCTGTTTACAACCAGTTTCTTTCACTTCCCTAAATCTAAAAATAATTATGCACATCCAATTTATTCTTGAATGCATTAATTGACCATGCCTTCACTACTTCCTGTCGCAATGCATTCCAAGCATTCACCACTCTCTGACTAAAAAAATATTTCCTAATATCTAATCTGGAACTTTCTTTAGTTAATTTGTAGCTATGCCCTCTTGATCTAGTAGGTGGTTGTATTTTTGAAAACACTTTCTATAGTCTAATTTATCCTTTCCTTTGATTATCTTATAAACCTGTATTAAATCAAATTGAATTCTTCTCTTGTCTAGACACTGTAGGCCGGTTTTTTTCTGAGTCTTTCCACATAACAATAATTATGGAATCCCACTATCAGTTTTGTCGCTCTTTTTTTGTATTCCTTTCCAGCGCATTCATATTCTCTCTATGATAAGGACTTCACACTTGAATACAGTACTGCAATCTGCTTCTAATTATTGCTGACATTAGAGAGATAACAAACTGCAATCATAACAGATGTGTGAATTCTTCCCTAAATCTAAAGACCGGTATTATGTAATATCCAAACACATTAAAAAGAACATGCAGAATAAAGAAACACAAATTAAAAAAACATAACAATTAATATTTATGAGCCACACCAATAATGCTGACAAAGAAATGATATCAAACATTTAAATTCTTCTCTGTATGCAAGTGAAAGCTCTATGAGAGCACTAAAATTGGAGAGAGTCTCATCATCAGAGATAGACTTCTCTGACCTCCTTCCCCTCACCCGCACGAATAAGTGATTAAGTGTTTTGACCTGTCAGCTTTTGATGTTATGCATGTAATGGCGGTGGGGGAGTGGTTTATATATATATATATATATACATATATATATATATATATATATATATATATATATTAATATATATATATATATATATATGTATATATTAATATATATATATATGTATATATATATATATATATATATAAATGTATGTATATATATATATATATATATATATATATATATATATATATATATATATAGAGAGAGAGAGAGAGAGAGAGAGAGAGAGAGAGATGCCAATAATACAACAATAGAAGCAGTGTAGAAACAACAATAACACAACATCCAACAAATATCAACAACTATAAAATACATGAGAGGCTCAGTTGTCTCTAGGTAAGGTGTTTGCCATCGGGTGCCAGAAGTCGCGTGTTCGAATAACGGTGGGGGCCGTGGATTTATTACGTGGATCTTCTGGTAAAAATTCCCCTGACCTCTGGGTAGTGAGATCGGACTCCCGTGTTCAGTGTCGAGCACGTTAAAAATCCCTCGGCAGTTAAAAATCGAAAAGCGCAGTCTTAACAGCCACTGCCCGGACAAAATTCCAGTAAAAAATCTACCAAAGTTATTTGTACCTTTCCCCATGTGATTTGTTAAGAGCAGCTATAGACTGCACCTAACTGGCTGTGGGTCTACTTAGCTCTAGTGTTTGAGTCTATTAAGATGGACTTGCACATCGGTAAAAACTACGTTCCAGGAAATTGGTTGTATACAGACTCTGTGGAGTCTTCTAAGCCTGTATAAATACATTAAGTTAATTTAATCTGACTGGCGGTTGATGGCAAGTTATTAGTTATCAAGTATTTGATATCTCGAAGTATATGGTTATAGAAGAATTTGAGTGTGTTTGGTTGCATGTTCTTTTTTGTGTACATGTGTGATTGCAAGTGATGTCTTGAATGTTTGTAACAGTCAGTGTCCCATAGCTATTTCAAAATAGACTTTGATTTGTATGTTCGTGTGTTTTATAGTGGAGTGTGTTACACCTGCCCCTCTATCTAGGGACTTTGACTTCATCTAACCTTTGCTGTCCCATCTTACTTCCTGCTGGGGTTGAGACCTAACCTTTGGCAAGATTACTGGTTATAACAAAGTCCACCACCCCAAGGTAGTCTGAGAACAAGACATAACAGATTAAATAGCCACTTACACTGACTAAAACTGACCCCATTACCCAAATGTATGTGTGGAAAACCAACACAGACAGATATGCTAAACCAATCATCGTTTGGCTATATTTGAACAGGTAGCCCGTCCACCAACTCTTAAATCAGAAGAAGGCAGTTAAGGATTGGAAACAACGCTCTCCATGGGGATTTGAGACGCTAGTCCAGTCGGGCACAACATTATGACCAGGACATTACATCAGGGCCATGCACAATACACTGACCAAGACTACAATCTCTCTTCCATGTAGTGTTCCCTGGAAACAGGTTGTTTTTAAGGCAGCATGACTGACAAGATGTGGATCGATGTAATCCCCGTGGTAGTGAACACCACGCAGATGAAGATAAGCATAGCACAACCGCTTGGAGGGCCGCAGTCCTCCTTCATCAGCATGCTCGGAAAGTGAGGAAAGCTACTACAACCTGCCACTTAACGTGCTTTTTAGAGCTCAGAAAAGAGTAAACTTACTCATTGTGGGCATTAAACAACAACACCCCTCTTCACATAATAGAGCCTTCCCAACAACCATCCATGCACCACCTGGTTCAGTCAAATCAACAAAACAACATCCTCATTGCATGCAGCCTGGGATTCAGCCACTAATCGTGTTCATGAACGGATGGTACGACATGCCCTAGTAATATAAGTATGCTACCTACATACTTTGTAAATGTGTAATTTCTTTGGCAATATTTTTATTGATTTGATTTTGTTTTGTATACCTGATTATGTAGCTGTTCTTTTTTCGTCTTTTTAAAATAGTGTGTAGCCTAGTCGACATTGAGCTTGCTTATTAAGACTGGAATTACAGCATGTCGGAGTTCGAAATCACAGACGGGCAGAAACAAATCTGGGCGTAGTTCGTTCCGGGTACAATCGCTTCTCCAATCAACCCAGCTGATGTATGAGTTGGGGAAGGTATAAACAGTATAGAAGGGAACTGGCCACCCCGCCTCCCATAGGCTATGGATTAGTTAATGAAGAGTTATCTTCATCCCCGATGGCAATTGTTCCAATGGGACTGACCTTTACCTTTAAAATAGCATGAAAAAGAAATTAAATTCGATTTAGCTGTTTAAACAAACAAACACTGAGGTACAACATACGAAAAAACAGCTACACCATCAAGATGATAAACATGCTTTGATATAACCAAAAGGACTCAGGCTGTGGTTGAACGTGTTGTGCCTCATCATAATAATATAATAAATAACTAACAACAAAAGAAAGATTGAAAAGTCTTGATTTAGGACTTCTCACGTCACATTATTCTCGGCGTCAGTCCGGCAGATGTGCCATTTGTGAGGAAGCCAACAATATTTCTGTCTGAGTCCCGATCTTTTGCAGTGCTGTACCAATGCGGGCCTAGGTCTTTGGTTTGTACATCTCGCCATCGCATAGGTGAGCGACACTGTGGACATGTACAGGCATATGGCTACCAAAACTTTGTTCTGCGTGTCCATCTGTTGTCAGACATGCGTACAACATGCCCAGCCCAATGATATTTGCGTGATATCGCTGCTTTCACAAAGCCCTGAAATAAAGTTTGATGTTAAATTTCCCCGTTTCTGATCTTATCCCATGTCTAAATTTGTTTTCTCTCTAATGGTAATAATAATGTAGAAAACAAACAAAGCCTGTGAGTACATCTGTACCTCAAAAAATTAGAAGCAATCCAAACAGTGAAGCACCTTGTCCACCAATAATGCAACAGAACAAAACAATTAACAGTAATACAATAACAAAAACAATGTGTAAAATGGTTGAACAATAATACAAATGTAATAAGGTCTATCTGTTAGATTGGAGAGATAAAGTCATTGCTGTGTTGAACAGCAATACAAATGTAATGGGTCTTATCTGTTGGATTTAGACGTAAGGTCATTGGTATATTGAACAATAAATCCAATGTAATGGGGCTTATCTGAGGCAAGGTCATCACTGAACAAGGCAGGTCTACATAATAACAAACTGAAGTATGAGAATGAAGCATGAGATAGATATTTGAGGTAGTTGGGTCAGAGGTTTGAGGTGGTTAGGTCAGAGGTTTGAGGTGGTTAGGTCAGAGGATTGAGATGGTTAGGTCAGAGGATTGAGATGGTTAGGTCAGAGGATTGAGATGGTTAGGACAGAGGTTTGAGATGGTTAGGTCAGAGGATTGAAATGGTTAGGTCAGAGGTTTGATGTAGTTAGGTCAGAGGTTTGACGTGGTTAGGTCAAAGGTTTGAGGTGGTTAGGTCAGAGGATTGAGATGGTTAGGTCAGAGGATTGAGATGGTTAGGACAGAGGTTTGAGATGGTTAGGTCAGAGGATTGAAATGGTTAGGTCAGAGGTTTGACATGGTTAGGTCAGAGGTTTGAGGTGGTTAGGTCAGAGGTTTGACGTGGTTAGGTCAGAGGTTTGAGGTGGTTAGGTCAGAGGTTTGACGTGGTTAGGCCAGAGGTGGTTAGGTCAGAGGATTGAGTGGAATGGGGCATAAGAGAGTATGGAGCAGAAGTGCTTGCAACCAACGAGCTGCAGGGACTATCATCAGTATCCAAACCTGTTGCCATTTCCTGGGAGATTCCTGTGAGCATGCCCAGAGTGCAGTGAAGTAGATTCTTAACAGAACAGAACAGGTATATACAAATGGCTCAACAATAAATGCAACGGAGAATGGAGGTGGTAGCATCTTTATGAAACTAAATAACAACACTGAAGGAAGGTTTTCATTGGCAACCAGAGAATTTTCAGGTGACTTCAGAGCAGAGGTAAATCCCTTGAAAACTGTAAAAAAACACGTGATACTTTTCACTGTGGTGGCAGTGCTTGGATGTCGGAAAATATTCAGATCTCAAAGAACCCTGGGAAGTACTCTCTCAACTATGTTACTCTGAGTGGTGTGAAATAAAAAGTGGAGTGCTGCATGGCTCAGTTTTAGGATCAATGTTGTTCTTGATATATTTTAATGATTTGGAAATTGATATCGGATCCATGATTACAAAATTCGCAGATGACACAAAACTATGCAGTAGTGTCTCCTCGAAAGCAGAAGTGGATATATTGAGATCTGATTTAAATCAAATTCGAGAACGGTCAGGCAAATGGAATTTAATGTGGATAAATGTACAGTTATCCAGATGGATAGATACAATATGGAACATAATTACAGAATGGGAGAGAACAATATCAGAAGGGTAGAAAAGTAAAAAGACCAAACAGTTTTAATAGATCATACAGGTAAAGTGAGTGAGGTGAGGAAGTCCAGGTAGCAGTGAAAAAACACAAATGCAATGTTAGGTATGATAAAAAGAAATATTAAACATAGGAGCAAGGAAGTGAATGCAAATTATATAAAGCATTAGTTAGACCTAGATTGGAGTACTGTGTACAGGTGTGGAGTCCTTTTCGTAGAGGAGATATTAACATGCTGAAAAGGATACAAAATAGAACGCCAAAGTTGATAGTGGGATTCCAGAATGACAGTTACGAGAAAAGACTCCGAAAAAAAGGCCTACGGTGTCTAGAAAGGAGAAGAATTTGAGGTGACAATACAGGATTAAAAGATAATGAAAGAAATGGATAAATTAAACTATAAAAAGTTTTTCAAAATACAACCACCTACAAGAACAAGAGGGCATAGCTACAAATTAACTAAATAAAGCTCCAGATTAGATATTAGGAAATATTTTTTAGTCAGAGAGTGGTGAATGCTTGGAATGCATTTCCACAGGAAGTAGTGGAGGCAGAGACAATTAATGCATTTAAGAATAGATTGGATGTGCATAGCTTTTAGAGCAATGAAATGTAAAAGAAACTGGTTGTATACAGATGCTGCAGAGTCTTCTAAACCATTATAATGACGTCAAGTTAAGATTCAAGAAAGTGGTGATTCAGTGGATTCCTTCTCATTGCAACGTACCTGGCAATCAGGAGTTTGACATACAGGCAAGAGAAGGCAGAACGCTGTCTCAAACCAATATATGTATAACTTATGATGAGGCCAGAAGGTTTACCAGGTGCATATACAAGAACAAGTGGTTAGCGGAGCATAGAGGACGACAACAAAATATTACACTTTCTACAAGCTAAACAGGGCAAAACAGGCGGTGATTTTCAGACTCTGCACAGGGCACTAAAGGTTATAATACCATCTACAGAACAAGTTCAAATTAGGACATAGCAAAGGAATGTGTCTGCTTGAAATCATGGTAGTCAAACAGGCATGTTAATGTCTGCTGCCAGATAGCCGAAGGCTATTGGCTATCCGTAGTAGGTATTTTAAACTTCCTGTGGCTAACTAGGCCTGGGGGAAGGTACAAATAATTTAGGTAGATTTTTAACTTGAATTTTATCCAGGCAGCAGCTGTTAAGCCTACTCTTTTCGATTTCCAACTGCCAAGGAATTTTTACCGTGCTTGACACTGAACACAGAGTCCAATTATACTACCCAGAGATCAGGGGAATTTTTACCAAACGATCCAAGGAAAAAAATCTCGGTCTCCAACGTGTTTCGAACCCGTGACCTCCGGCGCCCAAGGCGAACACCTAACCTCGAGACCACTGATCCCCCTTGTGTGTGCAGCACTGATAAAATGACTGCTGAACATCTGCTGCAGAAGTATCCAACATACAAGTTACATAGAAGGCACATTTGGTCATTTCCTCTTCCAATCCAAGATAAACTCTATGGAGATATTGATGACCTCAAGTTTATGTCTGAAAGCATGCAGAGAAGAAGAAGAAATAGAAGAAAAAGAAGAAGACGAAGACAAAGAAGAAGAAGAAGAGAAATAAAAGAACAGGTGAAACCTCAATAGATCATTGTGTCAGACTCACAATCCTTGCCTCAGAAGGCATAGACTCACAATCCTTGCCTCAGAAGGCATAGACTCACAATCCTTGTTTCAGAATGCATAGACTCACAATCCTTGTTTCAGAATGCATAGACTCACAATCCTTGTTTCAGAATGCATAGACTCACAATCCTTGCTTCAGATGGCATAGACTCACAAATCCTTGCCTCATGTCCAGATTAGATATTAGGAAATATTTGTTTAGTCAGAGAGTGGTGTCTGCTTGGAATGCATTGCCAGGGAAGGTAGTGTAAGCAGGGACAGTTAATGCATTTAAGAATAAACTGGATGCGCATAGCTTTTAGAGCAAGGTGATGTAAATCTAACTGGTTGTATACAGACTCTGCAGGGACATCTAAACCAGTATTAAGACGTTTAGTTAAGTTAAGATGGCGTAGACTCAATCCTTGCTTTAGAAAGCGTAGACTCACAATCCTTGCTTCAGAAGGTATAGACTCACAATCCTTGCTTCAGAAGGCATAGACTCACAATCCTTGCTTCAGAAGGCATAGACTCACACTCCTTGCTTCAGAAGGCATAGACTCACAATCCTTGCTTCAGAAGGCATAGACTCACAATCCTTGCTTCAGAAGGTATAGACTCACAATCCTTGCTTCAGAAGGTATAGACTCACAATCCTTGCTTCAGAAGGCATAGACTCACACTCCTTGCTTCAGAAGGCATAGACTCACAATTCTTGCTTCAGAAGGCATAGACTCACAATCCTTGCTTCAGAAGGTATAGACTCACAATCCTTGCTTCAGAAGGTATAGACTCACAATCCTTGCTTCAGAAGGCATAGACTCACAATCCTTGCTTCAGAAGGCATAGACTCACAATCCTTGCTTCAGAATGCATAGACTCACAATCCTTGCTTCAGAAGGCATAGACTCACAATCCTTGCTTCAGAAGGCATAGACTCACAATCCTTGCTTCAGAAGGCATAGACTCACAATCCTTGCTTCAGAAGGCATAGACTCACAATCCTTGCTTCAGAAGGCATAGACTCACAATCCTTGCCTCAGGTCCAGATTAGATATTAGGATATTTTTTTTAGTCAGATAGTGGTGTCTGCTTGGAATGCATTGCCAGGGGAGGTAGTGGAACAGGGACAGTTAATGCATTTAAGAATAAACTGGATGCGCATAGCTTTTAGAGCAAGGTGATGTAAATGTAACTGGTTGTATACAGACTCTGCATGGTCTTCTAAACCAGTATAAAGACGTTTAGTTAAGTTAAGATGGCGTAGACTCACAATCCTTGCTTCAGAAGGTCTAAACTCACAATCCTTGCTTCAGAAGGCATAGAAGTGATGGCTACAATACCTATGACAGGTATTATTTTGGACTCACAATCCTTGCTACAGAAGGTACAAAAGGAATGGCAAAGATATGCAGTCAAAGAAACCTCAAGCCTTCACAGGCTTAGTGGAATTTCAAGGAAAAGGCAAAATGAAGTCTTAATATTTTATATTCTGTTCATAGAAAGTCTGAAGTTTTCTTTTTACTCCCTATTGTAGTATCCTGGTCATACTGAGGTTCATTGCAATCTACAACCTTAACTTAACTTCATTATACTGGTTTAGAAGGCTCTACAGAGTCTGTATACAACCAGTTTATTCCACTTCCCTGATACTAAAAATACTGTGAGCATCCAATCTATTTTGAATGCATTAACTGACTCTGCCTCTACTACATCCTGCGGCAATGCATTCCAAGAATTTACCACTCTCTGACTATAAAAATATTTCCTAATAACTTGATATTCCAATAATTCAACATTCTGACTGGTAGAATTTATATTCACGTGGTTAACAAGCATTTAAAATACTTGACTGAAAATTAATCAATACTCAACATACAGTGATCAAAGCCCAACTAAAATTAATCAATACCTGACTGAAATCAATCAATGCCTGACCGAAAGAAAATCAATGGTGTACAGAAATGAATCAATGATTGAATAAAATCAATCAATGCCTGAATGAAATCAACCAATGTCCAACTGAAATCATCCAATCAATGCTCAAATGAGATCAATAAATACCCGGCTGAAATCAATCAACACCCATATATTCCATGATGACACTGCAATTAATGAATTAGTAATTTACATTTGTTTGAAATTTGTCGTGAGTAGAACAGTGAGGGCAGTCTGAGATGATGTAGCAGCAATGTGTGTAAGCTATTAGCTACAAGAATCATCAGCACTCATACCATTTGTCATATATTGAGATAGACTGAGCACCTATAGGTCTACCCGGAGTGCAGGGATGATTAATTATGTATATCATAAAATAACAATTTTATTTGGAGACTGAGTGGTCTCGAGTTAAGACACCGACCTCGGATGCTGGAGGTCGCGGGTTCAAATCAAGGTGGAGACAGGGATTTTTTTCAAAGATATGGAGAAGAACAGAGCACATATCGGTAAAACTGTGTGCAGTGACGTTGGTTCTTCGACTAAACTAAACTACACTAATAAAATGGAAAGTAATACTGTAAAAGTACAAATGTGATGGTAATTTACTTATTCTCTTCATCATTTCATTACTGAATGTAAAGTGTAAAATTAGAAATTTAGTGCAACACAAAGTCGAAAAGTCAGAGGACCAACTGTAATATCTCAGTGTGGTCCAAGTGCAGTCCTGTGGGCCTAATATGTGCAAAGTAGACATTTGTGTAGCCCATGATCACATACAAATGTTTTTCTTTAATCATTTTTAATTAATATGTTTCAGTTTTAACTGCTATGTCAGACGAATAATAATTTTCTACTGCCCGCAGTCAACATCTGAACTGATTCGTCAGAAACAGCATGCCTGCAACACAATCTAATGAGATGTCAGTTATACTTGGCTTTACAATTAAAAAAATTGTTATCACGAAAGACACGTGACAGTTACATTTTTGGTTCAAATGGTCTTTTGGGGTTGAAGATTTTGGACCACCTGCATTGTCTGAATTTTTAAATTTAACTATAAAAAAAGTTCAAAATCTAGTCTTAACAATAATGCAACACATACACAGAAAATGCAACTAGACATATCTAAATAACACAGCAATAGCAGATATGGTGTACAATAAACTTAACAAATAATTTACAAAACAAGGCAAACAGTCATTCATTTTATTTTATGAATGTACTAAACCAATTAACCTAACAATGCAAAACATAGAAAGAAACTAGCTCAATGATTTATATAACTAACACAACAATAACAAAACAGTATGTCAAGTCAGGTTTAGCTAATACGCTGGCGATTTGAACAGTTTTAACCCCAGTGCCATAACTTTGACAATAACACTCAAATCCATATAATACCATTGTGAAAATAATCACTAATGAAGTGACAATAGGGGCATGTAGTGGCATGTGCCTTGAACGTGCCGCATGCCCACAGCAGACAGTAAAATGGTGGCATACATAGTTAAAGCAACGTCTTGTGATTGAATTCCTCATGGTGGAAGGTTGTGTGCCAATCAACATGCAACGAAGAAAGAATGACTGCGCTATATGGTGACGTCTGTGTGGGTGTCAGTACTATGAGGAGGTGGGTACGGACTGTGAAAGCTATATGGTGACGTCTGTGTGGGTGTCAGTACTGTCAGGAGGTGGGTACGGACTGTGAAAGCTATATGGTGACGTCTGTGTGGGTGTCAGTACTGTCAGGAGGTGGGCACGGACTGTGAAAGCTATATGGTGATGTCTGTGTGGGTGTCAGTACGTGGGCATGGACTGTGAAAGCTATATGGTGACGCCTGTGTGGGTGTCAGTACTGTCAGGAGGTGGGCACGGACTGTGAAAGGTGACAATCCAGCCACCACAAGCCTGCATGAAATGACTTGCAGCGGATGTCTGATCACAGCTGTGGATGCATTTGTGTGTGAACCGGGATGGCGACTATGTTTAAAAATAATGACACATCACCTAAATAACATCCCAAGTTTTATATGTACATCTTGCATATTAATGAAATGATCTCCTCAAATGCAAAACCTTTCAAATCGTCCTCGCAAAATCGAGGTTAAATCGATTAACATAACAATACAAAACAAGAAAGGCATTGATTTATCCAATGATGTATCTAAAATTAAACAATAGTAACAGATAAGGTGTGACAAGTAAAAGTAGTCCCGCTGCAGAGAGTGCTGTCAAGGGTGAAGTGTTAGAGACTTCATGGTGCTGAACAGTAGCTTTTCATGAGATGAGAATACCAGTTCCCCTCCTCACCCTACAACAAACATTTACAATTGGGTCAAATAGACTATGTAGACAACAGGATTCAAACCCAGTGCTTTCAACACTGGAAGTTAGCTCCCCACAACTCTGCTGCTCAGGCATTCTGTTGTAATTGACCTAAACAAAAAAACTTTTTTACAAAATAGCCCAAACAGTAATACAAATTTTTATATTGAATGTGGTGGCCCGATCTGATTAACGAAGCAATTGTATCACATCTCAAACTCTTGTCTGTTTCAATTTTCTAGCTGACTTTCTTCTATGCCACAATGTTAAGTATCCCATACCTTCAACATTATTGTTCACTTATATTTCTTCAATTCAACAATTAAACCTCCTGCCATTAAACCTTGAGACTGAGTGGTCTCGAGGTAAGACATCGACCTCGGATGCTGGAGGTTGCGGGTTCAAATCACGGTGAAAATGGGATCCTTTTCCCGTGAACTTTCTGGTATTTCCCTGAAGCTCATGGTAGTAGAGATCAGACCTCTGTGTGCAATGTTGCGCATGTTAAAAATTATATTGAGCTGTACTATCCAGATACTCAAGGGACTGTTGTAGCGCTGTGCTATCCAGGTTTAGCAGGACTGTGTCATCCGCGTAGACGAGGTCAGTGATGCACATTTGGTCAATAGTAATTCCATGGTGTGGCGAGCTGAGACAGTCTAGGAATCAGTCGACAGCCCGACAGAAGAGATCAGGAACAAGGCTACAGCTCTGTCTGACCCCCGTAGATGTTTAGAATCTTTCAGAGAAAGTGCTTCCGAGAGGGATTCTCGCACCGGTATTCGTATGCAGCGCTTTAATCAAGTCTAGAAGCGGAGCCTCGATGCCTTGCATGGCTTTCCACAGTTCCTTATACCAGATAACATTTGTGAAATTAAACAGGCACCAGTCAATTCAGTTATAGACGCATCAAAAACATATACAAGATAAGACACATTCAAATTGATTAGACAGGCAAAGAAATCCAGGAAAAAGAAATGTGAAGAATAAGCAGCACAGCGAGTCATTTCATAACAATTCTTCTGAGAATAATCATGCTTAAAACACGAACAAAATAAAAGCAGAATTGTCAGAAGAACAATGTGAACTTATCAAGATTGACAATGGATGAATAACACAATACATACAGTAGTGCCTGCCTATACAAACACTCCCTCATACGAACGTCCTCAATAATAACCATAACCCTTGCATACAGACTTGATTTCATTGTTATCAACATTTTCTGAGCATGGTTTTTAAACCAATTAGTGCCACATTTCAAGATTGACTGGTTGGTTGTTCCTGTAAGTGCATAGCATGTACACTGGACCTCTGAGTGTATCGTCCATTTCCAATAGGACTAGGTGCTGATCTCACCTACTTTGAGATCAGAAGATGTTAGAAACTTGCAGGATTAAAACACCCACCAAAGTTCCCTCTTTCGTTCATTTATTGAGAGGCGAGTGCCTTACCTTTCAGCTATAGCCACACTCCCCCACCCCCTGCCCCTTGAGAGACCTTTCAGCGGCTAGAGTGATCCGCAACCCCCTTCAAAAGACGAGTGCTTTATCTTTCTACCTTTGAGCAGCTATAGTGACCCCCGCCCAAGAGATGACTCCCTTATCTGTCAGCAGCTATAGTGGACCCCCACCATAAAGAGGCGAGTGCCTTACCTCACAGCAGTTATAGTGACCCCACCCCTTTAAGAGAAGAGTGTTTTACCTTTCTACATTTTAGCATCTATAATGACTCCCCATAAGAGAGTGCCCCTAACCTTTCAGCAGCTATAGTGACCCCCCCACAATGATGATATCAGAAGATGACACAATGATGATATCACAAGATGACACAATGATATCTGAAGTTGATACAAATATGATATCAGAAGATGATACAAAGATGACACAATGATGATATCAGAAGATGACACGATGATAACAGAATATGACACAAAGATGATACCATGATGACACAAAGATGATATCAGAAGATGACACAATGATCACAGGATAACAAAATGATCACAGCAAAAGATAACACAATGATCATAACAAAAGATAACACAATGATCACAGAAAATGATGACAAAATGATTACAGCACATGATACACGATAACACATTTATCACAGCAGAAGATGACACATTGATCCCAGCAAATTATGACACAATAATTACAGCACACAATAACACAATGATTTCAGCACAAGATGCCACAATGATTACGGCACACAATAACACAATGATTACAGCACACAATAACAATGATTTCAGCACAAGATGCCACAATGATTACAGCACACAATAACAATGATTTCAGCACATGATGCCACAATGATTATGGCACACAATAACACAATGATTACTGCACACAATAACACAATGATTGCTGCACACAATAACACAATGATTACAGCACACAATAACAATGATTTCAGCACAAGATGCCTCAATGATTACGGCACACAATAACACAATGATTACAGCCCACAATAACACAATGATTTCAGCACAAGATGCCACAATGATTATGGCACACAATAACACAATGATTACAGCAGAATATGAACAAAAATTGCAGACTCCATAAAAACAGCAAATGAAAGTAAAGGGAGACAACTAAAATAACCGTAAATAACTCCCAGAAAACAAGCAATGGCAACTACAGACAGAAAAATGCTGATCAAATATGAGATTTGGATAAAACTAAAGATGTTAAAACTAACAAATATCTTCTCTTTTCTTTTTAGTTGTCAATACAATGTATCCGAATTTAACCCTTATTACAAGTGCTGAACAATGAAAAGCAAATAGTCCGTCATTTATAGGTTACAACATCTACAAAATATACACAGTAGGCACACTTGAAAAAAACTTAAAAAAATAAACAGAGGAAAAATACATTTATAAGGCAGAAATAATAGGTAATGCTGCCCTACAAGGCACACGGTAAAAGGCAAATAAGGAGGGTTGTGCGTTGTGTCAGTATTTTAACATGTACAAAAAAATGCTGCTACAGAAACTTTGACTGTAGATGATATACATGATGCCCTTTGGTTACGCCTACTTGCAAGTAGGCCCACGTCAACCGGTGGTCTTACACTCCTTCATAGAACAAAACAATGAAAACATGTCATAAATAATGTGTACATATACTATATTGGCCTGAATATTGTGCGATGACTTTTCATTTAAATCAGAAAACTTTACTAGTATTAAATCAAAACTATTTGTACTATGTGAAAAATGTACCCGCAATATATGAAAAATGCAGTTGCATTAAATGCAAACTGTTCTCGTATTATATACAAACTGTTCTCGTATTATATGCAAACTGTTCTCGTATTATATGCAAACTGTTCTCGTATTATATACAAACTGTTCTCGTATTATATGCAAACTGTTCTCGTATTATATACAAACTGTTCTCGTATTATATGCAAACTACTCGTGTGATATGTGTAGCCGTAATGTTTTTCATTAAAAAAAACACGGCTGATTCCTGGAACTGAACCAGCCAGAACTAGCGGAAACCACAGCATGTGTTAAATAATAAACTCACGGCCAAAATTATGTGACAGACCAAGCATACAATTGTTGGCCGAGTAAATATCCAAAACCAGGTAAAGAATTAGAAGTGAACCCAGGGTAAATGTGTTTTTTTTAAATACTGTACTTCTAATAATATGAATGAAAAGTATTATAAACTGGGCAAGTATGATCAGGATACCACATCGAAATAAAACCATTAACGAAGTCTACGTTACAATGTAAAGATTTTCATGAGGGATAATGAAACAATGAACATAAATGAAAAAACTAACACATGATATCAAAAGAAAAAAAAAATTTTTAAACTGGTGCTTAATTAATTAAGTGCCCCAGCTGGATTTGAGAAGGGTGGCCAGAAAGAAAATATAAAGAGGCCACAAATGTGTGATTAAGGTAATTCACGGTTGCCCTAGATAAGAGGAGGTAGGCCACACAACAAATGACTCACAGTTATATGGATGGAAGCATGGGTGAAATACTATTTAATAGCTACAACTCTGATTCTGATTCCAGTACCATTACTGAGAATAGGATGTGAAAATGAGCTGGGAAGAAAAAAATAAAGATAAGCTTGGGAAGAAGAAAATAAGGATGAGCTTGGGACGAACAACGTAAGGATAAGCTTGGGAAGAAGAACATAAGGATGGGCTAGGAAGAAGAAAATAAGGATGAGCTGGGAAGAAGAGAATAAGGATGAGCTGGAAAGAAGAAAATAAGGATGAGCTGGGAAGAAGAAAATAAGGATGAGCTGGGAAGAAGAAAATAAGGATGAGCTGGGAAGAAGAAAATAAGGATGAGCTATGAAGAAGAAAATGAGGATGAGGTTGGAAAGAACATAAGGATGAGCTTGGGAAGAAGAGAATAAGGATGAGCTGGGAAGAAGAAAATAAGGATGAGCTGGGAAGAAGAAAATAAGGATGAGGTTGGAAAGAACATAAGGATGAGCTTGGGAAGAAGAGAATAAGGATGAGCTGGGAAGAAGAAAATAAGGATGAGCTGGGAAGAAGAAACTAAGGATGAGCTGGGAAGAAGAAAATAAGGATGAGCTTGGAAAGAACATAAGGATGAGCTTGGGAAGAAGAGAATAAGGATGAGCTGGGAAGAAGAGAATAAGGATGAGCTGGGAAGAAGAAAATAAGGATGAGCTGGGAAGAAGAAAATAAGGATGAGCTGGGAAGAAGAAAATAAGGATGAGCTGGGAAGAAGAAAATAAGGATGAGCTGGGAAGAAGAAACTAAGGATGAGCTGGGAAGAAGAAAATAAGGATGAGCTTGGAAAGAACATAAGGATGAGCTTGGGAAGAAGAGAATAAGGATGAGCTGGGAAGAAGAGAATAAGGATGAGCTGCGAAGAAGAAAATAAGGATGAGCTGGGAAGAAGAAAATAAGGATGAGCTTGGGAAGAACAACGTAAGGATGAGCTTGGGAAGAAGAACATAAGGATGGGCTGGGAAGAAGAAAATAAGGATGAGCTGGGAAGAAGAAAATAAGGATGAGCTGGGAAGAAGAAAATAAGGATGAGCTGGGAAGAAGAAAATAAGGATGAGCTGGGAAGAAGAAAATAAGGATGAGGTTGGAAAGAACATAAGGATGAACTTGGGAAGAAGAGAATAAGGATGAGCTGGGAAGAAGAAAATAAGGATGAGCTGGGAAGAAGAAAATAAGGATGAGCTGGGAAGAAGAAAATAAGGATGAGCTGGGAAGAAGAAAATAAGGATGAGCTGGGAAGAAGGAAATAAGGATGAGCTGGGAAGAAGAAAATAAGGATGAGCTGGGAAGAAGGAAATAAGGATGAGCTGGGAAGAAGAAAATAAGGATGAGCTGGGAAGAAGGAAATAAGGATGAGCTGGGAAGAAGAAAATAAGGATGAGCTGGGAAGAAGAAAATAAGGATGAGCTGGGAAGAAGAAAATAAGGATGAGCTGAGAAGACGAAAATAAGGATGAGCTGGGAAGAAGAAAAAAAGGATGAGCTTGGAAAGAACATAAGGATGAGCTTGGGAAGAAGAAAATTAATCTTCTTCTTCTTCTTCTGCGTACGCAGTCAGACAGTAACCATTATTTTTTCGAAAAAAGCGGCGGTCATCCTGAGGCTCTCGCCACTGCCATAGAGCTTGTCTTGCAGTTCCACTGGTAATGGCCACATCTGCTCTCTCTGATCCTCGTATGTCGGGCAGTTCTGCAGCAGATGTTCAGCGGTCATTTTACCAGTACCGCACGGGCATTCGTCGGTACACCCTATCTTCAATTTGTTGAATAGGTGGTACCTCAGTCTGTTGTGGCCAGTGCGAAGTCTGAAGACAACGACCTGCTCTCTTCGGTTCAACTGGTAATAGGCATCGTTTTTGGTGTAACCAGTATGTTCGGTTTCCCATTTGTTCATGTATCTGGCTTTGATAAGCCGTTTTGACTCTTCGTACGTCATACTGGTATCTGTTTGTGGTAGTCTTGCACCTTCTTTTGCCAGTCTGTCTGCCTCCTCGTTGCCTTGGATGTTGCAGTGTGACGGAACCCACTGTACCACTACCCTTTTTGGTGCGGACTGCTGGCACAGTTTGCAGAGTGCTGCTCTTAAGTCATTAAGCTCAGTGTTTTTCTGGCTTTTTAGCGCTGTGACTACGGCGAGAGCATCTGTCAGCAGGACTATATGGCTCTCATTTTCACTGTGTGTCACCATTTCTTCCACTGCCGCCCTCAGTGCCTCTGCCTCCGCTCTGAAATTGCTTGTGTACTTACCAGTAGAGAGTGACAGTGTTATTTGTCTGCCATTTGGTAGGTTCAGGATTGCTCCTGCCCCTCCGTTCTGTGTAGTGTTTGTTACAGAACCGTCGGTGTATGCATGGGTCCAGTCCATGCTTGGGTAGCTTTTCGTTATGAAGCTTAGGGTAGTGTCTCTCCTTTCTTTTTCAGTCTGGCAGTTTTTGTTTGCAATACCTGGTATATTTTCTACCACCTCTGGAAATATATCCTGCCTCCAGGTAGGTTTTCGTACAGTAGTGATGGGTTTTGGTGTTGTTAGTGCGTTTATGGGATCTTCGTGCATCTTTGCTTTGGCTATTTCTGCAAAGTTTCTCCGCTTTAGTTTCCCATTTCCCAAATTGTTTAATCTCTGGTGCATTGGATGGTCAGTCAGTCTTCGGAGTTTCTCTGACTGCAGCTGGGCTCTGCAGTCTCTTCTATCGGTCATGGATTGCAGTTTTGTAATCTTTTCAAGTTCTACAATTGGCGTTGACTTCATGCCACCTGTTATAATTCTCATGGCTTGGTTTTGAAGTTTGTTAACTTTATCGAAGTTCGCCTTTGCTGCTGTTGTCCATGCCGCAATGCCATACTCGAGAACTGGTCTCACTCTTCCAGTATACAGTTTCTTTAGTATGCCTTCGTCTGCTCCCCAGCTTGTGCCAGCAAGTTTCCTCATGATTGCCATTCTTTCTCTGGCTTTCATTCGGTTTCTCTCAATCTGACTTTTCCATGTCATGCGCCGATCAAATGTGACTACCAGATAGGTTGGGTTGTCGTTTGGCTGCAGGAATTTGCCATTTAGACTTAATTTGGTACTTTGGGGTTTTAATGAAAGCGAGAATATTGTGCATGTGGTTTTCTCCTCGTTTATTTTGACCAGCCATGAGTTCGCCCACTCTTCCAGCGATGTTAGGGCCGTCTGCATCCGATTTCTTGCTATGGTGAGATTCTTTTCAGAGGTCCACATAGCCAGATCGTCTGCAAACATTGAGCTATGGACTCTTCTTGGTATATTCTCTGTGATATCATTTATATATACCAGGAAGAGTGTGGGTGACAATACTCCCCCTTGGGGTACTCCCTGCTCGAGTGTCACCTTTTTGCTCATCTGCCCTTGTACTTGGACTCTGGCCGTTCTTTGTTTGAGGTAGTGGTTGATCCACTTGTACATCTTCCCACAGACATCACTTCTTCTTAGCTTGACTCTAAGTCCGTCCTTCCAGACTTTGTCAAATGCCTTTTCCAGATCCACCCAAACAGCTACTGTGTGTTTCTGTGCCTGGTAGGCATCTTCTATCTCCTGGGCTATGAGGATGACCTGGTCCTCAGTGGATCTGTGCTGTCTAAAGCCGGCTTGCTGTGGAATTAGTATTCGTTTTTCTTCCAGTTGCCACATCAGTCTGGTGTTTATCATCCGTTCCATCAGCTTGCCGACACAGCTCAGTAGGCTGATGGGCCTGTATCCATTTGGATCTGTTTTATCCTTTCCTGTTTTTGGTACTGGTACCAGTATTGCGTCTTTCCATGCCTGGGGTACAATACCCCTTTTCCAGCTTTGGTTCAGGACTGATAGTAATTTCCTCTTCGCTGTTTGGCCCAGCCCCATCAGCATTTCGTTTGTGATCCCGTCTTTTCCGGGAGATTTCCTTTTCTTTAGTGTTCTCATAGCCTCTTCCATTTCGCGCATTGTTAGTTTGGCCATCATGTGCTCTTCAGGAGTCGTATTTATGTTTTCGTGTCCCTTTAGCTCTTCGCTAATGTCTGTATGCTTATCTGCAGGGACCTCGATGTGGTTTGCTCTGGCATAGTGATCGACAAAGGCGTTAGCGGCTTTCTTACCTGTGATCAAGTTCTCGCCCTGCTTGATGGTAATTTGTTTATTTGACGGGGTTTCGTCGTTCATGGCTCTGACTAGCTTCCATAGCTTGTTCCCGTCTTTGTCCAGGTTTAGACTTTCCGTTTTATTTTTCCAGCTTTCTCTTGCTGTTTGCCTGAGAGTGTGTTTGTACTTCGCCGCGGCGGCTTTGAGGGCGATGTTTGCCTCCATGGATTTTTCTCGCTCTGCCATGTTCCTAGCGTTTGTTACTGCATCTTCCACTTTCTGCAACTCATCATTCCAGTAGGGCTTATAGTTTTTCCTAGCTCCTCTTGGGATGGTTTCAGTGGCGGCTTGCATTATTGCCTTGCTTAGGCTCTCTACCATGGGCTTCATTTTTGAGTGTCGTGTGTTGATGGTTTCACACAGCCCATCTGTCAGGATTGCAAATCTGTCCCAGTCGGCTCGTTTGTAATTCCAACGTGGGAGCGGTTTTGTTTCCTGTGGACCTACTTCCATGTCAATGGTTAGTCTGATCGGCCTGTGGTCGCTACCTGCCAGTTGGTTTAGCACCTGGCGGTCTATTTTATGGTGTATGTCCTGTGTGGAGAAGGCCAAATCTGGAGTCGAGGTGGTATGCCATGTTCTTGAATAGAAGCTAGGGCTATCCTCCGGCCTATTGATTAGGGAGAGATTTGCATCTATCTCCCAATCTTCCACTTCGTCACCTCTGCTGTCTGTGTCAGAGTATCCCCATCTCTCCGAGTGGCTGTTGAAATCTCCAACTACTATGCAGTTGGAGTCTCTGACCTCCATACTCGAGAGCGATAGGTCTCTATTTGGTGGTCCGTACAGATTGAAAATGCGGAGCTTCGTCTCTTGGGCCATTATGTCAACTGAAAATTAATCTAATAACTAGAAGTTGCAGTTAAATTTACAAAATCATGACTTGATTTTTAACAATTATGCCAAATTTGTTCAGTTAACATTTGTTTACGTAAATGAACATTCACCTTTTACGTACAACACCTTCCAAAACTTGATGGCCACATAACGCACATAATTGTGTACTATGTGCAATGTTGTACTACATTCGGGCCTTGTACAATAATTCTTGAAACTGTAAGAAAAGGCAGACGGGAGGAGAATAAGCAGCATAGTATTACAATGAAGCAGGAATATCAGCAGGTTGACAACAGTACAATGTACAATAAACTGAGCTGCGTGACAAGGCATGATCAACAGATCTTCACAAAGGAGAAATAATAGCAAGGAACAAGGAGACACATGGAAAGAATAGGTATACACATCATCATGTTATTCGCCATTCAAATTAAAATGACAAAATCTTATTTCTCTCACAAATTTGGTCGTTTGTTACTCTGTTCCTCTCAGGGAGTCGACAGACTTGGAGAACATATGAGATTGGTACTTATCTAAAATAAGGTCACACTTGGATTGGAGAAGTGTTTCCTAAAGGGCAGGTGAGCTGAATGCTAATCCATTTAAAGCTGATTCGCCCGTATTATTTTATGAGTAATTGTTCTCATGAAATTGTATTGAAATGCTCATATCAAACTTTAAATTAGGGCTGTATCGAATGTTTACACTCTATTCACTTCGGAGCAGAACAATGCATTCAATAAGCTATTTGTCTCAAAATCCTGGTATTCAATCAGGCATGTGTGTCTGATGCCAGGTCGCCAAATGTTGAGTAAACTCATTCCACTCTTTTGCCTTGGTGTACCATGTTGGGCCCAGGGCCTCCATTATCTCCACCTCATCCTTGGTCACCCGCAAGGGCGGCTAAAGTTGTATGGCCACCACGACGTCACTCTACGTGTCCATCTGTTATCTGGCATGCGCACTAAATGGCCGGCCTATCTGTATTTTCATAACAGCGAGACATCTAAGATGTCAAAGAAGGAATTTCGACGTCTGATCTCTGCGTTGCGGATTTGGTCTCCAATGGAGATCTTCAATGTTCTTCGCTAGCTGGGCAGTGCGTAGTTTATCTGCATAACCTTTCCTTGGGTTCCACACCTCGCAACCATATACCATGGCTGGAATAACCACACTGTTGAAGGTGTGAGCCATACCATTGTAATCAATATTTGAAATTAGTATAATTATCCGTAGCAATCCGAAACAAAATTTACAACAAACATTCAGCACTGCCAACATAACATTAACAAACAATAGATGTCTTTTTGCAGAGATTTTTAGAGACTCATTTTTTTAAGGAAGTGGATGTTTTATGTTTTATAAAACAATGACATCAACACTAGTTAAACTTTGGTACGGGCCCTACGCAAAAAATTTCCAGCAGTGGATATACCTAAATTGATCCTTGAACTACATTTAAGAGCTACTCAGTAGTTCGTTGTTGACATGAGACAAATTCTTTCCAGATCGTAGTGTCCTTCACAGGAGCCCTGAACACATCTTAATTTCTGACACGACAACCCATTTCATCTTTAAACTCTCTGCAATGTCCTGATACTATCTTCTTCTTGGATGACCTTTCCCTAGGCCTCGTGCTCTTTACTGTCTGCCTCTCCAAGCCATTGTGTCTTTTCATATGACCGAAATAACTTAACTACTTCCTTGTGGTGTTATTTATAAGCCAGTTTTCTTCTATACCTAGTTGTTGCAAATTTTCTCTATTTCATTTCTTCTCTGTCCAAACTTTTTTCAATTTCCTTCTCTAACACTTCATTTTAAAACAAATCTTTTCTTTTGCAATGGCTTAATTTCTTCTTCTTCAGCGTTTGTACTGAAAAAGAAGTTTGTGACATTGTGTTGTAGTTTACAACTAAGCTACAATATCTGTGCCTTTTGACCAGACACATTGAATTTTAGCACAGCATTTTTGACCCAGATCTGCCTACACTCTTAAATCCCTAATCTCTTAGCCAGGCTGCATGGTCGCAATCTATTTCCAGGGCCGCCACCTGAAGGCAGAATAGGGTCTTGGTCAGTTATGGGTCACTGACCCTGATGTAAGCAGCCAGCTATGAGTCGCTTCTATATCTTGGGCCCCCAATGGTTCCATTTAATGTCCATTTGTTGCCGCAGGGAAAACACATGTCCAAATAAGCTGGATTATGATCTTTTTTCTTTGATATCTGTAATATTGTGCATGTAGCAATTGTAAACCTCCGAACAATCCCCAGATGTTTCGGTTGCATTCAATAGTACAAAACACTTCCCGTAGCACTTTGAATCACCATTGCTTTGTTGTTGACTATTTTATAACAAATAAAAATGGCAGTAGACTTTATGAACACAACTATGTGTTAAATGTTCAATCATTATTCACATAATAATAATAATAATGTTCACTTAGACATCTGAGGCCCGTT
This sequence comes from Ariolimax columbianus, assembly GCA_036924085.1. Taxonomy (NCBI): domain Eukaryota; kingdom Metazoa; phylum Mollusca; class Gastropoda; order Stylommatophora; family Arionidae; genus Ariolimax; species Ariolimax columbianus. The sequence goes on from JAVGWX010000004.1 coordinate 56,565,057, forward strand.
GTATTGGTCAGCCACATCCATGATCCACTTCTGTGCGTGGTTCCAGGCCTCATCCAGGACGGAGGTGGAGGCTGATATACGCTTGAGCTTTACTGTGTGAGTACTGCCTCTTCTGCGCCTCCAGCTGGTCGGGGGAAGACTTTTGGAACTGAGGAACAATTTGGGGACTATCTTATGTACCTGGGTTTCCTGCTCCAGCTGAACAACATGACTGAACAAAGAAACTTGGCGCCGGTCAAGTGTTTCTGAGATAAGGTGGAGGCCTGTTTTAGCAGAGACCTCACCGTTGCGGATGTAGTCATGCCATCGGATGTACAGGATACGTCGCTGGTTGCGCATGTGGAAGGCCTCCAGTCTCGACATCAGCACTGGGTTCACGCAAGAATGGCAGATGCGGATTTTGTCCCAAGGGCGATCTTGCCGTTAATCCACACACCTTAGAGGTCTTGCATAACAGACACAGCTAGTCCGATCTGCCTTGATCTGCTGCACCCATCAGATGATATCATGCTACCAAGATAGATGAATTCGTTGGTGTCCTCCGCAGTGTGACCTTGGGTTTAAATAACCTGGCGTGCCATGTTAGAAATTCATATCCAGGTGAATAATAATGTCTCTATTCCCATCTGGCATAATATTAAAAACTGCTATTCGATACAGCCCTACCTTAAAACGCAATATATTTTAATATGAATTCAACCTTCTTATACTGAAGCCTCATATTCCACTGTTCACAAATATAACATTTTGATTATAGTTTTATCTGTTGAAAAGCATATTAGGCTAACACGGATTTATTGAAAGACAAATGAAGGTAAGTTTAATTCTGCATGGCTGTTAGCATGTACAGGTACCTAGTTCATTCTCTGGCAATCTTGACTCTTAAATATTGGTGACCTTTCCTGTTTTGTTGGACCAACAGAATCAGTCTGCAACAGTACGATTTACTGACACTATGTTCCTTGAAACATATTTATGAGCCAGCTAGTTAATATGGTATCAATTTAAAAAATAATACAAAATTTGTTTAAAGTGGTCGCGCAGCAGAAGCTGTTGTTTGGACTCAAGTGCTAGAGACAGCTTTTTACTAGGCCTTGGCTTTATTTTTGAGGTCAAATAGCCAATTTCCTTCCTCGTTACCTTTCATCACCTTACTGTAAATCAAATATCTTTTTACATAGGAGCACATAGAGACTGACGATTGAACCATAACACCTTGATCATGAGAAGCCAGCACTCTAACATATATACTACTCACACAATATAATACAGAATAATATAGTTCAGTGGCGATTTATTTTAAATGCCCCCAAACCTCAAAAGCTAGCTTCGGAAATAAGGTACAGAAAAAAAGTCGTTCCAGTAAGAAGAAGAAGCAAAGTCGTTCCAGTAAGAAGAAGAAGCAAAGTCTGAAATCAGACATTACGTCAAGTTCTGAATCCCAGCCTTGGAAACCACATCGTGTAAAAAATATTGCCATTTTGATCAGCCACTACAAAAGATAGGATACAGGCTACCTGTGAGGGAACACTGCAGCAAAACCTATGCAGAGGTGCATGTGGACAAGGGGTTGTGAGTTCGGTTGACAAACCAAGCATGTCAGAGGTTTTTTCATGGCATGACTGTTTCTTCCAGTCAACCCAGCTGTGCCTAAACAATAAAAGGGCTCACATGGAGGCACCCAGGTACAATGAAGTTGGTTCTGTGAGCCATTTTCCATTTAAAACACACGCCTCAAAAGTGTTGTTGTTTTGAATGTCCACAATGAGTAAGGTTACTCTTTTGTGTGCCCTGAAAAGGATATTAAGTGACGGGTTGCAGTAGCTTTCCTCACATCCCGAGCGTGCTGATAAATGTGGACCGGGGTTCTCCAGGCGGTTGTGCTATGCTTGGCTTCATCTGCATGTCGCTCACTACTACGGGGATAACCTCGTTAGCCAGGCTGCCATGAAAACAGTCCGATTCCAGGGAGGGTTATGAGGAGGCCGAGGTGAGGGTCTTGGTCAGTATATTTTGCCTGACTCTGACTAACATGACTGATCAGTACATTTTGCCTGACCTGACCTTTCCTAAATTGGAGTGAAAAGCTGAATGATTGTAAATTCTTGGAAACTGGCATACTTTTAAAGGCCAGCAACAGGACACCTCTCCCCCCCCCCCCCCCTCCCTGTCATATTGGAGCAAAAAATGTAAGAGACAATAACTTAACAGAGCTATCTCTTAATTGATTGCATTCAATTTTACCCTTCATTATAACTTTCAATAAAGAGTTAAATCTATTTATAACCATGTGTTTCAACTTTACATGCACAAGATATGTTATTTGTCAAATAAATAGCTTTCATCATTTCTGTATCTTGTAAGAAGATGTGCAATAGTTATATAATTCTTAGCATAGTGGCAGGAGAAGCATTAGCAAAACACAGATCTGTGATAAAAAACATGTCGAAGAAATCAATACAAGGGAGATTGGGGAAAGAAAGTTGAGATGGATCAGACACACCCTGAGAAATTAGCATGGCAATATAACCACACATGTGCTGAATTGGAACACATAGCGAAAAAGAAAAGCGTGGAGGCAAAATAAAACATGGTGAAAAATGATGAAAGAAGAGACCAGTGCAGCTGGGGTGTGATGGGCGGGACTGAAGTAGAAAGTTCAGAAGAATATAAACAGATGCAAAGCATCAAATGTAGTCTTACATCCCAAAGGAAAACCTAAAGTGTCAAGAATCTTCATGCTTTATTACTGTCACTAATGAGTTAATCTCCAATGCTGGGGTTCACTGGCAGGATTTGTAGGGCTGAGGAATAAAGGCTGCTTGCACTTGAAGTCACCATGCACTGTACACATTAGGTTTCTAATTTACCTCAGATACAAAAATAACCGATGCATTACTGAGTATTTGAATGCATACCCTCATAGTCAAAGACTGACATTCAAACTGCTTGGCCTGCCAATCCTTGCTTTATTGCAGAGAACTATCATTCTTATATTGTGTAACATTTCATAGTCAAGGTGAATTACCAGCAACGATTGACTAGTTATTCAGTTGTCATTGCCATTGATGACATTTTTGGGACATTTCTTTGGTTTGCACACAAGCTCACAATTTGTTTCCTGTGGGTTTCAGGCAAGCCAGATTAATCATAGTGCATCTGTCACTTTGTGGGTGGCTTTGATTATGGGTGGCAAAGATGGCGTTCTACCGGCTGAGAGTCTACATTGCTCTGGTGGTTTAGTTCATTAATGGACGCCACCAGACCACAGATTTGTGTGGAATTCACACTAGTCAACGACATACACTTGTGTTCACGAATACGTGTCGGTGTTTTCCATTTGGACTGGTTAATTAGTTTGTTTTTTGTGTTATCTTCTTTTCGGTTATCCTGGCCTGGACATTGGGTATATGAATCATCACTACGCTTAAATCCGTGTCGTATTTTCACGGTCTAGTTTACACGAATGAACTTCACGAGACTGGCGTCTTTTGCGTTGGTTTTTGTGTGACTGAAATTTAGATACGACTATAATGGACTAGAACACGGCCCAGGTGATTGCCTCTATGACCTCTTGCCAGTCATGAAAAAGTCACGACACACGATAGGATTCATCCCCCTCCGCTGCCCTGCGGGATACCTGTTTACAGCAAAGGCTTCGGGAGTAAACCCTAAGGAATAATCTGCATAATGTGCTATTTCCAGTCATCTCGATAAAATCTTGTCACTGGCCAAAGGTAGCTCAGGACCAAAGAGTGAGGTTGACAAAAGGCGCGGTTTCTTCTTCCCTTTAATCCAAATCAACCGCAAGCCACCCATTTCAGGGTACACAGCAAGAGAAAAGACTCTCCACACAGCAGCTGAACAAAGAGAGTGATCTTCATCACATGTCATGGACGAACATCAGGTCAGGGGGCTTTGATTTTCACTTTGTGAATAGCTGGAATATTATTTGGTATTTAGTTTCCTGTGCCATTTGATTTCTTCTTCTTCTACTGCGTACGCAGTCAGACAGTAACCATTATTTTTTCGAAAAAAGCGGCGGCCATCCTGAGGCTCTCGCCACTGCCATAGAGCTTGTCTTGCAGTTCCACTGGTAATGGCCACATCTGCTCTCTCTGATCCTCGTATGTCGGGCAGTTCTGCAGCAGATGTTCAGTGGTCATTTTACCAGTACCGCACGGGCATTCGTCGGTACACCCTATCTTCAATTTGTTGAATAGGTGGTACCTCAGTCTGTTGTGGCCAGTGCGAAGTCTGAAGACAACGACCTGCTCTCTTCGGTTCAACTGGTAATAGGCATCGTTTTTGGTGTAACCAGTATGTTCGGTTTCCCATTTGGTCATGTATCTGGCTTTGATAAGCCGTTTTGACTCTTCGTACGTCATACTGGTATCTGTTTGTGGTAGTCTTGCACCTTCTTTTGCCAGTCTGTCTGCCTCCTCGTTGCCTTGGATGTTGCAGTGTGACGGGACCCACTGTACCACTACTCTTTTTGGTGCGGACTGCTGTGCCATTTGATATGAACATATACATTTAGTCCTGGTCATCCTACATTCCAAACCTCTTGGATGTCACACCCCTCTGCCTTGTAAGATACCTGAGGAAAAAATCTGCATCCCATGCTATCTCCAGTCGTCTCGATAAAATCTTGCCACTGGCCAAAGGTAGCTCAGGACACGTAAGTTAGGTTGAAAAATTGCGCAAATCGTCCTCACTTTAGTCCAAATGATTGCACAAATCACCAATTTCAGCGGACAGAGCAAAAGAAAAGGATTGACCAGCCAGCTGTAGTGGTTTTCCTGAAATGTGATGGACGAACATCTTTTTACAGAGAATTATATATCGAATTCAGAGTAGATCCAGAAAGTATAGCTTTGGCGGGAGGGGATAGCTGGCATTGAAACGTCAAACTTTCATGAGCTTGTGCAGATTTCTTGGCCTGGTTATGCTGGGGTGCGTTGTGATAAAATAGCTATTGTACTGGTCTATGAAACATCTTTACAAACAACTTTGAGGGACTGAGTGGGTTTGAGATAAGACGTCAGCCTCAGGTGCTGGAGGTCGCAGGTCCCAATCACGATGAAGACCGGGATTTTTTCACCTAGACTTCCTGGTATTTCCTTGGATTTTTCGGTAGTAGAGATTGGACACCTGTGTGCAGTGCCGTACACATTAAAAATCCTTCGGCAGTTGGAAATCTAAAAGAGTTGGTTTAACGGCTGTTGCCGTAAAATAATTTTTTTCAATCTATTATGCGACCCTTGCTTGTGCTATGGAATTTGTGCATTGTGCTGAGATTCTTAAAAAATATGGAGAAGAACAGAGCACTTATGAGTTAAGCCGTGTTCAATGATGTTGATTCTTCGATTAAACTAAACTAAACATCTTTACAAATGCTGCGTCTTGACTATCTTTCTGTAATGTTCCAAAACTTGGATGGTCTTGCAATGAGAACAAAAGACTCTAGATGCCTTCCAAATGCTCAGTCTTAGGTGCATCCTTGGAATCCACCGATGTGACCTGGTTACTAATACTGAGGTTGCAAGACAAACGCATCTCAAGAGTATTGCTTCTATGATCGATTATTACAGCCTCTCTATCTTTGGTCATGTGGTCCGCCTCCCTCGTGAAGGCCAAACCCTGCATCTGGCTGTCAAATCAAAGGTGGGGAAAAAACTTTATCCCACATGGAGATGCCCCCACGGTAGCTATATGCCTTATGTGCCTCGACTATCATCCGTAGCCCCAGATGATCGGCATGACAGGACCTTGATCACCAAAGAGGATTACTGTTATTTACAAAGTCTTGATACTGCAGACAATAGATATGGATGGGGACAATAGATATGGATGGGAGCAAGATATACAGATGGGGAAAATAGATATGGTTCGGGACAACATATATAGTGGGTCAATATATTTGGCTGGGGACAATATATTTAGTTGAGGACAATAGGTATGGATGGGGACAACAGATATGGATGGGGACAACATATATTGTTGTGGACAATAGGTATGGACAGGAACAATAGGCATGGATGGGGACAATAGATATAGATAGGGACAATAGACATGGATGGGGACATTAGAAACAAAATAGATATAGGAGACATGCTAAAATACCTCCATGACAGACTGTTAGATGATCGCCCTACAATTGATCTAAGATCATTTCCTTTAGGAACTTGTGCGGATAAGCTGTTCTGGTAAACATGCTGGGATGCACAGCAATGAAAGAGCTGGTGTGTTGACTGTGAAAGCCCTTGATTATGGGGGACATGAAATATGGATGTATGGATAATGTCTGCATTGAATGATCATCTGTAAGTTGATGACACTGTAACTAATCAAAGATAAATTCTTCCAGGAACTTGTGTGGATAACTATTCTGGTGGCCATGCTGATGAGCACGGAAATGAAAGAGCCGGTATGAAATATGTGGGGACATGAAATATGGGTAGGTGGATGCTGAATGCACTGAATAATCACCTGTTAGTTGATTGCACTGCAACTAATCAAAGATCAAATCGGGGTACACAGCAATGAAAGATCTGGTATGTTGACTTTGAAAGCTGTTGCGGATATTTTACATGAATACGGGGGGACAATGGATACATTCAATGATCACCTATTGTATGATGATAGTGCAATCAATGAATTGATAAACCTGAGAATGCAAAAGTTTTGAATTACGCATAAGTTGAACATGGCAGAGTATATTATGACAGATAAGTAGTGTGTACAACCACTGTGTTACAGGAACCATATATACCCTTCACCATCTACAAAATCAGACAGTACACCTATGGGCCAGCCCAGAGTGCAGTAATGTCATTTCTGCTGAACATAACATAACATCTTCCTTTTATGGGCAGTATCGCAGACAAAGAATTATGTAAAAGAAAACAACATCTCTTATGTACATTGTGTTGTACGAAACAAATTTAAAATTCTGATCATTTCGTTTCTCATCCTCATTACACGAGGTTCAAGTCTATGGGTTGCTTGCACTGTCCCCTAGCCCCATCAGATGAACGTCGACCTCATTTGCACAATCTCCAGCATCCAATTTATCTGTCAGCACCCACGTGTCATCCTTTCCACCTACAAATTTCCGGCATAGAGGGCAATTACTGTGCTGGTCATCCCTGTAAATTCCAAGATACAAACATTAGTGACCAGCAAGTGAAAATGGCCAATAAACAAACTGTAATTCAAGCAGGTTACACAAGTGGCATACAAGTTTTTGAGAGTGAAGAGACTGGCAGAATTATTACCAATCACTGTAATAAAAATTGCTGACCAGGAAGCATATTTCTGACTAATCTTCTTCTTCTTCTACGTTCGTCCTCAATCTCCTGCTATGAAGTCCTGTGTTGTGTCGCTAGTTTACAGTTTGACTGCAATTGAAGGATCTGATTCATTTTTTTGTTATGAGACGTTAATGAATTTTCCTCTCGTCGTTCTCGCAACCGTAAGAAGTCGTAGAGACATCACATTTCACCACTACTTGCTCAATGTGTGAGTGATGAATCTTCGGGCATGCTTTTAACCGGGCAGAGCCCAGCCCTCTCCAAGCAGAGTGATCAATATATGTGCTTAGGATTTTTTGTTTTCACCTTCTTCCCCTACTCCTGTTTGGATCATTTTTTGTTTTCACCTTCTTCCCCTACTCCTGTTTGGGTCATTTTTTGTTTGAGTATGAGAAGTGCTGGTTTTACAGAGGCTTCATTGTCCTAGGGCTCAGCTTTTATGAGGTTAGTTCGTCAGTTCCTTTCCTTCCTCAACAGTAAGCAAGGTACCTATTAACATCTGGGTCAACATGAGATAATAGAGATCAAGCTCGGTACATCTGCAATGAGAAGTGAGTACGACTCTGATACTCGGAAGCTCAATTTGCAATAACAAACCTTTTTTTAGGATAAAAGTCTATACAAATTGGATCAATTCTAAAGTACAGATGGACCGGCCATATGGTCTGTATGACTGACAATAGATGGATTAGGAGGGTGTCTTTCTGGTGACTATACAACTACAACAGCCTGCACAGCAGCTTGCCAATGAGATAGAGAGATGATCTGCACTATGCCCTTGGACCATGATGGCACACCAGGGTGAAGGACAGACACGGATTCAAGCAGTTTTTGGATACCTGGCATGGGCAACCTTGTCTGATTGAATTCCAGGATTCAAACAAATAAATCAATACAAAATAGTGTGCAAGCGAGACGGCTATGTCCCCATCGATAGAATGAAATGTATTCCTGTGGCCGATGATACAGCAGTGAATAAGCTGACAGCAATCAGTGACTTACAGCTGGCTGTTTGCATCAGTGTCGGCAAGCCACAGTTGACTAAGACCCTATTGCGCTTCCGAGTGGTAGCTCTAGGAAGAAACTTATACCTTGCAGAGATATTTAAACTCATGTCACCTTGTTACAGTGACCAGTATCCAGACCTATCTACCACCATCTTCTCCTTTCTCCGAAGATGAAACTCATGGATGTTACTGTAATGCTGAGTTCTTTGCATAAACTGAATAATTATGTGAAACTGTAACAGCAAAGAATAGTTGGAGAGAAAGAATAGTTGGAGAGAAAGACTAGAACAGAAGCCCATTGATTTTTTTTTTTAAGGGAGATTACCAAAATCTAATATTGGGATCAAACAACAATTGCGTCCCTTTGTTTCAGAGGCTTATCTATTGTTATTATTAATCTGAGCGATTAGCTCTTGAGGAAAGAGTTGCAGTTCCCGTAGCTTTACATCCCATGTTGGTCCTGCTGACACATACTGTCACAGGGCCACCAAAACGTTGTTTGTATGACATTGCTGCTTCCAAGACGTCCTGAAACAAAGCTTGGTGTTGAATTTCTGTTTCAGATCTCATGCCTTATCAAAAGCACATGCAATAGGAAAATCAACTAAATGGTCTTGGTGACAACAGTATCCATAAGCAGATTGTCTGAGTGGACTCCAGGATGGTTCTCTGTGTGACAGAGATGACAATAGGACCACTTCAACACTGAGAGCATGCCATAAGAGTCAACTAACAATGTGGCCTAATCCATTTTCTTCTTTTCCCATCACAACTTGCGTTGGAGAATAGGTCCTACACTGCATTTGGTTTACCATTACCAGCTTTTAGGGAACCCAGAATTCATTTGGTTGCAGTGTGGTCTCAAAAGCAATGGTTTTTGCATGATGAAGCTGCGAGTCTAAAACACAACCCATCATGGTCGTCTCCTATGACATGCTGGGAAGAAGCCAATGGTTTTAATCTGTTGGTCGTAGGAACCATTCGGGTGAATCTAACATCTTCAGTGTAACAACTGTGTGAGACAGTAACAAAAATAACACCACTGTCACTTTGGCAGCAAGACATGAGAGACAGCTAGATTAATTACAATTTTGTTATTACAGACGATAAGAGGCAACTAACTGTGGGACATGGCATAACACCAGCCATGGTTAGGTGGTTTTTTTACAGCAGCATAGATGGCGCCTAACAGGCTGCGGGTCTACTTTGCTCTAGTTTTTTAGTCTATTAAGATGAACTCACACATCAGTTAACCACCCAACACAGTAGAGTATTAAGCTGCTCAAGCCTAGCCTGCTAAGCAAGAATCCTTCTCCCGGCTATATCCAGCTCCTACCAGAGCTGGGACCTGCAAAGGGGTATTTGCCCCCGTAGAAGTATAGCTCGACTAATAACAGACGATAATAGAGAAGAGAACTGGATAATTGCCACAATGAGAGCATGTCATAAGACAGTGCTTACCAAACTTTTCAGTGTGAAAGACGGACAAGGAATCATCCATTTCAGCAGGGACAGATGCCAACATTATTTATTATTGTCATTTTTCTGATTATCTTAAATTTCCAGATTTGCATTAAAAATTGTTTAAATGCATGGTTAACCAATTCTATTACTCTATTACCATTTAATGATAGCAGTTATAAGGTGTTTTTGCTACAACTATATTTTTAAATACTAACTTTTACTGAACCACTGGCAAAAAAATGTGCCTGGAGTATTGTCTCTGTATACTCACCAGTGTATTCGTTCTGTTAACACAGATTTTGCTATAGAAGCGGCTGAATTGAATACGAGACCACTTCCCACCGCTCCAATAACAATACAATGGCTGTTTTTATTTGAGACAATTTTTAAACAACTTTTTTCTGTTTCATATGGATTTTTAAGGTTATCTCATTATTGATGGTAATGGAAGTTAAGTTGTTACAACAGACTTTTCTGAGGTAGATACGTTTAGTTTGTTTATGTAGATGTTATAAATACATTTGTAGTGGAAACTTAACAGACAAGTCGATCTGGTTATGAACACTATCAGTGCTTTGTGACAGTTTCATAGATTTACAAGACAGCTGGTGTACCCAAAAATGAGTAAATCTAAATGTTTATGACGTAATTTTTAAAATGTGGAATGGAAACTAGAACGTTAAATAGTTGATTTTCGTGATACCCTGAAGGCTCACGGACTTGCAACTGCTGGCACACAGACCGGCACTTTGGGAAGCACTGTCATAAGAAGTAGCTGGGGGTCAAAGATGCAGTAGTGAATAAGCTGAAAGCAGCCAGCGACGCATAGTTGGTTGCTTGCATCAGGATCAGTGACCCATAACTGACCAAGTTCCTATTTCGCCACCAAGTGGCGACACTGAAAACAGACTGCAACTATGAAGCCTGGCTAAGAGATTAGGAATCAAAGAGGAAAGGCAAACTCAGTTCCAAAAATGCAACGGTGAAATTGGATGTCGGGCCGAAAAGCACATATATCACAGCCTCACTGTTCTTCTTTCGTTCGCTTTAAAAGTATGTCTATATCTGCAATGTTGATTCTTGTATAAACTATGTCTTTTGTAATTCACATTTAGGTCCATAAAGTTTCTCTTCCGGTGTTGTTTCTATGGTCCAGTGGGATTTTCTCTGTATATTATAATCAGGGTGGTTCTGTAGTATGTGCTCTACAGTTTGGGGTTCCTGTCTACATTTACAGCTGAGTTGCCAATCTTCAATTTTGTGCCCATGTGGCTGCCGAGTCGGTTGTGTCCTGTTCTAAGGCGCAACACAACAGTTTGTGCTTGTCTGTTCATCTTATGGTAATCGTCTTTTGTTACTGTTGGTGGCTTTCTGATTGATTTGATCATCCTTATCTTCTGCTGGTATGTAATTGGTACATCTGGTTGCTCGTCTGAAGCACCCTCCATTACCAGTTGGTCTGCTCTCTTGTTAACTGGTACTCCACAATGGGAAGGTATCCACTGTACAACAATCTTGCGCTGGTTGCTCAGTTCAGACAGTAGAGCCTGTAGACCTGGTAGTTTTCCAGACTTCAGTGCTTGGAGTGCTGAATGTGCATCTGTCAGAAGAGGCAGCTAAAGCCTCTACTCTAAGGTAGAAGTTTCTGTGAATGGTAGAAGTGAGAATAGAGCAACTGTCACATGGAGAAGATGTTGTAAGTGATAGCTGATAGTGAATTCTAACACTTCTGTTGGAGAAGCATGGGAATGAAGAGTAATCTTGGTCAGGTGAAACATACTGATCAAGGTGGGAGTGAAGAGGAATCTTTGTCAGGTGAAACATACTGATCAAGGTGGCAGTGAAGAGTAATCTTGGTCAGGTGAAACATACTGATCAAGGTGGCAGTGAAGAGTAATCTTGGTCAGGTGAAACATACTGATCAAGGTGGGAGTGAAGAGTAACATCAGGCTCAGGTGAGACATACTGATCAAGGTGGGAGTGAAGAGTAACATCAGGGTCAGGTAAAACATACTGATCAAGGTCAGAGTGAATAGTAACATCAGTGTCAGGTAAAACATACTGATCAAGGTCAGAGTGAATAGTAACATCAGGATCAGGTAAAACATACTGATCAAGTTGGGAGTGATGAGTAATCATGGTCAGGCATAACATACTGATGAAAACCCAACTTCACATTCTCCTTTGTGCTCCTGAAAACAGGCTATGTCTCAGCAGTCTGACCAACAAAGTGGAGATGGAGTCTGTAATCCCCAATACAGTGAACTTCCTGAGATGCCTTGCAGTGCACTATAGCCAGGATGACCCTGGCCCACTTGCTCCTAAGAAACACTGCCAGGATGTCATATCAGCATGAGCAGCTTCGAACAACAATATTGTAGAAGACTAAGAAAGATGAGAACAGGACAACTGCCACACTGAATGCATATCATAATAGTTGTCCATCACAAGTGATGAAGACCACTCTCTTTGTTCAGCCATGTGGACAGATCTCTTGCTGTGGCCACTGAAATGGGTGACTTGCACGGAGATTTGGATTAAAGTGAGGAAGAAACTGCGCCTTTTGTCAACCTCACTCACAGAGCCTAAGCTACCTTTTGCCAGTGGCAAGACATTCATCGAGACGACTGGAGATAGCATAGGATGCAGATTTTGCCTCAGGGTTACCACCGAAGCCTTTCCATAAACATGTAACCCGCAGGGTAGAAAGGTGGGAAGGCATCTAACGCAGTTTGTCGTGCCTTTTCGATAACCACAAGAGGTCGTATAGACAACACTCAGCGCGTGAGTGAGTCTGGCATCTCTCCCCAGCAAAGATGGCGCCATAACTGGCTGCGAGTCGACATTTCTCTACTGTTTTGGATCATTATGGATGCCGCCAGACCATGGATTTGCCTGGAATTCACACTAGTCGACGACTTACACTTGTGTTCACGGAAATGTGGTGTTGTTTTCCGTCGGGACTTGTTATTTCGTGTTTTCTTCCATCCGTTTATCCTGGTCTGGACGCCGGCTGAATGGAACTACGCTTATACCTGTGTCATATTTCACGGGTTAGTTCTGCCGGTTCACCTTCACAAATTTGGCGTGTGTGAATTTTAGATGCTGCTATGATGAATGCATATCATAAACTGTGACTAAAAAAGGAATAAAACTGAATAATTTGCCGTAGATCAAAAAGAGAAAGATCTATCAACAGTCCTACCTGGTCCATTTGTCAATGCAGACCTCACAAAACTCGTGGTTACAGGACAACATGAGGCAAGCTGATCTGTCCATACATACACAACACTCCTTCTCCTTGACTTCAACAGGCTGCTGATTCTTGCTTGAGCTGGGTAGAAAGTATATGTCACAATTACAGCATCAACCTTTACCACGCCACTGGCAACTTGAGTCGCCTAAAATTAATTTTAGTTTCACAGCCAAAGGCGTTGCAGGATGCTAGATCCGTAGTCACCGGTTTATTGTGTATAAACATTCAGGTTAATGCTTTAGAAATGGCTGAACATACAGGCATTTGAATTTAAAATAGACATCACTTCCTTCTCCAATTTAAAAGTGAAATGTGCGTGAAAATTTGTATTTAAAAATTATTACAATATATTCTCTTTTCCACTTGGATTTGAAGATTATCCGATTATTGAGGGTGATGAAGTTAAGAAATTGCAACAGATTTTTCTGTGGTAGATCTATTTGGTTTGTTCATGTAAATATTATAAATACGTTTCTAGTGCAAACTAACAGATATGCCGATCTTGCAAAAGAACATTACCCATCCTCTGTGGAAATTTCAAAAGTCGACTGCACCCTCGACACACCCAGAAATAGGTGAGTCCAAGTGTTTGTGCTGTTTTTTCAACATTTTCACCTTCATCTTCTTGTATCTCAGAAACTGACACCAACAAGTTCTTTATTAATTATGTCTCTACACACAACAAAATCATTTCTATAGACCAACAAATAAAAAGGTTACAGGCTCTCAAAGTCAACAACCATAGTAAAACACTTCGCTGAAAAATAATGCAGTTGCAGGGGAAATTACGTCAATTTTTCATGTGGGGTGGTAAAAGCTGAGCAAGAGGGATCAGAGCACCTTTTCCTGTCTAAGAACATAGCATATCCCACTTAACAAGCACCTCAACTAGCTACAATAATATCCTTCTGGAAGAAACAAGTCTGCAAAAGATACTATGAAACATACAGAGGCATATTGCTATCAAATCATACAGGAAAAATGTATATGAAAACACTTGAACATAGAATTAAATATCGACCTGAAAAGGAAATTCTGACGATGTGGTGTCGTAGTATACAGAGAGGTTGCGATATTTGCGCCTTTCGGTCAGACACATCCAATTTCAGCTGGGTTTTTTTTTTATTAGCAGTTTTGTCTTCTCACTATGATCACTATTCTCTTAGTCAGACTATAGTAGTGCAGCATGTTTCCAGGACCACCCCTTGGAGGCAGAATAGGGTTTTGGTCAGCTGTGGATCATTGACTAATTTCCTCTTCCCCTGTGGATTTCACTTCAACGACCGTGTGGCCAAGTTTGATAGTGCTTTCCATAGTGTGTTTCTTATCCAACTCCATTTCCAATGGCTGTTGTTAGTTATTTCCCACCAGACTTTGTTCCTCATCATATCTTTCCAACAATAAATCAATAGTATGCTTAAACAACTAGGGCCCATCACATTGAATGACCATGTCCACAGGGGCCTGCAGTTGGAGAGGTGGCAATCTGTTTTAACCAGGTGTTGCGAGGGTGGCCCCGAGGACATCTCCAGGATGAGCATGACTTCTTCCTGTATGGCCTGCCTGAGCATCTCATGGGCTGGGACTACCCGGCAAAGGTGAACAACATGACCAAAAAGGGAGAGACGGCGGCGATCAATCATTGACACAATGCCTATAAGTTGAGTACGTCTGACTACTTCACTGTTGGAAATCATGTCGTGCCAGACGATCCCGAGCATGCGTCTCTGTTTGCACAGGTGGAAGACCTCAAGATGCTGTTGGCCCGTCTGTAGTAGCATCCAGGACTCTTAGCCATACAGGAGAATGGGGACAATGCAGGAGGAGTAAATACGAAGCCTGGTCTCCAGGGATAGCCTTAACTGGGACCAGACTCTGTGGAGCAAGTGCATAGATGAAGCCTCTAAGTCCATCCTACCGGTGATGTTCTTATTGCTGCGTGCATCAGAAGACTGTCTGCTGCTGAGATAAACAGTCCCTGATGGCTGCAACAAGGCTGTCGTTCTTGATGATGTTCAGGGCAGAGAGGCACCTGCTGAGGTTTCAGATTTTCATCTTTGTTCAGGAGATGTGCAAGCCAAGGTCGGTCAATCCAGTGCCTCTAGGGAGCCTACCAGGGCCTGAGAATCTGGCCCGGTATGACGACTCTATCAGTGTAGACAAGATCAGTTACCAGGAAGTCACCGACAAGGACCCCTGGGTTGTGTGCAGAAGACTGTGTGAGGATCCAGTCAATGGTGCAGCAGAAAAGCTCAGGAGCAATGACACATCCATATCGGATAACGGTTGATGTAGAGAACGCCTCCGTGAGATTCAGCCTGAGCCAAATTTTGGCACAGGTGTGACTGCGCAGCTACTCAATTAGGGTCAGCAGAGTGCCTGGAATACTCATGCATTGTAGGGCCTTCCACAAGGCGTGTCTATCCACAGAATTTAATGCAGTCCGTAGACCAACGTTGGTAACGTGGCGAGGGCAGTTAAACTCACGGTGCAGTGTCGTGAGGAGGCAGATGGCGATAATATAATAGAGTCAATGGTTGAGCAAGAAACTGTGAATCCTGGGGGTGATGATGCCTTAATAATAGAGACTGCAGTCTGGAGAGGAGCACATGTGCAAAGACCTTCCCAGGGACGGACAGTAAGGTAATAGGCCTTTAATTGCCATATTCCAGTCGGGAGCCCATTCTCTTGTACAGGGAAATTATTATTCCGTTGTGCCATGCCAATGGCACTTGGCCAGTATTCCACACCGTTGTGAAGAATTCGTGCAGGGTGGTGGTCATCGGGACCAAGGCCTACTATAATAGCTCAGATGGAATATTGTTGGGGGCCTACGGCTCTGCCATCTTTCAGTTTTTCTATGGCATTGGGGGGAGCTGGAGGCGCGTTGGGAGGGATCGGAGCTGAGAGCCTTTATTGCACGGTATGTCGCTCTCATGTCATTGCGCACTAGGCTTTCTACTGCGCTATCAGCTATGGTATTGTAATAATATTCAAGGTCGGTCCATCTTGGCGTCAGCCCAGCATTTTCCACAAACTTTTACAGATTATGTCCTTGCAGGTGATCTAACGCAGATACATTTTAAAATCAAAGTGAAGGTTCAGGGAACGCGGAATTATACAAAACACTAATGCTAAGTGCGCACACAGCCTGAAGGTGTGGCTATCTTACTTCATCTTAGCTTAGCTATATGTCTTTCAAACCAATACCCATTATTCCCGTAGGAATATGTTTAGCTTGGTTCGCCCTTTTCATTTTGTGCTAAAATTAATTTTGTTTTTTAATTAGTATTCATGATCAACAATACAGCCAATGTATTTGATATGAAAGATAAATGCTAGAAAAACAAAAAGTGATGGCGATAGCCAGACAGATCAAAAAATAAATATCAGTATCAAGTATCAGAACATATAAGAAATGCAGAAGTTTTCATATTTGGGTCAAATTATTACATTGGATGCCCATTGTTAAATTGATTAGGATTGCAGTAGCAACAACAACAAAAGTTTCGAGAAACAAAAATTCCAACATCAACTAAGATGAAGGCTAGAAGGAGGCAACTTCTTCATCATGCAAGGACACAATAACCCAATTACCTGTTTCTCTGCAAAGTCGATTGTAAATATATATCAAGGACCTCTACACCACATGGTAGACGAGTGATCAAGACAAAGATGTGTTTCACATCAAATCTTCTATTTCCCTTTGAATCCTTGGCCAAAGAATGACAGAACAATCAGTGACCATTTTATATCTATGAGGCTCATCAGGGCAGCAACAGACTCCCTCAACTTTTTTGGTCTCTGACAATTCACAATATGATGCCTAATCTTTGCTTCATGCTTTTCATTGCAGCTGAACATAACAGATCTTTCTCTATATTGCATTCTACATACTGAATATTTTGTAATGCTTTTCTAATCTTAATTATATGTTGTTGTTACTGATCCAGCAGCATTCAGGTTCTCACCCTTTGGTCCAATGCCATGTAATGGTATCTGTACACGTCTGTTTGTTGCTGTATAGTGCCATACAAAGTGTTCCATTTATCTAGCCTCAGAGGAAGAAGCATTTTCCTAACATTGTTGAGCACCAAGCACTCAAAGAGTTGATGAATTGTTTCGTATGAGTGTGTACACAATTGGTACTCTGGTGTGTGCTGTGGTTGGATTCTTTTCGGGTGTTCGCTAAGTGGGATGTGTTGGTTCTCAGCCGGAAAATGGTGCTCGCTCTGATCCTTACTTGTGAGTTGCCATATGTAAACCTCCCTCCCTGTGTCCTGTGTTTCATATGACTCATCTTTTCAGCTAAGTTTCTCTGTTTGCTATTCCTATGAGCTACTTGTAGAGTTGCTGCTGTGTGTGACTTCTTGTCCTGATCCCTCTTTGTTAGTCTGTCTGCATTTTCATTGCCAAGTGTGTTTGAGTGTCCAGGGATCCACTGCATAACTATTTTGATGACATGGGAGATGATGGTTATATAAGATCTACAATGTTCAGCTTCTCCTAATGCTTGAAGAGCGGACATCGAGTTTGTAAAAATTACAATGTTTTGAGCCTTTGAAGCATTAAAAACCAAAAGCACCAGACAGTTTATCAGAGGATCTGTCTGAGTATTCTATATAAATGCCATAGCCTTGCTTTGATGGTGGCCTTCAAAGCAGAAATTATAATATAAAACTATTTGCCCTTTTTACAGTAAAGAGGCCAAAAAATACATGACGGAGAAGAGAGATTGAAGAAGCTAATGTCACTTGTGTATACAAGGGTTCTAGAAGATGGACCAAAGATATAAATCAGTGGAGAGAGAACATTGTACTTTTAATTCCCTAAGAAATTGGACAAGTTAACCCTTTACAGTCAAAACTGTCAACTAAAGTAGCACCACTTACAGTTCGATTTATCTGAAGTCACAGGTCGCATGTCAACCATATCTTGTTATTTAGCTAAGTTTGATTTATATATAAAAGATGTATCTTTAAATTTAAGAATAATTATTTTAGTTCAAATTTCTTTTTTTGTGTTAACCCTTGGAACATATAAAATGATTGTTCTTGCCTTGGGCATTAAGACTAACATCTTGTAAATTTTGTTGGACTATAAAGTGGTTAGCAAATTTAAAGTGTACAAATCAGAAGAAATTACATTTAAAAACTTACGATGCAAACAATGCAGAAGTTGAATGTGACTTTGCACGAGCGGCTAATGCCCTCCGTCGCATGTTGTTATTAGCGAAGTTATCATCATACTGGTTAGACATGGCAGAGACTTTATTAGTGATCTCTCTGTGGATTCTCACAAACTGTCGTAATGTCAGCAAACGCCTTGACTCCACAATACTTGTGATAACACTGAGCTGAAAAGAGTCAATGACACATAAGCTGATAACAAATATCCAGGGCTATGAATCATCGTTCTGTTCCCTAGAACTGCCTTCACTGCACTTCCGGGATACCTAGAGGTACTCAGTCTTCCTCAGTAAATGGGGATGGGTGTGGATTCTGATGATTGCTGCAGCTCATTAGTTGTACACACTTCTGCTGGGGAGAGGAGACTAACCCCTAGCCAGGCAAAACATATGGGTCGAACAATGTTAGTCAGGGCCAGGTGAAATATACTGACCAAGACACCCACATCACTTCCACACATAAAACTGACACATTCATATTTTCTCATCCTCAAACTTTTCCTCCATCAACCCACACACTCTTTCTGCATCTCAGATTACCCATTACTCCCATTCATCTCTTCAATGAACCTGCCTACTCCCCAACCAATCTTTTCTCAGCCTCAAACTCTTTCCCATCAACACATATCTAAACTTATCCATTCCCATCCCTTCTTAATCCCTGGAGAGGAAATGTTAAGGCCACTATATCCTACTATGCATGATGCAATGGAGATCCAGCTAGAGAAAAATATAGGTTTTTTAGAGTGAAAAGGGAGGTCCTAGTACAGTTAAAAAAGAGATCATAAATAAAAATGGAGGTGATACTAAAGCAAAAAGGGAGGTGCTACTAGTCTGAAAAGGGAGGTAATACTAAAGCAAAAAGGAAGGTGCTACTAGTCTGAAAAGGGAGGTAATACTAAAGCAAAAAGGGAGGTGCTACTAGTCTGAAAAGGGAGGCCATACTAAAGTAAAAAGGGAGGTCGTACTAAAGTAAAAAGGGAGGTCCTTTTAGAGTAAAAAGGGAGGTCCTACTAGAGTGAAAAGGAAGGTCATACTAAAGTAGAAAGGGAGGGCCTACTAGAGTAAAAAGGGAGTTGAAGCCCCATTGTGCATAATTTTAAGGCACTCATTAGAATGGAAACCAAGTCTGTACATCAGCTTTGTTGACTATGAAAAAGCCTTGACAGCTTGGATCCTTAATACAACAGGGCAATGAGGACATTGAGAGTTTTGCACAAAAGACAACTCACAGAATCATTTAACATTAATCCTTTGAGCCCGTGACACCCATATATCGGAGTGTTGTAAATACCCATTCCTGAGTGCCACGTTTGCCATTATTTTAAGGTGTATTTTTGGCTGGTGCTGCTTAGATTTTGGCCATGATATAGTGACTACATAGTACACACATTTCCGGAAATAACAAATATGGCGGCATAAATATCAAAGCATCTTTTCACAATGATTTTGATCTTTTTCGTGATGAAAATTCAGGACATGACCATTCTAAAAGGATAACAACAGAACAAGTCATTGAAAGTAATTTCAATTTTGAGGCCGATAAATTGGATTTAGATGAAGACTATACTGAAAAGGATCAGTTATCCCTCATAATGTATCAAGTAAATTTGATGAATACATTCCACACTCTTCTGAAGTATGAGCATTGAAGATTAGCAGGTCAGTCAATTTTAGATAGAATAACTAAATTAGAGCACATTACTTTGTCACAGTAAATAGCTTTACTCAAATGTCTAAATTGCGCATATTTTCTCAGGAGAACTGGGGAATGGGATTTTACGGACTGGGTAGCCAGAGTTCAAAGGGTTAAATCTAGAGTTCATCTTGGCTGTCATCCATTTTTCTGTTCCTGCTGGCAGTTAATTACCCAAAAAAATACAGTCTATGAGAGAAATAGAATCCAGTGTCGTCTCATCTTTCCTGCATCCTTAGAGGTTGTAAGGGCATCACATCTCACTGCTGCTTGTTATAGTGTGAGTGATGTGTCTTGGGCATGTTTCAAACCCTCTCTCAGCGGAGTGATCAAATATCGATCCGGTATTTGTGCTTAGTCTTTTTTGTTTCCACCTTATGTGTTGCATTCTTCGGGTAGGCAAAGTGCTGGTTTTAGAGAGAATTTCAAGACCCGAGATATTGCCTGAAACCTTCACGGGTTGGTAGGGATGTGTAGATATCCTGTGTGCAGTAAGGGTGTCCCTTATATATTTAGGATGACCTCTATAGTGTTTAAAACAGTCATTGAGAAAGGGTGTTGGGAGCCAGTTTGGCCTTGTTTTCTGGCCTCCATTCGCTGTCTCAACTATGAACCCAGTAAACATTATAAAAAGCTAGAAGACCTGCATTTTGCAGACAACAGCCCTTTAATCTCACAGCCAACTACAGAACTTAACTTAACGTCTTTATACTGGTTTAGAAGACCCTGCAGAGTCTGTGTACAACCAGTTTCATTTACATCACCTTGCTCTAAGAGCTATGCGCATCCAATTTATTGTGACAGCGTAGAAGGCAGGTACACTAGACAGAATCTCACAGTCAACTACAGAAGAAGGCAAGTACACTAAACAGAATCTCACAGTCAACTACAGAAGAAAACAGATACACAAGACAGAATCTCACAGCCAACTACAGAAGAAGACAGATACACAAGACAGAATCTCAGTCAACTGCAGAAGAAAACAGATACACAAGACAGAATCTCACAGCCAACTATAGAAGAAAACAGATACACAAGACAGAATCTCACAGTCAACTACAGAAGAAAACAGATACACAAGACAGAATTTGACAGTCAACTACAGAAGAAGGCAGATACATTCGACAGAATATCACAGCAACAACAGAAGACAGACACACTAGACAGAATCTCCCACCAAGAATGTCTAAAGATCCATGCAGAAAAGATAAAATTTGTAAATCAAATGTGGTCAAACTGACAGGAACACGATTGAATGAGGTAGAGAGATTCACATAGCTAGGGAGCATTATAAATAAGGTAGGCAGCACAGCTATGGATGTAAAAACCAGGAAACAAATTGAAAGAGTGGGCTTTGTTACGTTAAAAAAAACCATACAGAACTCTAAAATGATCAGTATACATACCAGGCTAATGATTTTCAACACCAATGTGAAGTCTGTATTTCTACATAGCAAATGATGAAGATCAGTAATAAGACAATGCAAGGCTTTGTTAATACATCTCTCAGAAAGATTCTGGGCCTGTGATGGTTCAACAGGATTATAAATGAAAAGGCTATGGGAGAAAATAGGACAAAGACAAGTGGAACAGGAAATCTTGGGAAGAAGATGGTGATGGATAGGACACGCACTACAAAAGTCCTAAGTCAGTATACCCAGGCAGTCCCTGCCATGGAACCCACTGGGAAAGAGAAGCATAGGAAGGTTACAGAGCATATGGAGAAGAGGTTGAGAGACCTACAAGGAAGAGGAATACAAAGAGAGCAGGGAGAAGCTAGAAAGTTTGGTTCAGTTTAGTCGAAGAATCACACGGTTTAACCAATAAGTACTAAATGGCTTAACACATAAGTGCTCAGTTCTTCTCCATATTTTTTTGAAAATCTAAGCACAATACACGAACTCTGTAGAACTGGCAAGGATTCTGTAATAGAATGGGTAAATGTGTAACATAATTTTGAATTTTGCCCAGGCAGCCGCCGTTAAGCCTACTCTTTTCAATTTCCAACTGCAGGGGGATTTTTAACGTGCGTGAAACTGCACACGGGCGTCTGATCTCTACTATCCGAAAATCCAAAGAAATGCCAGAAAGTCTGAAAAAAACTCTTGTCTTCGCCACAATTTGAATCCGTGACCTTCAGCCACCGTCTTACCTCGAGATCACTCAGTTCCTAAAAGCTGGAACGAATTAGAGAAAGTAGCACTTGACAGGTCTGCTTGGAGAAAATTGGTTGATGGCCTATGCACACCAAGGTGATAAGAGCTAAGAGGAAGTGGATCCACAGGGTTGAAAAGCTTATAGCAGAGAACAAGAAAAAGATACGTGGAACAGGAAATCTTGGGAAGACGGTCGCTCTGGATGTCACAAACTTCAAAAGCTCTAAGTCAGTATCACAAGCAATCTCTGCCATGGAAATCACAAGGAATTAAGAGACAAAGGCAGACCAAAGAACACATGGAGACTACAACTAGAAAAAGATACAAGAAAAACATAAAGAAGAGTGAAAGAACTGGAGAAAACAGCCCATGACAAGTCTCCTTGGAGAGGGTAGTTTGATGATCTACAACTGTGTACAATTTTTCAGTTATATACAAATTCTAGCCTCCTTTCTTTACTCAAAAACTTTTCAATTACTAAATCATAAAGGTCAGACTAATGCGCTCACTAGTTCGTTCAATTTTCCTCTACGCCTGCAAAACATGAACTGTTACAGCAGACCTCCAGAGAAGAATACAGACCATAGAGATGAAATGTTTTAGAAGACTCCTAAATATCCCCCACAAAGACTGTATCACAAATGATGAAGAATGACGTAGAATCAAGAATGCAAGTGGACTGTACGAAGACCTCCTCACAACGATCAAAAGGTGAAAGCTGACTTGGTATGGCCACGTCTCGAGGTCCAATGGACTTGCAAATACCATATTACAGGGCACAGTACAGGACAGGCAAAAACAAGGACGCCCGAGAAAACGATGGGAAGACAACTTCCATGAATGGACGAACCTACGACTCGAGAAGGCACAGAAAGCAACTGCAGACAGAGGAATGGTGCAGAATTGTGGACGTGTACGCAGGGGTGTCGCAATGATCCCAAGAGGTCACGGGATTGAACTGAACTGAATTATAAAATTAGTCTATCAGTCTAAAGTCTTATAACAAGTCATTTTCTATAGAAGTTAGACTCAAGCCAGTCAAACAATCTGGACTCTGAGTGCACCTATAATAGCTATGTATCCGCTTCAAAGCAGAAAATGAGTGATCTAGAGAGCGTGTTGTACTCGGAATAGTTCAGGTAAGTTCAATTAATTTGTACAATCCTTTCAGGTCAGATTCTAAATCATTGTTTTTCAAATATAAAGAATCCTTGGAATCCAGGACTTCCATAAATTACAATTAGTTCACTTTTAAGATAGATGTGATCAAATGCACTACTACAAGCAAAGCTCTCATGTTAAATCTGTGTACTGAACTTTTGACATGTACATGTCAATAGTTAGTCCAACTGTAACACCAAGATGTCACATTCTTTCCACCAGATTTCAAAACCATATTTAACGTAAGATGTGTGCGACCATTCTAGCCTCACACAAGTAAAGGCCCAATAATCATTTCTCGCTTCTTCTTCTCTCCCTTGAATAAATTACACAGTGACGTCTTAGGGAAGCAAAAAAACTTTTACCAAAAAATGCTAAATAATTTATCTTTTAATTAATAAAAGACTTTCATTTCGTACTTATAAAAATATGTTTTAGGAATTTCAGTTGGGCATGCAGCACACACCTAGCACACATTGGAAATAGGCCACAGATAACAAACTGTGTGCTCTACCTTCAGGCAATATATTCTCATTGTGGCCTTCCAAAAAATGGTAGTGTCAGATCCTCTCTTGATAATGAATTTCAGCTGTTTTCCTGCACGATCTAAAAGACCACAAGTCCTGGAAGAATAAAATAAATGTTTTAGAAGAATTAGTGCAGCATAAACAGTTTTTTAAATAACCATCAATGTCACATAATGACTAAGCTGAAAGTCTACCATGCCGCCATTGTCCCAACCCTGCTTTGTGCGCGTAAGAGCTGGACTGTCTACACTGGTCACGCCAGAAGGCTAAATCAATTCCACATACACAGACCGTTGCCCCAGGGAATCAAACCCTTAAAACATGCAGGAGGAAGCAGACCCTTACATAAAAAGCACACCAAAATCGGATGCACTAGGCTGACAGGCGCAAAATAAAAACATTGTGCAATGCACATCACCTTAGTGAATAGAGAAATATAGCGAACTCACACACACACAAATAAAATTCCACATAAATTATCTGAGACGTATTCTGCATAAGCGCTGGCAGAACCATAACATAGATAATGAAGTCCTATCCAGAATAAGAAATCCATGTACTTTTACAAAAAACCCAACTGAGATTAGCTGGCCACCTTGTTCAAATGTCAAGTGAAAGGCTTCCAAAGAAACTCCTACATGGTGAACTGAGTGAAATAGAACGATCACAGAAACGTCTAAAAAAGGGTTTCAAAGATGGTCTGAATGAGTCCATTAAGTGATGTCAAATAGACATTAACACTTGGAAAAACCTGGCTCAAAAACGCTCAACCTGGAAGTGTGCAGGCACAGATGGAGTTAAAATCAGCAAGGGCCTCCATGTTTAGGCATCCCAGGATAGATGCACTCTCAGAAAGTCAAGAACAGAGGGAATACCAAAGACAACTGTGAACTATGTTTGCCAGTCGTGTCATAGAACTTTCTGCGCTCACATTGGCTTAATCAGTCACAAGTGCACTCACATACTCAAGGATGCAGTATGACATGGTATAATGTTGAAGGTTTTCATCAAAGTTGATGAACGAATTATTAGTATTATTGTTATTATTTATATATATTTATAAAACACACAAAAAAACTGCAAAACCTACAGAGTACCAAAAAAAACAAACAACAAAGTACACCACTTAGTGTACCAAAAGAAGAAAGCAGACCATACTCAAACTTCCAAACAACAACGAAAAATAGCAGACCCAAAACAGACTTTAAAAACAAAACAACCCAGAAACAGCAAACCATATAATGAGTAGACACACACACACATAACTAAACAGTAAAGTATTCAGCTGTACAAAAAAACAGCGAGCTATCTATGGAGGAGTGATTAAAAACAACAGAACACTAAACCTTATACAAAGTGTCAAAAAACAGCAAAACAAAACTAGTATATATATATATATATATATATATATATATATATATATATATATATATACATATATAAATAAATATATAGTGCAAAACAAAGCAACATGTAAACAAAACATTAAACCACAGAGAGAGAGCAAAAAAGAATGAAAAATTAAAGCAAACCATTCACAGCATACAAAACAACAGTAAATAGAGTGTAAAGATCACCACTAACCAGAGTGCCTAAAAATACAATAATAGCAAGAGTGTCAAAAAATGAAAATACAGCCATCCATATGCAAATGTCAAAAACAAAATACACACAAAAACTGCAAATCCTACATATAATACCTTAAAGAATAGTCATCCATACACAGAGTGTCAAAATAAAACAAATAAACAACCAACAGCCAACCATATATGTAACACTAACAACAAAATTCTTCTTCTTCTTCTGCATTTGTTCTCAATCACCCGCTACCAAACCCTGAAAGGGCTTAAGTAGCAGAATGTAGTCCAGAGAATGGGATGCGCTGTGTCGTAGTTTACAGTTGTCGTAGTTGACTGCGATATTTGCACCTTTCGGTCCAACACATCCGACTCCAGCGAGCATTTTTTGAGTACCGGGGTTAGCATTCCCTCTTCGATCCCTTCTCCTTAGCCAGTCTGCCCTGCTGCAGCCTGTTATCCAGGATCACCACGTGGAGGTGTAGAAGGGTCTTGGCAGCTTTGGTTCGCTCGCCCTGACGATAGCAATCAGCTATGGGTCGCTGACCACTGCAGCTCATGCGCTGCTCAGCGTCTTGATCTCCAACAAAATTCAATCATACACAAAATGCTAACCAAACTTAAACAGTAAACGCTGTTTTTTTAAATGCAAACCATAAACAAAAATAATAATAAAACAAAACAGAAAATAATACACAGAATGCTAAAAGATTAACAAACGATACAAGTGTCAAAGGAAATAGTAACACATAGACAGAATGCTAACAGATTAACAAACAATAGAATAGTGTCAAAGGAAATAGTAACAGATACAGAATGCTAAAAGATCAGCAAACAATACAAGAGTGTCATAGGAAATAGTAACTCATAGACAGAATGTTAAAATAAACAGCATACATAGTTCTAAAAAATGACCAGCAAACCATACCTGGCATGCCAATTAAAAAAACACACAATAAAACAGCAAACCATACATAGAGCATCAAAGCAAAGTAAACAGTAAGCCATGGGCAAAGAGAAACTTTAAAACAAACCCATGAGCGAACGAAAGATCTTCCGAGACCAGGTTAGGTGCATATTATTGCAACAGAAGATCCCTCGCCAAAATGTATGCAGCAATTCTGGCGTATCGTCGTCGGAGCTTATATTCATTATGTCCAGCATGTCCTGCGAGAGACATCCAGACGGAGTTGCTTGTGCTTCATCATGAGCAGCTTCGGCACAAATTTTGTTGACACTCTGCACATGGCCAAATCCTCACTCAAAATGAAGTGTATCAAACCAATGCTTACCTCCATCTCTTTCGCAAGTTCTCGTATGGTGACACAACGGTTCTGCAGGACCAAGAGTGCACTTAGTTAATGACCTAGTCATATCGACTTGCTTTGGGCCTAACGGAATTTGGCCTGCTCTTCACTGATGTGCGGCCATCTTTGAACCAATTATACCACTCCTTAATTCGTGTGGTGCTCATGATATCATTGCCAAATAAATGTTGAATCTATCTATGGTTTCCATTCAGATATCACAAAGCTTTTGAAATGTTTTGAATCAATACCGTTGCTTCACCTGTTCTGGTTTTTCAAGACAAATAAAAATCTGGCAGGAGTTCACTATACTCACATGCTGACTGCCAGCTACTGACGCTCTCTGTGTGTGGAAAAAAATCCTCTACACCTCATCAGAGGAAGACACCATACGTGCTTCATTCGTTAAGGCAGGAACAATTTTGGTCCAATACATTTTTACAAAACTTGCATAGTGCTTATAGAAAACAATTCCATACCATGCATATTGTGTCACAGAAAAACATTCACATCATATGATAATAAAAAAACTACAAAAACAGCAGCAAACAATTCACAGAGTGCCAAATGCAAGCCAACAAAACTGCAACATATATGTGGTTTGCTTAAATTATCTTAAATTTGCTTAACATCTTTATACTGGTTTAGAAGACTTTGCAGAGTCTGTATACAACTAGTTTCATTTACATTTCCTTGCTCTAAAAGCTATGCGCATCCAATCTATTCTTAAATACATTAACTGTCCCTGCCTTCACTACTTCCTAGAGCAATGCATTCCAAGCATTCGCAAGTCTCTGACTAAATAAAAAACTCATAATATCTAATCTGGACCTTCCTTTATTTAATTTGTAGCTATGCCCTCTTGTTCTTGTAGGTGGTTGTATTTTGAAAAACTTGTTATAGTCTTCTTTTTCTTCTTCGTACGCAGTCAGACAGTAACCATTATTTTTTCGAAAAAAGCGGCGGTCATCCCGAGGCTGTCGCCGCTGCCATAGAGCTTGTCTTGCAGTTCCACTGGTGATGGCCACATCTGCTCTCTCTGATCCTCGTATGTCGGGCAGTTCTGCAGCAGATGTTCAGCGGTCATTTTACCAGTACCGCACGGGCATTCGTCGGTACCACCTATCTTCAATTTGTTGAATAGGTGGTACCTCAGTCTATTGTGGCCAGTGCGAAGTCTGAAGACAACGACCTGCTCTCTTCGGTTCAACTGGTAATAGGCATCGTTTTTGGTGTAACCAGTATGTTCGGTTTCCCATTTGGTCATGTATCTGGCTTTGATAAGCCGTTTTGACTCTTCGTACGTCTGTTATAGTCTAATTTATCCTTTCCTTTTGATTATCTTATCAATCTGTATTGTCACCTCGAATTCTTCTCTTTTCTAGACACTGTAGGCCAGTTTATTTGAGCATTACATTTTAACTGTAATTCTGGAATCCCATTAACAGCTTTTTTTTTTTTTTTTTTTTTTTTTGCGTTATCTTTCCAACATGTTTAAATCACATCTATGATAAAGATTCCCCACCTGTATACAGTACTCTAATCTAGGCCTAACTAATGCTTTGTACAATTGGCAATCACTTCCTTGGTCCTATGTTTAATATTTATTTGTATCATACCTAACATTGCATTTGTCTTTTTAAAAAATCAACAAACGCAAAGAGTGCCAAAACAATAAAACTAACCATACAGGGAGATATCCTGAATAATTTCAGTAGAAAAGAACACACAATAATGAAAGCACCTAACTCCCACAAAAACAATTAAAACACATCAAACATACACAGAGTTGAGTTCCTCAATGCAAATGAAAACCTCCTTGTAGGTGATGGTTGCTGAACTTCTGATCTTTGTAAATTGAACCCTATTTGTCAGATCCGGGTTCGGGTCTTCACATGTAATATCTAAGCTGGTGGCTTGACCCATGTCTCTTCCTCTCGTGATCAATTACTAGCATGTGAAACTACAGCACCAACTTGAACATGCTGGGAGGTGAATAAAAATAGCAATAGAAATAATAGCGAAGACCAAATCACAAACAAGTTTTATTTAGAATTGATTTTTTTTCCCGGTCTTCATATTTTCTTAACTTTATATTTATATAGTCTTTATACTGGTTTACTGTATACAACCAGTTTCTTTGAGAGTAGTTTTAATGGATGTGCGAGTCCACCTTAATAGAATGAAACACTAGAGCTAAGTAGACCCGCAGCCAGTTAGGCGTCATCTATAGCTGCTCTTAACAAACCACATGGGGAAAGGCACAAATAACTTTGGTAGATTTTTAACTTGAATTTTGTCTGAGCAGCAATCGTTAAGCCTACGCTTTTCTATTTCCAACTGCAAAGGGATTTGTAACATGCTCGACACTGAACACAGGCGTCCGATCTCACTACCCAAAGATCAGGGGAATCTTTTCCAGAAGATCCACGTAACAAAATCCCGGTCTCCGCCATGATTCAAACCTGCGACCTCCGGCACCCAAAATGGACACCTCATTGAGTCCCCCATTAGATATACAGAAGTAATAATGAACACAGAAACAAAACAACAATCAATATAGCTGGAAAGAAAGTTTAGGAGAGAAAGTTTCCATTCAGTTCAATTGGCCTCTCTGCGTCAAATTCGACTGCAATTGACATGTTTTTACCAGCTCATCTCTGATGTTATCTGCTCACTATTAACATTGTCTGCCTCTTGGACAACAGTCTTCCACACTACCCTCTAGTATGGTCTTCAACAAGATGATATGTCTTTTTATATGGCCAAAATATTTAACTGTTTAACCTTGATTTTGGTCACTAATTCTCTTTTCACGCCCAGAAAGTTTAGATAGATAAAACACCCACAAAAACCTTTGTGTTGTGAGCCGTGTCACTTAACTACTAGCTTGTGCTAGTTCGTTTAAAATAATTTGTAATAATATTCTATGACAAGCGTTATGTAGAGAGAAAAGTAATCCTCAGGCTGGCATATGCTTTGGATTGATGAACGATCATGTTGATGTGCATGGGAAATAAAAGACTTGACATAATAATTCATCTGCTTCCCTTTTTTGGACCATCTTATTGAACTCTGCCCATGAGACTCTAGCAGTCCTAGATTCCTATTCCTTTGCTATTTGTCTCTTTTCGCATGTGTTCCAATCCAATGCCTGTCTAGTTATATTGTCAGGCTTCTTGGTACTGGATTCGCTATCCATCTCAGTACTAGCCGTTACCTTGGGGAAACAAAGTCTAAGAAAATGCAGAAGGAGGCAGAACCTTACATAAAATGCATGCCAAAGTCAGATTACATTGGGCCGACAGGCGCAAAATAAAATTATTGCGCAACGCACACTACCTTGGGGAATGGAGAAATAATGCGAACGAAAAGTGGAAAAAAAATTTAAAAATAAATTATAGACGTCTTAGCAACAAAAATGATTTTTCACAAAAAAGGAAACATTTTCTCCCTCTCTGACATAAAAAAAATAACAATACCTAAAAAATAATGGTACCTAAGACATGATCCCTTAATTTAAGGTGGCTAAAAATAAAGAGAACTACTTTTTTGCAAAGTTTTTTATTATTGTGTTTATACTTATTGCAGGAGTCTGTCTCAAAGATTATAGGGCTAAAGAATGAAGGCACAATGCTCCAACAGTTGCTATCCAGTTTAATCGTTAGATTTTATTTTACATCTGATAGTTGATGTTGTAGAAACCACTCATACAGTGTTAATTCAACTCTTGACGATGTTTCTTTGGTTGTAGGTTACCTTGGCCCTTCTTAGATCCCAAGGCATACTTGCGAAGGTGAACCTTGGTCCTCCTAGCTGTAGTGCATTGCAAGGCTCCTCAATAGGCTTACCATTATGTAGCTTACAATGTCAATCCCCACCTCATTGGCCAAAGTGCAGCGACACAGCCTGTTTCCAGGGAGTCTGATGCGAAAGTGATGTAGGATCCTGACCAGTTATGTTTTACCTGACCTGATTTCATTCTACTTCCCATCCTTTAATAGTAAAAAAACTGAAGTCTTACAGGGGTTTTGAACTAATTTTTTATGTGTCAAGAGATTGGTATCGCAACCGCTATGCCAGTGTTTCCCAACCTTTTTGACTTGCAACCGTCTTTTATAACAGACATGTAACTTGTCACCCCCATTTACAATAGTCATGTAACATACGGCCTCTTCCACACTTTCATAAAAGGCCATTTTAATAGCGTAAAGAAAGCACTAAAATAACATTTGTCAGAATATAATTATAACTTAATAGTTATGTGATGATTGTACTTGCATCCAGGCAACCAGCTACTTCTTCTTTATCATTCATTCTTAATCTCCCACTACCAAGCCCTGCTAAGGGCTTTGCAAGTTGCAGGATCTTGTCTGGAGAACGGAATGCGTTGTATCGTAGTTTACAGCTTGACTGTGATATTTGCGTCTTTCGGTCCGACACATCTGAATTCAGCAGACATTTCTGAGTACAGCGTTAGCCTTTCCTCTTCGATCCCTTTTCCTTAACCAGTCTGCCCTGTTATCCAGGATCACCGCATGGAGGTGCAGAAAGGTCTTGTAGCTCTGGTTCACTGGACATGCGCTTGCAGAACTCAAAAGGTGAGAATAGGAACATTTGAACATAATCAATACTTAGCACACGAGTAATGAGTGTGCAATTTTTAATCAAACAAATTACGTATCGAGGAATCATTCCTCAGATCCAATAATTCATCCTGCTCTTCATAAGAAACACTGGCTACATCCAGGGAAATGGAGAACAGGCTTCGTACCAGTGCAGTTTTTTCTTTTGTAAGCTCAGAGATTTACAGCTGAAATTGCTATTCAACAGATTCAAGGTGACCAATAATCAGTTTGAGGAAGGGGGAACACATTGGTGAGTTGATGAGGGATGGAAAAGGTTGTATGGTCAGTGGAGAGGGAAGAGCAAGTAGTGCAGGAAGAGGATTTTGTTCTTGTTGAATGCCAACTATGAGTATGATTACTCTTTTGAGTGCCCTGAAAAGGGTGATAGGTGGTGGATTGTAGTACTTTCCTCCCATGCCAATGAATGTGAACCAGAGTCTTCCAGACGGCTGTGCTTTGATTGGCTCTAACTGCATGTCACTCCCTATTACAAGGATTAAGTCAATCCTCCCCACTTCATTACGCAGACTGACATGAAATGTTTGTTTTCAGAGAGAACTGCAAGGTAGTGAGGTGGGGGCCTTGATCAGTGTATTTTGTTGACCCTGACTAACATCGTCAAATCAGTATGTTTTGCATGACCAGACTTTAATCTCTTCTCCCTAAAGACAGTTTCAAAAGTAAACAACTTTCGCAATTATCCTGCACAACATCAAGTTATCATACTAGTTTTCTATCAAAATAACAACTAGAAATAACAACACACACACACCCCCTCCCCTCCCTCAAAAAACACTCTGCTGATCCACTGGCTGAGAACCCATGTGTTCCCATTTGGTTACTCTACACAAAGATTAATCTCTTGCTTCATTCTTTATTGACATAATGACATATGCTTAAAATTATGTTGGGTTTTTTCATGCCACCAGGTGATCAATGGAAAGTACACTGCAGATGTAAGAAAGTTCCATCATGCATTTCATACACACGAAAAAAAAAACACATTCAAAATTATTTAGAAATATACAATAGAAAAAAAAAAAAGTGAAGTGCCGAGAATGAACTGTCACAGTGAAGCGAAAGTGAATGTCTGTGTAGACGACGACAATCTCTTTGAACACACCTACATTACGATAGATGTGCTATTTTTTTTTAAAGCATAAATAATACGAACCTACACCATGTATCACAACCAGGCCTGGTCTAACAAGTCTGTGACAAGCTCACATTACAGATTACACTGTAGTAAATTACATTTACAGTATGAGTACTCACACACACACGAGCAGATACTGAGATAGATACATTTAAAAAGTTAACTAGTTAAGTTAATTTCATTATCCACACACTACACAGATAACAGAACGATGCAAAGGCGACTCTCCGAGAAACAAACTGAGACGATCAACCAAGTGTCAAACAGGGCGTGCCTCTATAGAAGCAACAATAAGAAAGAAATTGTGTCACTATTGTAACTGGCACATGATACCAAGTAGTAGTAGTTAGTAGTGTCTAAGAAACCATGAAACGCCTTTTGACTTTTGTTTTGGTTTGGCTTTAAAAATTAAGCTACCGTTAAAATACTATATTAAAGCAAATTGTAAGACAATAGTTGGAGTATAATTTTTGACAAAAGGTAAAGAAAATGTGAATACATACACCAGCACGTCAATCCAACGTGCAGTGATAAGTAGTCTGCTTCAAGTATATAATTCAGTGGACATCGATTTTTGCTTGTGTCTGTGCTGACGACGGAAGTTTGTGTCAATATTTAAAAAACACGCAGCACTGCGAAACGCAATTTGTGGCAACATCATTACAGCGTTATCTCTGGTGCTTTGTTTGTTTTGTAGTTAACCTTACTGACGGCGGATGTGAATGGTTTCGCATTGAAAAGAAGTGAAATAAGTGAGAATGGGAGGCAGCTAATCTGCTCAATCAGTACTTTGGCACAGTCTACACAAAAGAAGACTGCTCCAAGATCCCAGAGCCTATAGATATTTTTCAAAGAGACATGGATACAGCGGGATTAAGATCAATCTGTATTACAGAGGAAATGGTTTTTAAAAAATTGGAGGGGTTGAAAGTGGATAAAATGTCCAGGTCATGATGGTATTCATCCAAAATTGCTATATGAAATTAGAGACCAACTAGCAAAACCATTGGCTATATTATGTTCTCAATCACTTACAAAAGGGATTGTTCCACGGGATTGGAAAGATGCAGGAGTGATCCCCTTATTCAAAAAAGGCAAAAAATCAGATCCAGCAAATTATAGACCGGTGAGTTTAACGAGCATAGTCTGTAAATTGTTAGAGTCAATAATCAAAGAAAACATTGTAATGCATTTAGACAAATTTAATCTAATTAGAAATAGTCAGCATGGGTTTACTAGAGGGAGATCATGCTTAACAAATCTATTAAAATTCATGGAGGAGGTTACTAAAATCATAGATAAAGGAGAGCCAGTGGACGTTATTTATCTAGACTTTGCAAAAGCCTTTGATAGAGTACCTCATTAAAGATTATTTCGAAAGTTAAAATCACATGGAATAGGTGGGGAAGTTGCCAAATGGATTGAAAATTGGTTAACGGGAAGAAGGCAGAGGGTGGGCATAAATAAGGAGTACTCTGAGTGGTGTGAAGTGAAAAGTGGTGTGCCACAGGGCTCGGTTTTGGGACCAATTTTGTTCTTGATATATATAAATGATTTGGACATTGATATGGGATCCACGATTGCAAAATTTGCTGATGACACAAAACTATGCAGTAGTGTCTCATCTAAAGCGGAAGTGGATATATTGATGTCGGATTTAGATAAAATTCGAGAATGGTCTGTAAGCTGGCAAATGGAGTTTAATGTAGATAAATGTACAGTCATCCACATGGGTAGATCCAATATGGAACATAATTACAGGATGGGAGAAAACAATATTAGAACGATAGATAAGGAAAGGGACCTAGGGGTTAAAATAGATCATACAGGAAAGGTGAGTGAGCAAGTTAAGGTAGCAGTGAAAAAGGCAAATGCAATGTTAGGTATGATTAAAAGAAATATTAAACATAGGAGCAAGGAAGTGATCGTCAAACTGTATAAATCTTTAGTTAGACCTAGATTGGAGTACTGTGTACAGGTGTGGTGTCCTTATCATAGAGGGGATATAAACATGCTGGAAAGAATACAAAAAAAGAGCGACAAAGATGATAGTGGGATTCCAGAATTACAGTTATGAGGAACGACTCAGAAAAACCGGCCTACAGTGTCTCGAAGAGAGAAGAATTCGTGGTGACTTAATACAGGTTTATAAGATGATCAGAGGAATGGATACATTAGACTATAACAAGTTTGTTTTTTAAATACAGCTACCCACAATAAGTAAGTTTACCGTTCTGTGCCCCCAGAAAACGACATTGGCGGGTTGTAGTGGCTTTCTTTACATCCTGAGCGTGCTGATGAAGGTGGAACGCCATCCTCCAGCGGGATGTGCTATGCTTTGCTTCATTTGTGTGACGCTCACTACTACAAGGATCACGTCGAACCACATCTTGTCAGCCAGACTGCCTTGAAAACAGCCTATTTCTGGGAATGCTAATATGAAAGAAAGATCGTGGTCTTGGTCAGAATATTGGGCCTGACGCAACGTCTTGGTCAGTATGTTGTGCATGACCGCACTAGCAGCTCAGTTCCCCAGACATATGATAAAACTAGAAGACCTGATTTCGCAGATGCCTTGGCTATACTGAGTCCAACTTTTGAGGAAGCGCAAGAACATATTGATCTATACTTCCACCTTTCAGAACAGATAGGACTCCTAGTAAATTCATCAAAGACCAAAGTCAATTAATTTTTACACACAAAGCTGCTGATATCGATCTTAATGGAGAACTATTACAGAAGGTTGAAAGTTTCAATTTTTTAGGAAGTAAAATCGGAAGGTGGAGATACAACAAAAGATATTTCCACTCGTATTGCTTTGGACTCGTGTGTCTTCAAACAGCTGACAAACATTTGAAAATCAAATTCATTGAGCAAACACACAAAGCTACTGTTTAACTTCAACGTAATTGATCTTGATCTTGATCTTCGGCGTAGCTGCGGTCCCAATTTCGTCTTCAGCGAAGGAAGTCCAGTGTATGGTTTCCTTCCCACAGAAGCGTCGAGGATGTTGTTGTGTGCAGTAAGGGAATCAGACCAATGCATTGGTCTCTTTTTACCTAGGGTGGGGTGGGGGGGGGGGGGGGGGGCATCAGATTACTGTCGCTGTTTTACATCGACCATTGCTTCGTCGCAACATGTAACCTTCCCATCTATGTTTTGTCTTGTCTGCATAGATTACTGCATCATTCGTCATGGACAGTCGTCGTATGTCAGAATTGTGAAGCTTTTGTATAGTTTAGTTCTGGAGAGTGATTCCGACCAAGCGTCTAGGCAAGAGAGACAACAACAACGTAATTTCAGTGCTAACTTATGGATACGAGGTTAGGAAAACAACAAAGACACTAGAAAATAAACTGAATGCTATGAAAATAAATCTTAGAAAACTTTTGATCATTGGCTGAGGAGAATTTAAGATCAACAAGCTAATAAGAGACATTACCAACCAGCCATTTGTTTCTACTTTCATAAAGAAATAGTGGTGGACACACACCGGGCAGGTGCTTAGAATGAAGAACAACAGACTTACATTTCAGACAATTATGAGGACGGTCAAAAGAACGAATACCAGAGAGAGCTCAACTATATGTCTTCTTCTTCGTCTCATACTTCCGCTACCAAGCCCTGAAAAAGGCTTTGCAAGTAGGAGGATGTAGTCTGAAGAATTGAATTCGTTGTGTCGTAGTTTACAGCTTGGGTGCGATATTTACACCTTCCGGCCCGATACATCCGACTTCAGCAGGCAATTATGAGTACCGCGTTAGCCTTCCTTTTCCGATCCCCTTTCCTTAGCCAGTCTGCCCTGCTGCAGTCTGTTATCCAGGATCGTCACGCGGAAGTGTAGAAGGACCTTGGCAACTCTGGGTCGCTGGCCCTGACGTTAGCAGTCAGCTTAAGATCGCTGCCCGCTACAGCTCATGCACTGCTCAGCATCTTGATCCCAACTATGGGTCTAAACAACATACAGAAACTTAGACAAGTGACGTCACACCATTCAAATTGGATATCACGTGTTTCTGCTTTGCGGGCTGTGCTTGGTGTTCAAAGGACACACACATATATATATATATATATATATATATATATATATATATATATATATATATATATATATATATATGTATATATACTAGACGCGGATCGTTCAATCTTTTATGAAATGCAGTCAATGCGTGTGTGTGTCTGTTTGCGATCTCTATGCATGTATATATGTTTGTTTCGGTATTATCTCTTCATGTTTCCAATTGATGAGTCCCACCGAAAGGATTTATTATGCTAAGGATTAAAGGTCTCTTATCCCTGCCGCCAATACACAGTATACAGGCTAGGTTTTTATTTTGTGTTAATGATGAAGTTGATTCCCTTCTCTGTGTCAGATAAATAATATACTGTACATGTTTGCAGTCTCAAAAAGCCTTCCAACTAGTTCAATGGGTTTTGACCTGAATACAACAATGTGCTTCTTGTTTAGCACAATATAGTATTATATAAGTGGACCATCGAACCTCCAACAGTCAGTGATATTTGATTTCTATTATTGGTCCATCGTACATCCAATAGTCAGTGATATGTGAATCATATTTTTAACTTTACTATATTAACGTCTTTATACTGGTTTAGAAGACTGCAGAGTTTGTATACAACCAGTTTCTTGAATGTCCGAGTCCATCTTAACTCTTTCAGGACTTGATTCTTTTTAGATTTGGACCAAATTTATTTTCAGCTGTATCAAAATTTCACTGCATCCCTTTTACAACTGACTATTACTCCCCATAGCATAGACAAATATAGTACTCATTATATATCATTGTGAAGATAAATGGGTACAGAAAATGAAAATATCAGTAAATTGCTGATATTTCATTATGTGAAAAAATAAATATGTTGTACACAAGAAAAGTATTTAAGGGGTAGATAATTTATAATTCAAAATATTGTAATTCACCATAATTTTTCAATGGTCTGAATTGTTGATTTCAATTTGTCTGATAATTTTGCAGAAAAGTATCTACAGTCCCTCAAAACACTGTTTATTTGATGCATTTATCTCCAAAAATGTTGAAATTAAGTACATTTTTCCTCAATGACCAAAATAAATAAAAATTATAAAAAAATTAACTTCTATTATTTTTCCATTATTTCCATACATTTTTTGTTTTGTTCAGCACAGCTGTGCTTATCGTGTGTGGTACTCTCTAAAACATTATTTAGCACACAGATGCGGCTTGTACGAACAACCTGTGCAGTAATAGCTGCTCCACTTTCTTTTTTTTCTGAGCAGCACAATGTACGCACGGTGAGTCTTTTCCATCATAGTCAATGAAATGGGCTGCACCCTGGTATCTCTCAAGCTCCATGTTCATTGGTTTTCTCCCTGGCTTGGACAATAGAACAGTCTGAAGGCTGACAGGTGTCTCTGCTCCGACTAACTGACAGAGCTCCCCTATCAGGATATCCTTGAAGTGCTGATGTCACGGAGTTAGTGACTGACAAGGTCCAGATTTTGAAGTGCTGGGTGGGGCAGTTTGACCGTATCCTCAACTGCCAGTCCATCATCAGCAAACAAGCCATAGCTTGTATGCCCCATGTTGTTATTAACCGTGGACTTGCCCTCAGCCCAACGATCCTGAGATCAGAGACGCTGCTAGTTCTATGTCCCGAGGCAAGATTCATGTGATGGATTGCCTCTCTACTGTGATTTATCACGCAGTGGATACTGTGTTTCTCCATGAACTTACTACACTGTTGTGTTGTATGTGGGAGGCCGAGAAAGTTCCACAGGAAATGAAAGATACCACTATTGTTCACATAAAGTAAAATAAAAAGTAAAGATGCTTTACTTTACTTTACCTTTACACACGTACACGTAAAAGCAGTCGTCAATCCTGCGACAACCACGGGGGCATCTATTTGCTGTCAACCGCAGGCAAAAATCTGACGGGAGTCCTGCTCAACCGCTTAACTGGTCACATTGAGCAGGGTCTACTCTCAGAGAGTCACTGTGGTTTTTGTGCTGGTCGTGAGACGGTCGACATGATATACTGCTCATAGTAAGTAGAGGACATTGATTTGTAAATATTACAACAGACAAAATAATTTAAATTAGACTGGAACTCTACAACAAGACATTTATGGAAGAAACAATGATTTACGTTTAGTCACGTGACCGTAGTTTCCCTGGCAACCAAGGAGGTGTAGGTACTCCATTTTCCCTCCAAGTTTCCAATGTTCCTAGAACCGCATAGGTCCTCCGATTGTCTTCAAATACGCAGGGCAGCTACGTCTCATAATGCAAATAAGCCTTCTGGTTTTGTCTTTGAGAATTTTCTATCTCTCTCTCTCTCAAGAGCCTCGGCTAACTGCAGAATAGTCTGAGGAGCAGATGGATGCTGCTAAATTGGAGAGAGGTCGGAGGACATCGCTGGCCATGTAACGTGCAAACAGGACGAGGACATACATTGTCAACCTGAAAGATGAAATCAGGTCCGTATCTGGCACAGTAAATGACACAGCAATATGATGTCGTGGTAGCAAACTCATGTTGGTCCGGCATATGTGAAGATCAGTCCTGGCATTCAAATAGACGTCTTTCAGATCATTACACCGCCAGCTCCATAACGATTGGTTGAAACCATTGCAGAAGGCTGGTAACGCTCACCGAGCCGTCGTTAGACCAGCAGGTCTTCGGACTCAGGCTGGTAACGCTCACCGAGCCGTCGTTAGACCAGCAGGTCTTCGGACTCAGGCTGGTAACGCTCACCGAGCCGTCGTTAGACCAGCAGGTCTTCGGACTCACGGGAAAACCCCCTTAAAAGACCGACGACTAAATGAAGAAACCTTCATATGTTAACTATTGTCCGTTTCACAATGATTGCCGTCAATTGCCGCCTAATACAAATATCGCAATAATCCGTACACCGATAAGTGTGATTTTGTGCACGTGAACTTACCTTTTCAATGTCATAATGATTTACTAATTTACATTGTGTCAGGTAGGGCCGTTTTCTTAAAGTGACTAGTTCCTTTTATATTTGTTAGCGAAGGAATTTTTTTTGTCCCTTGAGAAAATAATTTACTGTAATTTTGTTTTTTTAACGTCTTTCTTTAAGCAAAGGGTCTCTCTAATTCGAATGAGTTTTTTACATTAGGTTCCACATAATGCTCTTTAGTAATGTAGTTCATGTGTTTTAAGAGCTCTAATAAGTAACTGGGCGTTTCGTTGAAAAAAAATTTCAAAATGTAAAAGTACACGATATATAGAACAAATAAAGTACATACTTCAGATTGATTGGTTCCGTTTTATAAATAGATGTTGGAGCAAACAATAAATTGTTATAACTCACTTCTGAGATTCATCTGTAAAGATAATCACCCAATATCAAGAGATAATTTATTGTAATGTAGTATTCCAAATAGTAATTAAAAACGCAATTAAACCCCCAAAAATACTTAAAATTCATATTAGAAAAAAATGGCAAAACTCTACAATTAATTACTCCTGTCATTGATCATAAACACTTCCTTTTTTTTCTTATAATGCTGTCCAAGATCCCCAGATCGTTATAGATTACAGCTAACGCTACATCTTTTACGACCGTTTTTTAATGAAAATTCAAATATTTACTCAATTATGTTTAAAAATATGATACTCCAAATTATAATAACTCTTACACATTGTAAGATAGCTTGATTTCTAGTTCACAACTAGGCCATGGTTCTATATAATATATGTGCAAGGTTGAAGGACAATCGTTTTAAAAACAAAAAAAGTAATCACAAAGATCGTCTGTACATTGTGGTTTTCTGCGAAAAGTTTAGGACGCTATTTTTTACGATTTGTTGATGATTATATACCTTGATTCGTATCAATGACCTCCATCCTGATACGTAAACACTTCAGTAACTGTATGCCAATCATCCAGTACACATCTTTTCCTTCTTTTCCTTGCATCATAGGATGCCATAATAGCTTTTCTCTTAGTTTATTTTTTGCGATAAAAGGTTCCGGTGTTCCCATAACTCTCTCAGATAACTGCAAGTATGTAATTCCATTTCCTCCATTGACAACAGAGATTGTGTCCCATCATTAGAAACATAAACTGCAATAGCAACAACAGCTTTCACAATAGTTAAACCAAGATTCTTATTCTTGAGACATAGTTTCACGATAGCACTGTTCAGTTAATCATTGACATGTTGTGTATTTCCTTCAAGAAACTTTTTTAATAGGTCATTCCTGTTATAGTCCTAAAATACTGTTTTTAAATTAGCCATAACAACAACAGGTAGGTTACTGGTGTCTTTGTATGAACAGTTTCATCTGCTACAGCCTTTTTATACGGACAGCATTTGTAGTTCCTGTTTTTCTAATTTGGTAGTGACAAGTTCATAACACCAGAGAACATCTGCAGGTCTGCAAGCCTTCCTCCAACACATAGCAATACTAATACAGACCACCTGTTTATTGAATTCACACACAAATTATCCTCATATTTGATTACATGAAGAAAATGATGTTTATTATAATTGTTTCTTCTACAATGAAACTCAAACTCACTGCCTAGGCCATTTCTCTTTCTCTCTAGCAATGGTGCATTGGAATAACAAAAGTGACAAACAAGTTCTGTAACTATTTTTACAAAAATGTAAAGTTCAAATGACAATTATTGTACTGCTTTCCACCCAGCTCTTCATGAACATTGTCATATTCACTTAAAATTTAATCTGATTCACAAAGTCATAAAATTTTCATCTCTTTATTTCTAGTAGTGGGCGTGGTCAGTAAACTTTTAAAAGATTCAATGTTGATGTTGTTAAGTTTACCAGAACATAATTACAGACCTAACATACAGTCCACTAATTAAATTGTCATATAGTTCGACTTCTGCTCCTTTCGTAGACCTATCACTTTAAATCTTACTTTTCCTATTAACTTTCTATCGTATCTTCGCGTCATGGCATGATTTTATTTCTCAAAATTCTCACGAAACTGTTTTTCTGTGAAATTAAAAATTGGGCTAACATATTCTGACATATGCATTAAGTGAGGAGTACTGATTATATTACATTTTTTTAAGGGAGCTTGAAAACCTCTCATTGTTTGTTGTGATAAATAAATTGTAGGGGAGTAATAATTTAAAACTGGTAACTGGCAGCCATTTTTCATTTTTGTTTCTTTTTTTTGGGACTGACTCCAGGTCTGTTTGACAGACTTTATCTTAAAAACTATTAATGCTAGACATTGAATTGAGTTGTATTTGAAAGAAGATTGATTATACTTTTCCAAAAGCCCAATAAAATTCAATTTACCGAACAAACCGGACTTTGACCAGATTCTATGTAGCACTTCCATTTAACTTTTGCCCAAACG
This sequence comes from Ariolimax columbianus, assembly GCA_036924085.1. NCBI lineage: Eukaryota > Metazoa > Mollusca > Gastropoda > Stylommatophora > Arionidae > Ariolimax > Ariolimax columbianus. The sequence goes on from JAVGWX010000004.1 coordinate 56,606,866, forward strand.
ATTTCAATTGGGTGTAAGTGAATAGTAAGGTGGCAATCTGAAACACAAATGATCATTCTCTTAGATCAACTTGTCTATATTGTACTTGTTTATATATATATATATATATATATATATATATATATATATATAAACATGAAAGGAAAATCTATTTCATATAGACACGTTGATCTAAGAGCATGGTCATATGTGTTTGAGACTGCCACATTACTATTCACACTTAAACCCAATTGAGCCCGTTTGGGCAAAAGTTAAAGGGGAAGTGCCACCTAGAATCTAGTTAAAATCCGTCAAAAATTGTCTTTGAATAGTTTCTCTATTATTTTGCTACCTATGAGCTGCTTGCTTCGAACCGCTCAGCCTGGCGCACAGCCATCACACATGGTGATTGCACCGCGGAACAGAGGACCATTACGGAGACGACGGAAAAGCGAGCTGCACGAAAGGAAAGAATGCAAGACTGCTCAACTACAAATACTGTTCAAATGTGCCGTACGTGCTGTAGAGTTTGTCACGCTCAGATCGGACTGTACAACCATATGCAGTCACATCTGGATAAACATGTCTGACCCTGTCACCATCTTCACTTGCGATGGGCAACTAACTAATAACCATCGCAACCTACTCGTAAAAACCTCCCTGTTCTGAAATAAGAGGTCCCAACTTTCAATACCCCATACTTTCTGTGAGTTATCTGTATGCAGCACGTCAGATCCAGAAGAAAGAAATGTCAAGAACTGCATTATGACCTGTACAGTTGTTGTTACCCGACGAAGAACTTTGCATTGCCAGTTGGTAAGATTTGTGACAGATCGCAGTGGTTTGGTTGTCCCGACAGTTTCATTGCAGTTGTCCTCCAGTTTCAAGATGGTATAATGGCTCGAGTACTGAGGAGAATTGTTAGTAGCCTTTCCAGTCAATAAAGATGTCAAACAGGATTGTGTACTGACACTTTTTACTCTACCGAGTAACTTTATTCTCGCAACCAACACTAGAAAAAGTGAGGTACTTTTTCAGCTTGCTCACGTGAAGCCGTACATTCAACCAAGCGTTACAGAACCAGCGTTTCCAGGCAGTCGATAGCTTTCCCTACTTCGGCATTACTCTCACTAGCAAGGAGAGTATTTACTTTGAGGTTAATAGCAGGATTGGAAAAGCGAGCTCTGCGTTTGAGTGGCTGCAATGGACAGGGAATCAGTGTCGCCTTCAAGGTAAACGTGCATCGTACTGTAGTGTTAACAACTCTGCTGCATGCCTGTGAAATATAGTGTATAGCAAACACGCCAGGCAGTTTAAACGCTTTCACTTGAGCTGCCTGAGTAGGACATTCAGGGTCGGATGACAGGACAAAATGCCTAACTCTTAAATCCCTAGTAAAACGAACGTGGTGAGCATTCATTCGCTTGCTTCTTCTAAAAGCCCAGATAAAAGGACGAGACATGTTCGCATGTCCGATGAGTTCATACCCCGAGCAGTTGTTTTGCGGTGAGCTCAGAACAGGCAGGCGCTCATTGGGGAAACAGATGAAAGTGTCTCTGCAAAGCTTCAATATTGATGTCACCTCCTATTAGTTGCTTGCACATAACCGTTCCACGTGTCCTACAGCATCACGAAAGGTGCTCATGTCGCAGAGTGATATTCCATCACAGTGTAAGGGTGCCACACGAAATAACAGAAGGAACGACGACTCCACAACCGTCTCATCACATGTGTGTCTCATGTGTGGTGGAGTCTGACGTGCAAACTTTGAATTTTATAATCATTTGAGAGCACATCTCGCAACACAAGCCTGATGCCGTCGCCATGTTGTGACGTGTAACTATTATTATTAAGGAGAGAAATCTCCACAGCGTTGAGTAACTATCAATGTTTAAAAGAAAGCACCTGAAACAATAGCTCATATATGATTGAGGAACAACAGATCATTAACCTGGTGGTTGAAAGAAAATGAATAAAGCAGCATATACAATATTCCCGAAGGTATTATTTTGCGTAGTTTTTAGTCCATGGTCAGAGAAGTTGCTGAAATAGTTGTAATCCCATGACGATTTAGCATCTGATATCACATGTCGTGATCTTTCTCCGTAGAGATTTTGTTAAAGTCAACGTATGACACTAGTAACAGAAAGTTTGCACTGTTAAACAGTAATTTATTTTTTTTTGACAAGTTCTTGTAAGAATGTTTCAAAAATGGTGACAGTTTGTATGCAATTGCGTTCTCTTTTTGACACCAGATCTCAATTTATCCGTCTGAACCTCCATCCTGTATGAAAACACTGCCCACGTTCTTAATTCCTGCACTTGTTTTATCTTGATCCCGTTATCTGCTTATCTCCATTGTTTCTGTTTTGAATGTGTTCATTTTATAACTATTTTTCACACACAAAGTTGAGAACAATCAGGCGTTCCTACAGATCGTTTTTCGCTCTTGTACAGTAGGCACTGATCATCTACAAAAAGAAGTTAATTTAACTGATCTGTCTATGTCCTTTCTTTCTTCGAATTTCTTGGTAAAAATATATTTTGGTTTTCAGCATTATTCTGCCGATATACGTGTTGAAGAATAGTGGCAACAGCACACACATCCTTGCCTCACCCCGGTTATCTCCATTGCTTCGGTCAGGCCATCTGTTGTTCTTACTACACAATGGCATCCATGGTATAGCGCTGTAATATTCTGTAATAATTGTTACTACACTCCCCAGTCATCTAGAATGGTTCATATTTTATTTTAAATCTGCTCTGTCGAAAGTCATTTCTTGATCTTTGAACAACGTGAGTTTCTGTTCGTATTCGATGTTTGTTTCGTTAAGTTGCCTCAGAGTGATTTTTGTTAAATGTTGTAGCATGTAATACATTTTAAAGGTGAGCAAGACGCACAGCTACATCAAATACTAGTCCACCGATTGGGAGATTAAAAAAAAGTTTTAAAAGGGAATTAGCCATGAATAAACATTAAAACAGAGTTACCTCGTCTCAAGATTTGTGGCGTGAGTTACCACACCATTGGGCATTTCCCATCCACACCCAGTCTATGCCTAGAGGAGTGACCTGTTTTAATTGCTTGGATTGATGATAACGTGTCTGTTAGTTTTGTTAGTTCTGGTGAATGGTTGTTGACGTCTGCTGCTATTTTTAGTGTCGTTGATATGACAGTGATCAGTACTGGGAACAAATTGCGACAATAAAATCCGAAAAAATACGCCTTCATATTTAGATGTAAAAAGAGGAATGAGCCAATGATGTGTATTATCCCACTGTCTCTTTAATATCTACACAGAGCAAATTGTCAAATAAATAACAGGATTGTCATGTCTTGTCATGGGAGGAGTGGCAATGAATAACTTTAGATATGCGAATGATACACTTTTGATGCAAAAAGTGCGCAAAAATTGCAGGAACTTATGACAACAATATCTACTTCTTTTTCTTCTCAATCGCCACGTGTTGTTTTTTAAAACGTCTGCAAGTGATGTCCAGTTCTCTAAATACAGGTTGCTATTGTAGAGAGTACTTCAATGTTTTCAAAGAGCTTTATGTGGAGTTTCGTCTCCGTGGCCCAGTGCTCATTAAGCATTTGGCTAAGTATTTCACAGTCGTGCAGGTTCGAATGTCTGCGCTGCTTGTCCGCACGTACACACGGGTGGCGGAACCAATTTCAGCAAATGTAAGTGGTCATTCAATATGTTATGTCCCGTTCTCATGTGGAGCTGGATCACTTCTGCTCGATCGTTGCAGTGATAGTTGTCTCTCGTATGATCGGCTTTCCTTATATCTTGGATAAGGGTCTTCCTTTCTTGGAAGGTGATTGTTTGGGGTCTTTCTTCTCATGTTACTCCCTCTCTTTCCAACCTTTCTGCTGTCTCATTTGCTGGTACGCCAAAGTGTGATGGCATCCACTGTAGCACTACCCTTCTCTTGACTTTTAGTTTATCCAAGGCTTTTTTAAGCGTTGGCAGCTTATAATTCTTGAGGCTTGCACAACTGACATTGCATCTGTAAGGAATACAACCTGCTGACAGAACTGACATTGCATCTGTAAGGAATACAATCTGCTGACAGAACTGACATTGCATCTGTAAGGAATACAATCTGCTGACAGAACTGACATTGCATCTGTAAGGAATACAATCTGCTGACAGAACTGACATTGCAAATGTAAGGAATACAATCTGCTGACAGAACTGACATTGCATCTGTAAGGAATACAATCTGCTGGCATTGGCTTGTTGTGTTGCTAATCATCTGTAAGGAATACAATCTGCTGACAGAACTGACATTGCATCTGTAAGGAATACAACCTGCTGACAGAACTGACATTGCATCTGTAAGGAATACAATCAGCTGACATTGGCTTGTTGTGTTGCTAACCATTTCTGCAGCAATAATTAGTGTCTGTCCTTCAGCCGTGTAGTTTGAACAGACTTTTCCAGTGGATAAACTAGTGGTTTCATTTGTTTTGTTTATTCATTCACTGCTCTAGTTGCTGATCCATAAGTATGTACCTATATCCATCCTTCTCTGGGGTGTAATTCTTCGAAAATGTCGAATGGTGTTGTTTTCTTTTGGATAGTATTATTTTGCTCTACCATGGGGCAGGTGGTAGTAATGAATGTTTTTAATGAAGAGATATGGGCTCCCTTGTTGTTGGAAGGGTAATTGCCTTTACCTCTTTAGTGGTGTTTGGTAATTCAACCTTGTTTGTTCTAATTCATTTTTTAACCAATGTAGAAAGCTTCTTTTCTTCAGTCTTCCACTGGCTAGATCCCAGAATCTGGTCTTCATTGTATTTGCTGTTATGTTATTGTACTTTTCTGCTTGTACCATGGTCTGGGTGTCCTAGTAATGCGAGATTTTTCTTTGCCTTGCCCTCTGTTTTTTTTATGTGAGACCTCCACGTCATTCACGTATCCAATGTGGAGTCCAGATATATATATATCGACTCATCATCCATTTGGACATGCATATTTCCGAGTCGTATTTGTCCTGCGTTTTATTTGTTTGATAGGCTGAAGAGTGTTGTTGCTGACTTTTTAGCGTTGATCTGTATTACCCATTACTCAGCCAATGCTGCTATATTATCTGCTGTTCCTTGTATTCGCTTATTTGCAATTGTTAGGTGTTCATCTACACATCACACCACCAAGTCGTCTGCAAATAGAGCAGCTCTTACCCCTTGTGGCAAATTGAGGGTGAGGTCATTGATAAACACGAGGAACAAAGTGGGATACAGTACTGAGCCCTGAATAACTCCGGGTTTAAGGAGAATGTGTTTATGTTAGAACTTTCCATCGTAACTCTTGCTTTCCGGTAGTGTAGAAAGGCATTGATCCATTTCTCATGTCATACTTGATGCCATTCCTTTGTAGTGTTGCCATTAGTCCATCTTTTTATACTTTATCGAAGGCTATCTTCAAATCTACCCATAGTTAGAAGATGTTTTTTTTCTTTTCATGAAAGGCGTCTTCACAATTTGAAACAAGTTTGTTTTGTTTTTGTTTTGTGTTTGTTTGTTGTTGTTTTTTTTGCGTTCGCCTTATTTCTCTAATCCCCAAGGCGATGTGCGTTGCACTGTGGTTTTTATTTTGCACCTGTCGGCCCAGTGCATCCGACTTCAGCATGCAATTTTATGTAAGGGTCTGCTTCCTCCTGCATTTTCTAAGGGTTTGCTTCCCCGGGGTAACGACCGGTGCTGTGATGGGGATCGAACCCATCACCTCCTTATTTTTTATTTTTTTATTTTATGTGTTTGCCTCACTAGTTTCTACTGGCGGAGGCGCGACTATTCCACCCCAGACCGTAGTCAATTTGAGCGATATTAAGACGCATAAACCAGTGCTTGGATGCGTGTGTGTATCTGTTTGTACCTAACCTGGTGTTTCCGTGATGTTCCTCCCGTTGTTCCTCGCTTTTGATGTTCCTAGTTGTCAGCCGTAGGTATTTGCATAAATATGCACAATTGTTTTCCTGGGACCATTTTGGGATTGAGTATATTTATTTTCTTTCATACTTGATTCGGATCTCTTTTTTTATTTCCTGATTTATTTTTTATTTTTTTTTTTAAATATAAAACCTCATCATACATTTTATACACAATTGTGAAGGTAGCAGTGTAGTGAGGTGTACAACGAGAATGCATGAGATGGAATGATTGGGAAATATGACAAACAATATACTTGACACATAAGGATTAAGAGTACAATATAAATTAATTGAAAAGTGTCTTCCTTCTGTTGTGAGGCCCATCTGTGTTGACTTCCTTCTGTCTGGTCTTGGTGTATCAGGTTTTGCCCGCTCTCATATATTTTTCCATCGCAGCCATGTACTCCAACTTGTAAGCGATTCACTGATTTGTGTGTCACCTTGTAGATCCCTCGTCTCACCTGTGCCCTCTAGTTCTCGCAGTCAATTATGTGTTGAATGTGTGGTAGGCTCAGGAACAGAAGAACAATAGAAAGGTAGATTATTGATTAAATAATTATAGATAAAAAAGGTTGATGTAGTAGTAGTATAATTATATTAAGTGTAGATATATAGTGGTGAGGATGCCCGCAGAAGGGATATACATATATATACCTATAAATACATACATAAGTGTAAATTAAAATGTCCACATATATATACTCATACGTACATATCTACACACCTACATATGTGCACATCTACATGTGTGCACACTGTAACGTTCGTGAATTGTCATAACCACTTGCTACATAACAGATGGGCTAATTGTAGTGTGAGTCCGTTACATCATCAGTCGACGCATCCTCCCACTGAATCCACAAGCGTCGACCACCGATCACCACGTGTAAGGCACAGGCGACACAGAAACCGAGGCTAAGCTAGAGCAATCCACCGAGTCTATCGCCACATGGGCACCTGTGTGTTAATTCACCCACGGACCACAATAGGTCAAATTTAGTAGAATGTAACCACACGATGCACCACATTTTTAAGTCGCGAGGTATACCAATGTCATTTTCAGATCCAACTCCGCACGTGGAAAATGGACCTCCTGCACCGCAAGAGAATAACCCCGTGTGCAGTCATCGCAGGAAAGACGAATCATACGCATTGTCGGACTGCGCACCAAACAAAGTGTCATGACCTGCCATGTCTCCAACAGCCCACCAAGAACGCTTAGAGATGGTCGCACATGTCAGCAGGGCATTTCTGCTCGCTCCGGCACATGGCTAGAGGGCACACGTCTGTCCTACAAGGAGACCACTCTCTTTATGCATTGAGCAAAGAGATGACTGGTATTTGCCTTCCGTAAATCAGAGCCAGGAGCTGCAAATAATGCTGCCATAAAATGGAACATCAACCTCCGTGAGGCTTGTGCAAATTCATCAATTGCCCACAAAACTCACAAACCAGCATCAAGGTCTCATTTGGGTCCACAAAAAACCAACACTGCTGCACCCAACTAAGTGACAGCTGGACACACAATTATTTTGGTATGGAAGACTGTGTGGTCATAGAATTTCAGAAAGAGTGAGCCTTTAGCACGCTCCAGGATGTCTGAGACGCTCAGCTCGTCACGCTATCAACAAGAAAAAATTGGAAATGATTTTTCTCTAAGTACGGTGACCCTACCAATAGTTATTTTTATACTGCTGGATTCGTCACGTCCATCTACACACGATTTTTGCCGGTAAAAGCACCGCAGGCTAGATCACAAATGGCTTTTGAACGATTTATAATTTTTTCGCCGATTGGACCAGGCCGACTTTTTGGGGGGACAGGTGAAGTAGGTTGTTGGGAAAGACCTTTAACTTGTACATCCGCCCATTTTACTTGTTTAGATGACAGAACTACGCTTGAATTGGAAACTAACAGTTGTGTCGATATTGTAAACACAGTATCGATTCTTTGTTATGGTTTCCATGGTTTTCCATCGGCGCAGCACCTCCTGGTTGTCAGCCGTGTCACTTAACCACTAGCCCACGCCGTCCCCGGACAAGTATGTGATCTGGTCTAATGTGCTGCTGTACTTTGTAAACGCTGCTTGTTCTGGTATTGGTATTTTCTATTTCTAAGTACCATTTCAGTCTTCTATTGACCATCCTCTATATTGTCGTACAGACAAGGCTGGTTAAGCTTATTGGTCTATGGATGATGGATTTTCTTTTATCCTTGCCTTCCCCAATGATGGGTCACATATGCATTGTTCTCCATGTCTGGGGCACATATGCGCTTTTCTCCGTGTCACTAACACACTGCCTATCATTCAGCAATAATTGTATATCTGCAGCAGTTTGTTAATTGCTGTATGCCAAAGGTGTTTGCGCATTTCGTTGGTTATAATATCCGAATATGGTTCCTTGTTTTTTAGTTTCCAAAAGGATGTTTTTAGCTCTTCCGTTATAAAAGGTTTGGACATTTCATCCAGACTGTTTTCGCTGTTGTTAGTGTAGGTTATATCATGTCGAATAACTTAACTTAAAACGTCGTTATACTGGTTTAGAAGACTGCATAGTCTGTATATAACCAGTTTCATTTTAATTTACTTGTTCTAAAAGTTATGCGCATCCAATCTATTCTAAAATGCATTAATTGTGACTGCCTCCACTTTGTCTCTTTGTCTGCATGGGTTGATGGTTAATGCAGAATTTTGCAAATATATTGACTGCATGTTTGACAGTATAAAGTTGACATGCTTCTTCTAGTTTTGTTGTTTCTCGATGAGAGTTGTTTTTGTCGCTTAGTTGTTTAGTTAGTTTCTACAACTTCCTGCCTTCCATCTCGAAGTTTATAACTTTGATAACATCAATCAATGTGCTAGCATCTGGCTAGCGTAGCTTTTCAAGGCAAAGAAACGGGATTAGACACAACTGTATTGAGTTATGCAGCGTGGCAAGGGGTGAAAAGTCTGTTTCACAACTCAACGCACCTGGTTCAAATTACACCGTAATTTTATTTCGGTGTGATCGCTCCTCTGCGTACGGAAAGCAATGACAACCTACCTTACTACTGCAAACCTGTAAAGAAACTTATAACAGCAAAATAGGTTGGCAGTTGTAAAAATTGACGTTTTGAAAAGACCATGCTACTTAGGTTTATATTGGCATCATGTTGCTGGTATGTCTGTGGATTTTCTATCCACACAGGTCGAAAGTCAGAAAGGGACTGTTACATCAGCGTGGGACATAAGTTAACGACTATGCTCCGCTCCGAAATACTGTAGTCAAGACAAGGTTCACTGCGCTCAATCCCCGCCACCAATTGCCTGCTGGTTATGCCGAACTCCTTTGAGGCTCAAGGTGTAACCAAAAGTTCAAGACTCATGATCTGCCCTTCATGCTCTGGAATAGCATCCTAAGCCTGCACTTACCCAAATATCCCTAGATACCAACCAACTTCTCACATCCCATGAAGTCAAAATAGTTACGCAATAGATTCCTGGTCAATCAAATACACCTGGCAATGACAAGGCAGGCATACTGGCTAAGAAGAGATAAAGTCAAGAACAACAATACACATCGATAACCCTACAGACAGTCAAACAACTACTGAAAACTGCGAACAAAGAGGACTGGCTGAATAGATGGGAAATGGGAAATACTAGGAGAGAAATCTACAAACATATGGCCATCCCAAAGACAACACTGAACTCCTGAAAAGGAGAGACCAAAGCACCGTTGTCCGACTTCGAACTCAACACATACAACTTAACAGTCATTTCAATAGAATTCAACCAGAACATACTCTAGAGTGCCGGCTGTGCACACATTCCTATGAAACTATTGATCATCATCTTTTTTTTTAATGTCCGGCGATTGCCGCTCTTAGGAATGAGCTTCTTCCTCCGAAGCCAGAAAAATGAAACACTTTGTACGGAATTAAACAACAGCTTACAAACATCTACAGTGTACTTGTGTATTAAAACGCGATGTGTCAATAAATCAATGAAAAACCAAAAAGGAGTTTGTCTTCAACAAATATATGATGAGACATCAAACCTGTCCATATATATGGAATCTTAGTTCGCTCAAAGTGTATACAGGATGAAGTAGCCAGCCCCATGCCCAACCCTCCCTAGTTGCCTCTTACGACATTTATGTAGGTTACAATACAAGTACTATTCATTGCTACCATTTCGGCCACAGTAACACTAAAGCCACATTGAGTTACTCACAATATTTCTAACGTCGTCATTTTTCATTGTGTTTCATTTTGACATTGATCGCATCTCAGACATTTCATTTCTTCATCATCTTCTTCTTTTTTCTGTTTCTTTATTCTTCGTTCGTTCGTTCCCAAACTCCCGCTACCAAGCACTGAACAGGGCATTGCAACTAGCAGGATGTAGTCCCGAGAACGGAATGCGTTGTGTCGCTAGTTTACAGCTTGACTGCGATATTTGCACCTTTCGGTACACTTTCATCAGCACGCTCGGGATGGGGGAAAGCTACGACAACCCGCCACTTAACCAACTTCCCAATAATCTAGAGAGCTTAAATCGTGTACTAGTGCAACCTGTCAATCTATCAAATTTTGACCGATCCTCGACTGGCCTACCAAAAACGTAAAATTCCCTAAAGAAACATCCAAATTAAAAAAATTACTTCCAGTAGTCACAGAAACAATAAAAGAAGCCTTGGTACAATTAAAAATTAGTACTGAAAAAAACTGTTTTTAAAAACAAATTACTTGTTTTGTTTCTTCTTCTTCAATATATTTTTTTCTACAGGTCTGAACTGTGAGGCTTGTTGAGGCTAATCATGACACACTAACCACTACAGATAGGCAAAATAAGTGTGTTTTACACACGTGCAACGACACAGTACGTGTCTATTATCTGATAACGTTTAGAGTGACACAATTAGAAGTATCCTTAACAACTACCAAAGCCTTACCAATCTTCTTGCATGGCCTGAATGGGACACTAATTCTTCAATGATGTAGTAAAAAGGTAATTAGGAAGGTTGTGCTTGGATCTAACAACCTTATGTCGCAAATTCTACAGAAACCATTATTGCATGAGCATGAAGCGGGGCTTTTCTGCAGACTTACTGAATATAACTAATTGTAGTAATTTTCACTATGTTCTGAGAAGGGTGAACAAGGACATGAAGAACATGTAAATACGAGGCGTTCAAGTCAAACCGGGACTATTTGTGAGGAAAAAAAATGTTTTCAAGAAGCTAAAATTCCATTTATTTTGCGACATAATAATTCACAGGAATGACTATGTGTGTGTGTATGGGGGGGGGGGGGGGTGAAAGCCACTACGGCCTGGATCATCACTCATGGGTGTACTCAGGGCCCTGTTTAGAACGTTGACACCAGTCAAATGTCTTACTGTGGCTGCGTGTCTTAACTTTGACTTCGTTCGTTCTCAATCTCCCGCTACCGAACCCTGAAGAGGGTTTAAGTTGCAGAATGTAGTCCAGAGAACGGAATACGTTGTGACGTAGTTTTTAGCTTGACTGCGATATTTGCACCTTTCGCTCCAACACATCGACTTCAGGAAGCATTTTGTGAGTAACGGGTTAGCATTCTCTCTTCGACCCTTCTCCTTATGATAATGTTTCCGGTTGTTCAAGATGGGGGTTGGTTTGAATTGACAGAACAGAGATTTATAACGTTTCAGAGAAGTATTAGTGTTGAAAATTAATTTGTGTAATAATAACATAGTTGTGATTGTAGTTTATTGTAGCATACGTATTTTCAAATATAGTGGCCTTGTTATAACAGATAGTTAGTGACTTGACAGAATTAAATAGCGTGGAACAGTGAGCGGTAGTAACACTCAAGTAACACTAGGCCTAGTCGTTTTGATATTTTGTAGAAAGGTAAATACCAGCGACATTTGTTTGTTCCTTTTTTGGCGTTGCTTTAAGAAGTATACATTTTATTAGGTATTAATATAACTTATTGGCTAACGGAAATAAATAGCAAAATTAGTATGGCCACTAAGACGAGACGAACTGCTGCGAGGAAAGGCCAAGTCAGATTATGTGATATGTGTGGCGAAAATGTTAGTATTACTACAACGTTGGAAGATGAAGGAACCGTTTTATGTAGGATATGTAGAGTTGAAGAGAGGCAGGCACAAATGGAGTGCAATATAAGGGAAAATGAGAAGAGATTAGAGGAGATAGAAAAGAGGCAGATGGAAATAGAAGGGAAACAAGTGAAAATGGAGGAAATTTTAAAGAAGCTGCAGTCAAGGTGTAGTCAAGGAAGTAAGGGAGATTTGAGCGAGGAAACAGCTCACAGGGCAGAGAGCTTTGGAGAGAAGTATGCACATATAGGTGAGGGGTCAGTTTTGGTAGTAGGAGATTCAATGGTGAGAGAGGTTGGCAGACATTTGTCTAAACAACACAACATGTTTGAAAGAATGGATATTGGGGGAGCAAAAATAGAGGACATAGAGGGGAGAATAAAGAGGTTAGATGACAAAGGAAACAGTCATGTGGTAGTATTGGCAGGTACAAATAATGTAAAGAGAGATGGTACAGAAATAATTATGGATAAATATAAAAGTCTTATGAGAACACTTAAGGTAAAAAAGTTTAGAAAGGTCACAATGATGGGCATTTTAGACAGAGCAGATGGGTCAGACTATCTAGATAGCAAAATAATAGGTATCAACCTTAGGTTACAGGTGATGTGTGCGGACATGGGAATGGAATTTATTGATGTTAAAGTAGACAAAAGTAAAATGTTAGATAGGGGAGGTTTACATCTAAATGAGATAGGACAGCATGTTGTAGCAAAGTATATGTTCTATCATTGTGTTAGAAATTTAAACTAGTAAGGCCTATGAAGTATGAGACTAAAGATAGGCCTACAATAGGGGGCTATAGAGGATGTAGTCAAAGGGGTAATTTGGAGTCAGGGAAGTGTGAAATACATAGTAGAAAAGCAAACACTAAAATGATAAAGCAGAAGCAAAAAGAGGAAAACCAACAACATTACAAACTAAAATTTTTTTATGCAAATGTGAGAAGCATAGTAAATAAAAGAGAAGAATTGGAACTGTATGTAGAAGAAGAAAAACCAGATATAATAGGTTTAACAGAATCATGGACATATGAGGAGATTGCAGATAGTGAACTTGAAATTAAGGGATATACAATGTTAAGGAAAGATAGGATAATTGGAGACAAGACTAAGGGAGGTGGCGTTTTATTATACTGTATAAATTCTGTTAATATAACGATCAAAGATTATTTATCATGTGGTAACAAAAATTAAAGTGTATGGGGAGAAATAGAAAGTGGGGGTGAAAAAACAGTGATTGGAGTGTGCTATAGATGTCCATCAAGTCAAAAAGAGGAAGATGAGGAGCTGATTAGTAGCATAGCAAAGGCAAGTAAAGGGACATTATTATTAATGGGAGATTTCAACTATCCTGAAATAAAATGGGATATGGCAGAAGCACTTGTAGAGTCAAAACCTTTTGATACGTGCATAACTGACAATTTTTTAATTCAACATGCAGAAGCAGCCACCAGAGGCAAAAACATACTCGACCTAGTTTTTACCACAGAGGAAAATATGATTGAAAACGTTACCGTTGGGGAACTGTTTGGATCAAGTGACCATCAAATCATCCGTTGGAATCTTATTGCAGGGAAAGAAGTAAACATAAACACGCGAACATACGACTACTCTAAGGCAGATGTTAAGAGGATGAAAGAGGCAGCGAACCACATAATCTGGAAAGATATTATTGTAGGAACAGATGTTGAACAGGAGTGGGAAAGTTTTAAAACAGTTCTAGAAAAGCTAAAAGAGGAATGTGTTCCATGTAGGGAGGTAAACCCCAAGCGTAAAAAGTGGATAACTAGATTTGTAGTGAAATGTAGAAGAGCAAAAAATAAAGCATGGCAAAAATATATAGAGGCAGGTAAATCAAAAGAAACATATGTAAAATATTTGGACAAGCAGAACATATCTCAGAAAGCGAATAAAACAGCAAAAATAGACTTTGAAAAAAAACTTGCTCAGAGGATCAAGACTGACAGTAAAAGCTTCTTTTCTTATGTTAGAAATAAACAAAGAACGAAAGACAAAGTAGGCCCTCTCATAGACAGTACAGGGAAAATAATAAGTGAAAATAGGGAGGCTGCTAATCTGCTCAATCAGTACTTTGGCACAGTCTTCACAAAGGAGGACTGCTCCGAGATCCCAGAGCCTATAGATATTTTTCAAAGAGACATGGATACAGCGGGATTAAGATCAATCTGTATTACAGAGGAAATGGTTTTTAAAAAATTGGAGGGGTTGAAAGTGAATAAATGTCCAGGTCAAGATGGTATTCACCCAAAATTGCTGTATGAAATTAGAAACCAACTAGCAAAACCATTGGCTATATTATGTTCTCAATCACTTACAAAAGGGATTGTTCCACGGGATTGGAAAGATGCAGGAGTGATCCCCTTATTCAAAAAAGGAAAAAAATCAGATCCGGCAAATTATAGACCGGTGAGTTTAACGAGCATAGTCTGTAAATTGTTAGAGTCAATAATCAAAGAAAACATTGTAATGCATTTAGACAAATTTAATCTAATTAGAAATAGTCAGCATGGGTTTACTAGAGGGAGATCATGCTTAACAAATCTATTAGAATTCATTGAGGAGGTTACTAAAATCATAGATAAAGGGGAGCTAGTAGATGTTATTTATCTAGACTTTGCAAAGGCCTTTGATAGAGTACCTCATTAAAGATTATTTCGAAAGTTAAAATCACATGGAATAGGTGGCGAAGTTGCCAAATGGATTGAAAATTGGTTAACGGGAAGAAGGCAGAGGGTGGGCATAAATAAGGAGTACTCTGAGTGGAGTGAAGTGAAAAGTGGTGTGCCACAGGGCTCGGTTTTGGGACCAATTTTGTTCTTGATATATATAAATGATTTGGACATTGATATGAGATCCATGATTGCAAAATTTGCTGATGACACAAAACTATGCAGTAGTGTCTCATCTAAAGCGGAAGTGGATATATTGATGTCGGATTTAGATAAAATTCGAGAATGGTCTGTAAGCTGGCAAATGGAGTTTAATGTAGATAAATGTACAGTCATCCACATGGGTAGATCCAATATGGAACATAATTACAGAATGGGAGAAAACAATATTATAAAGATAGATAAGGAAAGGGACCTAGGGGTTATAATAGATCATACAGGAAAGGTGAGTGAGCAAGTTAAGGTAGCAGTGAAAAAGGCAAATGCAATGTTAGGTATGACAAAAAGAAATATTAAAAATAGGAGCAGGGGAGTGATCGTCAAACTGTATAAAGCTTTAGTTAGACCTAGATTGGAGTACTGTGTACAGGTGTGGAGTCCTTATCATAGAGGGGACATAAACATGCTAGAAAGAATACAAAAAAGAGCGACAAAGATGATAGTGGGATTCCAGAATTACAGTTATGAGGAACGACTCAGAAAAACCGGCCTACAGTGTCTCGAAGAGAGAAGAATTCGTGGTGACTTAATACAGGTTTATAAGATGATCAGATGAATCGATAAATTAGACTATAACAAGTTTTTGTAAAATACAGCCACCTACAATAACACGAGGGCATAGCTACAAGCTGATTAAAGAGAGGTCCAGGTTAGATATTAGGAAATATTTTTTTAGTCAGAGAGTGGTGTCTGCTTGGAATGCATTGCCAGGGGAGGTAGTGGAGGCAGGGACAGTTAATGCATTTAAGAATAAACTGGATGCGCATAGATTTTAGAGCAAGGTGATGTAAATGTAACTGGTTGTATACAGACTCTGCAGGGTCTTCTAAACCAGTATAAAGATGTTAGGTTAAGTTAGCAAGTCTGCTCTGTTACAGCCTGTTATCCAGGATCACCGCGTGGAGGTGCAGATGGGCCTTGGCAGCTCTGGTTCGCTGACCTTAATGCTAGCAGTTATCTATAGGTCGCTGAACGCTGTAGCTCATGCACTACCGGCTGAGTGTCTCATCACCATGTTGTGATTGCAGTCTTCTGTAATGTGTCACGCCTTCTTTGACAAGAAACTTCATCCCAACACGCTGTTCCATGCAAGCACTCACAGTGTTTCCGCCATTTGTATTTATTGATCACGTGACTGGCCCATGGCAAGTGGGTCACCCAGCAGTAAAAGGCTACAAGTGCCTATAACTAATTATAGTAGTTACAGCACTATATAACCCATTCAGGAAGAACTAGAACACAAAGTCTAGTTTAATTTGAACGCCCCTTTTATTTTTCGATCAGTCCATCTCGCCATCGCATAGGCGGACGAACCCACGGACTAATACAGACATATGACCACCAAAACGTTGTTCTGCGTGTCCATCTGTTGTTAGGCATGTGTACCATATGTCCAGCCCAATGATGTTTGCAACGGCTAAGTCAAGTTAAATTACTTACTTACTTTGCGTGTCCAAGCACCACGTTATGTAGTATGCATCCAGTACTCAGCGACATGGCTTACCTTGTCCTTTTCCTCCAGCATGTCGTAACTATTGCATGTTTCCTTAAGGTTGGGGCAGGTCATCAGGTGTTCTGGGTCTTCCCACATGTGTCAAGTTAAATGCAAACCTGTAACAAATGAGCGATATAATCTTTGTGTATAAATGTTACTACGTACATCACAATTAAACATTTGTGAACAATTTCGCAATTATGATTCAGAGAAAACTTTTTCAGACGCTGCAACAAAAAGGTATAGAAATAACACTCACTAGTATGAAAATCAAAAGGCGATTATTTCAATCACAGAAGGTCTCATTGATCCAGTTTCAAAAAGACGAGGTTGGTTGCTTTCGCCGAGTCTCTAGAGCATATATTATGAGATGTTGATGGACATGGTTAAGCGGAGTTGTAATAAGTGTGTCAAAGTTTTAATGGCATGAAAGTTAATGTGATCAAATTTTCCGATGATTAAACCACAGCGGGAGGATCAGTAACAAGGTCGCAAATGCTGTTTGAAAAAAATGTATAGCACAGCCAAAGATTTTGGCATCGAAATAAATGCATCGAAGACAAAGACTTTGGCAATATCCAAGCAACATAGGAAAAAAATCAAAACAAACCACATATTTACATATTTAGGGCAAAACATAACAGAAGATCCCCGCAATGAGGCAGAAATTAAGACAAAGATTGCAATTGCTAAAAAAATTGTTAACTGTTAACCTCAAAGAAAATCAGGATAGAACTGAGGAAAAGAATACTCGCAACGCATGGCCAATTGCAATGCGTGGGACTGGACCATGGACTCTGGCAAAGAAGGGGGAAATAAGCTTGGAAGCATGTGGTGTTACAGTTGAATGTAAAGAATGGGTTGGAAAGAAAGAAAATCCAATGATAATGTACTCACTGAAGTGGGCGTACAAAGACAAATATTGAATTTGATACAAAAACATTGGTTGAGTTGGCTGGGTCATAATATGAGACATGCAAGTCTTCTACAGAAAAGAACCCCAGGGTAAGATTCAACGGAGGAAAGGACCGGGGCGACCATAACTTACCTTTACATATCAGGTATGTAGGGACATTAAAGTACGAACTTATGCTGCAACGAAGAGAGTTGCAGAGGATAGGGTAAAATTGAGACATTCAGACAACATTATAACCAGTCTCAGAACTGATCTACCAGATGATATTGATGATTCAGATAACGTTTTACTATACTAGCATATCTGTTAATTGGTTGTACGGTATATTTATATGCAGATCAGATATTAATTTTTTTATCTTTACATAGTTTATTTTACTGCTGTTACTTCTTGTGTGTTACCTCCAAATCATCGTGTTCTTTCCTTCTTTTCATTATTGTCACAGCATGTCTTATTTTTGTGCGATTTGTTAGTTGTTTTCGTTTGTATTTTGCCCCTGGCGAAGGTCTTGAGACTGTTACGTCGGACACTTTTTTGTGTGCTTTTTTTATTTGTCCCAATGCCGTCATTGAGCCATGACTTATATATGTTTTCATAGCTTAGTATATGTTTTCATAGCTTAGTATATGTTTCCATAAGGTGAGCAGATAACACTGATTTTGAATATTTGTCTCTTCACTAAGGGGGCACGTGTTCAAAACCCCGGTAAGAAATACTTCATTTTTATCGAGGGGCGAAACACAAATAATCCAATCCTTCACACTGTGGGGGCAAGCGGCATATATTCGTCAGTCCCTTCCATTGAAATAAATACCATAATTGTAGCTTGTATGTGTTGATGTTTGAGAATGCTTAAATATTTATACATACATATAATTTGATAGATTAACAAATTATACTAGTAGAGACTGTGTATATGTTCAGCTCTACCTGCCCCAACCCTCATTGGAATATATTTCTCACTCATTCCTGAAGCATTTCTTCCGTGACCACGGCCCTGGTATATTCATTCATTCTCGCACAGATGATAGTCTATTCAATGTCCAATACGAGAACAACAGCGTGCTGGTCTGAGAGCTGCTCTTTGCGGATGCTTCCACAATAACGACTCAGAGGAGGAACTGCAAAGCTAACTATTTGCAGTTTCTGATGCCAGCTGTGAGTTTAAGCTAACAATCATCAGAAAGAAGACACAAGTTATTGTGCAGGGCGCTAACGAAGCACCAGTCATTATCATTGATGATGTGGAGTACCAGGTAGTTGGTCACTTTACTTACCTACGATCCTCAGTCAATAATAAACTGTCCCTAAGCCAAGAAATCAATATCGGGATAGGCAAAGCAGCAACAACAATGAAGAAAGGATACGTCTGTTTCACCCGAACTTGATGTGAGGTGGAGACTTGATCAGTATGTTTCAACTCAACCCGACGTGTGGTGGAGATTTAGTTAGTGTGTTTCACCTGATCTTGACTTGTAAAAAGGGGGGGGGGGGAGGGGGTTGTCTTAGTCAGTATGTTTGACCTAAATCTGGCAAGAAGTGGGGACTTGGCCAGAATGTTTCGCCTGAATCTGGCAAGAAGTGGGGACTTGGCCAGAATGTTTCGCCTGAATCTGGCAAGAAGTGGGGACTTGGCCAGTATGTTTCGCCTGAATCTGGCAAGAAGTGGGGACATATCAAGTATGTTTCGCCTGAATCTGGCAAGAATTGGGACTTGTCCAGTTTGTTTGACCTGAATCTGGCAAGACGTGGGAATTTGGTCAGTATGTTTGACCTGAATCTGGCAAGAAGTGGGAACTTGGCCAGTATGTTTGACCTGATTCTGGCAAGAAGTGGGGACTTGGTCAGTATGTTTGACCTGAATCTGGCAAGAAATGGGGACTTGACCAGTATGTTTGACCGGAATCTGGCAAGAAGTGGGGACTTGGTCAGTATGTTTGACCTGAATCTGGCAAGAAGTGGGGACTTGGTCAGTATGTTTGACCTGAATCTGGTAAGAAGTGGGGACTTGGTCAGTATGTTTGACCTGAATCTGGTAAGAAGTGGGGACTTGGCCAGTATGTTTGTCCTGAATCTGGCAAGAAGTGGGGACTTGGCCAGTATATTTGAACTGAATCTGGCAAGAAGTGGGGACTTGGCCAGTATGTTTCACATGGGCCTAGCGTGAGATGATATCTTGATCAGTATGGTTCACCTGAATCTGGCGTGAGGTGGGGACGTGGTCAGTATTTTTCACATGAACCTTGCCTTTTAGTGGAGACTTGGTCAGAATGTTTCACCTGGACCTAGCGTGTTATGATATATTGGTCAGTACGGTTCGCCTGAATCTGGCATGAGGAGAGAGGGGTGGGGGCGTAGGAGGAGGTTGACTTGGTCAGTATGTTTCACCTGAACCTGGTATGAGTTGAGAACTTTATCAGCATATTTGATCTGAGCATGTCGTGAATTGGGACTTGGTCAGTTTATTTCACCTGACGATCGTTGCCTTTCCACTCAACTCATTCTCATATCTGACTACAAAGAGTTTCTCGTATTAATTATGTTGTTCTATTAATTATGTAAACCTGGACTATATTTGAAAGGCAAACAGCAATAATTGATTAGATAATTCGTCGAGAATGAGATAACACATATTTACATTCGATACGACCTTGACCTGTCAGGTAGGACAAACAACGTATTCACAGTGGTAGCAATATATATTTTCTTACGCGATGATAATTGATTCGAGACATAATTACTGCTTCTTCTTTTTCTTCTTCTTCTTCTTCTTCTTCTTCTTCTTCTTGTGTGCTTATTCTTTTTATTATTAGTCTTTCTTCTTCTTATTTTGTCCTGTTTTACTTTTTTTTCTTCTTTCTTCTTCTTCTTATTATTATTATTTGAAATGTTTCCTCTTCTTTCTCATCCCCTATTTCTTCCCTTCTTCTTTTAAATCGGGTTTCTTCACTCACTAACACCTCGCTAGTTTTACCATTCCACATGGGTTGACTGGAACATTCTGGAAATAGGGGTTAAATCCCACACCATTGTCGTAAAAAGCGAGTGCACACTGTAATCAGTCGCACTCTACATCATACTGTTAAAGAAATGGGAGATAAGAGCAATCAGGGTCAGGTGAAATATATTGATCAATATCCAGGGTCAGGTGAGATATACTAACCAAGAACCAGTGTCAGGTGAGCTATACCAACAAAAACTGAGGGTCAGGTGGGATATACTGACCAAGACCCAACGTCAGGTCAGGGTTAGGTGAAACATACTGACCAATACTCAGTCAGGTCAGGGTCGTGTGAAACATATTGACCAAAACCCAAAGTTAGATTAAGGTCATGTGAAACATACTCAACAAGACCCAACGCCAGGTCAGAATCAAGTGAGATATACTGATCAAGAATCAGGATAAGTGAAACATACTGATTAAGATCTATGGTCAGGTGAGATATACTGATGAAGAATCAGAATAGGTCAAACATATTGATCAAGGTTCAGGGTCAGGTGAAATATACTGATCAAGGCTCAGGGTCAGGTGAAATATACTGATCAAGGCTCAGGGTCAGGTGAAATATACTGATCAAGACTCAGGGTCAGGTGAGATTTACTGATCAAGACTCAGGGTCAGGTGAGATTTACTGATCAAGACTCAGGGTCAGGTGAGATTTACTGATCAAGACTCAGGGTCAGGTGAGATTTACTGATCAAGACTCAGGGTCAGGTGAGATTTACTGATCAAGACTCAGGGTCAGGTGAGATTTACTGATCAAGACTCAGGGTCAGGTGAGATTTACTGATCAAGACTCAGGGTCAGGTGAGATTTACTGATCAAGACTCAGGGTCTGGTGAGATTTACTGATCAAGACTCAGGGTCAGGTGAGATTTACTGATCAAGACTCAGGGTCAGGTGAGATTTACTGATCAAGACTCAGGGTCAGGTGAGATTTACTGATCAAGACTCAGGGTCAGGTGAGATTTACTGATCAAGACTCAGGGTCAGGTGAGATTTACTGATCAAGACTCAGGGTCAGGTGAGATTTACTGATCAAGACTCAGGGTCAGGTGAGATTTACTGATCAAGACTCAGGGTCAGGTGAGATTTACTGATCAAGACTCAGGGTCAGGTGAGATTTACTGATCAAGACTCAGGGTCAGGTGAGATTTACTGATCAAGACTCAGGGTCAGGTGAGATTTACTGGTCAATACTCAGGGTCAGGTGAGATTTACTGGTCAATACTTAGGGTCAGGTGAGATTTACTGATCAAGACTCAGGGTCAGGTGAGATATACTGGTCAATACTCCGGGTCAGATGAGATTTACTGGTCAATACTCAGGGTCAGGTGAGATTTACTGGTCCAACCTCCTTTGAAACATGCTGCGTCACGGAGTTTGGCAAACAAGAAGAGGATCCACCTTTTAATCCCAATAGCGGTGAGCTTACCAAGGCATCCCTCACTGCACTACAGCCTGAAGGTTCCTAGTCCATTTTCTCAAGTAGACTTCAGTAAGTAAGGAAAGCCACTGTAACCTGCCACCAAAGAAACATCGCAAAGAGGTAAATTAACTCAAATGCAAACGAATTCCACAACAACTGTTACCTTCACCTTCATCAGCAAGCTCGGGATGCGAGGAAAGCTACAACGACCAGCCACTTAACGTCTTTTTCAGGGCGCACAAAAGAGTAATCCTACTCATTGTGGGCATTCAACAACAACAACAACAACAACAACTGTCAAATAAACAATACGTTTTTCTCAAGGCTAACACACACAAAACCCATCCCGGACCATCAAGCATAGAAGTCAGAACGGGCAACATCTACATAAGAAAATGGAATTCAGTGGCTTTCGTCAAATTCGTCAAATACGAAAAGACTTACTGATCTGGATTGTGTTGATGATTTGGTTCTTCTGTTTCAAAATCACAAACAATTGCAAAATAAATCAATATACTTACTGAGATGGTCTCAGCTGAAGTCAGATGTGTCAGACCAAAAGGCGCAAATATCGTAGCCAAGAAGTAAACTGCGACACAACGCATTACGTTCTCTAGACAACATCCTGCTATTTGCAAAGCCCTTTTGGTAGCGGAAGAATGAGAACGAACGAATCAAGAAGAAGAACCAAAAGAAGAAACAGAAAAAGTAGTGGACGAAGAAAGAAGAAGAATAAAAAGAAGAAGAGGAAGAAGAGACAAAAGAAGAAGAAGAAGAAGAAGAGGAAGAAGACAGAAGAAGAAGAAGAAGAAGAAGAAGAAGAAGAAGAAGAAGAAAAAGAAAACAATAAGTAGATGATGAGATGAAGACGATGAGAAAAAAAAGAAAAAGAGGAAGAAAAAAGAAGAAGAAGGAAAAGAAGCAGAACAACAAGAAGACCAAGGAGAAGCAACAGCAGAAAAAGAAGAAGACGAAGGAAGACAAAGAAGAAGAACAACAACAACAATAAAAAGAAGAAGAAGAAGAAGAGGCAGAAAAGGAAGAAGAACAAGAGGAAAAAGAAGAAGAAAGAGAATAAGGAGCAGAGGAGGACAAAAGAAATAGAGGAGGAGGATGAAGAAGAAGAAGAAGAAGAAGAAGAAGAACAAGAAGAACTAGTAGAAGAAGAAGAGAAAGAAGAAGAAGAGGAAACAAAGAAGGAGAGGAGGAAGAAGGAACAAGCAGCAGAAGAAGACGAAAAAAGAAGGAGAGGTAGAAGAAGAAGAAGTAGAAGAAGAAGAAGAGTGAAAAAGAAGGAGAGCAGAGGAGGAAGAAGAAGAAAAAGAAGAACAGACAAAAAGAAGGAGAGGGGGAGAAGAAAAACAAGAAGAAGAGGAAGAATGGGAAGAAGAACGACGATCTTTATATGAGGAAAAATAATTATATTAGTGACAATATTCTTTGAACACTAGATAGTCTATGACAAATCGTTTCAATGTCTATGATAACATCGTTACAACACTAAAATGTCTATGATAATATCGTTTCAACACTAAAATGTCTATGATAATATCGTTTCAACACTAAAATGTCTATGATAATATCGTTTCAACACTAAAATGTCTATGATAATATCGTTTCAACACTAAAATGTCTATGATAATATCGTTCCAATACTAAAATGTCTATGATAATATCGTTTCAACACTAAAATATCTATGATAATATCTTTTCAACACTAAAATGTCTATGATAATATCGTTTCAACACTAAAATGTCTATGATAATATCGTTTCAACACTAAAATGTCTATGATAATATCATTTCAACACTAAAATGTCTATGATAATATCGTTTCAACACTAAAATGTCCATGATAATATCGTTTCAACACTAAAATGTCTATGATAATATCATTTCAACACTAAAATGTCTATGATAATATCGTTTCAACACTAAAATGTCTATGACAAATCGTTTCAACACTAACATGTCTATGACAAATCGTTTAAACACTAAAATGTCTATGACAAATCGTTTCAACACTAAAATGTCTATGACAAATCGTTTCAACACTAAAATGTCTATGACAAATCGTTTCAACACTAAAATGTCTATGACAAATCGTTTCAACACTAAAATGTCTATGATAATATCGTTTCAACACTAAAATGTCTATGATAATATCTTTTCAACACTAAAATGTCTATGATAATATCTTTTCAACACTAAAATGTTGGATAATATCGTTTCAACACTAAAATGTCTATGACAAATCGTTTCAACACTAAAATGTTTATGACAAATCGTTTCAACACTAAAATGTCTATGACAAATCGTTTCAACACTAAAATGTCTATGACAAATCGTTTCAACACTAAAATGTCTATGATAATATCGTTTCAACACTAAAATGTCTATGATAATATCTTTTCAACACTAAAATGTTTATGATAATATCTTTTCAACACTAAAATGTTGGATAATATCGTTTCAACACTAAAATGTCTATGATAATATCGTTTCAACACTAAAATGTCTATGATAATATCGTTTCAACACTAAAATGTATGTGATAAAATCGTTTCAACACTAAAATGTCTATGATAAAAACGTTTCAACACTAAAATGTATGTGATAAAATCGTTTCAACACTAAAATGTCTATGATAAAATCGTTTCAACACTAAAATGTCAAGGACAATATCGTTTCAACAATAACAGGTCCTGACAGTGAACAAACCTATTGTTTAACTTAATCGTCTAGATGTCCTTATTTGATCCAAGCCTCATGTTATGTACACAAAAGTCATGATAACTTAACCTAATTTAACCAGTGTAAATACAGTAAGCATCCGCGAAGTACCCAGAATGAAAAGATTAGGACCAACAAGTCGTAAAAGTCGATTAAAGAGGGTTGTGCTTGGGGGCTAGCAACTTCATCATGCCACAAAAATAAATTGTAATTATAATCAGTTACTACGAAAGCTCAGATACAAACTTCCTGTAAAGGGATTACTTTCACTTAAAACATATCCTTCACATTGGAATGAAAAGGGAAATAATTGCAAATGGAAACATGGTAACTGCGTTGATGGCCTATCTTTTACATTGGAGCAAAACAGGCGAATGAATGAACCACGGTAAGCTTTATCTGTTGAAGAATACATAGATCGGTAATCAGTTGCAGATGTTAAGTGTAGGGTGACCTTGTTTGGACCAGAGACAATAGATTTTAATCCTGTAACTGTTCTCGCAACAGTTAGATACGTAAACTTCAATTATGGGGTGAACAATGTTCGAGATAAAAACGACTAAACAGAATCAGAAAAGATATATATTAATTATTTGGAACAAAAACATTTCGTCAGGATTACAATAAGTGATTGTGTTTACCATTCCAGACATGCTTATTTCGTTGTTTGAAAAGTAAGATGTGATATTTAGTGCAGTGCATTTTTTATTGAAAGCAATGGACACAGTTACATGTAGCAGATTCAATGGAACGCAAAACGGGATTACTGTTAATGACAGCAGGATGGAGTAACAAATTGGTGGTTATATGCCTACTGCATATAGGTAAGTTACAAAGTTTGTTTTATTAAAATTAATTAATATTTATAGTTATATTTTAGATTAATTTCAATCCGGAATATGATACGTAACGAAGAAATTCGGCATCAAACTTTGTTTAAGGACATTGCTAAAGCAGCGATATCACGCACGCATCGTTGAACTGGACATGTAGTACGCATATGCCTGACAACAGATGGACCCGTAGAACAACGTTTTGGTGGCCATATGCCTGTACACGTTCACGGAGTCGTCCACCTATGCGATGGTGTGAAGGACTAGCCAAATATCTAGGCCAGTATTGGTACAGCACTGTAAAAAATCGGAACGCATACATAATATTTTTGGCTTCCTTGCATACGGCACATCTGCCAGACTGACACCGAGGGTATTGTGATAATATGTGCGTGATTTATAGTTAACCCTTTCAGTGTAGAAGAGTGTTCGAACACACACATCGTCAATCACACACGTTAAAGGCCTACTGAATACACAGTAACTTATAGGGTTGAAAAAACAGTTATACTAGGGGCGTTTAAATCAAACCGGGACTTATTTATTTTTTTAATGACCAAAAATAATTTTCAAGTAGTCAAAATGCCATTTATTTTTTGATATAATCTCCTGCAACGCTTATGCACCACGTATCCCAGCGTTTGAGTAATGCTTGAAAAGCTTCAGTGTAGAAAGGTTTGTCATTATGTCTGAACCAATCCAGGACAGTCTGTTTCACTTCATCATCAGTGCTAAAGTGCTGACCTACCTTGCATTTTTTAGGTGTCTAAACAGTTGGAAATTGCTTGGAGCGAGGTCTGAGTTGTAAGGCGGATGTATCAATACCTCCCAGCGGAGTTGCTGCAGATGGCACATAGTGATGTGAGCCGTATCAGGTGACCGTTATCTTGCAGGAGCCGAACGGGATCATCACTTACGGATGTACGGCCTTCCCTAAAACGTTTAAACCATTCAAATGTATTTCTGCTGCCGAGTGTTTCTTCACCGTATTGTGATTGCAGTCTCCCGTAAATTTCTGAAAGTTTTCGCGCCTTCTTTCACAAGAAACTTCATCACGACACGCTGTTCCATGCAAGCACTAAGAGTGTTGTCCGCCATTTTTATTTATCTGTCACGGGACTTGCCCATCCAAGAGGGGTGGGGGGGGGGGAATCTAGCAGTAATGGGACACAAGTACCACTAACTAATGATAGTAGTTCCAGCACGCTGTAATCAATTCAGCTAAAACTAGAACAAAAAGTCTCGGTTTGATTTGAACGCCCCTCGTATATAGAAACAATTCCCCAAATATGATTCAAGGATAACAGAATGTGGTCACCATATTGCAGAAGGAATAGCGGAAGACCCAGAAACAAAAACTCTTCACAGAAGAATCGTCAGAGAAAGCTATACGATAGGCTTGAAAAACAAACGTGAACTGAAAATGAGGCGTCACGCAGATCAAACCGCAGACCGGTGGCGTCTGCTTGATGTGTTGTGTTTGGCACTTAACTTAACGTCAATATAATGGCTTAGAAGGTTTTACAGAGTTTGCATACAACCAGTTTATTCCACTTCACCGATATTAAAAATAACTGAGCAACAAATTTATTTGTGAATGCGTAAGCTGACCCTGCCTCCACGACATCCTGTGGCAATGCTTTTCAAGCATTCACTTTAATAAAAAATTAATGGGATAACAGAGCGAATAACTTGTTTCCCTGAGAATCAGTAAAAGACACGAATTCGATTTTTAGGCCAATTGTTATATCCTGTTCAGGTGGCGTATTAGCCCCCGACCCCCCCCCCCCCCCCTCTTCCAATTTCACCCTTCCTCCAAAAAACAAATAGGGCATTCTCGTTTGTTTTTTTTTGTTTTTTTTGCTTTCGTCTTATTTATCTATTCCACAAGGCGGTGTGCGTTAAACTGTGATTTTATTTTGCGCCTGTCAACCCAGTGCATCCGACTTCAGCATGCATTTGTATGTAAGGGTCTGCTTCCTCCTGCATTTTCTAAGGGTTTGCTTCACCGGGATAACAGCTGGATGGGGATCGAACCCAGCACCTTCGGTTGTGAGCCGTGTCACTTAACCACTAGCCCACGCCGTCCCCATCAAGTATATCATATCTCCAAGTATGTGGTTATAGAAGAGTTTGAGAGAGTTTGGTTGCATTCTGATGAAAGATATGATGTTTATATCTTGTTTCGTTATACACATTCTCATTTTTAAAAATATTAGTATCACTTTATCTAAATTAAACAATCTAAACATTTCACGATGCCTATGGAGCACAGGTCGTCAGCAGATACAAACCAAGTTATTTCTGTCTAGGGCATGTAGCTTTAAATAGGCAACGCCTAAACCCTCTATATTATTAATTAGTTCTCTTCTCCACCTTTCTCATGGTTATCCTCTGCGTTTTTTACCATTGGGATTCCAAAACAAAGACTCTCCGGTAATGCTATTAGATAGTTTTCTTAAAGTGTGATTGACGTAGACGAGCTTTCTCCTCATCTCTTGATCCAGTCGTGTCTGTCCTGTGCTATTTCCGTGTTGTTCATTAGTTATGTCATCATATCGTTACAGCCTTCAACTCCTCGCTTGCATAAACGGATCAATCAATCAGTCAATTCCCGTCGCTCAATGCGGGGCATAGACCACTGACAATCCTTCTCCATGAAGTTCGATCTTGAACTGCCCTTTCTGTCTCTCTTCAGCTTAGGTCTAGGCACCGACGTCCATTTCAACAGTCACTTCTATCTCTCTTTCTCTTCCTATGAGCATTTCTTGTCAGGGTCTATCTTGACACATCTGATGGTGCTTTCCGTAGCGTGCGTCCTATCCAACCCCATTTCCAACGCTGAATCTATTGCTCACTTGGTTGTTGCTGGCTTCTTTTCCATAGGTCTTCGCTCCTCGCAATTGCTTGCCAACCTATACCCATTATCCTCCGTAGACATTTAGTGTCGAAAACTGGAGATTCCTCAAGAGAAGATTGCCCTGGATTGAAGAAATAAAATTGTATAGTAAGGTCTACTAAAAAAAAAAGAACGGTGGAAACAGAACTAGACAAGTACTATTGGGACCAGACGAGAGAATGCGTTTCTGATGGATAGAACACACTTTGTCGAAACCAACTGAAAGCGTTACTAAACAGTTACAGTTCTGGAATGCTCAGAGCAAGAGAAGAGAAGTCCAGACAAGTCTGAAAACGGCAGAAATGGCGTTGGTTGCTGTGGTGAGCTTGAAACAATGGCTGCAATATTGTCAAGCAGCTTTTGAAATGTTTTTGCCCAATACGTTTCCTTCACATTTTCTTCACTTCGAGGTGAGTGTTCAAATGGTGTTTTGATAAATTGTAATTTTATGTTCTGATCCTAATATCTGTCGTTAAAGCTTCATTCGTGTTATCACTAGTCTTCGGGTTAGGATTGGCTGGGTGTCACGGTAAACACGCGGTAAATCCGCTCATGTTAGTTACGTTGTTAACATACCCAATATTCAGTTCCCAAATATGAGAAACGGGAACAATTATGCACACATTCAGTTTGTTAAATGTATATTACTTGACCTAACTACAGAGTCTTACGTCGTTCTTTGTTAATTTCAATTAGCTTTTAATACGTATCAACGAACTAAAATATTGCTCTAATGCTGAAGCAGCAGCTTATATATCGTATATAATCTTCAACAGGCAATTGACAAATTTAACAAACTCCATGTCAGTTCCCTTATCATTGCCTGACATAGAGTTTGTAAAAAACATACGAGGGTGTAACTATTTATTAATGCATGCTGAGACGCGTTAAAGTGTCGCATCAGAAATCGAAAGATAGAAATAGGTAATAGCACCAAGATTTGGGTCATCAGATGCAGTGCTAAGACGGAAATCTAGA
The DNA here is from genome assembly GCA_036924085.1 of Ariolimax columbianus. Classification (NCBI taxonomy): domain Eukaryota; kingdom Metazoa; phylum Mollusca; class Gastropoda; order Stylommatophora; family Arionidae; genus Ariolimax; species Ariolimax columbianus. Next base: position 56,636,071 of record JAVGWX010000004.1, read on the forward strand.
CGAAGTTTCTTACAGTCAACACAACTTATATAGACTACCGCATCGAAACATGGAATGAACTGACGCTGGTTTACTGAATCGAGCTGCGGGAAAAACTTTAGCCTGGACACCACTTGGTTGACGCAACATAGGAGTCACTAAATAGATTCCGAACTGATGTATCACAATGCAGGAATAATTTAAATAGATGGTGATACAGGGATGATGAACTATGCAACTGTGGAGCAACACAAGACTCAGACCACCTGATGATCTGTCCAAACCTTCTGGACATATGCAATATGGTTGACACGTTAAGGGGGCACGACAACTCAATCCCCGTGGTCGAACATTGGAAACATGACTGACGAAGTGCCCAGAACACTTAAAATTCTAACTCAGATTGAATTAAGTGAACAAGAATTGTTGTAATCTTCATGTATTTATTCTATCATTTTAGGTCTCAAGATTTTCACTTCCTCCTTTCTGTATTTATCATTATCGTGTTGTTTTCGATTCGTCCGTACAACGCATATGGTCATCGCTGCAGCCGGGCTATTACTAAACACCTGAACCAGAGAACCTAGATTAGTGTAGTGGCTTCCCAGCCGAGTGATTCGCGTTCGATCCTCAGTTGGTGCCGGATTTTTGCGATCGTAAAACGGATCCTTGGGTGCGTCTACCCTTAAAAAGAATTTGGTGCCAAAATAATCTAGGAAAGTAAAAGTAACAAGCCACGTCCTCCATTGTCAAGACAAATATATGCTTAACATCATATTCTATATATTTCCACACTACCGTTTTAACGGGATCTTTGCCTGTGTTTTGTTTCTCTCCACCTCTCATCCTCTGCAGTGGTGGTTGAATAGCTATGATCTTACTTGATGAGGTTGCTAGCCTCATTACTTTCCCCTTTTCTTCGGCGCACATCCTGAAAAAAGTGTTGTGACGCTGCGTGGTAGTTTTCATTGAGGCTGTAGTTTCTGCGCCTTTCGCCTAAGACATCCGATTTCAGGGGACTTTTTTAAATACGGGGTTTGTTTGCCCACTGCGATCCCTATCTCTTGGCCACACTGCACTAGTTACTAAGTGTAGGTTATCTCCAGGGCCTCCACGTGAAGGTGGAATAGGGTCTTGGTCAAGTATTGTTCGCTGGCCCTCATGCATGAGGTCAGCTATGAGTTGTTACCTGCTGTCAGCTCATGCTCTCCTGCATCTTTGCCCAAGCCTATTTAATGGAATTTTACAACATGATTGGAAGGTTACATTGGTCCTATTCTCTTCGTCTCGGACACCGCGCAGGTATCCATGGTGATTCTTCTTCTTCTTCATCGTACGCAGTCAGACATCAACCTTTATTTTTTTTAGAAAAGCAGCGGTCATCCTGAGGCTGTCGACACTGACATAGAGCTTATCTAGTGTTGCCACTGGTGATGGCCACATCTGCTCTCTCTGATCCTCGTATGTCGGGCAGTTTTGCAGCAAATGTTCAGCGGTCATTTTCCCGGTGCCGCAAGTGCATTAGTCAGTGCCACCTATCTTAAGTTTATTGAATAGGTGGTACCTCAGTCCATTGTGGCCAGTGCGAAGTCTGAAGACCACGACCTGCTCTCTTCTGTTCAACTGGTAATAGGCATAGTTTTTTGTGTAGCCAGTATGTTCTGTTTCTCATTTGGTCATGTATCTAGCTCTAAAAAGCCTTTTTGACTCTTCGTATGTCACAATAGTATCTGGTTGTGGTAGTCTTGCACCTTCTTTTGCCAGTCTGTCTGCCTCCTCGTTGCCTTGGATGTTACAGTGGGATGGAACCCATTGTACCACTACTCTTTTTGGTGCGGACTGCTGGCATAGTTGACAGAGTACTGCTCTTAAATCATTAAGATCTGTATTGTTCTGGCTTTTTAGTGCTGTGACTACGGACAGAGCATCTGTAAGCAGGACTATATGGCTTTCATTACTCTTGCTTGTCATCATTTCTTCTACTGCAGCCCTCAGTGCCTCAGCTTCCGCTCTGAAATTGCTTGGGTATTTTCCAGTTGCAATTGACCGTGTTACTTTTCTACCAATTGGTAGGCACAGGAATACCCCTGCCCCTCCGTTCTGTGTTGTGTTTGTTACAGAGCCGTCGGTGTATGCATGGGTCCAGTCTACGCTTGGGTAGTTTTTCGTTATGTACCTCAGGGTTGTATCTCTTCTTTCTTTTTCAGTCTGCCTGTTTTTGTTTCCAATACCTGGTATGTTTTCTACCACCTCTGGAAATATATGCTGCCTCCAGGTAGGTTTTCGTACAGTAGGGAAGGGCTTTGGTGTTGTTAATGCGTTCATAGGGTCTTCGCTCATCTTTGCTTTGGCTATTTCTGCAAAGTTTCTCCGCTTTAGTTTCCCATTTCCAAAATTGTTTAGTCTCTGGTGCATTGGATGGTCAGTCAGTCTTCTGAGTTTCTCTGCTTACTGCTGGGCTCTGCAGTCTCTTCTGTCGGTCATGGATTACAGTTTTGTAATCTTTTCAAGTTCTACAATTGGCGTTGACTTCATGCCTCCTGTTATAACGCTCATATCTTGGTTTTGGAGTTTGCTAATTTTATCGAAGTTCGCCTTTGCTGCTGTTGTCCATGCCGCAATGCCATACTCGAGAACTGGTCTCACTCTTCCAGTTTACAGTTTCTTTAGTATACTTTCGTCTGCTCCCCAGTTTGTGCCAGCAAGTTTCCTCATGATTGCCATTCTTTCTCTGGCTCTCATTCTGTTTCTCTCGATCTGACTTTTCTATGTCATGCGCCGATCAAATGTGACTCCCAGGTAGTTTGGGTTGTCGTTTGGCTGCAGGTATCTGCCGTTAAGACTTAATTTGGTGTTTTGGGGTTTGTTTGACAGCGAGAATATCGTACATGTGGTTTTTTCCTCGTTTATTTTGAACAGCAATGAGTTCGCTCACTCTTCCAGCGATGTTAGGGCCTGCTGCAATGATTTTTTGCTATGCTGAGATTCTTTTCAGAGGTCCACATAGCCAGATCGTCTGCAAACATTGAGCTATGGACTCTTCTTGGTATATTCTCTGTTATGTTATTTATATACACCAGGAAGAGTGTGGGTGACAGTACTCATCCTTGGGGTACTCCCTACTCAAGTGTCACCTTTTTGCTCATCTGCCCTTGTACTTGAACTCTGGCCGTTCTGTTTTTAAGGTAGTGATTGATCCATTTGTACATTTTCCCACAAAGTTCACTTTTCCTTAGCTTGACTCTTTCCAGACTTTGTCAAATGCCTTTTCCAGGTCCACCCAAACCGCTACGGTGTGTTTTTGCTCCTGGTAGGCATCTTCTATTTCCTGGGCTATGAGGATGACCTGATCCTCAGTGGATCTGTGCTGTCTAAAGCCTGCTTGCTGTGGAATTAGTATGTGTTGTTCTTCCAGATGCCACATCAGTCTGGTGTTTATCATACGTTCCATCAGTTTGCCGACACAGCTCAGTAGGCTGATAGGCCTGTATCCATTTGGATCTGTTTTGTCTTTTCCTTTCTTTGGTACTGGTACAAGTACTGGGTCTTTCTATGCATGGGGTACAATACCCCTTTTCCAGCTTTGGTTCAGGACTGATAGTAGTTTCCTCTTTGCTGTTTGGCCCAGCCCCATCAGCATTTCGTTTGTTATCCCGTCTTTTCCGGGAGATTTCCTTTTCTTTAATGTTTTCATGACCTCTTCCATTTCATTCATTGTTAATTTTGCCATCATATGCTCTTCTGGTGCCATATTGATGTTGTCGTGCCCCTTTTGCTCTTCATTAATGTATGTATGCCTATCTGCAGGGACATCTATGTGGTTCGCTCTGGCATAATGTTCAACAAAGGCGTTTGCGGCTTTTTTTCCAGTCAGCAAATTTTCGCCCTGCTTGATGGCAATTTATTTGTTTGATGGAGTTTCGTCATTCATGGTTCTGACTAACTTCCATAGTTTGTTCCCTTCTTTGTCTAAGTTGAGGCTTTCTGTTTTGTTTTTCCAGCTTTCTCTTGCTGTTTGGTTTAGAGTGTATTTGTATTTCGCCAATACTGTAGAACGACTTACAAATCGAGAGCACTACCGTTGGGTCTAATAATGAACGTACGCTGGTATTAGACTCACGGAAGACAAGTCAGCTCTCTAACACTCTAATGAAAGAACGCTACGGAAATCGTGCCTAACCCCGCAGAAACCGCAGATTCCAAATACCTGGCCACTGACAAACAAAAGCCCTCAATAAATTCGTCTGGCAAAATAGTGAACGGGTGCTGGAAATAGACCATCTGAAGACAGGTCAGTTTTACCCTACTAATGACAGGGCGTTGCTACGGAAAACCAGCTCATATCGAGAGGAGCTGCAGACACTTTGGTACACGTACCAGGCTTATAAGCCAATGGCGCGAGACTACCATGTGGGGGATTACGGCCGAACCATTATAAGCCGCAATCCCGCCCAAAATCTCAGCACCACTGCAATGGGAGGCTCCTACATGTTCGGGACCTGGGGCTCACGCCCCAGCCCTACCCGGTAGAGCCGCAGAAAGAGGTCTCTGCCGTCCGCCGATCAAAGCGGGCGGACAGCTGCTTGATACTCACCTTATACGGAGATGGGGTGCGAAACCACCAACATAAGACTTAGTTCCTGGTCGGGGTGTCGAAAACAGTAGAGCAGCCACCTTACTGTGAACTGTCGAGACTCAACCAATGACCATGAGATCTGTCCGCTCACTAGGCGAACAACATCTCTGTGACATTACCAGGCTTGTCCTCTGGTTAAATGCACTTCTGCTTCGATATTTACCTCTGTACGTTATCAGCCATATAGCTATCATGCTGGACGCAGAAGAGATGCAGACCAGCGGACATTGCACACCTGCCCCACTGTGTCAACATCCCAGGTGGCGGGGAATGCTAGGCCAAGAAAATAAAGGGAGAAAGAGACACCCCACTCACATGCAAATGCTACGTTTCTGGCAGGACGTGACGATCCTGGGGTACAGACACACTGGACTGCCTCTCTTCCGGGTAAACCAGTACATATCATATATCTCATATATCATATCACATATCTTCATCGCACCCTATAGACACGAGTAGTGAAGACTCGATAGTCTGGTAAGACAACTTCCATAAGAGAGACAACTCTGATCATAAACAACTGCTGCCTTGCAGATAGGCTGGGGACAGCCAAAGGCTAAGGAGGGCATCCCTACAGAAACGCCTGTTGAAATCGGATGCACGGGGCCGCAAGCCTAACAAAACAGTGCAACGTAAATCGCAGCATGATGGCAGTACAACCTATTAGAAAAACGCATGGCGCTCATCCTGCGGAGTCCCGCCAGGCAGCGATAGTGCCGGGCCTCACGCCTCCAAAGGGCCCACCCTTGACTACTGGTGGTCACCCACCCATGTGTCGTGGAGTCAAGGCACATGGCTATGGGGCAACTTCTATTGGCCAAAACCTCAAGACCCTCAAAATACTACAGTGGAATGCGGAGGGAGTCATTAACAAAAAACTTTCCCTGACACACCACCTGCATGAAGGTAAGATTGACGTGGCATGTATCCAGGAAACGCACCTCAACAATAACCATAAATTCTCAATCAGAGGATACCAGACCTTCCGACTAGATAGAGAAGGCCACAAAGGAGGGGTCCTGATACTGACCAGAAACTGCATACCGAGTAGCGCGGTATCTGTCAATCACACCGGACAAGCAGAAATTGTAGGAGTTGACATAATGGCTCAAGAGACGAAGCTCCGCATTTTCAATCTGTACGGACCACCAAATAGAGACCTATCGCTCTCGAGTATGGAGGTCAGAGACTCGAACTGCATAGTAGTTGGAGATTTCAACAGCCACTCCGAGAGATGGGGATACTCTGACACAGACAGCAGAGGTGACGAAGTGGAAGATTGGGAGATAGATGCAAATCTCTCCCTAATCAATAGGCCGGAGGATATCCCTAGCTTCTATTCAAGAACATGGCATACCACCTCGACTCCAGATTTGGCCTTCTCCACACAGGACATACACCATAAAATAGACCGCCAGGTGCTAAACCAACTGGCAGGTAGCGACCACAGGCCGATCAGGCTAACCATTGACATGGAAGTAGGCCCACAAGAAACAAAACCGCTCCCACGTTGGAATTACAAACGAGCCGACTGGGACAGATTTGCAATCCTGACAGATGGGCTGTGTGAAACCATCAACACACGAAACACCAAAATGATGCCCATAGTGGAAAGCCTAAGCAAGGCAATAATGCAAGCCGCCACTGAAACCATCCCAAGAGGAGCTAGGAAAAACTATAAGCCCTACTGGAATGATGAGTTACAGAAAGTGGAAGATGCAGTAACAAATGCTAGGAACATGGCAGAGCGAGAAAAATCCATGGAGGCAAACATCGCCCTCAAAGCCGCCACGGCGAAATACAAACACACTCTTAAGCAAACAGCAAGAGAAAGCTGAAAAAATAAAACGGAAAGCCTAAACCTGGACAAAGACGGGAACAAGCTATGGAAGCTAGTCAGAGCCATGAACGACGAAACCCGTCAAATAAACAAATTACCATCAAGCAGGGCGAGAACTTGATCACAGGTAAGAAAGCCGCAAACGCCTTTGTCGATCACTATGCCAGAGCAAACCACATCGAGGTCCATGCAGATAAGCATACAGACATTAGCGAAGAGCTAAAGGGGCACGACAACATGAATACGGCACCTGAAGAGCACATGATGGCCAAATTAACAATGCGCGAAATGGAAGAGGCTATGAAAACATTAAAGAAAAGGAAATCTCCCGGAAAAGACGGGATAACAAACGAAATGCTGATGGGGCTGGGCCAAACAGCGAAGAGGATACCGCTATCGGTCCTGAACCAAAGCTGGAAAAGGGGAATTGTACCCCAGGCATGGAAAGACGCAATACTGGTACCAGTACCAAAAACAGGAAAGGATAAAACAGATCCAAATGGATACAGGCCCATCAGCCTACTGAGCTGTGTCGGCAAGCTGATGGAACGGATGATAAACACCAGACTGATGTGGCATCTGGAAGAAAAACGAATACTAATTCCACAGCAAGCCGGCTTTAGACAGCACAGATCCACTGAGGACCAGGTCATCCTCATAGCCCAGGAGATAGAAGATGCCTACCAGGCACAGAAACACACAGTAGCTGTTTGGGTGGATCTGGAAAAGGCATTTGACAAAGTCTGGAAAGACGGACAGAGTCAAGCTAAGAAGAAGTGATGTTTGTGGGAAGATGTACAAGTGGATCAACCACTACCTCAAACAAAGAACGGCCAGAGTCCAAGTACAAGGGCAGATGAGCAAAAAGGTGACACTCGAGCAGGGAGTACCCCAAGGGGGAGTACTGTCACCCACACTCTTCCTGGTATATATAAACGATATTACAGAGAATATACAAAGAAGAGTCCATAGCTCAATGTTTGCAGACGATCTGGCTATGTGGACCTCTGAAAAGAATCTCACCATAGCAAGAAATCGGATGCAGACGGCCCTAACATCGCTGGAAGAGTGGGCGAACTCATGGCTGGTCAAAATAAACGAGGAGAAAACCACATGCACAATATTCTCGCTCTCATTAAAACCCCAAAATACCAAATTAAGTCTAAATGGCAAATTCCTGCAGCCAAACGACAACCCAACCTATTTGGGAGTCACATTTGATCGGCGCATGACATGGAAAAGTCAGATTGAGAGAAACCGAATGAAAGCCAGAGAACGAATGGCAATCATGAGGAAACTTGCTGGCACAAGCTGGGGAGCAGACGAAGGCATACTAAAGAAACTGTACACTGGAAGAGTGAGACCAGTTCTCGAGTATGGCATTACGGCATGGACACCAGCAGCGAAGGCGAACTTCGATAAAGTTAGCAAACTTCAAAACCAAGCCATGAGAATTATAACAGGTTGCATGAAGTCAACGCCAATTGTAGAACTTGAAAAGATTACAAAACTGCAATCCATGACCGATAGAAGAGACTGCAGAGCCCAGCTGCAGTCAGAGAAACTCCGAAGACTGACCGACCATACAATGCACCAGAGACTAAACAATTTGGGAAAAGGGAAACTAAAGCGGAGAAACTTTGCAGAAATAGCCAAAGCAAAGATGCACGAAGATCCCATAAACGCACTAACAACATCAAAACCCATCACTACTGTACGAAAACCTACCTGGAGGCAGGATATATTTCCAGAGGTGGTAGAAAATATACCAGGTATTGCAAACAAAAACTGCCAGACTGAAAAATAAAGGAGAGATACTACCCTAAGCTTCATAACGAAAAGCTACCCAAGCATGGACTGGACCCATGCATACACCAACGGTTCTGTAACAAATACTACACAGAACGGAGGGGCAGGAGCATTCCTGAACCTACCAAATGGCAGAAAAATAACACTGTCATTCGCTACTGGTAAGTACACAAGCAATTTCAGAGCGGAGGCAGAGGCACTGAGGGCGGCAGTGGAAGAAATGGTGACACACAGTGAAAATGAAAGCCATATAGTCCTGCTTACAGATGCTCTCGCCGTAGTCACAGCGCTAAAAAGCCAGAAAAATACTGAGCTTAATGACTTAAGAGCAGCACTCTGCAAACTGTGCCAGCAGTCCGCACCAAAAAGGGTAGTGGTACAGTGGGTCCCATCACACTGCAACATCCAAGGCAACGAGGAGGCAGACACACTGGCAAAAGAAGGTGCAAGACTACCACAAACAGATACTTGTATGACGTACGAAGAGTCAAAACGGCTTATCAAAGCCAGATACATGACCAAATGGGAAACCGAACATACTGGTTACACCAAAAACGATGCCTATTACCAGTTGAACCGAAGAGAGCAGGTCGTTGTCTTCAGACTTCGCACTGGCCACAATAGACTGAGGTACCACCTATTCAACAAATTGAAGATAGGGTGTACCGACAAATGCCCGTGCGGTACTGGTAAAATGACCGCTGAACATCTACTGCAGAACTGCAGAACTGATACGAGGATCAGAGAGAGCAGATGTGGCCATCACCAGTGGAACTGCAAGACAAGCTCTATGGCAGTGGCGACAGCCTCAGGATGACCGCCGCTTTTTTCGAAAAAATAATGGTTACTGTCTGACTGCGTACGCAGAAGAAGAAGAAGAAGAAGGGACATGTTTCTTGATGAAAGGTGCAAACATTGTGGTGAGCCTATTCATCCAGATAATCTGCCATACCCAAAATACGCTAGGGTGATGAACAACCAGATCCTTCTTGTGGTAGTCCTGGTAACTAGGAGTAGGAACTCTCAGACTAAACACAGCACTCAAGATTTCTAAATACCTCACAACCATCACCGAACACGCCCTTGAAGGTTAAGATGGAGTCAGCACCGTATTGAACAGATATGAGAAAATATACCAGCATTCGTTACGACATGGAAATCGAGACCAATCGTAAGGTCCAGGACGTGATGATCCAATTGTCTTGAACTTGTTGTCACAGGTCTAAAGCCTAGGGGAACTCTGTCTAATTAGTAGATGATCGGTAGCGGTGTATGAGCACAGTGAACCCTGCTTTGGCTTTGGGACTTTGGATCGCTGATAATTCACTCTCTCAATTACTTTATGTCAGTACAATGTATTTCTGTCTTCTGCCTGAATGGGAATAAAATCCACAGACACACCAGCCAGACAATAGCGTATGTATGGGAAGTACAAAAATGGAACAATCAAGAAAACGACATCTAGCTATGGTAGAAGAGGAGCAATTAAGTCAGTACGAGGGGGTTCCAAACACATTCCTCACCTTTAAAAAATACAGAAGTATCATATACAAGGGGGTTTCAGATGAAAACTTTAAAAATGGGATATAAATTATAAAAACCCCATGACTTTGTATTGTAACTTTGTTAATATGGTTGCTAAGGATGCCAAGGCATCAAGAGTGTCCTGCACGTGCTATCACGGTTCAGGCGAACAACATGGAGTCATAATTGCAGTTGAAAGATGGCCGCCCCGGTATTGACATGCACAAAAGAGGAGCAGCGTTATGTTATCCGTTTTCTTTTAAGCAACGAATGGGTGAGATCTATAGAAATTCATCGGCCAATGAAGGTCCAGTACGATGATGCATGCTTTTTGTTTCACCAAGTGCATTAGTGGAGTAGGAAGTTCCAAAACGGGTTGGGTTCTGTGACAGACTGTTAGGTACACCGAGTAGTGAACCCTAAAGCTCATTTTAGCTGTTGGCGTCTCGTAAAGAAAAATCGCCGATTGACTGTCACTGAAATTGCCGAACATCTAGACATAAGTCATGGTTCAGCCCACCTCATCATCCATGATGTGCTACAGTACTACAAAGTGTCTGCAATGTGAGTTCCATGGCCGCATACTCCAGAATTGAAACAACGATACTTTGATGTCTATCAGAAAATTGTGCGGCTCTTTGAAGAAGAAGGTGATGGTGTGCTAGCAAGAATTGTTACTGGGGATAAAACCTGTGTTCACTACCACAAGCCTGAAACGAAAAGAGCGAGCAAGAAATGGCGTCATCCCTCTTTACCGAAACAGAAAAAGATTCGCAGGTAGCAATCCGCAGGGAAAGTTATGCTGACTTTCTATTGGGATCAACGACGCATTATTTTAGTGCACTACACGCCCAAAGGAAACACTGTTACCAGTGTCACGTATGCAGATCTTCTTAGGAATCATCTTCGACCCGTATTCAAATTCAAACGACGTGGGCTTCTGAGTAAAAGTGTCCTTTTGCAACATGACAATGCTCGACCCCATACTGCCCGTCCAACCATCGAGAACCAACACTTTCAGTGGCTACCACATTTGTCGTACTCACCAAAGCTAGCCACAAGTGACTTCCACGTCTTTGAACGACTAAAAGAGGCATTGGGAGGAAAGACTTTCAGGTCTTGTGAAGAGGTCCAGCAGGTGGTGCGACTAAAATAATTTTTTTCTACAGGAATCCATGCAAGTTATAGTCGCTAGGGGACTTGTACCGAATGAAATGGTGATTACGTGCACAAATAATACAGTTGCGTTTCAATTTTTCAGAAACAATTTACCAAAAAATATATTTAAGGATTTCATTTGAAGCCCTCCCGTATGTTACACAAATACAATTAAGTATAATACATTTTTTTCCTACAAATTTAGGTTTGAGTGAATCTGCATCCTGGTCAAATGGAACTACCGTGGAACTTATTTCACAACCGAATTTCACAGATAACACACTAAGCATACGGAGCTCCCACTCAATTCAGTACTTCACTTTAAATCAGAGCGGAGCTAGTGACGTTAAAGTTGAGCAAAGCAGCGCGTACCTAGACGGTAAGACTTTCCATTTCTCAAGATTTGCGTAACTTATGTGTTCCATCCATTAAACCACTGTGATTAAAATAATATGGTAAAGTCCCATGTGCGAAACTGGAAAGAACCGGGCAGATATCAGAAGAATTTCTTCTTATATTTCAACGTTCGTCCTGTTTTTTCGAATGCCCACAATGAATTGGTTTACTCTTTTGTGCGTCCTAAAAAGGACGTTAATTGACGGGTTGCAGTAGCTTTCTTTACATCCCTAGCGTCCTGATAAATGTGGACCGGGGTCCTCCAGGCAGTTGTGCTGTACTTGGCTTCATCTGCGTGTCGCTCACTACTACGGGGATCACCTCGTTAGCCAGGCTGTCATGAAAACAGTCCAATTCCAGGGAGGGTTACGAGGAGGCCGAGGTGAGGGTCTTGGTCAGTATATTTTGCCTGACTCTGACTAACATGTCTAATCAGTACATTTAACCTGACCTGACCTCCCCCAAATTGGAGTGAAAAGCTGAATGATTACAAATTCTTGGAAACTGGCATACTTTTAAAGGCCAGCAACAGTGGGACACCCCCCCCCCCCCCCTGTCATACTGGAGCAAAAAATGTAAGAGACAATAACGTAACAGAGCTATCTCTTAATTAATTGCATTCAATGATGAAGGTGGACCGGAGTTTTCCAGGTGGTTGTGCTATGCTTGACTTCATCTGCGTGTCTCTCACTACTACGAGGATCACGTCGATCTCTCACCTCGTTAGCTAGGCTGCCGTGAAAACAGCCAGTTCCAGAAAGGACTACGTGGAAGCCAAGGTGAGGGTCTTGGCCATTATACTTTGTCTGACCCTGACTAACATGTCTAATCAGTTTGTTGGGCCTGACCAGACGTTAGTCGCAGTTTACAGCGAGGCTGAGATAGATGTGCATTTAAGCTCAACATATCCGGTTTTAGCTAGCTTTTTTTGTTATTGAACCAGGTTTTCCCTGACCAGCTAGTACAGGTTCCAAAAAGTACAAATATTTCAGTTTTTGAAACGTATACATTAGCAAAGAAAGATGAAAAAAAGCTTGGGAGCGTTTGAAATGGGGAAATGGGGGTGGGGGGGGGGGGGGGTGCTATCGTATAAGAGTCAGTTGATCATAATGAAGATTCAATGACAATGTCATCGCTGAGGTAGTGGTACAAAGACAAATATTGAAAATGATTAGGAAACGAAGATTGAGTTGGCCGAAACACAATACGTGACATGAAAGTTTTCTACAGTCAAAACTATAGGACAAGATTCCGGGGAAAAGAGAAAGTTGGAGACCAACACTCAACTTTGCTTCTCATGCATGCAGAGACATTAATACACGAACCTATGCTGAATTAAATGAAAACAGCTGTAAATGATAGGGTTGAATGTAGAGATATGCTCAGATAACCTTACAATCAGCCTTAGGACTGATCAACCAGAGAAAAGGATCAAATGGAGATACATGCTCAGACAACCTTACAATCAGTCTTAGGACGGACCAACCAGATGATGATGGTGATGATTTCAGTCACGCATCAATAGAAACAATCCAAGAAATATTATTTCACAATAGAAATGACGATGCGCTCTTTTTATTATGTAAGCTATTGGTCGTCCATTTGTTTTTACACACATACTAGTATGTATACCAGTCTACAATATGCAATACAGAGCCACCAGATAGTCTCGGAATCAAACAGATGCAATGTTCTAACAAAGCCTTTTTTCAAGCATTTACAATCATTCACCTTTATACTTCAATGCGAAGAATATGTTGACACTTAAGCTGGTCCCTGAGCAAGAAACGTCTATCTGAGTGTTTACGAGGCGTGTTCAAATGAAACCGGATCATACTGCAAAAAGTGAATATACGTACGTTGCGCAGGATGACGTCACTTCTGGTGTAAACAGCACATACCAACCGTCAAGTTTGCAAAACTTCATTATCCTCCAATTCATATTCTCCTCAGCATACTGTTGAAAACATGCAGTGTATGGGGACAAACGTCTGTGAAAGACAACAGTGAAGAACTGGACAACGATGTTTAAAGAAGGACCTCAGTTAACGAAAGATTTTCCGAGACCAGGTCAGGCGCATATTATTGCGTCAACTCACATCCTTCTTTAAACATCGTTGACCAGTTCTTCACTGTTGCCTTCAACACACTTTTGTCCCCATACACTGCCTGCATTCTGCGATGAATGTGAACTGGTCGACATCCTTCAGCTGTTAGAAACCGAATCACCGCTCGCTGATCAACTCTGGACTGATTTCGTATCACACCCTGCATGTTTTCAACGGTCTACTGATGAAACTATGAGTCGGAGGATAATCACATTTTGCAAACTGGATCGTTGGTATGTGCTGTTTACACCAGAAGTGGCGTCATCATGCGCGTCACTGTATGTTCACTTGTTGCAGTTCGGTCCGGTTTTCTTTGACCACACCTCTTACATTGGCTGATAGCAAACGAGTTTCCATTAAAACTTGCTAGCCACAAGGACAATACTGTTTAGTCGCCTTTTGCAGAACGCTTGAAATGTGACAGTTGACCTATTCTCATCATCCCAGGTGTTAACGGGAATTAGTATCGCATATGGGGTATGCTTCTGGGGTGTCATCCCAGATATTACTCGGGAGTTTTTATCACATATGGGATTATGTTGTTTCTGGGGCGTCAGTACAGATGTTACTCGAGAGTTTGTATCGCATTTGCAAAATATTTCTGAGGCGTCATCCCAGATACCACTGTGGTACTTGTATTGTACATAGAAATATGGTTCTATTGCATCATCCTAAATACCACTCGGGCACTTGTATAGTACGTGGAAATATGTTTCTAGGGTCTCATCATAAATACCACGCGGGCACTTGTATAGTACGTGGAAATATGTTTCTAGGGTCTCATCATAAATACCACGCGGGCACTTGTTTAGTACGTGGAAATATGTTTCCAGGGTCTCATCATAAATACCACTTTGGTATTTGTTGTGTATATGAAATATTTTTCTAGGGCCTCAATCCAGATATCACTCGGGTGATTACTTGTATATGTGATATTTTCCAGATCATCATTCCGAGCCCATATTATTATTTTAAAATTTAAATAGAAATTTACCCAGTGAATGTGTCGAAGTGAAATACAATAAATTAGTAAGCCGTCAACCCTAGACACGTTAATTTTATATCTTTAAACAATTTGCGTTTGCTTCTTCAACATAATTGTTATTCAAATCTACAGCAACAGTAACTCCATCCAACGTAGACACTATGCCACATGGACAGGGAGCACCCACGATTGTAAGATTTCGTCCTTCTACAGTCAATAGAACTTCCTCGTCATATGAAGCATCTTCTCGATTACCAACCAGAAATGTTATTATAACAAGCAGCAACAATCGTATTGCAACAGCCACTGTACCATATCAAGTTTTATCAGCTTTCAGTATTTCAAGCAATGGAATGAATTATGGTGTAAGCAACACATATTCACATTTCAACATTTCTGCTTCAACCCCATCATGGTCAACAAGAACTTCCGCTCAAGACGTAGAAAATATTACAGCTTCATCTTCAAATAATTCGGACCTTCATTCATATATAGCGCCTTCATTTACGCAAAATTCAGACCTTCATCCATCTATAGCGCCTTCATTTACGCCAAGTTCAAACCTTCCCGCGGTTTATTCCAGTTTTGGTGATTACTCGGGTGTGGAGAGCTCTGAAAATGTGCTCAGTGCAGTTAAAGGGATCTTCACCTTGAACTCTGCTTATCTGGAGAACAAAGAAACTCAGACTCATGTATATTCATCTGATGAAAGCGATACTTTGGTGCAATATCAGAATACTCTAGTTCAGAAGATCAGCGTCACGTCTGCGGGTTTGTCTACGCACCAACTTGATGACGTCATCAGTCCAACAGCTGTTATTAGTTCACTTGTAAGCTCAACAATTGCTTTTTGTTGTCAACAAACAGATCCATTACCTGTTTTGAACAACGACGAAGGTAACATCTATTTGCGTCTACTTGTGTTATTGGACCGCTTTTTTAAATGCAGTCCTTTTGTGGGTGCAATATATGTGTTGTTGTTATTTCTAATTCAGGTCTAATACTATAATAATTGTTTACTTTTTAATTTATGTGAAGCATTACAGAAGACTTCTTTAAAGAAACCTTGCATCCGAGCATTTGCTGAGACTGATTCAGAAGAAATATTTTTGCAGGATGAGGTTGCCAGCTTCATGCACAATCCTCTTTAGTAGTCTTTTATGAAGGTTGCATTGGACCGCATTATTTCACTGTACTCGGATGATTTATTAATTGCTATCCTTTAATTATATTATATTTTACTTGCGACTAAAGATCTCTCACATCCATGAACAGGGAGCCAGAATCTTTAAAAAAGTCTACAGAAATGCCCACTCTATAGGGAAGTGAGATACCAGACCTGGTCAGAGAGTGTGCAGCTGAGACACAAGCTGTCGGGCAGCCGCTCCAACCTGGCGAAGACTACAGATTTCACCATGGCGACTGGCCTGCAGATATAGCATAACCGAAGATCATGAACACAAACGAACAACAAACAAACAATTTGCATAAAATGCTAATATTACTACTAACAAATTTACAAAAGTCAGAATGGCTGACAAAACGTCGAATTGGTTCGAGTTACGAAAAAGAGAGACAATGATGTATACTTTTCACTTATCTGTTCAACATCTATAATAATAATAATAATGTCGGTCGGGAGAAGACTTTTGGTGCCGAGGAACTGCTGTGAAGTATTTTGTGGACCGTGTTTTCTAGTCCAGCTGTACGACATGACCGAAAACAAGAAACTCGACGAATATAATGAAAAATGTCAAAAATGGCCAATATTACGAACAGTTCTGCACGCTTATAATAGATGAAAATGAAACAACAGAACTTAGAAATGTTAGTGACTTAACTACCTTCTATAATGGGTACGTATAACCTAAAACTGAAGTTTTCGTCTATTTGGCTTGACTTTGTTCGTTCTCAATCTCCCGCTACCAAACCCTGAAAGGGCTTAAGTAGCAGAATGTAGTCCAGAGAACGGAACGCGTTGTGTCGTAGTTTACAGCTTGGCTGCGATATTTGCAGCTTTCGGTCCAATACATCCGACTTCAGCAAGCATATTTTGAGTACCGGGTTAGCATTCCCTCTTCGATCCTTTCTCCTTAGCCAGTCTGCCCTGCTGCAGCCTGTTATCCAAGATCACCGCGTGGAGGTGTAGAAGGGTCTTACCAGCTCTGGTTCGCTGTGCCTGACGCTAGCAGTCAGCTATGGATCGCTGACTGCTGCAGATCATGCGCTCGAGCAACACATCAAAGAACCTGAGTATCAGTCCTTACTTACGTTCCGTGTCCAATTGGGCCAAGTACCACATCATTTAACGTTTAGTATCAGTGTTCAGAGACTTGGATTGCCCTGTCACTTGCTTTCAGCATATCGCTCTCGCAACATGGATCCAGATAGAGCTGATGCTCTGACAAAAGATGGCACAATTTAATCATCGAGTACCAAACAGAGAAATCAAGAACATTATCAGAAATCAGTATATACACCAATGGAGAGAAGACAGAAACATAAGCAGTACTCCAGACCCAATTCACCAACTCAAAAGAAATCAACAAATTACCTTATTTCGCCTGAGAACTGGATACTGCAGACTACTAGAACATCTATACCGACTGAAGATCTCACACATCGATGAGTGCCCATGTGGAACAGGGTGCCAGAACCCTGAGCATATTCTACAGGAAGGCCCAATCTATAGGGAAATGAGATGCCAGACCTAACCAGAGGGTTCGGAGCTGAGACAAAATCTGAGGGGCAGCTGCTCCGACCTGGTGAAGACTACAAACTTCATCATGGTGACTGGCCTGCAGATGTAGCATGACCAAAAGACCCTGAGCGCAAAGAAGAAGATGACAAATCATCAGATGGCTTGGATCTTGTACGACACCGCAGTTACATATTTCGCCGAGAGACCCCATTTCTTCATGTTCTTCCTACACCGTGATACACCAGTTTAAAGTTTATTTATTGTCTTCCAAAGCGAGTAGGGTAAGTGATGGCTGGGAGCAGGTTCATCGTGTAGCTCGATCCCTGAGTCCTGTATCATTTCGTGCCATCATTCAGTGCAAATACTTTCAGGACTTCACTGTATGGAATTTCATAATATAAGGAAGCTATGCTTGGATTTGAGTCTTGTGATCTGCTCCTGGGGTCCAAACATTGGATGTCTAGGTTTATCTTCCTGTTACTCTCGTTCAGTTTCAGCAGCCTCGCTTCTTCTAACGGCATGTGGAGGGTGGGTTTCAAGCATCCTGACACTATCCTGCCTGCCTCGTGTATTGCTATCCACGTTTATTGAGCAACAGCAAAACCAAGATAATGACTATCGAGGAGCGCCTGACCGAATGGTTTCGATCGCTTCCTGCTGGCATGGAGGACAGAGGATCTAACCTCCGATAAGGCACATGTTGTTTTTCTTTTGGGGGTGAAATAAACAAACATAGGCAGCACACGACGTGGGGACAGCAGTGGTGCAACCACCTGTATTCCTCTGCCTTTAAAAAGAAACCCTAAACTACCCTAGCAATGGAAATAAGGTCATGCGAAGAGAAGAAACTGAAACAAGACATCAAACAAACCCATATTTACCGTAGGAAATAAACAAATAAAAAACGTCAGAAATAATCATATCTCGGCTCAGTTATAAGCAACACTGGAGACTGCCTACAAGTAGTCTGAAGTATGACAATAACAACGCAGAGGTTAAATAAAATGAGCAACGTGTTGTAGAACACTACCAACAATAAAAGTCCTGAGAACTCCCATCATCCCTGTGACAACGTACGGATGATAAACATGGACGATGACACAAACACAAGAGAAATCAACTGATCCTTTCTGGCTTAAATACTAGAGTAACGTTCCCATAATGTCGTGGAAAGCGAAACTCGAAAACACAGACGCCGTAAAGCAGATTAATATTCGAGCTAGAACGAAATTGGCTCGTAAACAGCATTACATCTAGGAAACTAAAATACTTGAGTCATAAAACACTACAATGGTTTAGAAACAACGATAGTGAAAGGTAGGGTTTCTGGAAATCAAAACAGAGGCAGACCGATGAGAGGTTCATGCAGTTATGATGATATCGGCGACAGGGGCGACGTTCTGTGACGATGGGGGGAGGGGGGGGGTAAGGGATTGAAAGCTTTGATTCACTATATGTGATGGGATGGAATTTATGTTTAGTAGTTACGTACAATAATTCGGAAAATTAACAATGTCCACTATCAAATTGCACCGATTGGAAAACACCCTGGAGTACTTGTTTCAACTAAGAAGAGACTGATAAATACACTGCTTATTTCCACATTGTGTTGCCAATGTCAGTCTTCATCCTTACTAGAAACACATAACAGTAAGATCCTGAGCTGTGAGATGCGCGGTGTGAGAAGCGCAACGAGAAAGACAATCCGTGACCGAATTGGCAACACCACGCTGTGGGAACAAACCCAGTTAGTGCATACATTCGCAACACCACGCTGTGGGAACAAACCCAGTTAGTGCATACATTCGCAACACCACGCTGTGGGAACAAACCCAGTTAGCGCATACATTCGCAATACCACGCTGTGGGAACAAACCCAGTTAGCGCATACATTCGCAACACCACATCAGCCTCAAGACAAAACTAAGGGTCTACGATGCCGGCATTCTCCTTATGCTTGCGAGAGCTGGACCGTATACTTTAGACATGCGAGGAGGCTAAACTACTTCCAGACATCTTGCCTGAAACGAATACTTCACATCCAAGATTGTGTCACGGACATTAAGGTTTTCATTGAGGTTTTCAATTAGGTTTTCATTGAGGTTTTCATTGAGGGCTAGCATGACCAGAATCCATGAAATATTTCAAAAAGATGTCTCAATCGCATGTTTTGTGCTAGATGACCAAACGGAATACCAAGCACAGAATTACTGTAACAACCAATTTAGATGTAGATCAGAGAGAGAACATACAATTAATTGGGCACTCATTGAGAAAAACAATAATAACAAAATAGCGATAAAGGTGTGTGTGTGTGTGCGTGCGTGCGTGCGTGCGTGTGTGTGTGTGTGTGTGTGTGATCTATATATATATATATATATATATATATATATATATATATATATATATATATATATATATATATATATATATATATAAGAGGAATTCCCGTTGTGAAGTTGAAATTAGAACTAGGATCATAGTAGCGGAAAGAGCATTCCCGGGAAAAACAAACGTTTCTAACAACAACCAAGTAACATTAATATTGAGTTAGGTAAAAGAATAATAAGTATGTCTGGCACGTAGTACTGTGTGAATCTGAAATATGGACTAAATTAAAAAGGATGAAATGACCGTAGCAGTTTTTGAGATGTGGTGGCATCACAGGATGAAGAGAGTGAGTTGGACAGAAAAAAGTTGAAACTAGCAAGTATTTAACTATATAGTTAAACACTTGCTAGTTTCACCTTTTTTCTGTCCACTAATTTTTTTTTAAATATTCAAAAACATAAATTGTCTTCCTTTCTCCACAAAATGAGACATGGGGGTTTACTACTAAAGACACTGAAAGGCTTAAAAATAGAAGTTGGCGTCCAAAAAGCAAGTATATACACAGGAGTGCAAGAACAGATGAGACGTGTTCATAAGGTATCTGACCTTTAGGCCGGAAAATACAATTACTCACCTGGAGATTTGAAACCCTGGTCCCCTTCCAAGTACTCTCCTTGGGACTCTACAAATTTCTTACATCGGTCCTGCCCCATTGTTGACAGCATTTCAGGACGGCTTTTTTGTACTGCTGCGTCGTCGCATAATGTCTTTTCGTGACTCAAGTCGGGTTCCTTTCAGCGGAATGTTCAGCTTGGGAACAGTCAAAACTAGCAAGGAGCCATGTCGGGAGAAAATATCGCCGTTTGCGCAGTCCAGCATGTCCTGTCAAACGTCCAGGCGGAGTTACTTCTGCTAAACAGTTAGAAGCTTCGGCACGACTTTCGCGGGCACTCTTCGTAAAGCCACACTCTCGCTCAGAATGAAGTGTCCCGAACCAATGCATATCCCCATCTCATCCGCAAGCTCTCGGACGGTGAGACGGCGGCTCTGTAAGATAAAGATCCGTACTTGATCAAAGACTTCATCATTTTGTCTTCTCGAGAGCCTATGGAACGGGATCCGATGTCCATCGATGTGCGGCCATCTTTGAAGCGATTGTACGACTTAGAAATCCGCTCATGGCATCGTTGCCTAAAACCTGCTGAATCTTTTGAATGGTTTCCACTTGAGGAGACAAACAACAGAGATAGACCAAAAAACACATCGAGAACAGATTGTAAAAATGAACTTTCGGTCCCTGGACCTCAACTGGAGAGTGGCACAAAGGGCAGCTCAAGATCGAACTTGCTTGAGCAGGGTTGTCAATGGCCTATGCCCAGAATGAGTGACGGACGTTAGTTGATTATCTGATGTATTTGAAACGGCCTTACATGGTGCGCTGACTGTCACTATTCCATAATGTTATGTCATCATCATGTAGCATGTCCTTTGCAGAACGTCGCTCTCACAACAGCCGATCTAGCCAGCCCTCCCGCCTTTGTCGCTGTCACCTTCAAGACTTCCATGATGTCTTGTGTCCATTTTCACCTCGATTTGCCTCTGCCTCACTTTCCAGGCACCACCCCCATTCTCTCCCCCCCCTCCAATCTATTTTGGCGTTTGATGTGGCCAAAATAGTTTACCTTTCTAAACAGGATATTGTTTACTAACCAATTTTCCTAGATATCCAGTTCGCTTAGGATATCTGCATTTTTATTTTTCCTTTCCATGGTATTTTGAGCACCCTCCTGTAGTATTTTAGTTCAACAGATTCAATCGTTTTCCTGAGTGTTTGTGTGGAAGTCCGTGTTATGTGCTCAGATATTAAAGCAAAGGGAACTGTGACAGAAAAACACGTCAACAGTGAATTTAGCTGGAAATAGGGAAGTGAAAATCAGATCAGGCCAGGTCATCCCGTTACCGGTGAGGTCGTTGGGGCACACATGAAAATATCCTCACAACCACACCCCACCCTTCTCTGTCAGCGGCCGCTGCCTGTGCCTCTTCCCTCTTCTGAACGGAGATTGGTCCATTCTTTTATGTTGTCCTCCCACCTCTTTTTGGGACGGCCTCTTCGTCGTCTGCCTTGCACCTTTCCGTGGAGGATCGCATTTGCAAGAACATTTGATCTCGATTTGTGACCGTACCAAGCGAGTTTCCTTCTTTTGACAGTTGCCAAGAGGTCTTCAAAAGGCCCTATTCCTGTTGTAATTCTATCTCGTATTTCCTCATTTGTAACTCGATCATTGTACGTGACGTTTAAAAGTCTTCGGATACAACTCATCTCCAAAGTCTGTATCCTTCGCTGAAGCTCAGCTGTAACTGTCTATGTCTCACAAGCGAGAAATGAAAGTAGAGAGGAATAACACACACACTGACAGAAGAATGCAACACTATAACATGACATGCACTGCGTTGAAACATTAACAAGAAAGAAGGGGAAAAGCCAAAGTACATGCGGTTTGGAGTAAAAATAGGTGGAGAGAAATCATGGTCAACTTCCCAAATGGCCAAACAGTTCCCATTACAATCAAAGGCGAACCATTGCAAATTGCTAAACAGTTTTTATACCTGGGTGCATTGATGGATGCGGACGGTTCCAGAACTGAGATTCAAGTACGAACAGCAATGACCATGGCTGCTCTGACTAAACTGAGGCCTTTATGGAGGGACAAAAGCATCAACCAGAAATCTATGTTGAGTTTAATGTATGCACTTGTCCCTTCCGTGTACCTTTACGCGTGCGAAACTTGGACTCTGACAGCGGTTCTAGAGCGAAGAATGTGTGCAATGGAGATTCAGTGTTTGCGTCGAATCCTTGGCATTTCGTATCTAGACCACGTTCTGAACAAGGCATCTCGAGACACCGTTAAGGGAGAGGTCGGTCAATATAAAGACTTACTGAGTATGGTAAAAACACGCCAGTTCACATGGTATGGGCATATTTCAAGATCGTCTGGGTTGACCAAGACAGTCCAGCAAGGTACTGTGCCTGGGAAGCTTAAGAGAGGAAAGAAGAGAAAGAATTTGGAAGACAACATCAGAGAGTGGACGGGAAGGTCCATAGCTACAATAAATATCCTGGCACAAAACCGAGTGGAGTGGTGGAAACTGGTTCAACAAACATTGGTGCCCCAATGACCTTTCAGGTTACGGGTCTTTTGCTGATGATGATGATGATGATGATGATGATGATGATGATGATGAAGTGGAGAAATAAAAGAGCACGTGGCGAATAATTATAGACGATAAATTCATGACAACTGCAGACATATTTACTATTACTAAACTCCTAGTACGTCATTGTAGAGTGTTGGATTTGCTACCACTGAGAGCCTATTAGCCTATCACATGTAATAGGTGTATGTTATCAGTGAATGCCTAACTTATCACTTATCTAATATAATACGTATTTATTATCACAGCATGGGCGGTTCCAGTGACTGTTTGTCTTTCGATTTTGTTGTTTGCAACTTGGATTATCTTACTCGTGATGTGTCGAAGGTCAAGGTCAAGAAGTGTCGGCTCGCGGTATGGCAATTTTCTTTTTTAAATGTAGTGTGTAGATTCATTTCAACGTTTAGATGTTCTTGTTTTTTAAATGTTTTTACACTTTGCATGCATGTATGTATGCATGTATGTATGTATGTATGCATGTATGTATGTATGTATGTATGTATGTATGTATGTATGTATGTATGTATGTATGTATGTATGTATACATGCATGTATGTATGTATATATGTATGTATGTATGAATGTATGTATGTATGTATGTAGGTATGTATGTATGTATGTGTGTGTATGTATGTATATATGTATGTATAAATGTATGTGTGTGTGCCTGTGTATTTATGTATATATGTATGTATGTATGTAGGTGTTTGAATGTGTATTTATGTATGTATGTATGTATGTATGTGTGTGTGTGTGTGTGTGTCTGTGTATTTATGTATGTATGTATGTGTGTGTGTGTGTCTGTCTGTTTATGTATGTACGTATGTGTGTGTGTGTGTCTATGTATTTATATATGTATGTATGTGTGTGTGTGTGTGTGTGTGTCTGTGTATTTATGTATGTATGTATGTGTGTGTGTGTGTCTGTGTATTTATGCATGTATGTATGTGTGTGTGTATTTATATATGTATGTATGTATGTGTGTGTGTATCTGTGTATTTATGTATGTATATATGTATGTATGAGTGTGTGTGTCTGTGTATTTATGTATGTATGTATGTGTGTGTGTGTCTGTGTATTTATGTATGTATGTATGTGTGTATGTGTGTGCCTGTGTATTTATGTATGTATGTATGCGTGCCTATGTGTGTGTCTGTGTATTTATGTATATATGTATGTGTGTGTCTGTGTATTTATATATGTATGTATGTGTGCCTGTGTGTGTGTCTGTGTATTTATGTATGTATGTATGTGTGTGTGTGTGTCTGTGTATTTATGTATGTATGTATGTGTGTGTGTATTTATATATGTATGTATGTATGTGTGTGTGTATCTGTGTATTTATGTATGTATATATGTATGTATGAGTGTGTGTGTCTGTGTATTTATGCATGTATGTATGTGTGTGTGTGTCTGTGTATTTATGTATGTATGTATGTGTGTATGTGTGTGCCTGTGTATTTATGTATGTATGTATGCGTGCCTATGTGTGTGTCTGTGTATTTATGTATATATGTATGTGTGTGTCTGTGTATTTATATATGTATGTATGTGTGCCTGTGTGTGTGTCTGTGTATTTATGTATGTATAGGTGTGTGTGTGTGTCTCTGTATGTATGTGTGTATGTATGTGTGGGTGTGTGTGTGTGTCTGTGTATTTATGTATGAATGTATGTATGTGTGTGTGTGTGTCTGTGTATTTCTTCTTCTTCTTCTTCTTCTGCGTACACAGTCAGACAGTAACCATTATTTTTTCGAAAAAAGCGGCGGTCATCCTGAGGCTCTCGCCACTGCCATAGAGCTTGTCTTGCAGTTCCACTGGTAATGGCCACATCTGCTCTCTCTGATCCTCGTATGTCGGGCAGTTCTGCAGCAGATGTTCAGTGGTCATTTTACCAGTACCGCACGGGCATTCGTCGGTACACCCTATCTTCAATTTGTTGAATAGGTGGTACCTCAGTCTGTTGTGGCCAGTGCGAAGTCTGAAGACAACGACCTGCTCTCTTCGGTTCAACTGGTAATAGGCATCGTTTTTGGGTCTGTGTATTTATGTATGTATGTATGGGTGTGTGTGAGTGTGTGTGTGTCTCTGTAATTATGTATGTATGTATATTTTGGTCGATGTGGTCAAGATATTAAGACACTCGCCTCTCACAGTGTTGAACTGAAACGGTGGGCGATCGAATCCCGCAAGTTTCA
The DNA here is from genome assembly GCA_036924085.1 of Ariolimax columbianus. Taxonomy (NCBI): domain Eukaryota; kingdom Metazoa; phylum Mollusca; class Gastropoda; order Stylommatophora; family Arionidae; genus Ariolimax; species Ariolimax columbianus. Next base: position 56,660,952 of record JAVGWX010000004.1, read on the forward strand.
AGCCACCCCTGTCTCACTGAAGGTAAGACCAGAGTATCTGCATCTTGAGTTACCTCAAGTAGTCTCAACTTATAGTCTTGCCACTGATCCAAGGTAACCCGAGACAAGAGAGTGAGATTGATGACCAGCGCATTCACTCCTTTACTGTAATGAACATACAGCGCACATCACATTAAGACAAAACCGTCTGATGTTTTGGCTATCATCTCTTCGCAATAGGCAATAACTTGTATGCATGTATGTATGTATGTATGTATGTATGTATGTATGTATGTATGCATGTATGTATGTATATATATGTGTGTGTGTGCATGTAGGGTAGAAAGGTGGGATGGCATCTAACATTACATTACAGGGTTACATGTTTACGGAAAGGCTTCGGTGGTAACCTTAAGGCAAAATCTGCATTCTATGCTATCTCCAGTCGTCTCGATGAATGTCTTGCCACTGGCAAAAGGTAGCTTAGGCTCTGTGAGTGAGGTTGACAAAAGGTGCAGTTTCTTCCTCACTTTAATCCAAATCACCGCGCAAGTCACTCATTTCAGCTGACACAGCAAGAGATACGACTGTCCACACTGCTGAACAAAGAGAGTGGTCTTCATCACTTGTGATGGACAACTATTACAGTGTGTGTGCATGTATGTATGTACGTTTTTATGAATGTATGTATATATTATGTATGCGCATGTGTGTGTGTGTCAGTACGTGTTCTTTATATTTTTTCGTCACATATATTTACAACACACTGCAAATTACACAATACAACGCAGCATTAAATATGGACCAAGAAGCCGCTGCATTGATAATTACTGCCCCAGGGAAATGTTGGCTACCGACTAAGCGTGTAGTCTGAACTACGCGTTGCTATAGTAATGTCCATAATATGTCCAGATGCGTTATATTGTATGCATGTGTTTAAATGATTGTGTGCTTCAAAGAATAATCTGTTAAAAAAAGCTCATGTTTTATAACACTGTTTAATGTAGTAGTTGTTATGTCGTTTCTTCTTCTACATCTTCTTTTTTCTTGTTCTTCTTGCTCTTTCTTCTTCGTCTTCTTTTTCTTCGACTCGGCGTGCGCACCTAAGAGGATGTTGTGACGTAGTTTACTGCAAGATAGCAATATGTGCTTTTCGGACTGACATATCCGGATTTAGATGACATTTTTGTGTACCGGATGGGCCTTCCAACTGTGAATCCCATTCTCTTAGCCGGACTACACTAATGCAGCCTGTTTCCAGGGCCGCCGCATGATGAGTGAAATAGGTCAGCTCTGGCCGCTGACTGACGCAAGCAGCCAGCGATGAGTTTACTGGCTGCTGTCAGCTTATTCACTGTGCCGGTTCTTCGGCCCTAGTTCAATGTTTTATTTCGCATCAAACTTTATTACAGCCATATTTCGTTTGCTGAATTGACCAGCTTGCTATTCTTACACATTTGGCCTTCAGGAATGCCACATTGCACTCGAAGAAGAAAGAATGCATTAATATGAAGAAATAGACTAGACGGGTAGTTTCTATAATGGGTTATAGGGAGCGTGTAGCCTAGTCGACAATGAGCTGGCTTACTAGACCGGGATTACAGCGTTCCAGCAGTTGGAGTTCACGGACGGTCAGAAAAAAATCGAGCCCTGGATCGTGCATGTACGACCACTCTGCCAGTCGACCCAGCCGTAAATGAGTACGTGACGTATGGGTTAAGGAAGGTAACAACAGCAAGAAATGAAACTGTGCACCCCATATCACATAGCTCTAGTTTAGAACATGAAAAGTTATTTTCATCAATTACGGCAATTGCTGAAAGGGGACTGACTTTCGCCTTTACCAGGGAGCTGTTGTTCGGGATGAAAGAATGAATAGAAACAATAGATCATAGAGAAGCGTATTCTTCTGTCATATTGTCATACAACATGTTTCCCATTGCTCGGGTAGTCGAGAGGTTTTGAAGGCTGAAGACTACAGACCGCTTCACCACTGCTGTCGTCACGTCGTGTGCTGGCTATGTTTGTTTATTTCACCTCCAACAGAAAAACAACATATACCATACCGGGGATTCGAACCGATGCCCTCCTTGTCGACAGGCAGGCTTCGAAACCATTCGGCCACGCGTTCCTCGCGTTTGTTTATTTCACCCCCAACAGAAAAACAACATGTGCCATACTGGGGATTCGAACCATTGCCCTCCTTGTTGGCAGGCAGGCCTCGAAACCATTCGGCCACGAGCTCCTCGCGTATTCTTCTAAAGTTTACTATCCCCTAGACCAGTGATTTCCAACCGCCGATTCTCGTAACGCCATACATTTTCTGCCGGTTCGCGAAAAAGGAAGTTGCTACTGAACCGCTTATCTATTTACTGCTCGAGTTCTGGTTAGTTTAAATGGCCAAGTCTTCACAATACTGACGTACGGCAAATGGCATTGGTTAAGGATGCAGTTACTCACGCAGACAAGGCAAAGCACCGCTGGGCTGTCCATCTGATTCGGAAATATGATGACCGCTGGAGCACAGTGACAGCAGTCTGGTACCCACGAGACTGAAGCTGACAGTGGGCTTCCAGAATTACAGTTATGAGGAAAGACTCAGAAAAACAGGCTTACATTATTTAGAAGAGATAAGAATTCGTGGTGACTTAATACAGGTTTATAAGATGATAAGAGGAATGGATAAATTAGAATATAACACGTTTTTAAAAAAAAATATAGCTACCCACAAGAACAAGAGGGCATAGCTACAAGTTGACTAAAGAGAGGTCCAGGTTAGATATTAGGAAATATTTTTTAGTCAGAGAGTGGTGAATGCTTGGAATGCATTGCCACGAGCGGTAATGGAGGCAGGGACAGTTAATGCATTTAAGAATACATTGGATGCGCATAGCTTTTAGAGCAAGGTAATGTAAATTAGACTGGTTGTATACAGACTGCAGATTCTTCTAAACCTGTATAAAGTTAAGTTAAGAGACAGAAGACGACCACGTGAATGACCACCTACGCGCTGGTCTGACTCCCTCGAATTCAGAAACAATATCTACGATGCCACAGACGGGAAATTAATCACCCACTGGTCCACCGTGGACCAAGACAGAAGACAACGGAAACGAAGTTGTGACCCGCAGCATGGTAACGGCCAATAGGGAACGGGTGGTCCAGTAATCCAGTTAAATGGCCATAGAATTTTCATTCTATAATCTTAGCTTTCAAAACTAATAGACAAAATATTATATAAATAATGGGACTGTTTTCTGTCTGAGCGGTCCTCAAAAAACTGTTACTATTTTCACCGGTCTGTGAACACATTTTTCCTGTTTTCACCGGTCCGTGAGTGTAAAAGGTTAGGGAATACTGCATTAAACTTTATGCAGGTTAGAAATTAGCAGAAGCAAAAAAAAAGAAAACAGATATAATGCATCTTTAGTTATATAACACTCAATCTATCTATAAATGCCCTTGAAATTTCATTCCTCGCTGACTTTTCCTTCCTAAAAGTAAAGCATATACCCATTTATTTCTGGTCAACTGGAAGTTATTCATCAGAGGGATTGAACTAGGTTCAATTCTTGCGACAAGAACGCGCTCTATCAATCTTATTTCATGGATGTTTTCACAAAAGAAAATACACGAGAAGTGTTTAGCAAGGAAGAGCGATAACTTCAAGGACACGTCAACAAAGCAACCTTAGAATGTTGGTATTATATGACGATGATGGTGATGATATAATCTCTTTAGCTGTTAGCTGGCAGCTCTTTACAGCCCAATACCTGCTGGACAAAAGCACACGTCCTCGTCAATTGTTCTGGAGATGAGTATGGTGTGTTATGTATGGTTGGATGTGGTTGGGGCAGCAGATTCCGCAGCTTGGCCAGCCCTGGGCACAAAGTCAGGAGGTGCTGACTCCTCGCGGTCATGGCAGAAACTGCAGTTTGGTTCACGTAGTGGGTCTAATCTATTTATATGTTTGTTGATACGGACATGACCTGTTCTCAGCTTGAAGATCAAACTCTGGTCTCTTCGTTTCAGTTTTTTGGCTGGGTCCTGAGGATCTGGCTTTGCTATGTGTTTGAAATATATTCCGTCTGTCTGCGATGTGCGCCACTGATCTAGCCACTCCTGTTTGCGATGTGGGCCACTGAACTAGCCACTCCTGTTTGCGATGTGGGCCACTGATCTAGCCACCCCTGTCTCCGATGTGGGCCACTGATCTAGCCACTCCTAACTACGATGTAGGCCAATGATCTAGTCACTCTTGTCTACGATGTGGGCCACTGATCTAGTCACTCCTGTCTACGATGTGGGCCACTGATTTAGTCATTCCTGTCTGCGATGTGGGCCACTGATTTAGTCACCCCTGTCTGCGATGTGGGCCACTGATCTAGCCACTCCTGTCTGCGATGTGGGCCACTGATCTAGCCACTTCTGTCTACGATGTGGGCCACTGATTTAGTCATTCCTGTCTGCGATGTGGGCCACTGATCTAGCCACCCCTGTCTGCGATGTGGGCCACTGATCTAGCATCTCATGTCTGCGATGTGGGCCACTGATCTAGCCACCCCTGTCTGCGATGTGAGCCACTGATCTAGCCACCCCTGTCTGCGATGTGAGCCACTGATCTAGCCACTCCTAGCTATGATGTGGGCCACTGATCTAGCCACTCCTGCCTGCGATGTGGGCCACTGATATAGCCACTCCTGTCTATAGTTATTTTTCATGATTTTTCAGGGTTATATAACAGTGGTTCTTCCAAATTCCATAAATTGAAAAAAAACAATAATAACTCCATCGCTACACCACTTCCTCGATAGAAAATGGCAACGGAAACCATATATTTTAAAGTATGTTATGTTATGCTATAAACAAGAAAGTAAAGTACTCTACACAGAACAAATCAAATCTAATATGAAAACATAGTAAGTGTCATGTCAAGGATAACCAAGATAATGAAGATGTAAGCCCTGGTCTTGACGTACGTCATGTGAGGCAGCCTCGGTTTGAAAAGAAGATCAAAAAGATAATAGATTTTTAATGTTCAAAATAACCCTTAATATAATTGTATACATCTCAATCCTCAGAAGTTGGAGTGTCCACGACGAAGACGATGTTGCAGGCATTCGAGGGGGAAACCAACAATGGCAGTCAGAAAACACCCCACCCTTATCTGCAACAATCCCATCGTCAAGACAGAAGAATGAAACTGCTCAGAAAGTTGCAGAGCAACACAAATCTGCTCTTGATAGGAACTATGATCAAAGAGATGCAGACTTTTATTTGAGAATTTCGTATGGAAGTCGACAAGTTACCTCTTGCAGTAGTAAAGACGCAGACGTGTTTGAAATGGACAATATGTCGTCAACAAATAGAGATAAGAACGATTCTCGAAATTCTAACTCGATTAATCGTGAATGCCGCATTGACAACGAGGCAATGAGTTATGATAACTACAGTTTTGTTCCCATAAGTCCAGAGCACAGTATCGGCCACTTGAGCCAGAGAAATAATTCGCATTGGTCTGACGACAAAACATCCAAGGACAGGATCTCGTATTTATCTGAATTCAACCACCACATACATTTGCAGGCTTCTGACCGGAAACACAAACATGAACCCGTAGACAAAACATCGGAAAACTCTAAAGATGGGGCCACTACTCAGGATGTCAAGAGTTTTAACCCTCAATTGGGATATACCTATGAAAAGTCAAAAGAACATGAAGAGATAGAGCTTCAACATTTAAGCTCTCGATATTCTAATAAAGGTTACAACCCCAGTGACCATAGCAACCGAAATTACGTTAGGGGAGATAACAAAGATGTTGAGCTGACATTTACAAGCAATGGAGAACATAGTGTTATGAGCTACCCAGATATAGACTCCCCAGACAATGTTTATCGTGGGGAAAATACAATGAAATTTACTATTGCTGAGAACAAACCGTCAGGGATTCTCAAATCTGTTAGTTTTGACGATACCCACCTCAGGGTAGATCAAGATAAAATCTATTACATCAATAAGAAAACTTCACGTAACAGAAAAATTAGCACTACTTCTGAATCAGCTACAACGTATCTTGTTCTCCCAGAGGAAGGTTTCATGACCATGGCTTCAACTTACGAAACTGTTGATAATCTTGCTGAAATCGGAGATTACCAAGCTAGATCACGATTTTTTATAGGCCCCTACTCGGATAACACGAGTATTTTGGAAGAAAGTTTCAAAAAGTCCGATGAACATTTCCAGCTCAGTCCAATCGCCGGCATTAGTCAAATGAATGAGCTGACTAACAAAAACGTGTCGAAAGATAAAGCTACGGAGGGGATTAATGCAGCTAATAAAGAGAAAAGTTCAGAAATTCAGGATTCAAAACCAGCCGACGACTATATATTTCCTATTATGAGAAAAGCTAACATGAAAATTATGGCGGAAAGACAACACAGGAAGTTAATAGGAAAAAGTAGTAACGAAAGTAGCGATGGAGAAATATCACTGGCAGATGTACAGACACAGACAACACACGTGACTGGCAGAAAATCCCAAGACGGTCTTAGAGAACGAGACTCTCATTGGTCAATGGATAAAACATCTGTCCAGTCATCGGCGATGGCGGATGACACAAATCCTGAACGATTACGTCGCGTTTCGCATCCCCAAACGATCCCAAAAATTATCCTAACGAGTGATAAAAATGAGACGAAAATAGAAAGGGAAAACACCGATGAGCTGCATACGTCGTCAGCAATAATGCCAGCACGCACAAGACGCATCGCAAGAGCAAATAACCCATTTCTGATTGAAGTGCCTTCTTCAACGGTAGATTCATCGGAAAAGGTCAGACGATCAAGTGCTCCTTCCATGGCACGTAGTAAAGAGTCCTTAGACAACTTTCTAACAGTTGATCGAATGGTCAGGTCAGCCTCGGGCGATCATCTATGTTTGAGTTCGAACTGTAATCAATTCGATCGGCGTGACTTTCACACAGTTAGGTCGTGGTCATCGGATTTCTTCGATTCGATCAATAATGCCAAATCAGACAACCGCGTTGACGATGAACGTTTAAAGAAAATGATAGACGACAGATACGATGCTTTGTTTAATAATAAAATACCTCAGCTAACGACAGCAAATAGATCCGAAATGCCGAGCAGCCGGCCGGATCTATCTGAGAGAATAATGAAATTTATGGCTCGTCCTAGTCACTGGCCTATCTCTCGTGATGCAGTGGTAAATGCAGATTATACTGGGTACAAAGAAATCACTGATTCAGAAATAAGGTCACGATTTCGACCTATAATCGAAGTTGGTGAATCGGGTTTCCCACTTGATAAGAACGAGAATAGTAATCCATCTGCTATCTCGAACCGAACCAGAAAACTCTCGAGTGACCACCATTCACATTTTCAGATGGGGAATGCATCAAAAGATGAATTTTCTTCAACAGAATCTACTGAGAAAGAAAGTGGTAGTAGAGAAGACGAAACATCGATGGCAGAGTTTAGTAAACATGTCGATTCCAACTTCACTCCATCATTTGAAGGCGGCAGTGCAAGACCAAGCTTAGCTTCCGGTACAGATGGCCAGGACAGTGACGCGGATAACAGACCTGACAGTCAGGCAAGTTGGTCGAGCGATATTAACCCAAATGAAAGCCAACCACATCCCTTTGCCGGAAATGACAATTACAGAATTGGTTTTCCTAATACCGGGAAAGTTCCGATATCAAAAATACATTGGGAATCATTTGAGGAGGACCCTGAAGAGGTATATATTAGTAGTAGCACCTCAGCATCTGGTAAATTAGCTACAGTACAAAGTCAAGACAAGTGCAAGGTACTGTCTAGAGTTTCAGAACATCCATCGCAAGAATTGGCAAATGAAGACAAGGGATGTCTCGCGAACGAAGGTCTTGGGAATGATAAACAAAGTCAACCGCTGTCTCCTCTAATCAAAGAAGTTAACACAGATGGTCGGGATGTAACAGACAAGGTCAGTAGCGTGTCATATATGCATGTTGACACTTCTCCTGCCGATCTTCTGAATGAATCGACCTCTGTCTTGAGTTCAGTGAAAGCGCCCTCTTCAGGGCTGTCCGACCAGAGTCTAGAACGATTTGAAGATAACTTCAATATTGACAATATAGATAAAGCAAAAGCAATTAATCCAGCCAAACCTAGTAAAATTAATGGGAACCAACTACGTGAGCAAGGCCAGAATAACGCATTTACTTTTAGCATAGACACGCAGGCAAACAATCTAGAGACAGCTCCTAAAAAACCTCAGCGTAGGGCTAAGAATAGGGGACAAAGGAATGAGAGACTCAAACGTCCTCCCTCTCCGTACATGGGTGACAAGAGAAAGGTCGCTTCAGCTACGGATGATCCAAAAGACATCAGTCGTGGCGAAGATAAGTCGCATTCTATGTCGCTGTTAAATAATAAAGGAAGCAGTTCAAAACCCAGATTGGAAACTTTATTGTCGTCGAGTTCCGTGCAGAGACGGCCAGGACTGTTACCGAAACGAACAACATCGCGCTCGCTTTGCCTTGATGAACCCAGCGACATTGATATCAGAAAAGTTCAGCGAGCCATCACTCTAGAAACGGATAAGCTGACTTCATATTTTACAAACTTTAGTGATTGGTCCAATTTATTTGGTGATAAAGGGTCTATGTTTGTGACTTCGGCGAATAATACTGTCTTGGAGCATAACAGCTTGGAAGATGTCAACTACACAAACAACAGTCCATCTGAACCAAAAACGGAACTTAATATTAAACCTACATCTAGTAATGTAAAAGTAGTCAAAAAATCGATAGATCAGAACAGATCAAAGCTAATGATTCTCGATGAAGATAATGGCAGCCGAATGCAAATTTCATCAATTTAATCAATTGCTCATATTTTAATAGTTTAACAAACAATTTTGATAGAGAAGACGACCAATAAAATGTGGAATCACATTTGAAGAAACAAAAGAAAAATCAAGATGTCCTGAAGTGGATAGCAGTGAATAGAAGCGAATAGAATTGAATGAAATGATAGTGATAGAGAAGAAATTATAGAAGTTGAATTAATGAACGAAATTAAAGTCATTAACAATAATGTGTTTATTTACGAAAAATACTACTTTACATGGATCAAATAACAACTGAAACAAAACCAGAAACCACCAAAATGAACGAGCTACTTTTTGCAGATGACCAGAGTCTCTTTCAATTCGATGACCAAAACCTCCCAGAACATCTGAATGACCTTGAAAATGCCTACGATATATATAATATGAGGATTAGTACAAAAAAGTCTGAAGCAATTAAAATTAGTTAAATAGAGAAACCACTAAATTTACAGATAAAAAGTACAGAGCTTAAACAAGTCAGTGAATTCAAATACTTGGGCAGCGTGTTTACACAAGATGGAAGGCTAGATAGAGAGGTGGTATCAAGAACACAAAAAAGCAAATGCTGTTTGCTATCAGCTCTCATCATTACTAAAACACAAACTCATCCCAATGAAGACAAAGAGAAAGTTGATAAATAGTATGTTTATACTAACTCTCTGCTACCAGTGTCAGACATGGACTCTCACTAAGGCACAAGAAAGAAAGATCAAGGTATGCGAAATGAGGTGTTTGAGAAAGGCTGTCGGGGTCACAAAGCTGGACAGATTGAGAAACCAAGTAATCAGACAGGCGGTGGGTGCAACACCGTGCATGAAATACATAGAAAGGCAAAGAATTAAATGGTTCGGACACCTGATGAGAATGTAACCAAAGTTACCAGCTGCTCATATCTACAATACCAGACATCAGGGTTGCGGAGCAAGAGGAAGAGCACATAAGAGATGGACAGAAAGTGTCAATGAGACACTGAAGAAACACGGAATGACAACAACATCGCCACAAAGCTGGCACACGACAGAAAGCTACACTTCCCCACGACGTCTAACGGCACAAGTGGATAGATGATAATGACTACGTTAGTGAAAAATGTGCTAGAAGGAAACATATATGGCAGACAAGTGAAACACATCGTTACACATGGGAAATTAACATCAGAAGATGAAAGAAGAAAAAAGCTTGCCTGGTCACAGCAACAGCACAAGAAATATAAGAAGACATTTGGAATTCAATATTCGATCATCTGATTTTTAGCTGGCCAGCGGCAAAATAGTTAGAATACTTACTTACTTCCTCGGTCCTGCATTACATTTCATACACGTTTCCAATATTCAGCCACGTGGATTGCCTTGTTATTCCCACTCAATATGTAATCCAAATTGCATGTTTCCGGAAGGTTTGGGCAGATCATCAGTTAGTATTGGTCTTGCGCTGCTCCACAATCGCATGTCTCATTATCCATGTATCCTCAACTCTTTAAGTTCTTCTTGCATCGTAAACTTAAACAGATACACAAAGTGTTTGCCTCAAACAGTCAAATCGATCCCCATAGATGCGACAGGCTCAGTGTACCCAGGTGTGTATTGATGTAACAGTGCTAGTTTGAGAATGTAGGACACGGAGGTAGAATGCAGTAACCGACTTTACAAAAGCTGTGACCTCGTACAATAACATATTCAACACATTCAACACTTCAACTTCTACAGCAAAGCTGGTATGCAATTTGAAAATTATTCCTGCAACTGTAACTGGTACACAATATGAAAATTGTTCTCCAATTGTAACTGGTACGCAATACGGAAATTGTTACTACTATTGTAGCTAGCAAGTAGTTGTAAAAATGTTGCATTCTTCGAAAGGTGCTCAGGATGGTAGTTAGTCCATCGAAAAAAGAGAGTTTGTTGCTGGCCTACCAGGCGCCATTAGACATATTGATCCCTGCCTACTTCGTCAGCTACCAGTCACGGCTCCTTAATGAAAAGAAATAATCCGTGAAATGTTGTTGATGAAATGTGTTGAATAAGTATTCATGTTATTTATTGTTATTGTTATTGTACATAATTGTTATCACTTTGTTTATTCATCATCATCATCATCATCTGGTTGATCAGCTGTAAGGTTGTCTGAGTATGTCTCGCCATTTGACTATCCTCTGCAGCTCATTTCATTTCAGCATACGATCGTACATGAGATGTAAAGGTGAGTCTTGGTCGCCCCATTCCTCTTTTCCCCTGCATCTTGTCCTCTAGTATCTTCTGTAGAAGATTTTAATGTCGCATATTGAGCCAACTCAATTTAAGTTTCTGTTTCATTTTCAATATTTGTCTTTGTGCGCCTACTTCAGTGAAGACTGACATTGAATCTTCTTTCTGTCCAAAGCCCTCTTTTCATTCTATGATTACACCAGATTTCAAATGACTCCAAACCTGTTTTATTCTTCTTGATATGTTTCAACCCTATACATTGCAATTGACCATATTATATGTGAAGTGATTATTTCGTTTTCTCAGTTTTAATCTTTTATGTTAGCAATTGATGTTTTTCTCTGAAGATTGTTTATGCCAATGCAGTTCCTTTCCTAAGTTCCGTGTCATTGTGTACATCTTTTCTTATGATTGACCCGGCATATCTAAACCTCAGTACTTGTTCTTCTATTTCCCCATCGATAAGTATCTTCATTTCCTTACATTGCTTATACATTGCCATATTCTTTGTCTTCAGTGTGTCTATTTTTAAGCCAAGCTATTTGGATGTGCTGTAAATCTGTTCTATAAGCTTTGCAGCGTTGCAAATAATTCCCACCTTATGACTTGATATCGGCAAATTTGATGGCACTAACTTGTATACCCCTTTGGCACTTCTATTACAACCCCGAACAACTTTTTCCATCATCATCTCAGAATATGTATATTATTACTACAATAATATTGTGAAAATAATACTGCATTTGATATTATTACGAGCGGTGTTCAAGTCAAACCGGGACATTTTGTAAGAAAAAAAATGTTTAAAGTAATCAAAATGCCATTTATTTTTCGATATATATTTTCTGTAACGTTTAGGCACTTATCCCAGCGTTTGAGTAATGCTTGAAAAGTTTCAGCGTAGAAAGATGTGTCAGTACATCTGAACCAATCTAGGACATCGTGTTTCCTTTCGTCATCAGTGCTGAAATGCTGACCTCCCAGGAATTCTTGTAGGGGTCCAACAAAGGTGGAAATTACTTTGGAGCGAGGTCTGGGCTATAAGATGGAAGTGGCAGTACCTTCCAGTCGAGTTGCTGCAAATGTCACATAGTGCGTTGAACCGAATGAGGTCGAGTGTTATCTTGCAGGAGCTGGACCCCCCTTTGTGATCAAACCAGGTCGTTTTTGTTTCAGCAGACGGTTATGCATATCACTCAAAATGCGTATGTTATGTTCACTGTTGATAGTGGCACCATGGGGTAGAAAATCAACATGAATTATGCGAAGTTTGTCCCAGAAATCAATCGCTATCACTTTTTTGGGTTGAGAGCGAATACGGCCGGGTCATCACGGACGGAAGTACGGCCTTCTCTAAAACGTTTATATTATTCAAATGCAGTCTTTTGTCAATTTCCGCAAGTTTCAAGTCTTCTTTCACAAGAAACTTCATCACAACACGCTATTTCCTGCAGGCACTAAGAGTGTTCTCCGCCATTTTTATTTATCTCTCATGTGACTGGCCCATGGCCACCTAGCAGTAAAAGCACTCAAGTGTCCCTAACTAATGATAGTAGTTCCAGCCCGCTAAAACCCATTCATGTAGAACTAGAACACAAAGTCTCGGTTTGATTTGAAAGCTCTTCGTACTTTTTACCAGGATTTATAGTTGATTTCAAGTTATTATAACTGCAATCCTGCTTTTACAACAGCTTCTACGATTGCAAGTACTTAATTTTTTTTTCTTGTCTCATATTCGCTCCATATGAAGCATATGTGTGACACTGTATCTGATACCTTACAGGAAGCTTGGGAAATGTCAAGTCTATAATTGATAGTGAAGAGTCTAAAATGTCATTAATGGATATGGATGAAGAGACATGAAAGAGAGAGATGACATTCTAATGAATCTTGGCATGAACACGTTATATTAATAAGTTAATCAAAGCCAGTTTAGCCTCCTGTTGAACATAGACCTTCAACACATTCGTGCAAAGTCACCAAATATTGACCAGTCCATATCTGCTGGAAGTATTTTTGGCATAAAGTTCCTTCAGGACGGGGTAGCCATCCTGTCACAACTCCCTTTTTTAGGACGTTATGGCGTAGTTTACAGCAAGACTGCGATATTTGCACGTTTCGGTCCGACACATCCGACTACAGCATATCATTTTTTTTATACCGGGTTAACCTTCCCTCTTCGATCCCTTTCCCTTAGCTAGTATATCCTGTTGCAGCTTGTTATCCAGGATGGGTGAACAAAGATCTTTGCAGCTCTGGGTTCGCTTGTCTTGAGGCAAATCAATCAACTTAGGGTTTGTGTTGTTTGCTTTTGCCTTATTGCTCTATTCTCCAAGGCGGTGTGCGTTGCATTGCGGTTTTTATATTCCCCCTGTCGGCCCAGTGCATCCGACTTCGGCATGCATTTTATATAAGGGCCTGCTTCATCCGGCATTTTCTAAGTTTTGCTTCACCGGGGTAAAGGCCAGTGATGTGATGGATATCGAACCCAGCACCTTCGGGTTGTGAGTATTGTCACTTAACCACTAGCCCACGCCGTCCCCGATATAAGATATGAAAATTGTTTGGCACTGAATTTACCTTCCTACTTCGATTCCTATTCTCTATCTGTGCAAGACTACACTAGTGCAGTCTGTTTCCAGGACCGCCGTTTGGTGGCGGAATAGAGTTTTGGTCAGCTCCGGTACTCTGACCCTGATGCAAGTAGGCAGCTATTAAGTGGCTATCTGCTCCTACACTACACATATAAACAACGCGTGCTCTCATCTTGAGGCCCTTCTATGGCACTTCGGTTGGGTAGACCGCTAGGATCGTCCTAACTTTCATAGGTACATACAAACGCACACATAAATCCAAGCACTGGTTAATTCGTCCTAATATCACCCGAAGGATTATTATATATATAGGGTGGACATGTGCGTGCCCTCGTCAGTAGACAACACAGAGGCAAACCTTGAACAAAAAAGGAAAAAAAAAAGAAAAGCTAATTCTTCTTCTTCTTCTTCTTCTTCTTCTTTTTCGTACGCAGTCAGACAGTAACCATTATTTTTTCGAAAAAAGCGGCGGTCATCCTGAGGCTGTCGACACTGCCATAGAGCTTGTCTTGCAGTTCCACTGGTGATGGCCACATCTGCTCTCTCTGATCCTTGTATGTCGGGCAGTTCTGCAGCAGATGTTCAGCAGTTATTTTACCGGTACCGCACGGGCATTCGTCGGTACCACCTATCTTCAATTTGTTGAATAGGTGGTACCTCAGTCTATTGTGGCCAGTGCGAAGTCTGAAGACAACGACCTGCTCTCTTCGGTTCAACTGGTAATAGGCATCGTTTTTGGTGTAACCAGTATGTTCGGTTTCCCATTTGGTCCTGTATCTGGCTTTGATAAGCCGTTTTGACTCTTCGTACGTCATACTAGTATCTGTTTGTGGTAGTCTTGCACCTTCTGAAAAGCTAATTCACTCTACTGCATAATTTAAATCACTCACAGTATATTGAACAAGAGAGCAATGGTAGACATGCTTTGAGTTTTACATTCTATAATGCAGACTGAGATATTGGTCGATTAAACATTTAAGTAATGGAAAATGAGCCCATCCAAAATGGTTTTACCTAGCCAGCAAAACAGAAACCACAACATTGATAAGCAGATGTCACACAGGAGAGCGGCGACGGGTTGGCTCTGCTTCAACCGATACTCCATCAGATGACGGACATCAAGGTCAGGGCTCACGCCTTCAATTGCATGTTTATCCCAGCTATTGTATATGTGCGCGAGATTTGGAGTCTACGCGAAATGGACGCACAGTAGATCCGAGTTTCCGAAAGGGCAATGGAGCGAAGAATCCTAAATGTCTCCCTAAAGAGACTATATCCGAAATCTGCAATACGCCGGCCATGTTGTGCGCATGACTGATGATATATGGACAAGAAGGGTGTCTTTCTGGTGGTCAAACAACTACAACCGCCCACGGGGCCGTTCACCAACGAGATATAGAGAGGGCATGCACTACGACTTTGGGCCGTCATGGTACTCCAAGACGAAGGTCAGACATAGATTCAAGCAGCATTTCGCTACGTGACATCAGACAACCTTGCCTGGCTGAATACCAGGATTCAAGTAAGTTCAATTACGTATTCAAGTAAGTAATGGCTGTTTATTTCTCAAGACTGTAATTGATATTGCACTAAATCTACATATTACATGCACCTGTTTTCTAACAATTCATTGCCCTCTACCTCGCATTGTTCAATAAACTACAATTATATCAGCAAAGAAAATTGCTTGTACATTAATTTGTGTTATTTTTCTGACACAGCAGGACATCTTTATTTTGCTAAGGAACAAAAATGAACATCTCCGCTTCGTCTCTTCCGTTAGATGTCCTTCAGTCACAAATAATTTGTTAGATTTTTGTCACAAACTGGGCGGTCTATCTCAGGTTTCTAGTCCTTATACAGTTGTCACAAACGTTTTCAGATGTTGCAGCAAATAGGTATAGAGAGACCAATCATTAGATTAATCGAGAACATGTATGAAAATTAAGAGGCAATTGTTTCAATCAAAGAAGGACTAAGAGGTCCAGTTTTAATAAGACAGGGAGTATGACAAGGTTGCTTGCTTGCACCAAGTCTCTATGACACATATTTTTTATTGATGGTCGAAAAGTTGTTAGGAGTTGTAAACGAAGTGTCATAGTCAGTGGTATGAAAGTTAATGCCATCACATTTGCCGATGATCAGACCATAGTAGGAGGATCAGAACAACGTTGCAAAGGCTGCTTGATCAGATTAACAACACAGTCAAAGAGTTTGGCATGAAAATAAACACATCGAATACAAAGACTTTGGTAATATCCAATAATCAAAGGTAAATTAATATAATCATTAATAGATAAATTATCGAACAAGTACAGAAGTTTACATAATTAGAGCAGACCACCACAAACGATTCTTGCAACGAGACGGAAATTAAGATACGGGTTGCATTGGCAAAAAAGGTCTTCAAACAGAAAGATAAATTGTTAACAAAAAAGGCCTTCAAACACAAAGATAAATTGTTAACAAAAAAGGCCTTCAAACACAAAGATAAATTGTTAACAAAAAAGGCCTTCAAACACAAAGATAAATTGTTAACAAAAAAGGCCTTCAAACACAAAGATAAATTATAAACAAAAAAGGCCTTCAAACACAAAGATAAATTGTTAACAAAAAAGGCCTTTAAACACAAAGATAAATTGTTAACAAAAAAGGCCTTCAAACACAAAGATAAATTGTTAACAAAAAAGGCCTTCAAACACAAAGATAAATTGTTAACAAAAAAAGCCTTCAAACACAAAGATAAATTATTAACAAAAAAGGCCTTCAAACACAAAGATAAATTGTTAACAAAAAAGGCCTTCAAACACAGATAAATTGTTAACATCAATGAATATGAGGATAGAACTGAAAAACAAAATTATCACTGCTCATGTGTGGCCAATTGCACTGTATGGGTCTGAAATATGGAATCTACCAAAGAAGTGTGAAAAAAGCTTGGCTGCCTTTAAAATGTGGTACTATCGTAGAATGGAACGAGCTAGTTGGACAGAAAGAAGCTCACGTGACAATGTCCTCAGTGAGGTAGGCGAACAAAGACAAATTTTGAAAATTATACCAAAACCAAACTTGAGTTGCCTGGGAAATTTAAGTTTTCTACAGACGATATGAGGGTAAAATCCAGGGCCCACCTTTACATTTCAGGCGTGCGGAGACATTAAATTTCGTATATTTGCTAAAATAACTGCAGGAGAGACAATTGGAGAGACATGCTCAAGCAATCTTACAACCAGTCTTACGACTGATCAACTAAATGATAGGCTCAAATGAAGGTATACGCTCAGACAATCTTACAACCAGTCTTACGACTGATCAACTAAATGATAGGCTCAAATGAAGGTATACGCTCAGACAATCTTACAACCAGTCTTACGACTGATCAACTAAATGATAGGCTCAAATGAAGGTATACGCTCAGACAATCTTACAACCAGTCTTACGACTGATCAACTAAATGATAGGCTCAAATGAAGGTATACGCTCAGACAATCTTACAACCAGTCTTACGACTGATCAACTAAATGATAGGCTCAAATGAAGGTATACGCTCAGACAATCTTACAACCAGTCTTACGACTGATCAACTAAATGATAGGCTCAAATGAAGGTATACGCTCAGACAATCTTACAACCAGTCTTACGACTGATCAACTAAATGATAGGCTCAAATGAAGGTATACGCTCAGACAACCTTACAGTCAGTTTTAGGACTGATCAACCAGGGGATGGAGTCAAATGAAGCGGCACGCATTCTTCGTATTGATGCAGAGTCGACGACATCCCCGAACTTTGCATTTCAGATGTGGTTTTCGATGAGATATTTAGGAGTCTTCGTTTTATCATTGTTGCGGTAGCACGTGGCTTCTCTGAGTCTGATTTGCGCATACTCTAAACCTCACACCCATTTACCATTGCTGAGATAACCATGTTATTGAAGGAGTTTGATATATCTTTGACGTTAGTAATTTGCTCGAATATCGGTTTAATGCGTTTAAATCTGATCCAATTGGCCGCTCTCCTGTGTGACATCCACTTGTTAATTTATGGTATTAAAAAATGAAAATGTTTTAATGTGACGTACTTATTGTAAGCAATCGTTTGACAAACAATAAATAGAAGTGAACAGTTGTTTAAGAATGTTTTGTTCACGCCAAATTCAAAATGGAGTCACCCAGTAAACTTAATATTCTTTTATTAACAAGCTTATGTTCAATAATTTGCAGTACCGTTTTTAATATAAATGAATTTACATAATGACGTTGCTAGCCCAATGCTCAACCTTTTTAAGTTGTCTTTTGCGAGATACTTGAATGATTGCAGCAGTCTTATCGTTCAAATCCGGCTCCTACTCAGGTGATTTTGTGTCTTCGCTAACACATGCATAATTAGATTCACCGTAGAACTTGTTGTCGCCTTAATACACCAAATCCTCGATTAACTTTGTTTCGCTAAACGTTGTTTCGCTATAATGTCGTAAAGAAAATAAAATAAAAACATTCAATAAAATGAAAAGTTTAACTGAAAACTGCTCTCAAATTTAAATAATAGTTATTAAAGGAAATTTTATACATACAAAAGTAAAAATTCACTCCAGAAAACATTGGACATGTTTTTAACAACAATATCGACAAGAAAAAGAGCCAGCATCAGCAACACCACCACCTGTTAAACCACTCCACTTCTCTCGAGGCCATACCAGGCCACTGGGATATGTCTTTCCGGACGTTTGAGGGATTTGAAATGGGCACTGATTATCTTTTATCCAAGCACGTCTCTGGCAATGATGAGATGGTGCATATCTAGTTATTTCTCTACCCTACTTCCCCCCCCCCCCTCCCGGCTTTTCCAGTGACCTTGAGAAGAGCCCAGAATACTTTCAACCCAACAGCGATGATGAGGAGGGAAGTTGGGCTCCAGTAACCTCCATCACTTCCTTTCTGCCAACCACCACCACCGGTGCTGCGTCAGTCAATGGAAGATCTATTTCTACGTGTTGATTTATTTTATGTGTATGTGTTAATCAATCAATCAATCAAAAACGTGATTGTTCTTTGCGGAGCAAAGGTCTTCAACAAATACAATCCAATTATTTCTACTATGAGCCATAAGAGCCATTTTTATCCAGGTCTTGCCTTCCGTCCAGATATTGGCATTCAGCTCTCTCTCTCTCTTCTATGAGTGCTTCGATCATCCACTATTCTTCCTGCCCTCCCTGTGGATTTTAGAACAGAGACTGTCTAATTTCCGCATGCCATACCTCGCTGGTATCTGTTCCGTTCTTACCAACAGTTTCCCATGTGATCTAATCGTACCATTTTCACACTTGTATTCTGCGCAGACAACCATTTACGAAAGTTTGCACTTTTTTGTAAGTGCTTTAAATGTCTTCCATGTTTCAGAACCATATAATAGAACAGACTTTACGCTGGAGAAAAGAAGATGTTTTGGCCATTTCAACTGATTTTGATTTCTGTAAGGTCCCTAGTGCAATGAAAGCTCTTCTCGCCTTCTGCATTCTTAACTTAACATCTTTTTCTATACCTCCTATTATATCTTCACTACTACCAAGATATATGAGCATTATACATTCTGAAAGATGGTGTCTCCCAATACATGTATATTACAGTTAGTTGCATTTATTTTCAAAACCTATGCTTTGGCTCTGTGCATTTTCAGATGCAATTGCAACGATTTCTCTTCAAGTATACTTACCTTATTTTGCATTTGACTGAGTACAGGACAGAAGAGCCAAATCGTCGACAAAGTCAAGGTCACTAAGCCATCTCGTAATTGTCCAGTTGATGTCATTGTTGCCGGACAATGTTGTCGACTTCATAACCAAGTCGGGGACGGCGTGGGCTAGTGGTTAAGTGACATAGCTTACAAGCTAAAGGTGCTGGGTTCGATCCCCATCACAGCACCGGCCGTTACACCGGTGAACCAAACCCTTAAAAAATGCATGAGGAAGCAGGCCCTTACATAAAAATAAATGCTGAAGTCGGATGCACTGGGCCGACAGTGGCAAAATAAAAACAACAGTGCAACGAACACCGCTTTGGGGATTAGAGAAATAAGGCGAACGCCAACAATGATAAAATAAAATAAAAAATAACCCAGTCAACAATCAACAATGTGGTACATATGGTATTATCCACTCCGCTATATGTCTGTGAGATATGAACACTGTATAGTAGACATGCCAGACAACGCATCGGGTTCAATTGAGTTGTCTGTGTAAGCTGCTCTGCATTAAGTGGCAGGATAAACTGCCTAACTCTGAAATTCTTAATAATACTAGCATGTTTACTACACTTCTGAAATTGGCTCAACTACGATGGGCAGGACATGTTGTTGTTCTTGTTGTTGTTGTTGTTCTTCTTCTTCTTCTTCTTCTTCTTCTTCTTCTTCTTCTTCTTCTTCTTCTTCCTACGCTGTCAGACGTCAACTTGAATTTGTTCGAAGAAAGCAGCTGTCATCCTGAGGCTGTCGACACTGCCATAGAGCTTGTCTAGTGTTGCCACTGGTGATGGCCACATGTGCTTTCTCTGGTCCTCGTATGTCGGGCAATTTTGCAGCAGATGTTCAGCCGTCATTTTCCCTGTACCACATATGCATTCGTCAGTGCCACTTATCCTCAGTTTATTGAATAGATGGTACCTCAGTCTGGTGTGGCCTGTGCGGAGTCTGAAGACCACGACCTGCTCTCTTCTGTTCAACTGGTAATAGGCATCATTTTGTGTGTAGCCAGTATGTTCTGTTTCCCATTTGGCCATGAATCTGGCCCTAATAAACCTTTTGGACTCTTCGTAGGTCACACTAGAATCTGGTTGATGTAGTCTTGCACCTTCTTTTGCCAGTCTGTCTGCCTCCTTGTTGCCTTGGATGTTACAGTGAGATGGGACCCACTATACCACTACTCTTTTTGGTGCGGACTGCTGGTATAGTTGACAGAGTACTGCTCTTAAATCATTAAGTTCAGTATTTTTCTGGCTTTTTAGTGCTGTGACCACGGCCAGGGCATCTGTTAGCAGGACTATCTGGCTTTCCTTGCTTTCGCCTGTCAGCATTGTTTTTACTGCAGCCTTCAGTACCTCTGCCTCCGTTCTGAAATTGCTTGAGAATTTTCCAGTTGCCACTGACAGTATTATTTTTCTACCATTCTGTGTTTTGTTTGTTACAGAACTGTCGGTGTATGCATGGGTCCAGTCCATGCTTGGGTAGTTTTCCGCTATATACCTCAGGGTTATGTCTCTTCTTTCTTTTTCAGTTTGGCTGTTTTTGTTTCCAATACCGGGTATATTTTCTACCACCTCCGGAATGATATGCTGCTTCCATGTGGGTTTGCGTACAGTAGGGATGGGCTTCGGTGTTGTTATGGTGTTCATAGGTTCTTCGCTCATCTTTGCTTTGGCTATTTCTGCAAAGTTTCTCCGCTTTAGTTTCCCTTTTCCAAATCTATTTAGTCTCTGATGCATTGGATGGTCTGTCAGTCTTCTTAGTTTCTCTGCTTGCTGCTGGGCTCTGCAGTCTCTTCTGTCGGTCATGGATTGCAGATTTGTAATCTTTTCAAGTTCTACAATTGGCGTTGACTTCAGGACATGTTGTTGGAATGCCAGATAAACGCATCCCAGAGCAGATGTTAAGCGGTGAGCTCAAAACAGGCAGACGATCACCAGAAGGGCAAAAGAAACATTACAGAGACTCCTTGAAAGTGTCTCTGACATGCTTCAATATTGATGTCATCTTCTGGAAGATGCTTGCACAAGACCGTACCACATTGCAAGTTAGCATCACTGCAGGTGCTCAGTTCGCAGAGTGTGTAGCCATTGCAGAGGCTCAGTTCGCAGAGTGTGTAGCCATTGCAGAGGCTCAGTTCGCAGAGTGTGTAGCCATTGCAGAGGCTCAGTTCGCAGAGTGTGTAGCCATTGCAGAGGCTCAGTTCGCAGAGTGTGTAGCCATTGCAGAGGCTCAGTTCGCAGAGTGTGTAGCCATTGCAGAGGCTCAGTTCGCAGAGTGTGTAGCCATTGCAGAGGCTCAGTTCGCAGAGTGTGTAGCCATTGCAGAGGCTCAGTTCGCAGAGTGTGTAGCCATTGCAGAGGCTCAGTTCGCAGAGTGTGTAGCCATTGCAGAGGCTCAGTTCGCAGAGTGTGTAGCCATTGCAGAGGCTCAGTTCGCAGAGTGTGTAGCCATTGCAGAGGCTCAGTTCGCAGAGTGTGTAGCCATTGCAGAGGCTCAGTTCGCAGAGTGTGTAGCCATTGCAGAGGCTCAGTTCGCAGAGTGTGTAGCCATTGCAGAGGCTCAGTTCGCAGAGTGTGTAGCCATTGCAGAGGCTCAGTTCGCAGAGTGTGTAGCCATTGCAGAGGCTCAGTTCGCAGAGTGTGTAGCCATTGCAGAGGCTCAGTTCGCAGAGTGTGTAGCCATTGCAGAGGCTCAGTTCGCAGAGTGTGTAGCATGTGTGCCCTGAATGTAGCAGGATGTGCGGCTCCACGATTGGTTTTTACAGCCACCGGAAAGCATCATTCTGATGGTGTCGCCATCTTTGCTTGCGATGGGCAACCATCATTATTATTAGTAGTAGTACACATTTATTTCTTCGAGTAATGTAGAAATATTGTCTTTGGTTTTTAATTCAAAAGCTGTGGAAGAGTATTTTGACCAGAAATACATTTAAGGAACACAACCCCTATTTATATAATAAAATATAGTAGATGTTGTTGTGTGCGAATACAAGAATGAGTAGGTTTACTCTTTTGTGTGCCCTGAAAAGGACGTTAAGTGACAGGTTGCAGTAGCTTTCCTCACATCCCGAGCGTGCTGATGAGGGTGGACTGGGTTCCTCCAGGCGGTTGTGCTATGCTTAGCTTCATCGGCGTGTCACTCCCTACTACGAGGATCACGTCGATTTCTCACCGCGTTAGCCAGGCTGCATGAAAACAGCCCGTTTTCAGGGAGGGCTACTTGGAAGTCAGGTAGAGTGTCTTGACCAGTATATTTTGCCTGACCCTGACTAACATGTCTGATCAGTATATTTTGCCTGACCCTGACTAACATATCTGATCAGTATGTTTTGCCCGACCAGACGTTAGTCTTCCTCCCCTGTGTCTACAGTAAATCCTGATCAATTTAATGTTGTTTCAGTTACATTGGACTTTTTTCACCAACCTCACTACGGCGTTAATCGAGGAGTTCCTGTATTTGTTGAACTTTCTTTATTGTTTTCATCTGTGTCGCTTTGTTTGTTCTTGATAAAGGTCTATTAATGTCGGAACATGTGTTACTGTTCTCGTGAAAACCCGAGTTTTAAAATTATTTATTTTTCACTGCAATTAATGTTTAAGTCAGTTCGCCTGCATTTCTAAACAGTTTTGCATTGCGTTGTCCTAACATTTCCTCGTGCCATGTCACCACATGTGTTGGGCCATGGATCCGAAACTGAATATGGCTTCCCCTAAGCAGCTGTTAATAAAATTTCAATTATCTGCGGATCGGTATGGTAGAGTACTCGCTTTTCAGGGCAAAGGTACGAGGTCAACTTCCGCTACCAACAGGTTTCAGTGGACCAAGCTGTGTATTGGATTCATTTGTAAATGGGTACCTGCCCTACGGTTAGGGAAAGAAAGGCAGCGAGAAAGGGAACTGGTCACCCCACTTCATCTCAGGTTGCAGTTTCTGCTACGTCACTTAAAAAAAATATTTTTTAGCAAATTGAAGCAATGGTTATTAATTATGTGGCTGCTAGCCACATGCACATCCTTCTATAATCACCACCTACGACATGATGCGAACGAAACAACGGTCTCATATTTGTTTATCAAAACAAACTTGTGTACTTAAAGGACTTCTGTTTGTTAATATGCCGTAGAGTGTGTTGATGTGTGTCTGTGAACGGATATGTTTGTATCACATTACAACTGTTCAATTTAATACTGCATTAAATGTCGATTTTTTTTTGATTTTTTTTTTATTTCGATTTTTTTATGTCGATTTAAATGTCGATGGTATTGTTTCAAACATGCTTTATCAGCTTTCATTATCTGTTGAACATTTACATACACGAAGCTTTACAAGTATATCGGTGAATTAATTTGTTGACTTCAAAATTAGCGAAACGCATAAATGTGCTAATTTGGAAACAAGAAACATTGTAGGCTATATCAGGATCGCTAACAACATAATGGTCTAGCTACAATACAAAAGGTCATGCATTCTTTGAACGGGAAATACCCTAATAGGCGTAGTAAACAAAAGCTCCCCAAACGACACTGAACAAAAAACACACCCTACTTTTTTCTATAGACCAATTGTTTGAATAATTAGTATCAGAAGAAATTGTATCCTTCTTGAAAATAATAGAAAAAAAAATTCCTAAAGACGTTATGTGCAACTTAATCTACTATCATTGGGTGGTTACAAGAAACTCTTTGAAATTGGCTCTAATGAAGTTATACGCCTTAACCCTAAATCACAATTGTTTTCATTCGCTCACGTTTTAATCTGAAAAGAGCTAAAATAAAGACACGCAATTCTCTTTTGAAGAGCAAAAGCAGGTTATTTTATTGTGAGCTCTAGAAGAACATTATGGACATCGGGGGGTAGACATTATTAATTAGGTTGCACGTTGTATTATTTTCACGAACTGCCGGGTTTTGGCAGGATATAAGCTGGCCCGTGGTCTGAAAAGTTTGCAGATGACCAGTATCTCTTACTAGATACATTTGACAGAAAGTTGTTCTTCAGCGTTCAGGTTGGTATTATGTGACCAAGTATGGTGTTGTTGTTATCACATAGCTGTTGAACAAGACTGCTCTTTGCCATATGGTGCTGTTGTTGAATGTCCAAAATCCAGATACTAGTATGACATACGAAGAGTCAAAACGGCGTATTAGAGCTGGATACATGACCAAATGGGAAACCGAACATACTGGCTACACAAAAAACGATGCATATTACTAGTTGAACAGAAGAGAGCAGGTCGTGGTCTTCAGACTTCGCACTGGCCACAATAGACTGAGGTACCCCCTATTCAACAAATTGAAGATAGGTGGCACTGACGAATGCCCGTGTGGTACCGGGAAAATGACCGCTGAGCATTTGCTGCAAAACTGCCCGACATACGAAGATCAGAGAGAGCAGATGTGGCCATCACCAGTGGCAACACTTGACAAGCTCTATGGCAGTGTCGACAGCCTCAGGATGACCGCTGATTTTTTCGAAAAAATAAAGGTTGATGTCTGACTGCGTACGATGAAGAAGGAGAAGAAGAATGTCCAAAATGAGTAGAATTACTCCCGTATGCGCCCTGGAAAGGAATTTTAGTGGCGGGTTGTTGTAGCTTTCCTCACATCCCGAGCGTGTGGTGAAGGTAGCCCGGGGTCCTGCAGGCAGTCGTGTTATGCGTGGCTTCATCTGCATTTCGCCATTCTTTTATAAATACAGGTCTTCTTCAATTGTTCCACTGCTCAATACAGTGTATTGGCAGTTGTTGGCAGTGCGTGTCAGAATTTGTTCCTCATACCTGCAAACGCTGCGCACTCAATAAGCAAGAGTTTAACTGCTTCATCGGGGTGAGAGCAATGTCGGCACACGGGCGGGTGCTGAGAATTGATGTGATTTAAGGGACTATTGATGCTGGCCTGTCCTTTTGAGCAAGTATCAATCATGTTAATCCGATATACAATGAAATCTCTTCTTCTTCTGAAATAAAAGAACGATTAAAATGGTGTTCTACTGGTACTGCATAGCAACGTTTCCACCAAGATAGACAATTGCTATTATAGTTGGATATTATAGTGTTAAGAAGGATCCCCGCTTTCTTACGAGGTATCTGTTAAACAGGTAAGGCTTCAGGAATAAATTTTGAGATAAAAATAAATCCTATGCTATCTGCAGTCGTGTTGACTACGTCTTGCCACTAGAGCGAGGTAGCTCAGATTGAGAGAGCGTGAAGTTAAGGATAGCACAAACCTTCCTCACAAATCTATTTAAGCGCAAGTCACAGCGTCAGACATACCAGGTGTGCACGAGATTGATACAGAATGAAGACTCTTAATCATTACTAAGGTTCAGAAAAGGAAAGCTTCATGAAAGGGCAAAATGTATGATGGTTCAATTACAAACACTGTCCATTGCACGTGATGGGCCTACAACGGTTTTTCATACATTCCGAAGCGTTCTGAAAAAGGCCTAGGTCCACCTAATTGCAGTTCAATATCAGGCGTCTTACTAAGTTCTCTTTTATAAAGATTATAGTATTCCTCACCATTTCGCTGGCCAGGCTGCTGTAACACATCCTTTTCCAAGGAGCACATTGAGAATGTGAAGTGGGATCTTGGTTAGTATGTTTCACCTGACCATGATTCCTCTTCACTCCTCGCCATTTTTAGACAAGCAATGTCACTTCTTTCTTTGATAAATAAATCTCTTGTCTGATCATTATCCATATCATATTAATTACACCTATAGTTAGGTGCCTTGGTGTTCTACAAATCCTAATAGATATTCTCTCTGATGCGCTAAATTTCAGATCAAATCTTGCACATGTTGTGACAATCGTATTCTCATGATTTTGAATAATTATTTATATATTTCTTCTTCTTTGCGTTCAGGATCTTTTGGTCATACTATATGTGTAGGCCAGTCGTCATGATGCAGTCTGTGTACAACTATTAAACAACAAAATAGAAGGGAGAATGTACAACTGGATATGAGACTTCCTCCGATACAGAACAGGAAGAGTAAAATTAGATGGATCACTGAGCCATAGAATAACTCTCCAAAAAGACGTACCCCAGGGAGGAATCATCTCTCCTACCCTCTTTATCCAGTTCATAAACGACATAGCGGGAAAACTCCCAAAGAAAGTATCCAGTGCCTTACACGCTGACGATTTCGCAATGGGGAGTGCTGCAGAAAAACTACCAACAGCTAAAAATCAGAATGCAGACAACACTGGACACTGTTGGAAAATGGGTTACAGATTGGGGATTGCAGATTAACATCTCAAGGACAGTTACAACATGCTTCTCACTGTCCAACACCAAGCAAGAAACAAAACTTATATATTTATATTTCCGAACGTTTCACTCAATCAATGTTACAAGTGTTTTCCATTCTATTTTAATATCTTTTGCAAAATTATTCCCGATTGTTTGTCTGCCATACTTTCAGATCGCTAAACAGAAAGTTGTCCATCCCTAGCCAGCTTGAAGTGTAAGAAGTTGTCGTTTAGAGTATCCTATCCAAGATGTCAAGTGTGTTCATCATGTGCGCCATTTTCCTGTTGACCTCACATTTCTCGTCTGCGGTGATACTGCGACCGAAGTGGTACCCGTACTTCAGAAGAGAAAACCAAGGTATGCTAAATTACTAAATAACGTGTAAATATTTTGTATTTGAAACCTCAGATGCAACTGAGATTAAATTAGATTAAGTATGAAAATAAGCTTAAATATAACAATGAGATTAAATATGAAACTGAGATAAAATGTAAAACGAGGTTAAAAACTGAGTAAAATAATGAAAGAAGGACACTGTTAAAAAACAGTTTTACATATTACAAAGAGGTCGGTGGAGGGTCGTATCTCTTCACCTTCTTCTGCGCTCAACCTTAAATGGACGTTGTGACGTTGTTTTGCAGTTAACAACGAGAGTGCGATATTTTCGCTTTTCGTTTCGGCAAATTTGGTTTCAGCTGGATTTTTTGGATACCGGATTTTCCTTCCCACTGCGATGCCCATTCTCTAAACCAGACCACATTTGTTCAGCCTGTTCCCAGGACCGCCGCTAAGTGGCGGGATATGGTCTTTGTCGAATTCTGGTACGCTGGCCCATAATGCAAGCAGAAAGTTATGAATTGCTGGTTGATGTCAGCTCATTTATTGTACTGCATCTTGGCGGTGGGATCTGGTCTCCCGCCTACATCAAACAGATGTTGATGCAAGTATATAGGCTCTCGCGTCCAGGATGCATTGGTCGCTGTGGAACTGCTGTCCAGCATACAGCAAGCCTCTAGCACTGACATCTCCTGCACAAACGTGTCCACAGCAACACCACCTCGTTGGTGACAATGCTGTTTGTTTACTGAGTTTGCTGTGAGAGCAGCCAAGTACCTAACAGGTGGGGAGCGGTTTGGGGTCCCTGTATGGTGACAGCGCAGTATCCCCTCGCGAGTGCAATACGCTCTAGCTGTTTTCAATCCAAACCCATCTATGTTTTCTCATCTGTCGTCTGCTTGTTTGCGAAGCTGTCTAGTCAGCGAAAACCCTACCAGGGATTCCATAATGGTAGAAGTTTCTAGAGAGGATCGAGTCCCGGCTCAACGTCCTAGCTGCAACGAATCTAGTCCCAGGTCAACGTCCTAGCTGTAACGAATCTAGTCCCAGCTCAACGTCCTAGCTGTAACGAATCTAGTCCCAGCCCAACGTCCTGGCTGTAACGGATCTAGTCCTAGCTCAACGTCCTAGCTGTAACGGATCTAGTCCTGGTCTAACATCCTAGCTGTAACGGATCTAGTCCCAGCCCAACGTCCTAGCTGTAACGGATCTAGTCCCAGTCCAACATCCTAGCTGTAACAGATCTAGTCCCAGCGCAACGTCCTAGCTGTAACAGATCTAGTCCCAGCTAAACGACCTAGCTGTAACAATTCTAGTCCCGGCTCAACGTCCTAGCTGTAACAGATCTAGTCCTAGTCAAACATCCTAGCTGTAACAGATTTAGTCCCAGTCCAACATCCTAGCTGAAACAGATCTAGTCCCAGTCCAACATCCTAGCTGTAACAGATCTAGTCCCAGCCCAACATCCTAGCTGTAACAGATCTAGTCCCAGCTCAATATCCTAGCTGTAACAGATCTAGTCCAAGCTCAACGTCCTAGCTTCAACAGATCTAGTCCCAACCCAACGACCTAGTTTTACAACGAGACAACCGGGTGATCTGGCATTGCACATACCGCTGGACTACGCCCCAACACTATGGGCGGGGGAGTGAGTTGAAGCATTTCGGTCTCAACATAAAGCGGTAACCGCTGTAGAGGTTGGAAATGGGGGGGGGGGGGGGTGGAATAGGAAATGACGTATGCAAGAGGGACGTGAAGTCATGTGACATCTCAACCGGAAGCTGGGAAGAAATTGCTCAGGATAGAGCTTTCTGGAGACAGTCAGTTGGAGGGGTATAGTGACTGCTGGCGCTCTTCTAGCTGCAGAGAAGAGAGAAAGACTGAAGAGATCAAGGAACGGCCAGGCAAGCTAGCCTCCTCAGTATGGGTGTACGATCTGTGGCAGTGATTGTCACTCGCGGGTCGGCCTTTACAGCCATAGCAAACAGTGTCGAAATACAGGAGACAGAGCTGGACAAAACGTATAGGGCGCCACGAGTTTGGTCTATAGAGACTGAGACGCCTATGATGATGATGAGTAGGCATTGCTCTGGGGAATGCCAAAACACAGCTTCCTTTCTTCTTTTTCGTTCATTCTCAATCCCCCGCTACCAAGCCCTGGACGTTCTCAATCTCCCACTACCAAGCCCTGAACGTTTTCAATCTCCCACTATCCCACTACTACGCCCTGAACGTTCTCAATCTCCCGCTACTACGCCCTGAACGTTCTCACTCTCCCGCTACCAAGCCCTGGACGTTCTCAATCTCCCACTACCAAGCCCTGAACGTTCTCAATCTCCCACTACCAAGCCCTGGACGTTCTCAATCTCCCACTACCAAGCCCTGAACGTTCTCAATCTTCCGCTACCAAGCCAAGAGAAAGGCTTTGCAAGTGGCAGGATATTGTCTGGAGAACGGAATGAGTTGTGTCGTAGTTTACAGCTTGACTGCGATATTCGCATCTTTCGGTCCGAAACATCCGACTTCAGCAGACATTTTTGAGAACCAAGTTAGCCTTCCCTCTTCGATGCCTTATCCTTAGCCAGTCTATTCTGTTGCAGTCTGTTATCCGGGATCACCGCGTGGAGGTGTAGAAGTGTCTTGGCAGCACTTGTTCGCTAGCTCTGACGCTAGCAGTCAGCTATGTGTCGTTGACCCCTGCACCTCATTCACTGCTCACCATCTTGATCCGACACACAGTATAAAGGAAACTGTGATTTCCAATGATAGCACATGTGGCTAGCGGGGAATTCGCTCTGTGAATTCCACCTGGACATTTAGAGGGAAATGTCTGCAGTAAAAGAACCCAATATCTCCAATGTCTCCAATTATCTCCACTTCATCATCTATACAAGTTTCTCCACTTCATCATCTATACAAGTTTCTGCACTTTGTTATCTATACAAGTTTCTCCACTTCATCATCTATACAATTTTCTCCACTTCATTATCTATTACAAATGTTTGCACTTTCTCAACTTTACATGTTTACACATTTCCTCATCTATAGATGTTTCTATGTCCGCCTTGGTACATGTTTCTGCACGATTCTTCGCTTTCGTGTTAAGTATTTTAAAATCTGAGCGTGTTTATTCACTTTCCATCCTATTATTGTTTCCACGTTTTATCAATTTCATCATCTATGCGTATTTCCGGCTTTAAATTCAATTGTGTTTCATCTACTTGCCAGTCTTTTTAAATTTCAGCACTGTCCATTCTACTTATATGTTTCCTTACCTGTCATCTTATTTATATTTCCGCACTCTCCATTCTATTTAAGCTCAGTGCTCTATCTATGTTGTGTGCATAGTTAATCCTTTTATTGTTTTCACATACTGTAATATATAAATGTTACTTCATTTCAAACATATTTGTATTTGTTGTCAGGTTCGGCTGAAACTGGCACGAGCACCGGTCAGGCAGCTCTAGCAACAGAAACACTGACAACCAGGCAAGCACGAACTCCTCCGGAAGTTGACAGGATTACATTATGCCAGGATGGTTTGACAAACGAGGAATGTTTGGATAAGATTATACTGGTCATCAGCAGAATACTACAGCTCAACAGCCAGCGAAACACTTTGTACTGATCCAGAAAAAAACATTCTACTAAGCCATACTAAATTTGACCTGGAAATTACGGAATATTGTTTGTCAGTTTGTGGCGTACGTTAGGAGAGATAAACAATTTATTTTTTGATTAAAAAGTCTACATGTTGGACATTTCAAATAATAAAAGGTCAATATGAATATAAAAAGAATGTCACCAATGTTCCTTCGTAATCTGCAGTCTCAAACTAAAATCATCCTGTGAGTCGTTCTTCTTCTTCTTCTTCTTTTTCTTATTCTTTTTTCTTCTTCTTTTTCTTATTCTTTTTTCTTCTTCTTCGTTCGTTCGTTATCAATCTCCCCCTACAAGTCCTGAAAAAGGTTTTGCAAAAAGCAGGATATAGTCTGGAAAACGGAATGCGTTGTGTCGTAGTTTACAGGTTGACTGCAATATTTGCACCTTTTGGTCTGACACATTCGACTTCAACAGGGTGAGTCGTTCGATGACTGAAAGGTCGTACGAAGACCATACTGATTGATACCTGAATAGTCGCGCCTTATGTTCCTTTAGCTTCATTAGCAACAAACATAGAGCCACAATTGAAATATTACAATTTTACAATTAGGTCGAAGTAATATACTGCTTACTTACTCACTCGCTCCTCTACAAACCTCTTGTGTAGTGGGCTGTCAGATAAACGATTAAACCTGCAATCTTTCACTTGACCTCGTTCTTCTCTTGTCCTCGATCTCTTAGATTAATCCTCGACCGATTGGCTTGGCTTGGCTTGACTTCGTTCATTCTCAATCTCCCACTTCCAAACACTGAAAGGGCTTAAGTAGCAGAATGTAGTCCAGAGAACGGAATGCGTTGTGTCGTAGTTTACAGCGTGACTGCGATATTTGCACCTTTCAGTCCAACACATCCAAGTTCAGCAAGCATTTTTTGAGTACCGGGTTAGCATTCCCTCTTCGATTCCTTCTCCTTAGCCAGTCTGCCCTGCTGCAGCTTGTTATCCAGGATCACCGTGTGGAGGTGTAGAAGGGTCTTGGCAGCTTTGGTTCGCTGGCCCTGACACTATCAGTAAACTATGAGTCGCTGACCACTGCAGGTCATGTGCTGCTCAGCATCTTGATCCCCTCGACCGATTGAAACTCCAAGCAGAGAACATCATTGCTGAGGAGCAGGCAGCGTTCAGACAGGGAAAAAGCACTACAGAACAGATATTTAATTTAATACTATAAGCGAGAAATATCTAGAACGGCAGCAAAAACTGTATCATGTTGATTTTAAGAAGGCGTTTGATAGGGTATGGCATAAAGCGCTACGGGCAACCATGAGGATGTATAAAATCAACGGAAATATTATAAAGGTCCTGGAACACCTGTATGACAAGGCGTGCAGCGCAGTTCTTGTGAATGGGAGGCGCGAGAACTGATTTCGCACATCAGTTGGTGTGAGACAGGGTTGTACACTCTCTCCAACTCTTTTCAATAAATTCCTTGAGGGAATTATGAGTGAGGCACTTGGAGGTCACGTTGGTAATGTCAAAATAGGAACCTTCATTTTGCAGATGACATCGACGGGTTGCCGGGTTCAGAATCAGAACTCCAGGAATGGGTCAGTAGGCTCGATAAAACAGCTCTTGACTATGGTATGGAGATAAACGCTGGAAAGACAAAATTGATGACCAACAACGCCGAGGGCTTCAACAGCAGGATAAAAGCTAATGGCCAGGAACTCGAAGTGGTTGACCGTTTTAAATATCTGGGTTCGATTGTCAGTAATGAAGGATCAAAATGGGAGGTGTTGACCAAAATAGCACAGACAATAGCGGCGCTTGCACGGCTTAACACAATCTGGCAAGATAAACGGTTAGCACAATGCACGAAAATCAAATTAATGCGTACACTGGTAATGTCAATATACCTCTATGCTTGTAAGGCATGGACAGTTACAACTGACCTCTAACGAAGGATTCAGGCCTTGGATATGAGATGTTTCCAAAGACTTTTAAACGTGGCGTATAAAGATCGATTTACAAATGAGGAAATACGAGATAGAATTACAACAGCAATAGGGTCTTTTGAAGGCCGCTTGGCAACTGTCAAAAGAAGGAAACTCGCTTGGTACTGTCACATATCGAGATCAAATGGTCTTGCAAATACGATCCTCCACGGAAAGGTGCAGGGCAGACGACGAAGAGGCCGGCCCAAAAGAGATGGGAGGACAACATAAAAGAATGGACCAATCTCCGACCAGAAGAGGCACAGGCACCGGCTGCTGATAGAGAAGGATGACCTGGTTAAGGGATGACCTGACCTGGCCTGAGCTCGAGCACTAGGAGTCTGTCTTATGTACTCAGTCCAGCATATTTTTATGTCGTCCTGTGGTTCTGGGATCCTTGACTCCAGCTTTCTCTAAAATGTCACTGTATTCGGTCCTCTTTCATTCAGCAGACATGACAAAACCACCATTGTGTTCATTGTGATTGTGTTCACCTCGAGTCTTTATTGGTGGCTGGGTTTCAAGATCACTCATGAAATTATGTTTAGTTCTGTGTCTTTATTCCTTCTCATTACTTAAACCATCTTTTTTCAATCATGAAGTTTCAAGCTGGCTAATATGGGTTATTTTTTACATACACTTATCTTCCAAAATAGTAAATAATTGTTATCGCAATGACAATCTAAATATCAATTCTTTAACATTATTAGTTTGTCAAGCGATATCTGATATGAAACATTTCAACATCATAATAATAATACTACCAGTGAATGGCGCAGTGGTTAGCGCGCTGGCTTCGCATCTGAGTGGTCCTGGGTTCATTCCCCAGTTGAGGCGGTAATGTTTATTTCAGACTGCAATGGCTCCCGGGTCGAC
Organism: Ariolimax columbianus; assembly: GCA_036924085.1. Taxonomy (NCBI): domain Eukaryota; kingdom Metazoa; phylum Mollusca; class Gastropoda; order Stylommatophora; family Arionidae; genus Ariolimax; species Ariolimax columbianus. The sequence goes on from JAVGWX010000004.1 coordinate 56,694,429, forward strand.
CCAGCCTTAAATGGGTACCGGTTCAGTCCGGGAAGTAAAAGCGGCGAGAAGGGGAGATGGCTACCGCCCTCATATAGCCGAGCCTTTGAAATGTGAGATCACTAACACCTCACACCCCTACGGCAGTAATGCTATGAGATACTTTACTTTACTTTACTTACCATTGAATGTGCTAATTAAACCATTGTATCACGAGGATCAGAGAAAGCAGATGTAGTCATCACCAATGGCAACACTAGACAAGCTCTATGGCAGTGTCGACAGCCTCAGGATGACCGCTGCTTTTTTCGAAAAAATAAAGGTTGACGTCTGACAGCGTACGAAGATGAAGAAGAAGAAACCATCGTATCAGAGGCATTAACCATAATAGGTTTTACATTTGCGTTGTGTAATGCTGCACAAACAATTAATTGTCCCTGCATACATCAGTTTCTGTCCCTAGCGAGGAAATGCGGCTTGCAACTGATTCCGTCACAAACGTTAATTCGTACATCTACTTGGACCAAAGAATTACGAAATCGACTTGCATGAAGAGATCTCCTAAAGGTTAGCTGCTGGGTGATTCAACTTCAACCGCATCAATGCAGTACTTCAACAGGTGAAAATCAACAAAACGAGAGCAAACCCTCACAAAGGCTGCGAGGTGTGGAATCTATGATCAAGTAACATGTCGCGGCTTCAAGCTACTCAACGAGCGATGGAGCGTAGAACACTGTCACTTTCACTACGAGACCACATCCGCAACACCATCTGTGCTGTCTAAAGCCTGCTTGCTGTGGAATTAGTATGTGTTTTTCTTCCAGATGCCACATCAGTCTGGTGTTTATCATACGTTCCATCAGTTTACCTACACAGCTCAGTAGACTGATAGGCCTGTATCCATTTGGATCTGTTCTATCTTTTTCTTTCTTTGGTACTGGTATAAGTGCAGCATCTTTTCATGTCTGAGGTACAATTCCCCTTTTCCAGCTTTGGTTCAGGACTGATAGTAACTTCCTCTTTGCTGTTTGGCCCAACTCCATCAGCATTTCGTGTTACCCCATCTTTTCCGGGCGATTTCTTTTTCTCATGGTTTTCTCATCGAGTTCTCATGGCCTCTTCCTTTTTATTCATTGTTAGTATTGCCATCATGTGCTCCTTTGGTGCCATATTGATGTTGTCGTGGCTCTTTTGTTCTTCATTAATGTCTGTGTGCCTGTCTGTAGGGACATCAGTGTGGTTTGCTCTGGCATAGTGTTCGTTCTATAAAGGCGTTTGCTGCTTTTTTTTCCAGTAAGCATTTTGTCGCCATACTTGATGGTAATTTGTTTATTTGATGGTGTTTCGTCATTCATGGCTCTGACTAACTTCCATAGTTTGTTCTCTTCTTTATATAAATTGAGGCTTTCTGTTTTATTTGTCCAGCTGTCTCTTGTTATATGGTTTAGTGTTCTTTTGTATTTCGCCGTGATAGCCTTGAGGGCGATATTTGCCTCCATAGATTGTTCTCTCTCTGCCATGTTCCTAGCATTTGAGACTTCGTCTTCCGCTTCCTGCAATTCATCATTCCAATACGGCTTGTAGTTTTTCCTTGCCCCTCTTGGGATGGTTTCGGTGGCTGCTTGCATTATTGCTTTGCTTAGGCTTTCCACCATAGGTTTCATATTGTTATTCCATGTGTTGATGGTTTCACATAGCCGATCTGTCAGAATTGCAAATCTGTCCCAGTCGGATCGTTTATAGTTCCAACGTGGGAGCGCTTTTATTTCCTGTGGGCCTACTTCCATATCAATTTCTAGCCTAATTGGCCTTTTGTCGCTACCTGCAATTTGGTTGAGCACCTGGCCGTCTATTTTGTGGTGAATATCAACCGTGGAAAAGGCCAAGTCTAGAGTAGAGGTGGTATGCCATGTTCTAGAATAGAAGATAGGGCTCTCCTCCAGCCTATTGTAAAGATAGAGATGTGTGTCTATCTCCCAGTCTTCCACTTCATCTCCTCTGTTGTCTGTGTCCGAATATCCCCATCTCTCCGAGTGGCTGTTGAAGTCTCCAACTACTAGGCAGCTGGAGTTCTTGATTTCCATACTCGAGAGGGACAGGTCTTTGATGGGTGGGCCATACAGGTTGAAGATGTGGATCTTCGTTTGTTATGTCATTATGTCGAGTCCTACAATTTCTGCTTGTCCAGTGTGATTGACAGCTACCGCGCTCATCGGTATGCAGTTACGTGTTAGTATCAGAACCCTTCCTTTGTCAAGACTGTAACATGCTAAAGCAACTGCGTTGTGAATACTGACCCACGGAGATGAACCCACACATACACACTTTTGTGAGCGTCTTGAAGAACTCCCCACCACAGTAGACTTTTCCATAGAACTGGCCTTTACGTGTAGACTTAATACAATTGTCGGTGAGCTAGAAAAAGAAGGAAAAGAAGAAGAAAAAGAAGAAGAAGTAAAGAATGAAGAAGAAAATAGAGAAGAAGAAGTAGAAAAAGAAGAAGAATAAGAAGAAGAAGAAGAAGAAGAAGAAAAAAAAAGAAGACGAACAAGAAGAGAAAGAAGAAGAAAAGGAAGAGAAAGAAAAAGAAGATAAACATGAGTAAATAGTACTACCTGATATTGCCCGAAGAAGATTTGAATGTTTAAATGAAGCATATCGTTAAAAAGCAACTAATCTGATTGGCAAACATCCGGCTAGTCTCTAAACCCTGATCTATGGGTGAGAGAGCTGGAGTGTGTACGCCAAACACGCCAGGAGGTTGAATCATTTCTACATGACACATACTCCAAATTGGCTACAATACCACATCACAAATAACCATACTCTTTTCATTACTACTACACTATTCATACACTTTTGTAGAAAGTTAAAGTGAGATAGACTGGCCAAGTTTCTCAAATGTTAAGTCAAAGGTTCCAAAAAAAACTACTGTTTAGCGAGCTTAGGCAGCAAGGCGATCACCTGGACGTCAATAAAAGCGATTCAGTGAATCCTGGCAGTAAATCGTTTAGCCTGAAAAAGGCGAGACCAAAAAGAGCCTTGCATGCAGTTAGCGAGGGTGGAAGTATAGAGTAGAGACAAAACCAGCACCAGCTGGTGTTGGCTTAATCTGTCATGCACGCATCCGCCCACAGACTTAAGGGCGCAGCATGACACATGATGATGTTGGTTATTCTCATCGACGGCGATAAGCCCATTATTATTGTCATGATCATATTTCTTCAAAATCAAGTAAATACTGGATCAAGATGGTGAGCAGCGCATGAGCTGCAGCGGTCATCGAGCCATAGCTGACTGATAGCGGCTAGCGAACCGGGGCTGCCAAGGCCGTTCTACACGTCCGCGCAGTATTCTAGAAAACAAGCTGCAACAGAGCAGACTGGTTAAGGAGAAGGGATCGAAGAGGGAATGCTAACCCGGTACTCAAAAAATGCTTGCTGAAGTAGGATGTGTTGGACCGAAAGGTGCAAATATCGACATAACGCATTCCGTTCTCTGGACTGCGTTCTGCTACTTAGGCCCGTGTCAGGGTTTGGTAGCGGGAGATGGAGAACAAACGAAGCCAAGCCAAGACAAGTAAATACATTTAATATTCATCAGTTTATTGGCGTCTCAGTCACTGATCATCATGCGCCTGGCGCCCTGGCGAAGTTTGCCCAGCTCTGTCTCCCATATTTCGACACAGTCTGCTATGGTAGCAAACGCCGGTACGTGAGTGGCAGTCCCTGTCGCAGATCGTACAACGGGGCTGAGGAGGCTGACTTGCCGGGGTGTTCGCCGATCTTTTCAGTCGTGCCCATTTCTCTGGTTCCAGATGGCCTCTACAAGCGTCGGCAACTACTGTGCACCTCCCAACTGAATGTCTGCAATCGACTCAATCCTGAGCTTTCGGCTTGGATGTCGCATGACGCCATGTCCATCTTGTATACGTACTTGAATCGCGGTGTGGGGTAGTCGATTCCTTTAGCTGCAGTGATCAGTTGTCCATAAAATATATCCTATAACAGCCTTTACAATGTATGTAAATATACACTCGCGAGCATACGACTACTCTAAGACAGATGTACAGAAGATGAAAGATACAGACAGCCACATAAACTGGAAAGATATTGTCAGAGGTACAGACGTTGAACAAGAGGCAGAGTGTTTCAAAACACTTTTAGAACAACTAAAAGTCGAATATGTTCCATGTATGGAGGTAAACACCAATCATAAAAAGTGGATTACTAGATTTGTAGCTAAATGTACAAGAGCTTAAAATAAAGCCTGGACAAAGTGTATAAAGGCAAGTAAATCAAAAGAAATATATTTAAAATATTTGGACAAGCAAAACATAGCTCAGAAAGTAAGTAAAGCAGTAAAATAGACTTCGAAAAAAACTTACTAATAGGATCAAGACTGATGGTAAAGCTTCTTTTCTAATGTTAGAAATAAACAAAGACCTAAAGACAAGGTAGGCTTTCTCATAAACAGTACAGTGACAATAAGCAGAGAAAATAGGGAGATAGCTTATCTAATAAATCAATACTTTGGCACAGTCTATACAAAAGAACACTCCTCCAAAATACCAGAGCCTATACCTATTTTCAAATGTCAAATGAATATAGTGCGATTAAAATCATTCTGTCTTACGGAGGAAATGGTTCTAAAAAGATTGGAAGGATTAAAAGTGGATAAATGTACAGATCAAGATGGTATCCATTCATCAATGCTATTTGAAGTATAGACTAACTAGTTAAACCATTGGCTATATTATTTTCTCAATCACTTGCAAAATGGATTGTTCCAAGAGATTGGAAAGATGCAGGAGTGATTCCCTTATTCAAAATGGGAAAGAAATCAGATCCAGCTAATTAAGTAAGTTTAACGAGCATAGTCTGTAAAATGTTAGAGTCAATAATGAAAGAAAATATTGTAATGCATCTAGACAGGTTAAATCTAATCAGAAATAGTTAGCATTGGTTTACTAGAGGGAGACCGTGCTTAACAAATCTATTGGAGTGCATGGAGGTGATTACTAAAATCATAGATAAGGGAGAACCAGTGGATGTTATTTATCTAGATTTTACAAAGGCTTTTTATATAGTACCTCATCAACGATTATTTAAAAAGTTAAAATCACATGGGATAGATGGGCAGGTTGCCGAATGGATTGAAAGTTGGTTAACGGGAAGAAGACAGCGATTGGCATAAATAAAGAGTACTCTGAGTGGTGTGAAGTAAAAAATGGAACAAAATTACAGAATGGGCAAGAAAAATACTAGAATGATAGATAACGAAAGGGACATAGGGGTAATAATAGAGCATACAGGTAAGGTGAGTTAGCAAGTCCAGGTAGCAGTGAATAAATCAAATGCAACGTTAGGTATGATAAAAAAAAAGAAATATTAAACATAGGAGTAATGAGGTGGTTGACAAACTATATAAAGCATTAGTTAGACCTAGATCGGAGTACTGTGTACAGGTGTGGAGTCCTTATCGTAGAAGAGCTGTAAATATGCTGGAAAGGATACAAAGAATAGCGACAAAACTGATAGTGGGATTCCAGAATTACAGTTACGAGGAAAGACTCAGAAAAACCGGCCGTTAGTGTCTAGAAAAGAGAACAATTAAACGTGACTTAATCTAAGTTGATAAGATAATCACAGGAAAAGTTAAATTAGACTATACATTTTTTTCTTCAAAATACTAGCACCAGCGAGAACAAGAGGGCACAGATACAATTTAATAACGAAAGGTCCAAATTGGACACAGGACATTTTTTTTTATTCAGACAGTGGTGAATGCTTGGAATGCTTTGCCCCAGGAAATAGTGGAGGCAGAGACAGTTAATGCATTTAAGAATAAATATGATGTACATAGTTATTAGAGCAGGGTAATGCAAATGGGACTGGTTGTCTACAGACTCTGATGAGTTTTCTAAACCAATATAAAAACGTTATGTTAAGTTAAGTTATGCCGTGTTTGTTAGCTTACTCAGAACGTTTTATGATTGTTCTAACTTTTTGTTTCATCGCTCCACATTGTTCTTTGTAGGACAATGTGCGATCCATTGTAATTCCTAGGTACTTAGGTGTATCTTTATGTTTAAGTTTATGCCCCTGCCAACTAATCTTTCAAACTCTCAAGGCTATTCTTACATCCTGTTGCAGCCCGCCACTTAACGTCTTTTACAGGACGCACACAAAATTAATCTTACATATTACGGGCATTCTACAACAACAATAAATACAACAACAATAACAACAACATGTTGTTATGGCTTTTGAAGTCATGATACTGCCTATTTCATTCTTATAAACTATGCAGGAGGAATGATTTAAAGAAATGCTATGTCGGCATAGATAAAGTCACACACTAACTCTAACCATTTTCATAAAGCTGTAGAAACTGATTCACATTTCTAATCGTGTTTACTTACTCTCAACTCTGTCAAATGATATCCTCATTAATAACTAAACCTGTACGTCGCTAAGTGTCATTGAAGGAAATGTGGCGACTACATGAGTTGGCCACCCCACCTCATAAAAAGCTGAGGCCTAGTACAGTGAAGTCTCTAACACTTAAACCTCGACATCAATGATTGCAAAAGGATTACCTTTTCCTTTTCATGTTAAAATCATTTACATCGAATACCAGTACCAAAGAAAGAAAAAGATAGAACAGATCCACATTTGATACAGGCCTATCAGTCTACTGAGCTGTGTAGGTAAACTGATGGAGCGTATGATAAACATCAGACTGATGTGGCACCTGGAAGAAAAACACATATTAATTCCACAGAAAGCAGGATTTAGACAACACAGATCCACTGAGGATCAGATAACTCTCATAGCGCAGAAAATAGAGAATGCTTACCAGGAGAAAAAGCATACAGTAGCGGTTTGGGTGGATCTAGAGAAGGCATTTGACAAGGTGGGGAAAGAGGGACTTAAAGTCAAGCTATAAAGAAGTGAAGTATATGGACAAATGTACAGATTGATCAGCCACTATTTCGAAAACAGAACAGCCAGAGTTCAAGTACAAGGGAAGATGAGCAAAAATGTGACACTGCAGCAGGGAGTACCCCAAGGGGAAGTACTGTCACCCACACTTTTTTCTGGTGTATATAAACAACATAACAGAGAATATATTAAGAAGAGTCCACAGCTCCATGTTTGCAGACGATCTGGCTTTGTGGACCACTGAAGACAATCTCACCATAGCAAACAATCGGATGCAGCAGGCCCTAACATCGCTGGAGTAGTGGATAGGAGGCAGACAGACTGGCTAAAGAAGGTGCAAGGTTACCACAACCAGATTCTAGTGTGACCTACGAAGAGTTCAAAAGGTTTATTAGGGCCAGATGCATGGCCAAATGGGAAACAGAGCATACTGGCTACACAACAAATGATGCCTACTACCAGTTGAACAGAAGAGAGCAGGTCGTGGTCTTCAGACTCCGCACAGGCCACAACAGATTGAGGTACCATCTATTCAATAAACTGAAGAAAGGTGGTACTGACGAATGCACCTGTGGTACAGGGAAAATGACCGCGGAACATCTGCTGCAAAATTGCCCGACATACGAGAACCAGAGAAAGCACATGTGGCCATCACCAGTGGCAACACTAGACAAGCCCTATGGCAGTGTCGACAGCCTCAGGATGACAGCTGCCTTCTTCGAAAAAATTCAAGTTGACGTCTGACAGCGTACGAAGAAGAAGATTTACCTCGAATTGTTTTTAACACCTGCACAAATTAACAGTCATCTAACAATATTCATATTTCTGTTTTTCATCCTCTCTCTCTTTCTCTCTCTCTACTTTGGTCTTCTTGTTTCTCTGTACTCTCAGCAATCAATGCTGACTACAAACTAATGTGTGACAAATATGAACTGATGTGATCATATAAGACATTCTAATGTACACCGCCCACTACCAGTTAAAGGCCAATACAAAATACAGAAGGGATTGAAGCTCACGAGCAAAAACATGCATTTAGAACGTGCCAACCGTAGCGACAATCCGCCAAAGAAACTGTTCATTATGTCAAGGAAAGAATGTCAGAATACAAACACAGCCAACGTGCTGTTTACATTCATGGATACATCGAGTAATACAAATATACTGTAGTCGGAGATGCTATGGTAGAAACTTCTCTATAAGAGGTTTTTGCTTTTATCAGATGTTGGTAGCCAGTTCCCTTCCTCGATGTCTTGGCTTACAATATCACTGATATATAAATTTATTTTTATTACCGCCAGGGATGAGGTACTAGAATCTTCATTGTTCTGATACACACACGAGTCCATAAACTGGTCAATACGACATGATACCGCACAAAGGACAACGGTCTGGGGTAGAAAAGGGCAAGTCTTCGTCACGGAATCCAGAAATTGAAACCTCTAATCAAACCAAAAACTTCAGGTTTTGTGAAAACCAATTCCTGTTCCTCTATCATTTCTCCTAACAGTAAATCCGGTACTCGTTTAAAGCTGGGTTGGATGGAACAAGTTGCAGCCGGAAAGAAGCAGCCACTCTACCAACGTTGTATCCTACGCTCTACATGTACATATAGTGTGGTCTTATGTTTCCTCTAATAACATGTCTTAATGGGAATCACACCTTTTCTTCTGCTTATCTCACGGAATAATCATTCCTTCATGGTTGTTTGCTTAAATATCTATCTTATTGTTCTATTGTAGGTCAATGGCCAATGTTTTGTTATTATTATTGTCATGATTATTATCATCATCATCCTCATCATCTTCTATCAACTTGTGTCATTAGAAGGCGTGGAAGGGGGTGTAGTATTATGTCGTTGCCATCTTCGTCGCCGATGTTGTTGACATCCAGTGTTTCTTTAAACATAGCGAGGGACATAACCAAACAAATACAAAAAATATATAATTAAGAGTTATCCCATCATAAAAAATTTGCGTGAGAGATTCTGGCTTGGGCGTCTCCCCTCTTTATCCAGGTTACAAACCTTAGAACGAGTGAGCTATGGCCCTACACCAGAACCACATGGACGTGTACATTGGCATCTGTACACTGAAGGCGATAGGTGTTAATTATCCACCCGACCAAATTTCTCACGCTTGTTGTCGTCCTCGTGCACGACATATGGGGAGGAACAGCTCGCGACCCCGGGCGCTCGTCGGCGACGATTGTGACAGCAAAGCCGTGCTTATCACAAGAGCTGAACCTTGAACCGTGACCGGCGTCGAAGTCATGGAGCGAACTAGACAAGTAACTGGCAGAAGACAACACTGGCTGCTCCTGTAGCTGTTAATAGTAAGGTTAGAGTTAGCATATATGCTGATGCCTGTTTAAGTTAGCTCTGTTGTGGTGACAGCGACTCGCATATTGTTTTTAAAATGAATTTAATAATATTCATAAAATGCAAAAAAATGTTAAAACTTTCCGAAAGGTAAATTTCGTATGGTATGCTCCATTATACGCAACCTTAACTATTATAAGTATTTGCTTTATTTTCATGTACTTATTAAATGATTTATATTATTGTAGTGCATTTATTACATCCCTTTCTTTTGAATACATTGCCCTTATGACGAAGTAATCATTGTCCGTGTAAATACAGTTCACTACTAGGCCGTGAAACTGTTATCTAGCTTATCGAAGATCCTGTGCTGAAAGTTGTTTATGGTTAAGCGTGCTTATATCCCGTGTGTGCTACTTTAAAATTGTTCAAGCTTGGATATGTAAATACAAATGTATGTAGACTTTTATGTTATAAATTTCTCTAACACACCATCTATAGATTGTTAATCTCATTGTACATATCCAAATTTTAAACTGTATATTTTTTAGAACAGGACACCCATTACCATCATTTTAATAACACTAGCCATATGGAATCTTGCATGTTTACTGCTGGCTGAATATATGTAGACATAATATTCATAATGTGGCATAAGAAATACGTAAACATTAAATTGAACCTTATTCCAGTGTGTGTTTGTTTCTTGTTTATTTCTTTATTTCACAAGACGCATAAGTTGCCATATTAACAAATGTAAACAAACAGATATTAAAGTACACATTCCTAAAGCCCAGGTATTGATAAAATTGCTCTTTGCTGTCGCTCTGTGTATTTATGATATATTCGAATACTGACACTATTAACATACACCAAATTGAAAGCATGGTAGTAATACATATCTCATTATTTTAAACATACATTTTTTTACGAATGCACATATTTCTTTACGTTTGTGTGTGCGTGTGTGTACAACTGTGTAAAACCCTACAGTATTGACATATTTCCAAAACTACTTATTACGTACTGTTCATACTGGCATTATAAATGCAGCTCTAGAATTGATTGCGAAACACCTTCGATTGGTTCTGTTGTTGTTGATTCACCCATTAAGCAAATACATACATAGAAGTCGTTTAGCTTGTTTGAAAAGGCCAGTCTTTGCAAACCGTTAAAGGGTTTGAGAGTTGATAATGCAATTGTGGTTAACATGTGGGTAGTAGGATTATATGTAGGAACGTAAATATTGCTGTGTCACTGTGTGTGTTAACATAAGGATAGCAAGATACTGTGTAGAAGATTAAAGCTTGGTGTCATTCTGTTAATATGTTGACAGTGAGAAAGTATGTAGGACATTAAAGCTCTGCGTTAGACTGCTAACAAGCTTGCGGTTGGTGTGCTAACATGTGAATAGTAACATATCATGAAGAAGATTAAAGCTTAGTGTCAATCTGCTAATATGTTGATAGTGAGAAACTATGTAGGACATCAAAGCTCTGCGTTAGACTGCTAACAAGCTTGCAGTTGGTATGCTAACATGTAAATAGTAAAATATCCTGTAGAAGATTAAAGATTGGTGTCAATCTGCTAATATGTTGATAGTGAGATACTATGTAGGACATCAAAGCTCTGTGTTAGACTGCTAACAAGCTTGCAGTTGGTGTGCTAACATGTTAATAGTAAAATATCATGTAGAAGATTCAAGATTTGTGTCAATCTGCTAATATGTTGATAGTGAGATACTATGTAGGACATCAGAGCTCTGTGTTAGACTGCTAACAAGCTTGCAGTGGTGTGCTAACATGTTAATAGTAAAATATCATGTAGAAGATTCAAGATTGGTGTCAATCTGCTAATATGTTGATAGTGAGATACTATGTAGGACATTAAAGCTGAGTGTTAGTCTACTAACATGTGGATAGTAAGATATTTTCAAGACAGTAAATCTCCAAGTTGGTTTGCGTCTGTTGATTTGTAAATAGTGAGACCTTATGTAAGAGATTTAAGCTCAGTATCTGACTCCTAAGATTTGGATAGCAAGATAATATGTACACCATTAAATCTTAGTGTCTATCTGTTAATATGTAGATAAAGAGATAATATGTAGGACATTAAAACTCAATTTTGGTCCTCTAGCGTGCAAAAATTCTTTATTCCTCTTTGCGTTCAGGATCCTTTGGTCATGTTATATCTGCAAGCCAGTAATCATGATGCAGTCCATAATCTTTACCAGGACATAGCTGCTGCACCATAGCTTTTGCCTCAGCTCTGCATTCTGTGGTATCTCATTTCACTAAAACACAGTGAAAGTAAAATGCTATGTAGAACACACATTTTGGTGTTGGTCTGTTAATTTATGGATTGTAGGTACTATGTAAGACTGTAAAATTTCATGGCGATCTACATATGTTGCCATATGGATAGTAAAGTAATATGTAAGGTATCCAATCCTAGCTATTGGTCAGTTATCAAATGGATTGTAAGATAATATTTAGGGTATCAAATCTTAGTGCTGGTCTGTTAACATGTGGAGGGTAAGATAATATGTAGGGTATCAAATCTCGGTTCTGGTCTGTTAACATGTGAATGGTAAGATAATATTTAGGGTAGCAAATCTTGGTGCTGGTCTGTTAACATGTGGGTGGTAAGATAGTATGTATAACAGTAAAGCTAAGTGTTCTTCTGGCATGGGGATTCAAAAAATAAAAATGTAGGGCATTGAAGCACAGTGTGGATCTATTAACATGTGATTAGTAGTATAATATGTACAACAGTTTGTTGAGAGGTGGAAAGTAAGATACTATGTGGGACAGTAGAGTTTGTTGTCCGTCTACTTCTTTTGTCCTGTGAATATCAAGATAATATAAAGGACATTGAACCACGGCGTGATTCTGTTTGCACTGTGATAGTCAGATAAAATAATTAAGTCTATTGCATCTCTTTTTGGGGGGAAAGGAATATACTTTTATTTTGGCGATAAGGCTCAGTGTGGGTTTGTTAATGTATTGATAGTAAAAATTTTTTTAGAACATTACAGCTCGTTGTTGGTCTATTGACATGGGGACAGCAGGATGCTGTTTAGGAAACTTATTATTGGTTTCTGTTAGTTAACAAATGGAAGGTAAAACACTTAATAGGACAGAAAAGCTCAGTGTTGGTCAGTTAATACATGTGAACTGTAAGATATTGTGTAGGACACATGTTCTCAGTGTTGGTCTGTTAATACATGTGAACTGTAAGACATTGTGTAGGACACGTGTTCTCTGTGTTGGTCTGTAAACATGATGATTAGTAAGATATTATGTATGATATTACAGCTCAGTGTTGATGTTTTATCAAGGGGAAAGATAATATATACAGCTTTACATCTCGGCTGTTATGCGTTAACATTTGAATATTAAGAAAATATGTAGGACATGAAAGCTCACTGTTCGTATCCTAACAAGTGGATAGTACAATACTATGAGGTAAAGTAATTCTAGCTGTCATTCTGTTAACACGCGGATAGTAAGATACTATGTAGGACATTACTGCTCTGTGTTGGTATTTTGACCTGGGGATAGTAAGATACTATAAAGGACATTACAGATCAGTGTTGGTCTGTTAACAAGCGGAGAGTAAGATACTATGTAGGACATTACTACTCAGTTTTGGTCTGTTTACCTGGGGGAAAAAATATACTATGTAGGACACCTATTCATGAGGTTGGTCTGTTTTCATGTGGATAGTGAGAAAATATATACATTATTTCTCAGTTGATATATATTAACATGAGGATATCAAGAAATAAGTAGGACATGAAAGTTCACTGTCTGTGTGTTATGAAGTGGATAGTTTGATGTTATGTAGAAAAGTGAAGATTCATTTCATTCTGTTATAACGTGTTGATAGTAAAACAATAGGTAGGACATTAAAGATTTGTGTCAGACTGCTATCTTTGTACAGAAATATAAAAAGTAGGTCATTTAAGCTTTGTGTTAGTATGTTAACTTTTGGACAGTAAGATTACATGTAGGACATTAACAAATGGGAATGGTTTGTAAACATGCAAACAGTTTAATGCTACATAGGACAATAAAACTCAGTGTCTGTCTGCTAACAGTTGTTTAGTTAGATACTATGTACGTCATCTATGCCAAAAGCTCGGTTGTCGGCTATTAACATGCAAATTAGTTATGTACTATGTAGGACATTACAGCTTGTTGTCGGCCTGCTAAGATAGGGATAGTATGATACTTTACAGGACAATTATCTTGGTGTCCATCTGTTAATATACAGACAGTAAGATACTACCTAGGACCTTAAAGCTCAGTGTTAGCCTTCATCTTTTGTTATGCTGATACTAAGATACTATGTAGGAGATTAAAAATCAGATTTGGTCTGTTAAAAAGGCGTCAGTGAGATACTTTATAGGACCGTCAAGCTCAGTTTAGATCTGTTAAAGTGGGGTCAGTAAAATATTATGTAGGACACTAATACTTTTAGGTAGGTTTGTTAACATAGGGATTGTAAAATGCTATGCAGGACAGTAAAGTTAGGTGACTGTTCGTGTATGTTACTGTTGGGATTCTCAGATAGTATGTTAATATGTAGACAGTAAGATACTATGTATCGCATTAAATCTAAAGAATCGGTTGGTTATATGAGGACATTAAGATAATATATAGGACACTGAAGCTTAGTGTAATTCTGTTGACATGGTGACAGTTTGTTTGTTTGTTTGTTTTTTTGAGTTCGCCTTATTTCTCTAATCCCCAAGGGGGTGTACATTGTACTGTGGTTTTTATTTTGCGCCTGTCGGCCAAGTGCTGCCAACTTCAGCATGCATTTTATGTAAGGGTCTACTTCCTCTTGCATTTTCTAAGAATTCGCTTCCTTGGGGTAACGGCGCTGTGATGGGGATTGAACCCAGCACCTTTGGGTTTTGAGCCGTGCCACTTAACCACTAGGCCACACCATCCCCATGGTGACAGTAAGATAATATGTAGGATATTAGCGAATAGCATCGGTCTATTAACATTTAGATAGTAAGATTTTATGTAGTACATTACAGCTTGCTATTAGGTCTGCTAACATTTAGAAAGAAAGATTTTATATTAGGACATTACAGCTTGGTGTTGGTCTGTTGACATGGAGCCTGTAAAATGCTATAAACGACATTAAAACATGTGGATAGTACAATGTCATGTAAGATAGCAAAGCTCAGAGTCCGGCTGATGACATGGGTACAGTAAGATATCTTGTTCGAAGTAAGCTGTCAGACATCAGCGTGAATTTGTTGAAGAAGAAGAAGAAGTAAGATAGTGTGTAGGACATTAAAACTTACTGTCGGTTTGTTAACACGTGGATAGAAAGATATTATTTTTAACAGTAAAGCATGGTGTCTGCTTGTTAACATGTGGATTGAAAGATATTATGTACGGCATTCAAGCTCTGTGTTGGCCAGTTGACTTGTGAATAGTAAGATACTCTGTAGGACATTCAAGCTCTGTGTTGGCCAGTTGACTTGTGAATAGTAAGATACTCTGTAGGACATTCAAGCTCTGTGTTGGCCTGTTGACATGTGGATAGTAAGATACTCTGTAGGACATTCAAGCGCTGTGTTGGCCAGTTGACTTGTGAATAGTAAGATATTCTGTAAGACATTCAAGCTATGTTGCCCAATTGACATGTGGATAGTAAAACACTATGTATTACATTAAAGCTCTGTGTTGGCCTGTTGACATGTGAATAGTAAGATACTATGTAGGACATTCAAGCTATGTGTTTGCCTGTTGACATGTGGATAGTAAAATACTCTGTAGGACATAAAAGCTCTATGTTGGCCTGTTAACATGTTGATAGTAAGATACTATGTAGGAAATTAAAGCTCTGTCTTGGCCTGTTGACATGTGGATAGTAAGATATTCTGTAGGACATTCAAGCTCTGTGTTTGCCTGTTAACATTGGGTTAGTAAGATACTCTGTAGGACATTCAAGCTCTGAGTTGGCCTGTTAACATGTGTATAGTAAGATACTCTGTAGCACATTAAAGTTCTGTCTTGGCCTGTTGACATGTGGATAGTAAGATACTCTGTAGGACATTCAAGCTATGTGTTTGCCTGTTGATATGTGGATAGTAAAATACGCTGTAGGACATTCAAGCTCTATGTTGGCCTGTTGACATGTGGATAGTAAGATATTATGTAGGACATTCAAGCTCTGGGTTGGCCTGTTAACATTGGGTTAGTAAGATACTCTGTAGGACATTAAAGCTCTGTGTTTGCCTGTTAACATGTGGATAGTAAGATACTCTGTACCACATTAAAGCTCTGTCTTGGCCTGTTGACATGTGGATAGTAAGATACTCTGTAAGACATTCAAGCTCTGTGTTGGCCTGTTAACATGTGGTTAATAAGATACTCTGTAGGACATTCAAGCTCTGTGTTGGCCTGTTAACATGTGGATAGTAAGATACTCTGTAAGACATTTAAACTCTGTGTTGGCATGTTAACATGGTGGCAGTAAGGAACTATGTAGGACATCAATGTTTTGGGTAAGTCTAACATCTGGATAGTGGATACTGTGCAGTGCATTCAATCTAGAGTTGGTTTGTTAATATGTGGATTGTAAGATCCTGTGTAAGACATTAAAGCTGTCTGTCAGTCTGATGCCATTGGGATTGTACAATACTTTGAAGAACAATAAAACTTGGTATTGGTCTGTTAATATTTAGATAGCAAATTACAATGTAGGACTGTAAAGTTTCGAGTCAGTGAACTTATGTTTAATGGGGATAGTGCGATACTTTGTAGGACAATACCGTTTATTGTCTGTATGTTAATTTTCATATAGTAAAGTATTATATATAAGACTGTTACCATGTGCTTAGGTAGAAACTGTGTAGGACATCAAAATTTAATGCTGGTATGATAGTCTGTGGATAGTAAGATACTATATATAGGACATTAAAACTTGATGTATCATAGTAAGATACTAGCTAGTAGCTAGGACTGTAATGCCTAGGGTGAGTTTGTTAAAATATGGATAGTAAGATATTAGTTAGAACTGCCATGCCTAGGTTCAGTTTGTTAACATGTGGATAGCAAGATACTATTTCAGACATTAATGCATAGTGTCGGTCTGTACATTATATAAATTGCTGAGCGATTATAGTAGTAAAACTGGGAGAGTTCAAAACGTAGTTCCCTCATGTTCCAGTCTCTCTCTTATCGCCTGTGGAGTATACAAAATAGATAGGAATGGTTAAAATACCGCTATGGAACAAAATCAAGAACCTAACCTACGTTAGGTACAGAAATTACATACAATGAGACTAAAGCATTCATCAGGGCAACGTACAGTGCAAAATGGAGAAAAAAAAAACACCCTCTACATAGATTATCATTCTCCGGCTACGCATAGGTCACAACAGTCTGAGATGTCATCTGTACAACAAGTTCAAGATTGGTACTACAGACCTTCGTGCCTGCGACACAGCCCCCATGAAGGCAGAACATATTTTGAGCCTTTAGTCGATTGATGACTTCGTTAGAGTCATTGAAGTTGATGTCTGAAAACGAACGAAAAAGAAGAAGAAGAAATGAACCAGTCGAAGCTTCCCGTTGGATCCACTACTAGGGAATTGCATGTTTACATTCTGATTCGCATTATTCATTTATAGGTCTAGTGATATTGCGAGCTTAATATATGAGTAGCAAAATGCCCCCTTGTCGCTATGTGCATTCACAAGCAAAAACAACTAGTATTCTCTGTATAAGTAACATATGTCCTCTAGCCCACTGTATGGACGGCGTACTACAGTAAACATCACGAATGATTCTGGATCTTTGGGTATGGCAATGACAAAAATAGGACCACTGCCCTATATAGAGCATGGCATAAGAGGCGACTAACTGTGTGACATGGCACAACACCGGCCATGCTTAGTTGGTTTGTTAAGAGCAGCATAGATGGCGCCTAACAGGTTGCGTGTCAAGTTGGTCTAGTGTTTGAGTCTTTTAAGATGGACTCACAGATCTATGAACCAAACTTCTTGGCACTTGTCTTAACACAGCGGAGTAATAAGTTGCTCGAGCCTAACACGCTAAGCAGGAAATCCTCATCCCTCCTTTATCCAGCTCACACCACAGCTGGGACCTCCACATGGTCATCTTCCCTTGTAGAATTACAGGTCTACTAAGACTAAGATTAATATAAACACATAATCTTACAAATACTATTTCTTTTGTTGCAGATTCTGCACTTTACACTTTACGAAATACAAGACCTCACCACTAATGGAGTCTCCCGCGGAACACCTGGCTGAGACATTTCGATTCTACTCCGTCTTCCTCCACGCTGCCCGAGACTCACCAAACGTTGCCGTGAACGATCAACACGAAAGACAATGGTTGAGTATGAGGATTACCTAACTTGACTTAAAACACAAGGCAACGACTCTAGCTGGCCATCTATTTTCTCGGCACACCCCCCATGACATCAGAACAAATTTTGCAGCCCTGCCCATTGTTTACCGACAAGAAGTAGGATTTGGCAACAACCAGTGTCCTTCCACGAGTAGCTGTACAGAAGTGCTCAGACTCTCAAGTCAACTGCTGCCTTCGTTAGAGTAATTGAATTCAAGGTCTGAAGACGAACAAGGAAGATCTATTTTCTTGACATTTTTCGCGCCAGCCGAAGCACATCAGTACAAGTACAGTCAACCTCCATCAAGATGACTTCAGGAAAAAACTTTGCATGATCTTGCAGTAGGAGTTTATGTATCAGTTTACTTGCATGATGAGGTTGCTATCCTCATGCACAACTTTCTTAAATAAAGAAAGGTCAAGATTGGATATTTGGAAATATTTCTTTAGTCAGAGAGGGGTGAATGCTTGGTATGCATTTCCAAGGAAGTGATGTAAGCAGAGGCAGTTGATGCATTTAAGAATACATTGGATGCGCATAGCTTATTGAGCAAGGAAATGTAAATGAAACTGGTTGCGTACAGACTCTGCATAGTCTTCTAAACCAGTATAAAGACGATAAGTTTAGTTAAATCAAGATCACTCATCTCTTTTTGTTGAAGCACAGGTCCAGCATTGTATTTGACTTTTTCTAGTTATTTGCAGTAGGGTAGCGATAATTTCTACATTTTGAGATTGCCACATCCATGGACAACGCTTACTGCGTTCAACATGCAATGATTATTTTGGCCACTCAGGAGAAACACATACATAGCTCACCTTCAGATTGTTTGCCCTTGATCTACTGTGACAGTATTCTGTGGCGGTTATATTCTACCATACTCTGTAAGGGACCCCGGATACACTATGGGAGGTCATGTTATTGATAGATTTGAAACAAGCAGCGATAACGATAGAAAAGATATGAATTTGGAATTGCATGTGTTAAGCTTTTATAGAAGTGTTCATACGTGGTTGCGAAGTTTCGATGGCTCACAAACAAAACATGTCTGTGTTCAGATTTCTGATCTGACTGGGTCGTACACCTATTAAATTTCGTGCTGAATATGGTTTAACCAGGCTCTAAAGTGCAAAACACAGAACAATATACTGCCTCTTAGGAACCACGGTAAACGAAGTAAAAAAAAGAAATATAGCTTTTTAGTGTTTTCTCCAGTATCGCATTCTGTTTTTTTATTAAATGGCTTGCTGGCTTAGGGTCGTTCGTTCTCAATCTTGCACCACCAAGCCCTGATGTGGCTTAAGTAGCAGAATGTTGTCCAGAAAACGGAATGCAAATGTGCTGATCGGTGTGGACTGCACAGAACACGGCCAGGCACTTGAGCATCCGTGGTCAACCACTGCACCCGAGCTCATATCCAGTCGTCCTGACTTGTCTTGCCACTGGTTAAAGTTGGACTCGAGCGAGAGAGTGTGGTCGACAAACTGCGCAACCCTTTCTCACTTAAAGGAAATTCATCGCGCAAGTCATTCTCTTTTCATGTATCCAGTACTAACACAGTCGAGTCCTGTGACGACGGGCGAGAAGAGAGCGTAGGTCCACTGACAAGCTAAACAACAGTCAAAAAGCTGCGTCAGTTGCGGGACACCTTGCTGAGCAATAAAGCGGCTGAGGTACATGGATTTGCTGACAATCATGATCACCGTCTCGCGAAGCAAACTTTCTCTGCTTTCACTGACTGCGAATATGCAGTTCCCATCTTCCCACCCATCCACAACCCGGATTTACAGAATACTCGACTGGATGGACTGGCTGGGTGCAAAAAGTAAAGGCTCGTGATGGACGAAAAACATTGTGTTTGACCCTGACGCAACGTCCTGGGCAATATGGTGTGCTTGACCGGACTAGCGTCTCAGTTACCCACAGATATTATCTTAAATATCACTAACCTCTAGCTGATTGCTAGCATAACCGGCACTTCTGAAATTATGCAATGATGTTTATAAATGAAAATAGTATTTGCTAGATCTACGTCAACAATAAAGTCACATATATTTTTGTATACCATAACAAGCATTATTACATAGCACAAAAAATCGCTCACTTTCATCTTTATCATCATTATTATCATCATCATCTTCATCATCATCATCATCATGTTGCATGTCATTTGCAGAAAATCACTTTCACAACAAACGATCTGTAACTCGATCTCTAGCCAGAAGTATCGCCTCTATCGTTGTCATCGTCATGACCTCCGTGATGTCTTGTTTCCATCTTTTCATCGGTCTGCTTCAGCCCCGCTTTTCAAACACCAAACCCTCCTGTATCGTTCTTTCTAGGTCAGTATGACGTTTGATGTGGTCAAACTATTATACAGCAAAGCAAGTGGTCATTTTCACAGACGACCTAGCAGTGTAATGGCCCTCAAGAGCCCAGTGCTTAAAAAAAAAAGCAGTCCAATGGACACCAGCCCACTGAGACATTCCAAGCAACGGGGAGGTGGACAGGCTCGCCAGAGAGCGAGGAATCCTGCAGCAGAGTGATACAGACATCACATACAATGAAACTAAAGCATTCATCAGGACAACGTACAGTGCAAAATGGAAAATAGGATCACATTGGCCACATAGAAAACGATGCCTACCATCAACTCTCCAGGCGAGACCAGGTGATCATTTTCCGGCTACGCACACGTCACAACAGACTCAGATGCCATCTGTACAATAAGTGCAAGATTGGCACTACATAAATTTGTGCCTGCGGCACAGCCCCCATGAAGGCATAATATATTTTGCAGTCCTGCCCGCTGTATACCGACAAAAGAAGTAACAATTGGCAACAGCCAGTGTCCTTCCACGAGAAGCTGTACGGAAGCGTACAGAGCCTTGGGTCGACTGCTGCCTTTGTTAAAATCATTGAAGCTGAGGTCTGAAGATAAACGAAGAAGCAGAAGAAACTATTTTAGCTTTCGAGACAAGATGTTGTTTACTAACCAATTTTGCTTGAAATTAATTAGGATCTATAGTATATATATATATATATATATATATATATATATATATATATATATATATATATATATATATATATATATATCTTTATCTATATCTCAAGCAGATGTGGATATATTGAGATCGGATGTAGATACAATTCGAGAGTGGTTTGTAGGTTCGCAAATGGAGTTTAATGTAGATACATGTACAGTCATCCACATGGGTAGATCCAATATTAAACATAATTACAGAATGGGAGAGAACAATATTAGAAAGATAGATAAGGAAATGGACTTAGAAGTTATACTAGATCATACAGGTAAGGTGAGTGAGCAAGTTCAGGTAGCAATTAAAAAGGCAAATGCAATGTTATGTATGATAAACATTAATACTAAACATAGGAGCAAGGAAGTGATAGTCAAACTGTATAAAGCATTAGTTAGACCTAGATTGGAGTTATGCGTACAGGCGTGGAGTCATTATCATAGAGGGGATACAAACATGCTGGAAAGAATTCAAAAAAGAGCGACAACGCTGATAGTGGGATTGCAGAATTACAGTTATGAGGAAAAACCGGCCTACAGTGTCTAGAAGAGAGAATAATTCGTAGTGACTTAATACAGGCTTATAAGATGATCAGAGGAATGGATAAATTAGACTATAACAAGTTTTTTTTTAAAAATACAGCCACCAAATATAACAAGAGGGCATAGTTACACATTAACTAAAGAGAGGTCCAGATTCGATATTAGGAAATATTTTTTTAATTAGAGAGTGGTGAATGCTTGGAATGCATTGCCAAGGGAAATAGTGGAAGGAAGGACAGTTAATGCATTTAAGAATAAATTGGATGCGCATAGCTTTTAGAGCAAGGTGATGAAATGAAACTGTATGTATACAGATTCTGCAGAGTCTTCTAAACCAGTTTAAGGACGTTAAGCTAAGTTAAGGATATCTGCATTTTTCCTTTTTGCTATCCATTGTATTTTGAGCACTTTTCTATAGTCCTTTAGTTCAAAAGATGCAATCCTTTTCTTAAGTGTTTGTGTGGGGGGGGTCCATGTTTCACATCCGTATGTCTTCATCGGTATAATGCAAGTTCACAGAATAGTTATTTTCATTTTATTAATGTTCTGTCATCAGTTTCTCATTTTATTGAACCTCTGCATTGCCGTAGCCATTGGCGCTTATAACTGAGCCGAGGTACTCAAAGCTTGTGACTTTCTCAATCTTCTGTTGTTCTAAAATAACTTTATGTTTGGTCTTTGCCTTGCCTGTGATCGTTATCTTGGTTGTACTTTAAATTCAGGTATAGATTTTGGACTTCGTTGAGTTGTGTTTACGCTCATCAGTACTTTTACATTTCGCTAGTTGTTAAACCCACCAGGCTAGATCGCACGTGGACACAGTCCTGGTGTGAACAGACTATCTACAATAGCAGTTAGTAAACTAGCATTATCTTGTAAAGCGAGCTATGCAAGTTTTCATTCCATTTCCAACAATATATCTCTGCAAATATGGATTTTCGACATTTGTAGCATAAAAGAAAAACAAATCGAAACAGATTAGATGTCTAACATGGCAAACGTGTGATTTGTACAACACAACAGTTGAATCCTCTTCGAGAAAGAGAAACAACAAGCCTTCACGCGGTCAGCATTTCTTGATCTTTGTGACCCGTTCCTCAGCCTTGCATATATACGCAGCACGTTCATTCAAACAATAATGAAATTAACTTTCTTCTATATTAAATGTATTGTATTTCTTTTGAAATTGTTAAGAAAGACACATATATCACATGTACTTTTGTGTTTGTTTTTTAACTATTTCTATATAACTGGTTCTTTGCTATTGTATTTTATGTATTTAAAAACATTATTCCGAGAAGGGGTACGTGACATCTACAGTTAACATCATTTGCTGAATAAGAATGATCACCAATGGACAGCCGCGTGCGGTAAACACCTTTCATTTTTGGGCTAAAGAGAAATACTCTCCATTTAATGTACAATATGTAACTAAGTTAACGTCTTTATACGGGTTGAGAAGACTACCTATTTATACTGGTTTAGACGATTATGTCTTTCTACTCGCTTAGAAGACTGAAACTTTATACTGGTTTAGAAGACTGTGTCTTTATACTGCCTTAGAATGACTATATCTTTATACTGGTTTAGAAGACTACGTGTTTATACCGGCTTAGAAAACTATGCAGAGTCTGTAAACAACCAGTTTCATTTACATTTCCTAGCTCTAAAAGCTATGTGCATCCAATCTATTCTGAAATGCATTAATTGTTCCAGCCTAAAACTACTTCATATGGCAATACATTCCAAGCATTCACCACTGTACAGCTTATGTAGCTTACCAGTAACACTTTTACCGGTAACAGTTCTCGCAGTTTAGCTCACTTTAAATTCAACCGATGCACAAAATTGAGAAATGGAATACCTCTGCCCCTCCTTTATGTGTTGTGTTTGTTACAGACCCGTCGGTGTATGCATGGGTCCAGTCCATGCTTGGGTAGTTTTTCGTTATGTACCTCAGGGTTATGTCTCTTCTTTCTTTTTCAGTCTGGCTGTTCTTGTTTCAAATATCTGGTATATTTTCTACCACCTCCGGAATGATATGCTGCTTCCAGGTAGGTTTGCGTACAGTAGGGATGGGGTTTGGTGTTAATGTGTTCATAGTGTCTTCGCTCATCTTTGCTTTGGCTATTTCTGCAAAGTTTCTTCGCTTTAGTTTCCCATTTCCAAATCTATTTAGTCTCTGATGCATTGGGTGGTCTGTCAGTCTTCTGAGTTTCTCTACTTGCTGCTGGGCTCTGCAGTCTCTTCTGTCGGTCATGGATTGCAGATTTCTAATCTTTTCCAGTTCTACAATTGGCGTTGACTTCATGCCTGCTGTTATAACTCTCATGGCTTGGTTTAAAGTTTGCTAAGTGTATCAAAGTTCGCCTTTGCTGCTGTTGCTCATGCCGCAATGCCATACTCGAGAACTGGTCTCACTCTTCCAGTGTACAGTTTCGTCTGTTCCCCAGCTTGTGCCAGCAAGTTTCCTCATGATTGCCATTCTTTGTCTGGCTCTCATTCGGTTTCTCTCGATCTGACTTTTCCATGTCATGCACCGATCAAATGTGACTCCCATGTAGTTTTGGTTGCTATTTGCCCGCAGATATTTGCCGCTAAGACTTATTTTGGTGTTCTGGAGTTTGTTTGAAAGCGAGAATATCGTACATGTTGTTTTTTCCTCATTTATTTTGACCAGCCATGAGTTCGCCCACTCCTCCAACGATGTTAGGGCCTGTTGCATCCGATTGCTTGCTATGGTGAGATTTTTTTCAGACGTCCACATAGCCAGATCGTCTGCAAACATGGAGCTGTGGACTCTTCTTGGTAGATTCTCTGTGATGTTGTTTATATACACCAGCAAATGTGTTGGTGACAGTACTCCCCTTTGGTGTACTCCCTGCTCAAGTGTCACCTTTTTGCTCATCTGCTATTGTACTTGAACTATGGATGTTCTGTTTTCGAGGTAGTCGCTGATCCATCTGTACATTTTCCCACAAACTTCACTTCTTCGTAGCTTGACTTTAAGTCACTTTATCCACACCTTGTCAAATGCCTTCTCCAAATCCACCCAAATGGCTACTGTGTGTTTTTTCTCCTGGTAAGCATCATCTATTAACTGGGCTATGAGA
This sequence comes from Ariolimax columbianus, assembly GCA_036924085.1. Classification (NCBI taxonomy): domain Eukaryota; kingdom Metazoa; phylum Mollusca; class Gastropoda; order Stylommatophora; family Arionidae; genus Ariolimax; species Ariolimax columbianus. The sequence goes on from JAVGWX010000004.1 coordinate 56,718,780, forward strand.
GTGATCTGGTCCTCAGTGGATCTGTGCTGTCTAAAGCCTGCTTGCTGTGGAATTAGTATGTGTTTTTCTTCCAGATGCCACATCAGTCTGGTGTTTATCATACTTTCCATCAGTTTACCTACACAGCTCAGTAGACTAATAGGCCTGTATCCATTTGGATCTGTTCTATCTTTTTCTTTCTTTGGTACTGGTATAAGTACAGCGTCTTTTCATGTCTGAGGTACAATTCCCCTTTTCCAGCTTTGGTTCAGGACTGATAGTAACTTCCTCTTTGCTGTTTGGCCCAACTCCATCAGCATTTCGTGTTACCCCATCTTTTCCGGGCGATTTCTTTTTCTCATGGTTTTCTCATCGAGTTCTCATGGCCTCTTCCTTTTTATTCATTGTTAGTATTGCCATCATGTGCTCCTTTGGTGCCATATTGATGTTGTCGTGGCTCTTTTGTTCTTCATTATTGTCTGTGTGCCTGTCTGTAGGGACATCAGTGTGGTTTGCTCTGGCATAGTGTTCGTTCTATAAAGGCGTTTGCTGCTTTTTTTTCCAGTAAGCATTTTGTCGCCATACTTGATGGTAATTTGTTTATTTTATGGTGTTTCGTCATTCATGGCTCTGACTAACTTCCATAGTTTGTTCTCTTCTTTATATAAATTGAGGCTTTCTGTTTTATTTGTCCAGCTGTCTCTTGTTATATGGTTTAGTGTTCTTTTGTATTTCGCCGTGATAGCCTTGAGGGCGATATTTGCCTCCATAGATTGTTCTCTCTCTGCCATGTTCCTAGCATTTGAGACTTCGTCTTCCGCTTCCTGCAATTCATCATTCCAATATGGCTTGTAGTTTTTCCTTGCCCCTCTTGGGATGGTTTCGGTGGCTTCTTGCATTATTGCTTTGCTTAGGCTTTCCACCATAGGTTTTATATTGTTATTCCATGTGTTGATGGTTTCACATAGCCGATCTGTCAGAATTGCAAATCTGTCCCAGTCGGATCGTTTATAGTTCCAACGTGGGAGCGCTTTTATTTCCTGTGGGCCTACTTCCATATCAATTTCTAGCCTAATTGGCCTTTTGTCGCTACCTGCCAATTGGTTGAGCACCTGGCCGTCTATTTTGTGGTGAATATCAACCGTGGAAAAGGCCAAGTCTGGAGTAGAGGTGGTATGCCATGTTCTAGAATAGAAGATAGGGCTGTCCTCCAGCCTATTGTAAAGATAGAGATTTGTGTCTATCTCCCAGTCTTCCACTTCATCTCCTCTGTTGTCTGTGTCCGAATATCCCCATCTCTCCGAGTGGCTGTTGAAGTCTCCAACTACTAGGCAGCTGGAGTTCTTGATTTCCATACTCGAGAGGGACAGGTCTTTGATGGGTGGGCCATACAGGTTGAAGATGTGGATCTTCGTTTCTTATGTCATTATGTCGAGTCCTACAATTTCTGCTTATCCAGTGTGATTGACAGCTACCGCGCTCCTCGGTATGCAGTTACGTGTTAGTATCAGAACCCTTCCTTTGTCAAGACTGTAACATGCTAAAGCAACTGCGTTGTGAATACTGACCCACGGAGATGAACCCACACATACACACTTTTGTGAGCGTCTTGAAGAACTCCCCACCACAGTAGACTTTGTCCATAGAACTGGCCTTTACGTGTAGACTTAATACAATTGTCGGTGAGCTAGAAAAAGAAGGAAAAGAAGAAGAAAAAGAAGAAGAAGTAAAGAATGAAGAAGAAAATAGAGAAGAAGAAGTAGAAGAAGAAGAAGAATAAGAAGAAGAAGAAGAAGAAGAAGAAGAAGAAAAAAAAGAAGACGAACAAGAAGAGAAAGAAGAAGAAAAGGAAGAGAAAGAAAAAGAAGATAAACATGAGTAAATAGTACTACCTGATATTGCCCGAAGAAGATTTAAATGTTTAAATGAAGTATATCGTTAAAAAGCAACTAATCTGATTGGCAAACATCCGGCTAGTCTCTAAACCCTGATCTATGGGTGAGAGAGCTGGAGTGTGTACGCCAAACACGCCAGGAGGTTGAATCATTTCTACATGACACATACTCCAAATTGGCTACAAGACCACATCACAAATAACCATACTCTTTTCATTACTACTACACTATTCATACACTTTTGTAGAAAGTTAAAGTGAGATAGACTGGCCAAGTTTCTCGAATGTCAAGTCAAAGGTTCCAAAAAAAACTACTGTTTAGCGAGCTTAGGCAGCAAGGCGATCACCTGGACGTCAATAAAAGCGATTCAGTGAATCCTGGCAGTAAATCGTTTAGCCTGAAAAAGGAGAGACCAAAAAGAGCCTTGCATGCAGTTAGCGAGGGTGGAAGTATAGAGTAGAGACAAAACCAGCACCAGCTGGTGTTGGCTTAATCTGTCATGCACGCATCCGCCCACAGACTTAAGGGCGCAGCATGACACATGATGATGTTGGTTATTCTCATCGACGGCGATAAGCCCATTATTATTGTCATGATCATATTTCTTCAAAATCAAGTAAATACTGGATCAAGATGGTGAGCAGCGCATGAGCTGCAGCGGTCATCGAGCCATAGCTGACTGATAGCGTAAGGGCTAGCGAACCGGAGCTGCCAAGGCCGTTCTACACGTCCGTGCAGTATTCTAGAAAACAGGCTGCAACAGAGCAGACTGGTTAAGGAGAAGGGATCGAAGAGGGAATGCTAACCCGGTACTCAAAAAATGCTTGCTGAAGTAGGATGTGTTGGACCGAAAGGTGCAAATATCGACATAACGCATTCCGTTCTCTGGACTGCGTTCTGCTACTTAGGCCCGTGTCAGGGTTTGGTAGCGGGAGATGGAGAACAAACGAAGCCAAGCCAAGACAAGTAAATACATTTAATATTCATCAGTTTATTGGCGTCTCAGTCACTGATCATCATGCGCCTGGCGCCCTGGCGAAGTTTGCCCAGCTCTGTCTCCCGTATTTCGACACAGTCTGCTATGGTAGCAAACGCCGGTACGTGAGTGGCAGTTCCTGTCGCAGATCGTACAACGGGGCTGAGGAGGCTGACTTGCCGGGGTGTTCGCCGATCTTTTCAGTCGTGCCCATTTCTCTGGTTCCAGATGGCCTCTACAAGCGTCGGCAACTACTGTGCACCTCCCAACTGAATGTCTGCAATCGACTCAATCCTGAGCTTTCGGCTTGGATGTCGCATGACGCCATGTCCATCTTGTATACGTACTTGAATCGTGGTGTGGGGTAGTCGATTTCTTTAGCTGCAGTGATCAGTTGTCCATAAAATATATCCTATAACAGCCTTTACAATGTATGTAAATATACACTCGCGAGCATACGACTACTCTAAGACAGATGTACAGAAGATGAAAGATACAGACAGCCACATAAACTGGAAAGATATTGTCAGAGGTACAGACGTTGAACAAGAGGCAGAGTGTTTCAAAACACTTTTAGAACAACTAAAAGTCGAATATGTTCCATGTATGGAGGTAAACACCAATCATAAAAAGTGGATTACTAGATTTGTAGCTAAATGTACAAGAGCTTAAAATAAAGCCTGGACAAAGTGTATAAAGGCAAGTAAATCAAAAGAAATATATTTAAAATATTTGGACAAGCAAAACATAGCTCAGAAAGTAAGTAAAGCAGCAAAATAGACTTCGACAAAAACTTACTAATAGGATCAAGACTGATGGTAAAAGCTTCTTTTCTAATGTTAGAAATAAACAAAGACCTAAAGACAAGGTAGGCTTTCTCATAAACAGTACAGTGACAATAAGCAGAGAAAATTGGGAGATAGCTTATCTAATAAATCAATACTTTGGCACAGTCTATACAAAAGAACACTCCTCCAAGATACCAGAGCCTATACCTATTTTCAAATGTCAAATGAATATAGTGCGATTAAAATCATTCTGTCTTACGGAGGAAATGGTTCTAAAAAGATTGGAAGGATTAAAAGTGGATAAATGTACAGATCAAGATGGTATCCATTCATCAATGCTATTTGAAGTATAGACTAACTAGTTAAACCATTGGCTATATTATTTTCTCAATCACTTGCAAAATGGATTGTTCCAAGAGATTGGAAAGATGCAGGAGTGATTCCCTTATTCAAAATGGGAAAGAAATCAGATCCAGCTAATTAAGTAAGTTTAACGAGCATAGTCTGTAAAATGTTAGAGTCAATAATGAAAGAAAATATTGTAATGCATCTAGACAGGTTAAATCTAATCAGAAATAGTTAGCATGGGTTTACTAGAGGGAGACCGTGCTTAACAAATCTATTGGAGTGCATGGAGGTGATTACTAAAATCATAGATAAGGGAGAACCAGTGGATGTTATTTATCTAGATTTTACAAAGGCTTTTTATATAGTACCTCATCAACGATTATTTAAAAAGTTAAAATCACATGGGATAGATGGGCAGGTTGCCGAATGGATTGAAAGTTGGTTAACGGGAAGAAGACAGCGATTGGCATAATTTAGGAGTACTCTGAGTGGTGTGAAGTAAAAAATGGAACAAAATTACAGAATGGGCGAGAAAAATACTAGAATGATAGATAACGAAAGGGACATAGGGGTAATAATAGAGCATACAGGTAAGGTGAGTTAGCAAGTCCAGGTAGCAGTGAATAAATCAAATGCAACGTTAGGTATGATAAAAAAAAAGAAATATTAAACATAGGAGTAATGAGGTGGTTGACAAACTATATAAAGCATTAGTTAGACCTAGATCGGAGTACTGTGTACAGGTGTGGAGTCCTTATCGTAGAAGAGCTATAAATATGCTGGAAAGGATACAAAGAATAGCGACAAAACTGATAGTGGGATTCCAGAATTACAGTTACGAGGAAAGACTCAGAAAAACCGGCCGTTAGTGTCTAGAAAAGAGAACAATTAAACGTGACTTAATCTAAGTTGATAAGATAATCACAGGAAAAGTTAAATTAGACTATACATTTTTTTTCAAAATACTAGCACCAGCGAGAACAAGAGGGCACAGATACAATTTAATAACGATAGGTCCAAATTGGACACAGGACATTTTCTCTATTCAGACAGTGGTGAATGCTTGGAATGCTTTGCCCCAGGAAATAGTGGAGGCAGAGACAGTTAATGCATTTAAGAATAAATATGATGTACATAGTTATTAGAGCAGGGTAATGCAAATGAGACTGGTTGTCTACAGACTCTGATGAGTTTTCTAAACCAATATAAAAACGTTATGTTAAGTTAAGTTATGCCGTGTTTGTTAGCTTACTCAGAACGTTTTATGATTGTGCTAACTTTTTGTTAGAAGGTGCAAGGTTACCACAACCAGATTCTAGTGTGACCTACGAAGAGTTCAAAAGGTTTATTATGGCCAGATATATGGCCAAATGGGAAACAGAGCATACTGGCTACACAACAAATGATGCCTACTACCAGTTGAACAGAAGAGAGCAGGTCGTGGTCTTCAGACTCCGCACAGGCCACAACAGATTGAGGTACCATCTATTCAATAAACTGAAGAAAGGTGGTACTGACGAATGCACCTGTGGTACAGGGAAAATGACCGCGGAACATCTGCTGCATAATTGCCCGACATACGAGAACCAGAGAAAGCACATGTGGCCATCACCAGTGGCAACACTAGACAAGCCCTATGGCAGTGTCGACAGCCTCAGGATGACAGCTGCCTTCTTCGAAAAAATTCAAGTTGACGTCTGACAGCGTACAAAGAAGAAGATTTACCTCGAATTGTTTTTAACACCTGCACAAATTAACAGTCATCTAACAATATTCATATTTCTGTTTTTCATCCTCTCTCTCTTTCTCGCTCTCTACTTTGGTCTTCTTGTTTCTCTGTACTCTCAGCAATCAATGCTGACTACAAACTAATGTGTGACAAATATGAACAGATGTGATCATATAAGACATTTCAATGTACACCGCCCACTACCAGTTAAAGGCCAACACAAAATACAGAAGGGATTGAAGCTCACGAGCAAAAACATGCCTTTAGAACGTGCCAACCGTAGCGACAATCCGCCCAAGAAACTGTTCATTATGTCAAGGAAAGAATGTCAGAATACAAACACAGCCAACGTGCTGTTTACATTCATGGATACATCGAGTAATACAAATATACTGTAGTCGGAGATGCTGTGGTAGAAACTTCTCTATAAGAGGTTTTTGCTTTTATCAGATGTTGGTAGCCAGTTCCCTTCCTCGATGTCTTGGCTTACAATATCACTGATATATAAATTTATTTTTATTACCGCCAGGGATGAGGTACTAGAATCTTCATTGTTCTGATACACACACGAGTCCATAAACTGGTCAATACGACATGATACCGCACAAAGGACAACGGTCTGGGGTAGAAAAGGGCAAGTCTTCGTCACGGAATCTAGAAATTGAAACCTCTAATCAAACCAAAAACTTCAGGTTTTGTGAAAACCAATTCCTGTTCCTCTATCATTTCTCCTAACAGTAAATCCGGTACTCGTTTAAAGCTGGGTTGGATGGAACAAGTTGCAGCCGGAAAGAAGCAGCCACTCTACCAACGTTGTATCCTACGCTCTACATGTACATATAGTGTGGTCTTATGTTTCCTCTAATAACATGTCTTAATGGGAATCACACCTTTTCTTCTGCTTATCTCACGGAATAATCATTCCTTCATGGTTGTTTGCTTAAATATCTATCTTATTGTTCTATTGTAGGTCAATGGCCAATGTTTTGTTGTTATTATTGTCATGATTATTATCATCATCATCATCATCATCTTCTATCAACTTGTGTCATTAGAAGGCGTGGAAGGGGGTGTAGTATTATGTCGTTGCCATCTTCGTCGCCGATGTTGTTGACATCCAGTGTTTCTTTAAACATAGCGAGGGACATAACCAAACAAATACAAAAAATATATAATTAAGAGTTATCCCATCATAAAAAATTTGCGTGAGAGATTCTGGCTTGGGCGTCTCCCCTCTTTATCCAGGTTACAAACCTTAGAACGAGTGAGCTATGGCCCTACACCAGAACCACATGGACGTGTACATTGGCATCTGTACACTGAAGGCGATAGGTGTTAATTATCCACCCGACCAAATTTCTCACGCTTGTTGTCGTCCTCGTGCACAACATATGGGGAGGAACAGCTCGCGACCCCGGGCGCTCGTCGGCGACGATTGTGACAGCAAAGCCGTGCTTATCACAAGAGCTGAACCTTGAACCGTGACCGGCGTCGAAGTCATGGAGCGAACTAGACAAGTAACTGGCAGAAGACAACACTGGCTGCTCCTGTAGCTGTTAATAGTAAGGTTAGAGTTAGCATATATGCTGATGCCTGTTTAAGTTAGCTCTGTTGTGGTGACAGCGACTCGCATATTGTTTTTAAAATGAATTTAATAATATTCATAAAATGCAAAAAAATGTTAAAACTTTCCGAAAGGTAAATTTCGTATGGTATGCTCCATTATACGCAACCTTAACTATTATAAGTATTTGCTTTATTTTTATGTAATTATTAAATGATTTATATTATTGTAGTGCATTTATTACATCCCTTTCTTTTGAATACATTGCCCTTATGACGAAGTAATCATTGTCCGTGTAAATACAGTTCACTACTAGGCCGTGAAACTGTTATCTAGCTAATCGAAGATCCTGTGCTGAAAGTTGTTTATGGTTAAGCGTGCTTATATCCCGTGTGTGCTACTTTAAAATTGTTCAAGCTTGGATATGTAAATACAAATGTATGTAGACGTTTATGTTATAAATTTTTCTAACATACCATCTATAGATTGTTAATCTCATTGTACATATCCAAATTTTAAACTGTATATTTTTTAGAACAGGACACCCATTACCATCATTTTAATAACACTAGCCATATGGAATCTTGCATGTTTACTGCTGGCTGAATATATGTAGACATAATATTCATAATGTGGCATAAGAAATACGTAAACATTAAATTGAACCTTATTCCAGTGTGTGTTTGTTTCTTGTTTATTTCTTTATTTCACAAGACGCATAAGTTGCCATATTAACAAATGTAAACAAACAGATATTAAAGTACACATTCCTAAAGCCCAGGTATTGATAAAATTGCTCTTTGCTGTCACTCTGTGTCTTTATGATATATTCGAATACTGACACTATTAACATACACCAAATTGAAAGCATGGTAGTAATACATATCTCATTATTTTAAACATACATTTTTTTACGAATGCACATATTTCTTTACGTTTGTGTGTGCGTGTGTGTACAACTGTGTAAAACCCTACAGTATTGACATATTTCCAAAACTACTTATTACGTACTGTTCATACTGGCATTATAAATGCAGCTCTAGAATTGATTGCGAAACACCTTCGATTGGTTCTGTTGTTGTTAATTCATCCATTAAGCAAATACCTACACAGAAGTCGTTTAGCTTGTTTGAAAAGGCCAGTCTTTGCAAACCGTTAAAGGGTTTGAGAGTTGATAATGCAATTGTGGTTAACATGTGGGTAGTAGGATTATATGTACGAACGTAAATATTGCTGTGTCACTGTGTGTGTTAACATAAGGATAGCAAGATACTGTGTAGAAGATTAAAGCTTGGTGTCATTCTGTTAATATGTTGACAGTGAGAAAGTATGTAGGACATTAAAGCTCTGCGTTAGACTGCTAACAAGCTTGCGGTTGGTGTGCTAACATGTGAATAGTAACATATCATGAAGAAGATTAAAGCTTGGTGTCAATCTGCTAATATGTTGATAGTGAGATACTATGTAGGACATCAAAGCTCTGCGTTAGACTGCTAACAAGCTTGCAGTTGGTATGCTAACATGTAAATAGTAAAATATCATGTAGAAGATTAAAGATTGGTGTCAATCTGCTAATATGTTGATAGTGAGATACTATGTAGGACATCAAAGCTCTGTGTTAGACTGCTAACAAGCTTGCAGTTGGTGTGCTAACATGTTAATAGTAAAATATCATGTAGAAGATTCAAGATTGGTGTCAATCTGCTAATATGTTGATAGTGAGATACTATGTAGGACATCAAAGCTCTGTGTTAGACTGCTAACAAGCTTGCAGTGGTGTGCTAACATGTTAATAGTAAAATATAATGTAGAAGATTCAAGATTGGTGTCAATCTGCTAATATGTTGATAGTGAGATACTATGTAGGACATCTAAGCTCTGCGTTAGACTGCTAACAAGCTTGCGGTTGGTGTGCTAACATGTGAATAGTAAAATATCATGTATAAGATTAAAGCTTGGTGTCAATCTGCTAATATGTTGATAGTGAGATACTATGTAGGACATTAAAGCTGAGTGTTAGTCTACTAACATGTGGATAGTAAGATATTTTCAAGACAGTAAATCTCCAAGTTGGTTTGCATCTGTTGATTTGTAAATAGTGAGACCTTATGTAAGAGATTTAAGCTCAGTATCTGACTCCTAACATTTGGATAGCAAGATAATATGTACACCATTAAATCTTAGTGTCTATCTGTTAATATGTAGATAAAGAGATAATATGTAGGACATTAAAACTCAATTTTGGTCCTCTAGCGTGCAAAAATTCTTTATTCCTCTTTGCGTTCAGGATCCTTTGGTCATGTTATATCTGCAAGCCAGTAATCATGATGCAGTCCATAATCTTTACCAGGACATAGCTGCTGCACCATAGCTTTTGCCTCAGCTCTGCATTCTGTGGTATCTCATTTCACTAAAACACAGTGAAAGTAAAATGCTATGTAGAACACACATTTTGGTGTTGGTCTGTTAATTTATGGATTGTAGGTACTATGTAAGACTGTAAAATGTCATGGCGATCTACATATGTTGCCATATGGATAGTAAAGTAATATGTAAGGTATCCAATCCTAGTTATTGGTCAGTTATCAAATGGATTGTAAGATAATATTTAGGGTATCAAATCTTAGTGCTGGTCTGTTAACATGTGGAGGGTAAGATAATATGTAGGGTATCAAATCTCGGTTCTGGTCTGTTAACATGTGAATGGTAAGATAATATTTAGGGTAGCAAATCTTGGTGCTGGTCTGTTAACATGTGGGTGGTAAGATCATATGTAGGGTATCAAATCTCGGTGCTGGTCTGTTAACATGTGGAGGGTAAGATAATATGTAGTGTATCAAATCTCGGTTCTGGTCTGTTAACATGTGAATGGTAAGATAATATTTAGTGTAGCAAATCTTGGTGCTGGTCTGTCGACATGTGGATGGTAAGATAGTATGTATAACAGTAAAGCTAAGTGTTCTTCTGGCATGGGGATTCAAAAAATAAAAATGTAGGGCATTGAAGCACAGTGTGGATCTATTAACATGTGATTAGTAGTATAATATGTACAACAGTTTGTTGAGAGGTGGAAAGTAAGATACTATGTGGGACAGTAGAGTTTGTTGTCCGTCTACTTCTTTTGTCCTGTGAATATCAAGATAATATAAAGGACATTGAACCACGGCGTGATTCTGTTTGCACTGTGATAGTCAGATAAAATAATTAAGTTTATTGCATCTCTTTTTGGGGGGAAAGGAATATACTTTTATTTTGGCGATAAGGCTCAGTGTGGGTTTGTTAATGTATTGATAGTAAAATTTTTTTTAGAACATTACAGCTCGTTGTTGGTCTATTGACATGGGGACAGCAGGATGCTGTTTAGGAAATTTATTATTGGTTTCTGTTTGTTAACAAATGGAAGGTAAAACACTTAATAGGACAGAAAAGCTCAGTGTTGGTCTGTTAATACATGTGAACTGTAAGATATTGTGTAGGACACATGTTCTCAGTGTTGGTCTGTTAATACATGTGAACTGTAAGACATTGTGTAGGACACGTGTTCTCTGTGTTGGTCTGTAAACATGATGATTAGTAAGATATTATGTATGATATTACAGCTCAGTGTTGATGTTTTATCAAAGGGAAAGATAATATATACAGCTTTACATCTCGGCTGTTATGCGTTAACATTTGAATATTAAGAAAATATGTAGGACATGAAAGCTCACTGTTCGTATCCTAACAAGTGGATAGTACAATACTATGAGGTAAAGTAATGCTAGCTGTCATTCTGTTAACACGCGGATAGTAAGATACTATGTAGGACATTACTGCTCTGTGTTGGTATTTTGACCTGGGGATAGTAAGATACTATAAAGGACATTACAGATCAGTGTTGGTCTGTTAACAAGCGGAGAGTAAGATACTATGTAGGACATTACTACTCAGTTTTGGTCTGTTTACCTGGGGGAAAAAATATACTATGTAAGACACCTATTCATGAGGTTGGTCTGTTTTCATGTGGATAGTGAGAAAATATATACATTATTTCTCAGTTGATGTATATTAACATGAGGATATCAAGAAATAAGTAGGACATGAAAGTTCACTGTCTGTGTGTTATGAAGTGGATAGTTTGATGTTATGTAGAAAAGTGAAGATTGCTTTCATTCTGTTATAACGTGTTGATAGTAAAACAATAGGTAGGACATTAAAGATTTGTGTCAGACTGCTATCTTTGTACAGAAATATAAAAAGTAGGTCATTTAAGCTTTGTGTTAGTATGTTAACTTTTGGACAGTAAGATTACATGTAGGACATTAACAAATGGGAATGGTTTGTAAACATGCAAACAGTTTAATGCTACATAGGACAATAAAACTCAGTGTCTGTCTGCTAACAGTTGTTTAGTTAGATACTATGTACGTCATCTATGCCAAAAGCTCGGTTTTCGGTTATTAACATGCAAATTAGTTATGTACTATGTAGGACATTACAGCTTGTTGTCGGCCTGCTAAGATAGGGATAGTATGATACTTTACAGGACAATTATCTTGGTGTCCATCTGTTAATATACAGACAGTAAGATACTACCTAGGACCTTAAAGCTCAGTGTTAGCCTTCATCTTTTGTTATGCTGATACTAAGATACTATGTAGGAGATTGAAAATCAGATTTGGTCTGTTAAAGAGGCGTCAGTGAGATACTTTATAGGACCGTCAAGCTCAGTTTAGATCTGTTAAAGTGGGGTCAGTAAAATATTATGTAGGACACTAATACTTTTAGGTAGGTTTGTTAACATGGGGATTGTAAAATGCTATGCAGGACAGTAAAGTTAGGTGACTGTTCGTGTATGTTACTGTTGGGATTCTCAGATAGTATGTTAATATGTAGACAGTAAGATGCTTTGTATCGCATTAAATCTAAAGAATCGGTTGGTTATATGAGGACATTAAGATAATATATAGGACACTGAAGCTTAGTGTAATTCTGTTGACATGGTGACAGTTTGTTTGTTTGTTTGTTTTTTTGAGTTCGCCTTATTTCTCTAATCCCCAAGGGGGTGTACATTGTACTGTGGTTTTTATTTTGCGCCTGTCGGCCAAGTGCTGCCAACTTCAGCATGCATTTTATGTAAGGGTCTGCTTCCTCTTGCATTTTCTAAGAATTCGCTTCCTTGGGGTAACGGCGCTGTGATGGGGATTGAACCCAGCACCTTTGGGTTTTGAGCCGTGCCACTTAACCACTAGGCCACACCGTCCCCATGGTGACAGTAAGATAATATGTAGGATATTAGCGAATAGTATCGGTCTGTTAACATTTAGATAGTAAGATTTTATGTAGTACATTACAGCTTGCTATTAGGTCTGCTAACATTTAGAAAGAAAGATTTTATATTAGGACATTACAGCTTGGTGTTGGTCTGTTGACATGGAGACTGTAAAATGCTATGAATGACATTAAAACATGTGGATAGTACAATATCATGTAAGATAGCAAAGCTCAGAGTCCGGCTGATGACATGGGTACAGTAAGATATCTTGTTCGAAGTAAGCTGTCAGACATCAGCGTGAATTTGTTGAAGAAGAAGAAGAAGTAAGATAGTGTGTAGGACATTAAAACTTACTGTCGGTTTGTTAACACGTGGATAGTAAGATATTATTTTTAACAGTAAAGCATGGTGTCTGCTTGTTAACATGTGGATTGAAAGATATTATGTACGGCATTCAAGCTCTGTGTTGGCCAGTTGACTTGTGAATAGTAAGATACTCTGTAGGACATTCAAGCTCTGTGTTGGCCAGTTGACTTGTGAATAGTAAGATACTCTGTAGGACATTCAAGCTCTGTGTTGGCCTGTTGACATGTGGATAGTAAGATACTCTGTAGGACATTCAAGCTCTGTGTTGGCCAGTTGACTTGTGAATAGTAAGATATTATGTAAGACATTCAAGCTATGTTGCCCAATTGACATGTGGATAGTAAAACACTATGTAGGACATTAAAGCTCTGTGTTGGCCTGTTGACATGTGAATAGTAAGATACTATGTAGGACATTCAAGCTATGTGTTTGCCTGTTGACATGTGGATAGTAAAATACTCTGTAGGACATACAAGCTCTATGTTGGCCTGTTAACATGTTGATAGTAAGATACTATGTAGGAAATTAAAGCTCTGTCTTGGCCTGTTGACATGTGGATAGTAAGATATTCTGTAGGACATTCAAGCTCTGTGTTGGCCTGTTAACATTGGGTTAGTAAGATACTCTGTAGGACATTCAAGCTCTGTGTTGGCCTGTTAACATGTGTATAGTAAGATACTCTGTAGCACATTAAAGTTCTGTCTTGGCCTGTTGACATGTGGATAGTAAAATACGCTATAGGACATTCAAGCTCTGTGTTTGCCTGTTGACATGTGGATAGTAAGATACTATGTAGCACATTAAAGCTCTGTCTTGGCCTGTTGACATGTGGATAGTAAGATACTCTGTAAGACATTTAAACTCTGTGTTGGCATGTTAACATGGTGGCAGTAAGGAACTATGTAGGACATCAATGTTTTGGGTAAGTCTAACATCTGGATAGTGGATACTGTGCAGTGCATTCAATCTAGAGTTGGTTTGTTAATATGTGGATTGTAAGATCCTGTGTAAGACATTAAAGCTGTCTGTCAGTCTGATGCCATTGGGATTGTACAATACTTTGAAGAACAATAAAACTTGGTATTGGTCTGTTAATATTTAGATAGCAAATTACAATGTAGGACTGTAAAGTTTCGAGTCAGTGAACTTATGTTTAATGGGGATAGTGCGATACTTTGTAGGACAATACCGTTTATTGTCTGTATGTTAATTTTCATAAAGTAAAGTATTATATAAAAGACTGTTACCATGTGCTTAGGTAGAAACTGTGTAGGACATCAAAATTTAATGCTGGTATGATAGTCTGTGGATAGTAAGATACTATATATAGGACATTAAAACTTGATGTATCATAGTAAGATACTAGCTAGTAGCTAGGACTGTAATGCCTAGGGTGAGTTTGTTAAAATATGGATAGTAAGATACTAGTTAGAACTGCCATGCCTAGGTTCAGTTTGTTAACATGTGGATGGCAAGATACTATTTCAGACAGTAATGCATAGTGTCGGTCTGTACATTATATAAATTGCTGAGCGATTATAGTAGTAAAACTGGGAGAGTTCAAAACGTAGTTCCCTCATGTTCCAGTCTCTCTCTTATCGCCTGTGGAGTATACAAAATAGATAGGAATGGTTAAAATACCGCTATGGAACAAAATCAAGAACCTAACCTACGTTAGGTACAGAAATTACATACAATGAGACTAAAACATTCATCAGGGCAACGTACAGTGCAAAATGGAAAGAAAAAAAAAACACCCTGGCTACATAGATTATCATTCTCCGGCTACGCATAGGTCACAACAGTCTGAGATGTCATCTGTACAACAAGTTCAAGATTGGTACTACAGACCTTCGTGCCTGCGACACAGCCCCCATGAAGGCAGAACATATTTTGAGCCTTTAGTCGATTGATGACTTCGTTAGAGTCATTGAAGTTGATGTCTGAAAACGAACGAAAAAGAAGAAGAAGAAATGAACCAGTCGAAGCTTTCCGTTGGATCCACTACTAGGGAATTGCATGTTTACATTCTGATTCGCATTATTCATTTATAGGTCTAGTGATATTGCGAGCTTAATATATGAGTAGCAAAATGCCCCCTTGTCGCTATGTGCATTCACAAGCAAAAACAACTAGTATTCTCTGTATAAGCAACATATGTCCTCTAGCCCACTGTATGGACGGCGTACTACAGTAAACATCACGAATGATTCTGGATCTTTGGGTATGGCAATGACAAAAATAGGACCACTGCCCTATATAGAGCATGGCATAAGAGGCGACTAACTGTGTGACATGGCACAACACCGGCCATGCTTAGTTGGTTTGTTAAGAGCAGCATAGATGGCGCCTAACAGGTTGCGTGTCAAGTTGGTCTAGTGTTTGAGTCTTTTAAGATGGACTCACAGATCTATGAACCAAACTTCTTGGCACTTGTCTTAACACAGCGGAGTAATAAGCTGCTCGAGCCTAACACGCTAAGCAGGAAATCCTCATCCCTCCTTTATCCAGCTCACACCACAGCTGGGACCTCCGCAGGGTCATCTTCCCTTGTAGAATTACAGGTCTACTAAGACTAAGATTAATATAAACACATAATCTTACAAATACTATTTCTTTTGTTGCAGATTCTGCACTTTACACTTTACGAAATACAAGACCTCACCACTAATGGAGTCTCCCGCGGAACACCTGGCTGAGACATTTCGATTCTATTCCGTCTTCCTCCACGCTGCCCGAGACTCACCAAACGTTGCCGTGGACGATCAACACGAAAGACAATGGTTGAGTATGAGGATTACCTAACTTGACTTAAAACACAAGGCAACGACTCTAGCTGGCCATCTATCTTCTCGGCACACCCCCCATGACATCAGAACAAATTTTGCAGCCCTGCCCATTGTTTACCGACAAGAAGTAGCATTTGGCAACAACCAGTGTCCTTCCACGAGTAGCTGTACAGAAGTGCTCAGACTCTCAAGTCAACTGCTGCCTTCGTTAGAGTAATTGAATTCAAGGTCTGAAGACGAACAAGGAAGATCTATTTTCTTGACATTTTTCGCGCCAGCCGAAGCACATCAGTACAAGTACAGTCAACCTCCATCAAGATGACTTCAGGAAAAAACTTTGCATGATCTTGCAGTAGGAGTTTATGTATCAGTTTACTTGCATGATGAGGTTGCTATCCTCATGCACAACTCTATTTAGTCACGCCTTTCAATACATGCATGGAGTTCAATCAATCAAATCAGAACAAAAAGGCATAGCTTCAAATTAAATAAAGAAAGGTCAAGATTGGATATTTGGAAATATTTCTTTAGTCAGAGAGGGGTGAATGCTTGGAATGCATTTCCAAGGAAGTGATGTAAGCAGAGGCCGTTGATGCATTTAAGAATACATTGGATGCGCATAGCTTATTGAGCAAGGAAATGTAAATGAAACTGGTTGCGTACAGACTCTGCATAGTCTTCTAAACCAGTATAAAGACGATAAGTTTAGTTAAATCAAGATCACTCATCTCTTTTTGTTGAAGCACAGGTCCAGCATTGTATTTGACTTACCAAAACCAGCTTTTAGGAAAGACTTGTTCTAGTTATTTGCAGTAGGGTAGCGATAATTTCTACATTTTGAGATTGCCACATCCATGGACAACTCTTAGTCCTCGCGTTCAACATGCAATGATTATTTTGGCCACTCAGGAGAAACACATACATAGCTCACCTTAAGATTGTTTGCCCTTGATCTACTGTGACAGTATTCTGTGGCGGTTATATTCTATCATTCTCAGTAAGGGACCCCGGATACACTATGGGAGGTCATGTTATTGTTAGATTTGAAACAAGCAGCGATAACGATAGAAAAGATATGAATTTGGAATTGCATGTGTTAAGCTTTTATAGAAGTGTTCATACGTGGTTGCGAAGTTTCGATGGCTCACAAACAAAACATGTCTGTGTTCAGATTCCTGATCTGACTGGGTCGTACACCTAATAAATTTCGTGCTGAATATGGTTTAACCAGGCTCTAAAGTGCAAAACACAGAACAATATACTGCCTCTTAGGAACCACGGTAAACGAAGTAAAAAAAAGAAATATAGCTTTTTAGTGTTTTCTCCAGTTTCGCATTCTGTTTTTTTATTAAATGGCTTGCTGGCTTAGGGTCGTTCGTTCTCAATCTTGCACCACCAAGCCCTGATGTGGCTTAAGTAGCAGAATGTTGTCCAGAGAACGGAATGCAAATGTGCTGATCGGTGTGGACTGCACAGAACACGGTCAGGCACTTGAGCATCCGTGGTCAACCACTGCACCTGAGCTCATATCCAGTCGTCCTGACTTGTCTTGCCACTGGTTAAAGTTGGACTCGAGCGAGAGAGTGTGGTCGACAAACTGCGCAACCCTTTCTCACTTAAAGGAAATTCATCGCGCAAGTCATTCTCTTTTCATGTATCCAGTACTAACACAGTCGAGTCCTGTGACGACGGGCGAGAAGAGAGCGTAGGTCCACTGACAAGCTAAACTACAGTCAAAAACTGCGTCAGTTGCGAGACACCTTGCTGAGCAATAAAGCGGCTGAGGTACATGGATTTGCTGACAATCATGATCACCGTCTCGCGAAGCAAACTTTCTCTGCTTTCACTGACTGCGAATATGCAGTTCCCATCTTCCCACCCATCCACAACCCGGATTTACAGAATACTCGACTGGATGGACTGGCTGGGTGCAAAAAGTAAAGGCTCGTGATGGACGAAAAACATTGTGTTTGACCCTGACGCAACGTCCTGGGCAATATGGTGTGCTTGACCGGACTAGCGTCTCAGTTACCCACAGATATTATCTTAAATATCACTAACCTCTAGCTGATTACTAGCATAACCGGCACTTCTGAAATTATGCAATGATGTTTATAAATGAAAATAGTATTTGCTAGATCTACGTCAACAATAAAGTCACATATATTTTTGTATACCATAACAAGCATTATTACATAGCACAAAAAATCGCTCACTTTCATCTTTATCATCATTATTATCATCATCATCATCATCTTCATCATCATCATCATCATGTTGCATGTCATTTGCAGAAAATCACTTTCACAACAAACGATCTGTAACTCGATCTCTAGCCAGAAGTATCGCCTCTATCGTTGTCATCGTCATGACCTCCGTGATGTCTTGTTTCCATCTTTTCATCGGTCTGCTTCAGCCCCGCTTTTCAAACACCAAACCCTCCTGTATCGTTCTTTCTAGGTCAGTATGGCGTTTGATGTGGTCAAACTATTATACAGCAAAGCAAGTGGTCATTTTCACAGACGACCTAGCAGTGTAATGGCCCTCAAGAGCCCAGTGCTTAAAAAAAAAAGCAGTCCAATGGACACCAGCCCACTGAGACATTCCAGACAACGGGGAGGTGGACAGGCTCGCCAGAGAGCGAGGAATGCTGCAGCAGAGTGATACAGACATCACATACAATGAAACTAAAGCATTCATCAGGACAACGTACAGTGCAAAATGGAAAATAGGATCACATTGGCCACATAGAAAACGATGCCTTCCATCAACTCTCCAGGCGAGACAAGGTGATCATTTTCCGGCTACGCACAGGTCACAACAGACTCAGATGCCATCTGTACAATAAGTTCAAGATTGGCACTACAGAAATTTGTGCCTGCGGCACAGCCCCCATGAAGGCATAATATATTTTGTAGTCCTGCCCGCTGTATACCGACAAAAGTAACAATTGGCAACAGCCAGTGTCCTTCCACGAGAAGCTGTACGGAAGCGTACAGAGCCTTGAGTCGACTGCTGCCTTTGTTAAAATCATTGCAGCTGAGGTCTGAAGATAAACGAAGAAGCAGAAGAAACTATTTTAGCTTTCGAGACAAGATGTTGTTTACTAACCAATTTTGCTTGAAATTAATTAGGATCTATAGTATATATATATATATATATATATATATATATATATATATATCTTTATCTATATCCCAAGCAGATGTGGATATATTGAGATCGGATGTAGATAAAATTCGAGAGTGGTTTGTAGGTTCGCAAATGGAGTTTAATGTAGATACATGTACAGTCATCCACATGGGTAGATCCAATATGAAACATAATTACAGAATGGGAGAGAACAATATTAGAAAGATAGATAAGGAAATGGACTTAGAAGTTATACTAGATCATACAGGTAAGGTGAGTGAGCAAGTTCAGGTAGCAATTAAAAAGGCAAATGCAATGTTATGTATGATAAACATAAATACTAAACATAGGAGCAAGGAAGTGATAGTCAAACTGTATATAGCATTAGTTAGACCTAGATTGGAGTTATGCGTACAGGCGTGGAGTCATTATCATAGAGGGGATACAAACATGCTGGAAAGAATTCAAAAAAGAGCGACAACGCTGATAGTGGGATTGCAGAATTACAGTTATGAGGAAAAACCGGCCTACAGTGTCTAGAAGAGAGAATAATTCGTAGTGACTTAATACAGGCTTATAAGATGATCAGAGGAATGGATAAATTAGACTATAACAAGTTTTTTTTTAAAAATACAGCCACCAAATATAACAAGAGGGCATAGTTACACATTAACTAAAGAGAGGTCCAGATTCGATATTAGGAAATATTTTTTTAATTAGAGAGTGGTGAATGCTTGGAATGCATTGCCAAGGGAAATAGTGGAAGGAAGGACAGTTAATGCATTTAAGAATAAATTGGATGCGCATAGCTTTTAGAGCAAGGTGATGAAATGAAACTGTATGTATACAGATTCTGCAGAGTCTTCTAAACCAGTTTAAGGACGTTAAGCTAAGTTAAGGATATCTGCATTTTTCCTTTTTGCTATCCATTGTATTTTGAGCACTTTTCTATAGTCCTTTAGTTCAAAAGATGCAATCCTTTTCTTAAGTGTTTGTGTGGGGGGGGTCCATGTTTCACATCCGTATGTCTTCATCGGTATAATGCAAGTTCACAGAATAGTTATTTTCATTTTATTAATGTTCTGTCATCAGTTTCTCATTTTATTGAACCTCTGCATTGCCGTAGCCATTGGCGCTTATAACTGAGCCGAGGTACTCAAAGCTTGTGACTTTCTCAATCTTATGTTGTTCTAAAATAACTTTATGTTTGGTCTTTGCCTTGCCTGTGATCGTTATATTGGTTGTACTTTAAATTCAGGTATAGATTTTGGACTTCGTTGAGTTGTGTTTACGCTCATCAGTACTTTTACATTTCGCTAGTTGTTAAACCCACCAGGCTAGATCGCACGTGGACACAGTCCTGGTGTGAACAGACTATCTACAATAGCAGTTAGTAAACTAGCATTATCTTGTAAAGCGAGCTATGCAAGTTTTCATTCCATTTCCAACAATATATCTCTGCAAATATGGATTTTCGACATTTGTAGCATAAAAGAAAAACAAATCGAAACAGATTAGATGTCTAACATGGCAAACGTGTGATTTGTACAACACAACAGTTGAATCCTCTTCGAGAAAGAGAAACAACAAGCCTTCACGCGGTCAGCATTTCTTGATCTTTGTGACCCGTTCCTCAGCCTTGCATATATACGCAGCACGTTCATTCAAACAATAATGAAATTAACTTTCTTCTATATTAAATGTATTGTATTTCTTTTGAAATTGTTAAGAAAGACACATATATCACATGTACTTTTGTGTTTGTTTTTTAACTATTTCTATATAACTGGTTCTTTGCTATTGTATTTTATGTATTTAAAAACATTATTCCGAGAAGGGGTACGTGACATCTACAGTTAACATCATTTGCTGAATAAGAATGATCACCAATGGACAGCCGCGTGCGGTAAACACCTTTCATTTTTGGGCTAAAGAGAAATACTCTCCATTTAATGTACAATATGTAACTAAGTTAACGTCTTTATACGGGTTGAGAAGACTACCTATTTATACTGGTTTAGACGATTATGTCTTTCTACTCGCTTAGAAGACTGAAACTTTATACTGGTTTAGAAGACTGTGTCTTTATCTTGGTTTATAAGACGATGTCTTTATACTGGTTTAGAAGACGATGTCTTTATACTGCCTTAGAATGACTATATCTTTATACTGGTTTAGAAGACTACGTGTTTATACCGGCTTAGAAAACTATGCAGAGTCTGTAAACAACCAGTTTCATTTACATTTCCTAGCTCTAAAAGCTATGTGCATCCAATCTATTCTGAAATGCATTAATTGTTCCAGCCTAAAACTACTTCATATGGCAATACATTCCAAGCATTCACCACTGTACAGCTTATGTAGCTTACCAGTAACACTTTTACCGGTAACAGTTCTCGCAGTTTAGCTCACTTTAAATTCAACCGATGCACAAAATTGAGAAATGGAATACCTCTGCCCCTCCTTTATGTGTTGTGTTTGTTACAGACCCGTCGGTGTATGCATGGGTCCAGTCCATGCTTGGGTAGTTTTTCGTTATGTACCTCAGGGTTATGTCTCTTCTTTCTTTTTCAGTCTGGCTGTTCTTGTTTCAAATATCTGGTATATTTTCTACCACCTCCGGAATGATATGCTGCTTCCAGGTAGGTTTGCGTACAGTAGGGATGGGGTTTGGTGTTAATGTGTTCATAGTGTCTTCGCTCATCTTTGCTTTGGCTATTTCTGCAAAGTTTCTTCGCTTTAGTTTCCCATTTCCAAATCTATTTAGTCTCTGATGCATTGGGTGGTCTGTCAGTCTTCTGAGTTTCTCTACTTGCTGCTGGGCTCTGCAGTCTCTTCTGTCGGTCATGGATTGCAGATTTCTAATCTTTTCCAGTTCTACAATTGGCGTTGACTTCATGCCTGCTGTTATAACTCTCATGGCTTGGTTTGAAGTTTGCTAATTGTATCAAAGTTCACCTTTGCTGCTGTTGCTCATGCCGCAATGCCATACTCGAGAACTGGTCTCACTCTTCCAGTGTACAGTTTCGTCTGTTCCCCAGCTTGTGCCAGCAAGTTTCCTCATGATTGCCATTCTTTGTCTGGCTCTCATTCGGTTTCTCTCGATCTGACTTTTCCATGTCATGCACCGATCAAATGTGACTCCCAGGTAGTTTTGGTTGCCATTTGCCCGCAGATATTTGCCGCTAAGACTTATTTTGGTGTTCTGGAGTTTGTTTGAAAGCGAGAATATCGTACATGTTGTTTTGTCCTCATTTATTTTGACCAGCCATGAGTTCGCCCAGTCCTCCAACGATGTTAGGGCCTGCTGCATCCGATTGCTTGCTATGGTGAGATTTTTTTCAGACGTCCACATAGCCAGATCGTCTGCAAACATGGAGCTGTGGACTCTTCTTGGTAGATTCTCTGTGATGTTGTTTATATACACCAGGAAAGGTGTTGGTGACAGTACTCCCCTTTGGTGTACTCCCTGCTCAAGTGTCACCTTTTTGCTCATCTGCTATTGTACTTGAACTATGGATGTTCTGTTTTCGAGGTAGTCGCTGATCCATCTGTACATTTTCCCACAAACTTCACTTCTTCGTAGCTTGACTTTAAGTCACTTTATCCACACCTTGTCAAATGCCTTCTCTAAATCAACCCAAATCGCTACTGTGTGTTTTTTCTCCTGGTAAGCATCATCTATTAACTGGGCTATGAGAGTGATCTGGTCCTCAGTGGATCTGTGCTGTCTAAAGCCTGCTTGCTGTGGAATTAGTATGTGTATTTCTTCCAGATGCCACATCAGTCTGGTGTTTATCATACGTTCCATCAGTTTACCTACACAGCTCAGTAGACTGATAGGCCTGTATCCATTTGGATCTGTTCTATCTTTTTCTTTCTTTGGTACTGGTATAAGTACAGCGTCTTTTCATGTCTGAGGTACAATTCCCTATTTCCAGCTTTGGTTCAGGACTGATAGTAACTTCCTCTTTGCTGTTTGGCCCAACTTCATCAGCATTTCGTGTTACCCCATCTTTTCCGGGCGATTTCTTTTTCTCATGGTTTTCTCATCGAGTTCTCATGGCCTCTTCCTTTTTATTCATTGTTAGTATTGCCATCATGTGCTCCTTTGGTGCCATATTGATGTTGTCGTGGCTCTTTTGTTCTTCATTATTGTCTGTGTGCCTGTCTGTAGGGACATCAGTGTGGTTTGCTCTGGCATAGTGTTCGTTCTATAAAGGCGTTTGCTGCTTTTTTTTCCAGTAAGCATTTTGTCGCCATACTTGATGGTAATTTGTTTATTTGATGGTGTTTCGTCATTCATGGCTCTGACTAACTTCCATAGTTTGTTCTCTTCTTTATATAAATTGAGGCGTTCTGTTTTATTTGTCCAGCTGTCTCTTGTTATATGGTTTAGTGTTCTTTTGTATTTCGCCGTGATAGCCTTGAGGGCGATATTTGCCTCCATAGATTGTTCTCTCTCTGCCATGTTCCTAGCATTTGAGACTTCGTCTTCCGCTTCCTGCAATTCATCATTCCAATATGGCTTGTAGTTTTTCCTTGCCCCTCTTGGAATGGTTTCGGTGGCTGCTTGCATTATTGCTTTGCTTAGGCTTTCCACCATAGGTTTCATATTGTTATTCCATGTGTTGATGGTTTCACATAGCCGATCTGTCAGAATTGCAAATCTGTCCCAGTCGGATCGTTTATAGTTTCAACGTGGGAGCGCTTTTATTTCCTGTGGGCCTACTTCCATATCAATTTCTAGCCTAATTGGCCTTTTGTCGCTACCTGCCAATTGGTTGAGCACCTGACCGTCTATTTTGTGATGAATATCAACCGTGGAAAAGGCCAAGTCTGGAGTAGAGGTGGTATGCCATGTTCTAGAATAGAAGATAGGGCTGTCCTCCAGCCTATTGTAAAGATAGAGATGTGTTTCTATCTCCCAGTCTTCCACTTCATCTCCTCTGTTGTCTGTGTCGGAATATCCCCATCTCTCCGAGTGGCTGTTGAAGTCTCCAACTACTAGGCAGCTGGAGTTCTTGATTTCCATACTCGAGAGGGACAGGTCTTTGATGGGTGGGCCATACAGGTTGAAGATGTGGATCTTCGTTTCTTATGTCATTATGTCGAGTCCTACAATTTCTGCTTGTCCAGTGTGATTGACAGCTACCGCGCTCCTCGGTATGCAGTTACGTGTTAGTATCAGAACCCTTCCTTTGTCAAGACTGTAACATGCTAAAGCAACTGCGTTGTGAATACTGACCCACGGAGATGAACCCACACATACACACTTTTGTGAGCGTCCCACCACAGTAGACTTTGTCCATAGAACTGGCCTTTACGTGTAGACTTAATACAATTGTCGGTGAGCTAGAAAAAGAAGGAAAAGAAGAAGAAAAAGAAGAAGAAGTAAAGAATGAAGAAGAAAATAGAGAAGAAGAAGTAGAAGAAGAAGAAGAAGAAGAAGAAGAAAAAAAAAAAAGAAGACGAACAAGAAGAGAAAGAAGAAGAAAAGGAAGAGAAAGAAAAAGAAGATAAACATGAGTAAATAGTACTCCTGATATTGCCCGAAGAAGATTTGAATGTTTAAATGAAGTATATCGTTAAAAAGCAACTAATCTGATTGGCAAACATCCGGCTAGTCTCTAAACCCTGATCTATGGGTGAGAGAGCTGGAGTGTGTACGCCAAACACGCCAGGAGGTTGAATCATTTCTACATGACACATACTCCAAATTGGCTACAAGACCACATCACAAATAACCATACTCTTTTCATTACTACTACACTATTCATACACTTTTGTAGAAAGTTAAAGTGAGATAGACTGGCCAAGTTTCTCGAATGTCAAGTCAAAGGTTCCAAAAAAAACTACTGTTTAGCGAGCTTAGGCATCAAGGCGATCACCTGGACGTCAATAAAAGCGATTCAGTGAATCCTGGCAGTAAATCGTTTAGCCTGAAAAAGGCGAGACCAAAAAGAGCCTTGCATGCAGTTAGCGAGGGTGGAAGTATAGAGTAGAGACAAAACCAGCACCAGCTGGTGTTGGCTTAATCTGTCATGTACGCATCCGCCCACAGACTTAAGGGCGCAGCATGACACATGATGATGTTGGTTATTCTCATCGACGGCGATAAGCCCATTATTATTGTCATGATCATATTTCTTCAAAATCAAGTAAATACTGGATCAAGATGGTGAGCAGCGCATGAACTGCAGCGGTCATCGAGCCATAGCTGACTGATAGCGTAAGGGCTAGCGAACCGGAGCTGCCAAGGCCGTTCTACACGTCCGCGCAGTATTCTAGAAAACAGGCTGCAACAGAGCAGACTGGTTAAGGAGAAGGGATCGAAGAGGGAATGCTAACCCGGTACTCAAAAAATGCTTGCTGAAGTAGGATGTGTTGGACCGAAAGGTGCAAATATCGACATAACGCATTCCGTTCTCTGGACTGCGTTCTGCTACTTAGGCCCGTGTCAGGGTTTGGTAGCGGGAGATGGAGAACAAACGAAGCCAAGCCAAGACAAGTAAATACATTTAATATTCATCAGTTTATTGGCGTCTCAGTCACTGATCATCATGCGCCTGGCGCCCTGGCGAAGTTTGCCCAGCTCTGTCTCCCGTATTTCGACACAGTCTGCTATGGTAGCAAACGCCGGTACGTGAGTGGCAGTCCCTGTCGCAGATCGTACAACGGGGCTGAGGAGGCTGACTTGCCGGGGTGTTCGCCGATCTTTTCAGTCGTGCCCATTTCTCTGGTTCCAGATGGCCTCTACAAGCGTCGGCAACTACTGTGCACCTCCCAACTGAATGTCTGCAATCGACTCAATCCTGAGCTTTCGGCTTGGATGTCGCATGACGCCATGTCCATCTTGTATACGTACTTGAATCGCGGTGTGGGGTAGTCGATTCCTTTAGCTGCAGTGATCAGTTGTCCATAAAATATATCCTATAACAGCCTTTACAATGTATGTAAATATACACTCGCGAGCATACGACTACTCTAAGACAGATGTACAGAAGATGAAAGATACAGACAGCCACATAAACTGGAAAGATATTGTCAGAGGTACAGACGTTGAACAAGAGGCAGAGTGTTTCAAAACACTTTTAGAACAACTAAAAGTCGAATATGTTCCATGTATGGAGGTAAACACCAATCATAAAAAGTGGATTACTAGATTTGTAGCTAAATGTACAAGAGCTTAAAATAAAGCCTGGACAAAGTGTATAAAGGCAAGTAAATCAAAAGAAATATATTTAAAATATTTGGACAAGCAAAACATAGCTCAGAAAGTAAGTAAAGCAGCAAAATAGACTTCGACAAAAACTTACTAATAGGATCAAGACTGATGGTAAAAGCTTCTTTTCTAATGTTAGAAATAAACAAAGACCTAAAGACAAGGTAGGCTTTCTCATAAACAGTACAGTGACAATAAGCAGAGAAAATAGGGAGATAGCTTATCTAATAAATCAATACTTTGGCACAGTCTATACAAAAGAACACTCCTCCAAGATACCAGAGCCTATACCTATTTTCAAATGTCAAATGAATATAGTGCGATTAAAATCATTCTGTCTTACGGAGGAAATGGTTCTAAAAAGATTGGAAGGATTAAAAGTGGATAAATGTACAGATCAAGATGGTATCCATTCATCAATGCTATTTGAAGTATAGACTAACTAGTTAAACCATTGGCTATATTATTTTCTCAATCACTTGCAAAATGGATTGTTCCAAGAGATTGGAAAGATGCAGGAGTGATTCCCTTATTCAAAATGGGAAAGAAATCAGATCCAGCTAATTAAGTAAGTTTAACGAGCATAGTCTGTAAAATGTTAGAGTCAATAATGAAAGAAAATATTGTAATGCATCTAGACAGGTTAAATCTAATCAGAAATAGTTAGCATGGGTTTACTAGAGGGAGACCGTGCTTAACAAATCTATTGGAGTGCATGGAGGTGATTACTAAAATCATAGATAAGGGAGAACCAGTGGATGTTATTTATCTAGATTTTACAAAGGCTTTTTATATAGTACCTCATCAACGATTATTTAAAAAGTTAAAATCACATGGGATAGATGGGCAGGTTGCCGAATGGATTGAAAGTTGGTTAACGGGAAGAAGACAGCGATTGGCATAATTTAGGAGTACTCTGAGTGGTGTGAAGTAAAAAATGGAACAAAATTACAGAATGGGCGAGAAAAATACTAGAATGATAGATAACGAAAGGGACATAGGGGTAATAATAGAGCATACAGGTAAGGTGAGTTAGCAAGTCCAGGTAGCAGTGAATAAATCAAATGCAACGTTAGGTATGATAAAAAAAAAGAAATATTAAACATAGGAGTAATGAGGTGGTTGACAAACTATATAAAGCATTAGTTAGACCTAGATCGGAGTACTGTGTACAGGTGTGGAGTCCTTATCGTAGAAAAGCTATAAATATGCTGGAAAGGATACAAAGAATAGCGACAAAACTGATAGTGGGATTCCAGAATTACAGTTACGAGGAAAGACTCAGAAAAACCGGCCGTTAGTGTCTAGAAAAGAGAACAATTAACGTGACTTAATCTAAGTTGATAAGATAATCACAGGAAAAGTTAAATTAGACTGTACATTTTTTTTCAAAATACTAGCACCAGCGAGAACAAGAGGGCACAGATACAATTTAATAACGATAGGTCCAAATTGGACACAGGACATTTTCTTTATTCAGACAGTGGTGAATGCTTGGAATGCTTTGCCCCAGGAAATAGTGGAGGCAGAGACAGTTAATGCATTTAAGAATAAATATGATGTACATAGTTATTAGAGCAGGGTAATGCAAATGGGACTGGTTGTCTACAGACTCTGATGAGTTTTCTAAACCAATATAAAAACGTTATGTTAAGTTAAGTTATGCCGTGTTTGTTAGCTTACTCAGAACGTTTTATGATTGTGCTAACTTTTTGTTAGAAGGTGCAAGGTTACCACAACCAGATTCTAGTGTGACCTACGAAGAGTTCAAAAGGTTTATTATGGCCAGATATATGGCCAAATGGGAAACAGAGCATACTGGCTACACAACAAATGATGCCTACTACCAGTTGAACAGAAGAGAGCAGGTCGTGGTCTTCAGACTCCGCACAGGCCACAACAGATTGAGGTACCATCTATTCAATAAACTGAAGAAAGGTGGTACTGACGAATGCACCTGTGGTACAGGGAAAATGACCGCGGAACATCTGCTGCATAATTGCCCGACATACGAGAACCAGAGAAAGCACATGTGGCCATCACCAGTGGCAACACTAGACAAGCCCTATGGCAGGGTCGACAGCCTCAGGATGACAGCTGCCTTCTTCGAAAAAATTCAAGTTGACGTCTGACAGCGTACGAAGAAGAAGATTTACCTCGAATTGTTTTTAACACCTGCACAAATTAACAGTCATCTAACAATATTCATATTTCTGTTTTTTATCCTCTCTCTCTTTCTCGCTCTCTACTGTGGTCTTCTTGTTTCTCTGTACTCTCAGCAATCAATGCTGACTACAAACTAATGTGTGACAAATATGAACTGATGTGATCATATAAGACATTTCAATGTACACCGCCCACTACCAGTTAAAGGCCAACACAAAATACAGAAGGGATTGAAGCTCACGAGCAAAAACATGCATTTAGAACGTGCCAACCGTAGCGACAATCCGCCCAAGAAACTGTTCATTATGTCAAGGAAAGAATGTCAGAATACAAACACAGCCAACGTGCTGTTTACATTCATGGATACATCGAGTAATACAAATATACTGTAGTCGGAGATGCTGTGGTAGAAACTTCTCTATAAGAGGTTTTTGCTTTTATCAGATGTTGGTAGCCAGTTCCCTTCCTCGATGTCTTGGCTTACAATATCACTGATATATAAATTTATTTTTATTACCGCCAGGGATGAGGTACTAGAATCTTCATTGTTCTGATACACACACGAGTCCATAAACTGGTCAATACGACATGATACCGCACAAAGGACAACGGTCTGGGGTAGAAAAGGGCAAGTCTTCGTCACGGAATCCAGAAATTGAAACCTCTAATCAAACCAAAAACTTCAGGTTTTGTGAAAACCAATTCCTGTTCCTCTATCATTTCTCCTAACAGTAAATCCGGTACTCGTTTAAAGCTGGGTTGGATGGAACAAGTTGCAGCCGGAAAGAAGCAGCCACTCTACCAACGTTGTATCCTACGCTCTACATGTACATATAGTGTGGTCTTATGTTTCCTCTAATAACATGTCTTAATGGGAATCACACCTTTTCTTCTGCTTATCTCACGGAATAATCATTCCTTCATGGTTGTTTGCTTAAATATCTGTCTTATTGTTCTATTGTAGGTCAATGGCCAATGTTTTGTTATTATTATTGTCATGATTATTATCATCATCATCCTCATCATCTTCTATCAACTTGTGTCATTAGAAGGCGTGGAAGGGGGTGTAGTATTATGTCGTTGCCATCTTCGTCGCCGATGTTGTTGACATCCAGTGTTTCTTTAAACATAGCGAGGGACATAACCAAACAAATACAAAAAATATATAATTAAGAGTTATCCCATCATAAAAAATTTGCGTGAGAGATTCTGGCTTGGGCGTCTCCCCTCTTTATCCAGGTTACAAACCTTAGAACGAGTGAGCTATGGCCCTACACCAGAACCACATGGACGTGTACATTGGCATCTGTACACTGAAGGCGATAGGTGTTAATTATCCACCCGACCAAATTTCTCACGCTTGTTGTCGTCCTCGTGCACGACATATGGGGAGGAACAGCTCGCGACCCCGGGCGCTCGTCGGCGACGATTGTGACAGCAAAGCCGTGCTTATCACAAGAGCTGAACCTTGAACCGTGACCGGCGTCGAAGTCATGGAGCGAACTAGACAAGTAACTGGCAGAAGACAACACTGGCTGCTCCTGTAGCTGTTAATAGTAAGGTTAGAGTTAGCATATATGCTGATGCCTGTTTAAGTTAGCTCTGTTGTGGTGACAGCGACTCGCATATTGTTTTTAAAATGAATTTAATAATATTCATAAAATGCAAAAAAATGTTAAAACTTTCCGAAAGGTAAATTTCGTATGGTATGCTCCACTATACGCAACCTTAACTATTATAAGTATTTGCTTTATTTTTATGTAATTATTAAATGATTTATATTATTGTAGTGCATTTATTACATCCCTTTCTTTTGAATACATTGCCCTTATGACGAAGTAATCATTGTCCGTGTAAATACAGTTCACTACTAGGCCGTGAAACTGTTATCTAGCTAATCGAAGATCCTGTGCTGAAAGTTGTTTATGGTTAAGCGTGCTTATATCCCGTGTGTGCTACTTTAAAATTGTTCAAGCTTGGATATGTAAATACAAATGTATGTAGACGTTTATGTTATAAATTTTTCTAACATACCATCTATAGATTGTTAATCTCATTGTACATATCCAAATTTTAAACTGTATATTTTTTAGAACAGGACACCCATTACCATCATTTTAATAACACTAGCCATATGGAATCTTGCATGTTTATGTAGACATAATATTCATAATGTGGCATAAGAAATACGTAAACATTAAATTGAACCTTATTCCAGTGTGTGTTTGTTTCTTGTTTATTTCTTTATTTCACAAGACGCATAAGTTGCCATATTAACAAATGTAAACAAACAGATATTAAAGTACACATTCCTAAAGCCCAGGTATTGATAAAATTGCTCTTTGCTGTCACTCTGTGTATTTATGATATATTCGAATACTGACACTATTAACATACACCAAATTGAAAGCATGGTAGTAATACATATCTCATTATTTTAAACATAACTTTTTTTACGAATGCACATATTTCTTTACGTTTGTGTGTGCGTGTGTGTACAACTGTGTAAAACCCTACAGTATTGACATATTTCCAAAACTACTTATTACGTACTGTTCATACTGGCATTATAAATGCAGCTCTAGAATTGATTGCGAAACACCTTCGATTGGTTCTGTTGTTGTTGATTCATCCATTAAGCAAATACATACACAGAAGTCGTTTAGCTTGTTTGAAAAGGCCAGTCTTTGCAAACCGTTAAAGGGTTTGAGAGTTGATAATGCAATTGTGGTTAACATGTGGGTAGTAGGATTATATGTACGAACGTAAATATTGCTGTGTCACTGTGTGTGTTAACATAAGGATAGCAAGATACTGTGTAGAAGATTAAAGCTTGGTGTCATTCTGTTAATATGTTGACAGTGAGAAAGTATGTAGGACATTAAAGCTCTGCGTTAGACTGCTAACAAGCTTGCGGTTGGTGTGCTAACATGTGAATAGTAAAATATCATGTAGAAGATTCAAGATTGGTGTCAATCTGCTAATATGTTGATAGTGAGATACTATGTAGGACATCAAAGCTCTGTGTTAGACTGCTAACAAGCTTGCAGTTGGTGTGCTAACATGTTAATAGTAAAATATCATGTAGAAGATTCAAGATTGGTGTCAATCTGCTAATATGTTGATAGTGAGATACTATGTAGGACATCAAAGCTCTGTGTTAGACTGCTAACAAGCTTGCAGTGGTGTGCTAACATGTTAATAGTAAAATATAATGTAGAAGATTCAAGATTGGTGTCAATCTGCTAATATGTTGACAGTGAGATACTATGTAGGACATCTAAGCTCTGCGTTAGACTGCTAACAAGCTTGCGGTTGGTGTGCTAACATGTGAATAGTAAAATATCATGTATAAGATTAAAGCTTGGTGTCAATCTGCTAATATGTTGATAGTGAGATACTATGTAGGACATTAAAGCTGAGTGTTAGTCTACTAACATGTGGATAGTAAGATATTTTCAAGACAGTAAATCTCCAAGTTGGTTTGCATCTGTTGATTTGTAAATAGTGAGACCTTATGTAAGAGATTTAAGCTCAGTATCTGACTCCTAACATTTGGATAGCAAGATAATATGTACACCATTAAATCTTAGTGTCTATCTGTTAATATGTAGATAAAGAGATAATATGTAGGACATTAAAACTCAATTTTGGTCCTCTAGCGTGCAAAAATTCTTTATTCCTCTTTGCGTTCAGGATCCTTTGGTCATGTTATATCTGCAAGCCAGTAATCATGATGCAGTCCATAATCTTTACCAGGACATAGCTGCTGCACCATAGCTTTTGCCTCAGCTCTGCATTCTGTGGTATCTCATTTCACTAAAACACAGTGAAAGTAAAATGCTATGTAGAACACACATTTTGGTGTTGGTCTGTTAATTTATGGATTGTAGGTACTATGTAAGACTGTAAAATGTCATGGCGATCTACATATGTTGCCATATGGATAGTAAAGTAATATGTAAGGTATCCAATCCTAGTTATTGATCAGTTATCAAATGGATTGTAAGATAATATTTAGGGTATCAAATCTTAGTGCTGGTCTGTTAACATGTGGAGGGTAAGATAATATGTAGGGTATCAAATCTCGGTTCTGGTCTGTTAACATGTGAATGGTAAGATAATATTTAGGGTAGCAAATCTTGGTGCTGGTCTGTTAACATGTGGGTGGTAAGATCATATGTAGGGTATCAAATCTCGGTGCTGGTCTGTTAACATGTGGAGGGTAAGATAATATGTAGTGTATCAAATCTCGGTTCTGGTCTGTTAACATGTGAATGGTAAGATAATATTTAGTGTAGCAAATCGTGGTGCTGGTCTGTCGACATGTGGATGGTAAGATAGTATGTATAACAGTAAAGCTAAGTGTTCTTCTGGCATGGGGATTCAAAAAATAAAAATGTAGGGCATTGAAGCACAGTGTGGATCTATTAACATGTGATTAGTAGTATAATATGTACAACAGTTTGTTGAGAGGTGGAAAGTAAGATACTATGTGGGACAGTAGAGTTTGTTGTCCGTCTACTTCTTTTGTCCTGTGAATATCAAGATAATATAAAGGACATTGAACCACGGCGTGATTCTGTTTGCACTGTGATAGTCAGATAAAATAATTAAGTCTATTGCATCTCTTTTTGGGGGGAAAGGAATATACTTTTATTTTGGCGATAAGGCTCAGTGTGGGTTTGTTAATGTATTGATAGTAAAAATTTTTTTAGAACATTACAGCTCGTTGTTGGTCTATTGACATGGGGACAGCAGGATGCTGTTTAGGAAATTTATTATTGGTTTCTGTTTGTTAACAAATGGAAGGTAAAACACTTAATAGGACAGAAAAGCTCAGTGTTGGTCTGTTAATACATGTGAACTGTAAGATATTGTGTAGGACACATGTTCTCAGTGTTGGTCTGTTAATACATGTGAACTGTAAGACATTGTGTAGGACACGTGTTCTCTGTGTTGGTCTGTAAACATGATGATTAGTAAGATATTATGTATGATATTACAGCTCAGTGTTGATGTTTTATCAAAGGGAAAGATAATATATACAGCTTTACATCTCGGCTGTTATGCGTTAACATTTGAATATTAAGAAAATATGTAGGACATGAAAGCTCACTGTTCGTATCCTAACAAGTGGATAGTACAATACTATGAGGTAAAGTAATGCTAGCTGTCATTCTGTTAACACGCGGATAGTAAGATACTATTTAGGACATTACTGCTCTGTGTTGGTATTTTGACCTGGGGATAGTAAGATACTATAAAGGACATTACAGATCAGTGTTGGTCTGTTAACAAGCGGAGAGTAAGATACTATGTAGGACATTACTACTCAGTTTTGGTCTGTTTACCTGGGGGAAAAAATATACTATGTAGGACACCTATTCATGAGGTTGGTCTGTTTTCATGTGGATAGTGAGAAAATATATACATTATTTCTCAGTTGATGTATATTAACATGAGGATATCAAGAAATAAGTAGGACATGAAAGTTCACTGTCTGTGTGTTATGAAGTGGATAGTTTGATGTTATGTAGAAAAGTGAAGATTGCTTTCATTCTGTTATAACGTGTTGATAGTAAAACAATAGGTAGGACATTAAAGATTTGTGTCAGACTGCTATCTTTGTACAGAAATATAAAAAGTAGGTCATTTAAGCTTTGTGTTAGTATGTTAACTTTTGGACAGTAAGATTACATGTAGGACATTAACAAATGGGAATGGTTTGTAAACATGCAAACAGTTTAATGCTACATAGGACAATAAAACTCAGTGTCTGTCTGCTAACAGTTGTTTAGTTAGATACTATGTACGTCATCTATGCCAAAAGCTCGGTTTTCGGTTATTAACATGCAAATTAGTTATGTACTATGTAGGACATTACAGCTTGTTGTCGGCCTGCTAAGATAGGGATAGTATGATACTTTACAGGACAATTATCTTGGTGTCCATCTGTTAATATACAGACAGTAAGATACTACCTAGGACCTTAAAGCTCAGTGTTAGCCTTCATCTTTTGTTATGCTGATACTAAGAATCTATGTAGGAGATTGAAAATCAGATTTGGTCTGTTAAAGAGGCGTCAGTGAGATACTTTATAGGACCGTCAAGCTCAGTTTAGATCTGTTAAAGTGGGGTCAGTAAAATATTATGTAGGACACTAATACTTTTAGGTAGGTTTGTTAACATGGGGATTGTAAAATGCTATGCAGGACAGTAAAGTTAGGTGACTGTTCGTGTATGTTACTGTTGGGATTCTCAGATAGTATGTTAATATGTAGACAGTAAGATGCTTTGTATCGCATTAAATCTAAAGAATCGGTTGGTTATATGAGGACATTAAGATAATATATAGGACACTGAAGCTTAGTGTAATTCTGTTGACATGGTGACAGTTTGTTTGTTTGTTTGTTTTTTTGAGTTCGCCTTATTTCTCTAATCCCCAAGGGGGTGTACATTGTACTGTGGTTTTTATTTTGCGCCTGTCGGCCAAGTGCTGCCAACTTCAGCATGCATTTTATGTAAGGGTCTGCTTCCTCTTGCATTTTCTAAGAATTCGCTTCCTTGGGGTAACGGCGCTGTGATGGGGATTGAACCCAGCACCTTTGGGTTTTGAGCCGTGCCACTTAACCACTAGGCCACACCGTCCCCATGGAGACAGTAAGATAATATGTAGGATATTAGCGAATAGTATCGGTCTGTTAACATTTAGATAGTAAGATTTTATGTAGTACATTACAGCTTGCTATTAGGTCTGCTAACATTTAGAAAGAAAGATTTTATATTAGGACATTACAGCTTGGTGTTGGTCTGTTGACATGGAGACTGTAAAATGCTATGAATGACATTAAAACATGTGGATAGTACAATATCATGTAAGATAGCAAAGCTCAGAGTCCGGCTGATGACATGGGTACAGTAAGATATCTTGTTCGAAGTAAGCTGTCAGACATCAGCGTGAATTTGTTGAAGAAGAAGAAGAAGTAAGATAGTGTGTAGGACATTAAAACTTACTGTCGGTTTGTTAACACGTGGATAGTAAGATATTTTTTTTAACAGTAAAGCATGGTGTCTGCTTGTTAACATGTGGATTGAAAGATATTATGTACGGCATTCAAGCTCTGTGTTGGCCAGTTGACTTGTGAATAGTAAGATACTCTGTAGGACATTCAAGCTCTGTGTTGGCCAGTTGACTTGTGAATAGTAAGATACTCTGTAGGACATTCAAGCTCTGTGTTGGCCTGTTGACATGTGGATAGTAAGATACTCTGTAGGACATTCAAGCTCTGTGTTGGCCAGTTGACTTGTGAATAGTAAGATATTCTGTAAGACATTCAAGCTATGTTGCCCAATTGACATGTGGATAGTAAAACACTATGTAGGACATTAAAGCTCTGTGTTGGCCTGTTGACATGTGAATAGTAAGATACTATGTAGGACATTCAAGCTATGTGTTTGCCTGTTGACATGTGAATAGTAAAATACTCTGTAGGACATACAAGCTCTATGTTGGCCTGTTAACATGTGGATAGTAAGATATTCTGTAGGACATTCAAGCTCTGTGTTGGCCTGTTAACATTGGGTTAGTAAGATACTCTGTAGGACATTCAAGCTCTGTGTTGGCCTGTTAACATGTGTATAGTAAGATACTCTGTAGCACATTAAAGTTCTGTCTTGGCCTGTTGACATGTGGATAGTAAGATACTCTGTACGACATTCAAGCTATGTGTTTGCCTGTTGATATGTGGATAGTAAAATACGCTGTAGGACATTCAAGCTCTATGTTGGCCTGTTGACATGTGGATAGTAAGATATTCTGTAGGACATTCAAGCTCTGGGTTGGCCTGTTAACATTGGGTTAGTAAGATACTCTGTAGGACATTAAAGCTCTGTGTTGGCCTGTTAACATGTGGATAGTAAGATACTATGTAGCACATTAAAGCTCTGTCTTGGCCTGTTGACATGTGGATAGTAAGATACTCTGTAAGACATTTAAACTCTGTGTTGGCATGTTAACATGGTGGCAGTAAGGAACTATGTAGGACATCAATGTTTTGGGTAAGTCTAACATCTGGATAGTGGATACTGTGCAGTGCATTCAATCTAGAGTTGGTTTGTTAATATGTGGATTGTAAGATCCTGTGTAAGACATTAAAGCTGTCTGTCAGTCTGATGCCATTGGGATTGTACAATACTTTGAAGAACAATAAAACTTGGTATATGTCTGTTAATATTTAGATAGCAAATTACAATGTAGGACTGTAAAGTTTCGAGTCAGTGAACTTATGTTTAATGGGGATAGTGCGATACTTTGTAGGACAATACCGTTTATTGTCTGTATGTTAATTTTCATATAGTAAAGTATTATATAAAAGACTGTTACCATGTGCTTAGGTAGAAACTGTGTAGGACATCAAAATTTAATGCTGGTATGATAGTCTGTGGATAGTAAGATACTATATATAGGACATTAAAACTTGATGTATCATAGTAAGATACTAGCTAGTAGCTAGGACTGTAATGCCTAGGGTGAGTTTGTTAAAATATGGATAGTAAGATACTAGTTAGAACTGCCATGCCTAGGTTCAGTTTGTTAACATGTGGATAGCAAGATACTATTTCAGACATTAATGCATAGTGTCGGTCTGTACATTATATAAATTGCTGAGCGATTATAGTAGTAAAACTGGGAGAGTTCAAAACGTAGTTCCCTCATGTTCCAGTCTCTCTCTTATCGCCTGTGGAGTATACAAAATAGATAAGAATGGTTAAAATACCGCTATGGAACAAAATCAAGAACCTAACCTACGTTAGGTACAGAAATTACATACAATGAGACTAAAACATTCATCAGGGCAACGTATAGTGCAAAATGGAAAGAAAAAAAAAACACCCTGGCTACATAGATTATCATTCTCCGGCTACGCATAGGTCACAACAGTCTGAGATGTCATCTGTACAACAAGTTCAAGATTGGTACTACAGACCTTCGTGCCTGCGACACAGCCCCCATGAAGGCAGAACATATTTTGAGCCTTTAGTCGATTGATGACTTCGTTAGAGTCATTGAAGTTGATGTCTGAAAACGAACGAAAAAGAAGAAGAAGAAATGAACCAGTCGAAGCTTCCCGTTGGATCCACTACTAGGGAATTGCATGTTTACATTCTGATTCGCATTATTCATTTATAGGTCTAGTGATATTGCGAGCTTAATATATGAGTAGCAAAATGCCCCCTTGTCGCTATGTGCATTCACAAGCAAAAACAACTAGTATTCTCTGTATAAGCAACATATGTCCTCTAGCCCACTGTATGGACGGCGTACTACAGTAAACATCACGAATGATTCTGGATCTTTGGGTATGGCAATGACAAAAATAGGACCACTGCCCTATATAGAGCATGGCATAAGAGGCGACTAACTGTGTGACATGGCACAACACCGGCCATGCTTAGTTGGTTTGTTAAGAGCAGCATAGATGGCGCCTAACAGGTTGCGTGTCAAGTTGGTCTAGTGTTTGAGTCTTTTAAGATGGACTCACAGATCTATGAACCAAACTTCTTGGCACTTGTCTTAACACAGCGGAGTAATAAGCTGCTCGAGCCTAACACGCTAAGCAGGAAATCCTCATCCCTCCTTTATCCAGCTCACACCACAGCTGGGACCTCCGCAGGGTCATCTTCCCTTGTAGAATTACAGGTCTACTAAGACTAAGATTAATATAAACACATAATCTTACAAATACTATTTCTTTTGTTGCAGATTCTGCACTTTACACTTTACGAAATACAAGACCTCACCACTAATGGAGTCTCCCGCGGAACACCTGGCTGAGACATTTCGATTCTACTCCGTCTTCCTCCACGCTGCCCGAGACTCACCAAACGTTGCCGTGGACGATCAACACGAAAGACAATGGTTGAGTATGAGGATTACCTAACTTGACTTAAAACACAAGGCAACGACTCTAGCTGGCCATCTATCTTCTCGGCACACCCCCCATGACATCAGAACAAATTTTGCAGCCCTGCCCATTGTTTACCGACAAGAAGTAGCATTTGGCAACAACCAGTGTCCTTCCACGAGTAGCTGTACAGAAGTGCTCAGACTCTCAAGTCAACTGCTGCCTTCGTTAGAGTAATTGAATTCAAGGTCTGAAGACGAACAAGGAAGATCTATTTTCTTGACATTTTTCGCGCCAGCCGAAGCACATCAGTACAAGTACAGTCAACCTCCATCAAGATGACTTCAGGAAAAAACTTTGCATGATCTTGCAGTAGGAGTTTATGTATCAGTTTACTTGCATGATGAGGTTGCTATCCTCATGCACAACTCTATTTAGTCACGCCTTTCAATACATGCATGGAGTTCAATCAATCAAATCAGAACAAAAAGGCATAGCTTCAAATTAAATAAAGAAAGGTCAAGATTGGATATTTGGAAATATTTCTTTAGTCAGAGAGGGGTGAATGCTTGGAATGCATTTCCAAGGAAGTGATGTAAGCAGAGGCAGTTGATGCATTTAAGAATACATTGGATGCGCATAGCTTATTGAGCAAGGAAATGTAAATGAAACTGGTTGCGTACAGACTCTGCATAGTCTTCTAAACCAGTATAAAGACGATAAGTTTAGTTAAATCAAGATCACTCATCTCTTTTTGTTGAAGCACAGGTCCAGCATTGTATTTGACTTACCAAAACCAGCTTTTAGGAAAGACTTGTTCTAGTTATTTGCAGTAGGGTAGCGATAATTTCTACATTTTGAGATTGCCACATCCATGGACAACTCTTAGTCCTCGCGTTCAACATGCAATGATTATTTTGGCCACTCAGGAGAAACACATACATAGCTCACCTTAAGATTGTTTGCCCTTGATCTACTGTGACAGTATTCTGTGGCGGTTATATTCTATCATTCTCAGTAAGGGACCCCGGATACACTATGGGAGGTCATGTTATTGTTAGATTTGAAACAAGCAGCGATAACGATAGAAAAGATATGAATTTGGAATTGCATGTGTTAAGCTTTTATAGAAGTGTTCATACGTGGTTGCGAAGTTTCGATGGCTCACAAACAAAACATGTCTGTGTTCAGATTCCTGATCTGACTGGGTCGTACACCTAATAAATTTCGTGCTGAATATGGTTTAACCAGGCTCTAAAGTGCAAAACACAGAACAATATACTGCCTCTTAGGAACCACGGTAAACGAAGTAAAAAAAAAGAAATATAGCTTTTTAGTGTTTTCTCCAGTATCGCATTCTGTTTTTTTATTAAATGGCTTGCTGGCTTAGGGTCGTTCGTTCTCAATCTTGCACCACCAAGCCCTGATGTGGCTTAAGTAGCAGAATGTTGTCCAGAGAACGGAATGCAAATGTGCTGATCGGTGTGGACTGCACAGAACACGGCCAGGCACTTGAGCATCCGTGGTCAACCACTGCACCCGAGCTCATATCCAGTCGTCCTGACTTGTCTTGCCACTGGTTAAAGTTGGACTCGAGCGAGAGAGTGTGGTCGACAAACTGCGCAACCCTTTCTCACTTAAAGGACATTCATCGCGCAAGTCATTCTCTTTTCATGTATCCAGTACTAACACAGTCGAGTCCTGTGACGACGGGCGAGAAGAGAGCGTAGGTCCACTGACAAGCTAAACTACAGTCAAAAAGCTGCGTCAGTTGCGAGACACCTTGCTGAGCAATAAAGCGGCTGAGGTACATGGATTTGCTGACAATCATGATCACCGTCTCGCGAAGCAAACTTTCTCTGCTTTCACTGACTGCGAATATGCAGTTCCCATCTTCCCACCCATCCACAACCCGGATTTACAGAATACTCGACTGGATGGACTGGCTGGGTGCAAAAAGTAAAGGCTCGTGATGGACGAAAAACATTGTGTTTGACCCTGACGCAACGTCCTGGGCAATATTGTGTGCTTGACCGGACTAGCGTCTCAGTTACCCACAGATATTATCTTAAATATCACTAACCTCTAGCTGATTGCTAGCATAACCGGCACTTCTGAAATTATGCAATGATGTTTATAAATGAAAATAGTATTTGCTAGATCTACGTCAACAATAAAGTCACATATATTTTTGTATACCATAACAAGCATTATTACATAGCACAAAAATCGCTCACTTTCATCTTTATCATCATTATTATCATCATCATCATCATCTTCATCATCATCATCATCATGTTGCATGTCATTTGCAGAAAATCACTTTCACAACAAACGATCTGTAACTCGATCTCTAGCCAGAAGTATCGCCTCTATCGTTGTCATCGTCACGACCTCCGTGATGTCTTGTTTCCATCTTTTCATCGGTCTGCTTCAGCCCCGCTTTTCAAACACCAAACCCTCCTGTATCGTTCTTTCTAGGTCAGTATGGCGTTTGATGTGGTCAAACTATTATACAGCAAAGCAAGTGGTCATTTTCACAGACGACCTAGCAGTGTAATGGCCCTCAAGAGCCGAGTGCTTAAAAAAAAAAGCAGTCCAATGGACACCAGCCCACTGAGACATTCCAGACAACGGGGAGGTGGACAGGCTCGCCAGAGAGCGAGGAATGCTGCAGCAGAGTGATACAGACATCACATACAATGAAACTAAAGCATTCATCAGGACAACGTACAGTGCAAAATGGAAAATAGGATCACATTGGCCACATAGAAAACGATACCTACCATCAACTCTCCAGGCGAGACCAGGTGATCATTTTCCGGCTACGCACAGGTCACAACAGACTCAGATGCCATCGGTACAATAAGTTCAAGATTGGCACTACAGAAATTTGTGCCTGCGGCACAGCCCCCATGAAGGCATAATATATTTTGCAGTCCTGCCCGCTGTATACCGACAAAAGAAGTAACAATTGGCAACAGCCAGTGTCCTTCCACGAGAAGCTGTACGGAAGCGTACATAGCCTTGAGTCGACTGCTGCCTTTGTTAAAATCATTGAAGCTGAGGTCTGAAGATAAACGAAGAAACAGAAGAAACTATTTTAGCTTTCGAGACAAGATGTTGTTTACTAACCAATTTTGCTTGAAATTAATTAGGATCTATAGTATATATATATATATATATATATATATATATATATATATATATATCTTTATCTATATCTCAAGCAGATGTGGATATATTGAGATCGGATGTAGATAAAATTCGAGAGTGGTTTGTAGGTTCGCAAATGGAGTTTAATGTAGATACATGTACAGTCATCCACATGGGTAGATCCAATATGAAACATAATTACAGAATGGGAGAGAACAATATTAGAAAGATAGATAAGGAAATGGACTTAGAAGTTATACTAGATCATACAGGTAAGGTGAGTGAGCAAGTTCAGGTAGCAATTAAAAAGGCAAATGCAATGTTATGTATGATAAACATAAATACTAAACATAGGAGCAAGGAAGTGATAGTCAAACTGTATAAAGCATTAGTTAGACCTAGATTGGAGTTATGCGTACAGGCGTGGAGTCATTATCATAGAGGGGATACAAACATGCTGGAAAGAATTCAAAAAAGAGCGACAACGCTGATAGTGGGATTGCAGAATTACAGTTATGAGGAAAAACCGGCCTACAGTGTCTAGAAGAGAGAATAATTCGTAGTGACTTAATACAGGCTTATAAGATGATCAGAGGAATGGATAAATTAGACTATAACAAGTTTTTTTTTAATCATACAGCCACCAAATATAACAAGAGGGCATAGTTACACATTAACTAAAGAGAGGTCCAGATTCGATATTAGGAAATATTTTTTTAATTAGAGAGTGGTGAATGCTTGGAATGCATTGCCAAGGGAAATAGTGGAAGGAAGGACAGTTAATGCATTTAAGAATAAATTGGATGCGCATAGCTTTTAGAGCAAGGTGATGAAATGAAACTGTATGTATACAGATTCTGCAGAGTCTTCTAAACCAGTTTAAGGACGTTAAGCTAAGTTAAGGATATCTGCATTTTTCCTTTTTGCTATCCATTGTATTTTGAGCACTTTTCTATAGTCCTTTAGTTCAAAAGATGCAATCCTTTTCTTAAGTGTTTGTGTGGGGGGGGGGGGGGGGGGTTCATGTTTCACATCCGTATGTCTTCATCGGTATAATGCAAGTTCACAGAATAGTTATTTTCATTTTATTAATGTTCTGTCATCAGTTTCTCATTTTATTGAACCTCTGCATTGCCGTAGCCATTGGCGCTTATAACTGAGCCGAGGTACTCAAAGCTTGTGACTTTCTCAATCTTCTGTTGTTCTAAAATAACTTTATGTTTGGTCTTTGCCTTGCCTGTGATCGTTATCTTGGTTGTACTTTAAATTCAGGTATAGATTTTGGACTTCGTTGAGTTGTGTTTACGCTCAACAGTACTTTTACATTTCGCTAGTTGTTAAACCCACCAGGCTAGATCGCACGTGGACACAGTCCTGGTGTGAACAGACTATCTACAATAGCAGTTAGTAAACTAGCATTATCTTGTAAAGCGAGCTATGCAAGTTTTCATTCCATTTCCAACAATATATCTCTGCAAATATGGATTTTCGACATTTGTAGCATAAAAGAAAAACAAATCGAAACAGATTAGATGTCTAACATGGCAAACGTGTGATTTGTACAACACAACAGTTGAATCCTCTTCGAGAAAGAGAAACAAAAAGCCTTCACGCGGTCAGCATTTCTTGATCTTTGTGACCCGTTCCTCAGCCTTGCATATATACGCAGCACGTTCATTCAAACAATAATGAAATTAACTTTCTTCTATATTAAATGTATTGTATTTCTTTTGAAATTGTTAAGAAAGACACATATATCACATGTACTTTTGTGTTTGTTTTTTTAACTATTTCTATATAACTGGTTCTTTGCTATTGTATTTTATGTATTTAAAAACATTATTCCGAGAAGGGGTACGTGACATCTACAGTTAACATCATTTGCTGAATAAGAATGATCACCAATGGACAGCCGCGTGCGGTAAACACCTTTCATTTTTGGGCTAAAGAGAAATACTCTCCATTTAATGTACAATATGTAACTAAGTTAACGTCTTTATATGGGTTGAGAAGACTACCTATTTATACTGGTTTAGACGATTATGTCTTTCTACTCGCTTAGAAGACTGAAACTTTATACTGGTTTAGAAGACTGTGTCTTTATCTTGGTTTATAAGACGATGTCTTTATACTGGTTTAGAAGACGATGTCTTTATACTGCCTTAGAATGACTATATCTTTATACTGGTTTAGAAGACTACGTGTTTATACCGGCTTAGAAAACTATG
Organism: Ariolimax columbianus; assembly: GCA_036924085.1. Classification (NCBI taxonomy): domain Eukaryota; kingdom Metazoa; phylum Mollusca; class Gastropoda; order Stylommatophora; family Arionidae; genus Ariolimax; species Ariolimax columbianus. The sequence goes on from JAVGWX010000004.1 coordinate 56,762,283, forward strand.
CAGAGTCTGTAAACAACCAGTTTCATTTACATTTCCTAGCTCTAAAAGCTATGTGCATCCAATCTATTCTGAAATGCATTAATTGTTCCAGCCTAAAACTACTTCATATGGCAATACATTCCAAGCATTCACCACTGTACAGCTTATGTAGCTTACCAGTAACACTTTTACCGGTAACAGTTCTCGCAGTTTAACTCACTTTAAATTCAAACTATGCACAAAATTGAGAAATGGAATACCTCTGCCCCCCCTTTATGTGTTGTGTTTGTTACAGACCCGTCGGTGTATGCATGGGTCCAGTCCATGCTTGGGTAGTTTTTCGTTATGTACCTCAGGGTTATGTCTCTTCTTTCTTTTTCAGTCTGGCTGTTCTTGTTTCAAATATCTGGTATATTTTCTACCACCTCCGGAATGATATGCTGCTTCCAGGTAGGTTTGCGTACAGTAGGGATGGGGTTTGGTGTTAATGTGTTCATAGTGTCTTCGCTCATCTTTGCTTTGGCTATTTCTGCAAAGTTTCTTCGCTTTAGTTTCCCATTTCCAAATCTATTTAGTCTCTGATGCATTGGGTGGTCTGTCAGTCTTCTGAGTTTCTCTACTTGCTGCTGGGCTCTGCAGTCTCTTCTGTCGGTCATGGATTGCAGATTTCTAATCTTTTCCAGTTCTACAATTGGCGTTGACTTCATGCCTGCTGTTATAACTCTCATGGCTTGGTTTGAAGTTTGCTAATTGTATCAAAGTTCGCCTTTGCTGCTGTTGCTCATGCCGCAATGCCATACTCGAGAACTGGTCTCACTCTTCCAGTGTACAGTTTCGTCTGTTCCCCAGCTTGTGCCAGCAAGTTTCCTCATGATTGCCATTCTTTGTCTGGCTCTCATTCGGTTTCTCTCGATCTGACTTTTCCATGTCATGCACCGATCAAATGTGACTCCCAGGTAGTTTTGGTTGCCATTTGCCCGCAGATATTTGCCGCTAAGACTTATTTTGGTGTTCTGGAGTTTGTTTGAAAGCGAGAATATCGTACATGTTGTTTTTTCCTCATTTATTTTGACCAGCCATGAGTTCGCCCACTCCTCCAACGATGTTAGGGCCTGCTGCATCCGATTGCTTGCTATGGTGAGATTTTTTTCAGACGTCCACATAGCCAGATCGTCTGCAAACATGGAGCTGTGGACTCTTCTTGGTAGATTCTCTGTGATGTTGTTTATATACACCAGGAAAGGTGTTGGTGACAGTACTCCCCTTTGGTGTACTCCCTGCTCAAGTGTCACCTTTTTGCTCATCTGCTATTGTACTTGAACTATGGATGTTCTGTTTTCGAGGTAGTCGCTGATCCATCTGTACATTTTCCCACAAACTTCACTTCTTCGTAGCTTGACTTTAAGTCACTTTATCCACACCTTGTCAAATGCCTTCTCTAAATCCACCCAAATCGCTACTGTGTGTTTTTTCTCCTGGTAAGCATCATCTATTAACTGGGCTATGAGAGTGATCTGGTCCTCAGTGGATCTGTGCTGTCTAAAGCCTGCTTGCTGTGGAATTAGTATGTGTTTTTCTTCCAGATGCCACATCAGTCTGGTGTTTATCATACGTTCCATCAGTTTACCTACACAGCTCAGTAGACTGATAGGCCTGTATCCATTTGGATCTGTTCTATCTTTTTCTTTCTTTGGTACTGGTATAAGTACAGCGTCTTTTCATGTCTGAGGTACAATTCCCTATTTCCAGCTTTGGTTCAGGACTGATAGTAACTTCCTCTTTGCTGTTTGGCCCAACTTCATCAGCATTTCGTGTTACCCCATCTTTTCCGGGCGATTTCTTTTTCTCATGGTTTTCTCATCGAGTTCTCATGGCCTCTTCCTTTTTATTCATTGTTAGTATTGCCATCATGTGCTCCTTTGGTGCCATATTGATGTTGTCGTGGCTCTTTTGTTCTTCATTTTTGTCTGTGTGCCTGTCTGTAGGGACATCAGTGTGGTTTGCTCTGGCATAGTGTTCGTTCTATAAAGGCGTTTGCTGCTTTTTTTTCCAGTAAGCATTTTGTCGCCATACTTGATGGTAATTTGTTTATTTGATGGTGTTTCGTCATTCATGGCTCTGACTAACTTCCATAGTTTGTTCTCTTCTTTATATAAATTGAGGCGTTCTGTTTTATTTGTCCAGCTGTCTCTTGTTATATGGTTTAGTGTTCTTTTGTATTTCGCCGTGATAGCCTTGAGGGCGATATTTGCCTCCATAGATTGTTCTCTCTCTGCCATGTTCCTAGCATTTGAGACTTCGTCTTCCGCTTCCTGCAATTCATCATTCCAATATGGCTTGTAGTTTTTCCTTGCCCCTCTTGGGATGGTTTCGGTGGCTGCTTGCATTATTGCTTTGCTTAGGCTTTCCCCCATAGGTTTCATATTGTTATTCCATGTGTTGATGGTTTCACATAGCCGATCTGTCAGAATTGCAAATCTGTCCCAGTCGGATCGTTTATAGTTTCAACGTGGGAGCGCTTTTATTTCCTGTGGGCCTACTTCCATATCAATTTCTAGCCTAATTGGCCTTTTGTCGCTACCTGCCAATTGGTTGAGCACCTGGCCGTCTATTTTGTGATGAATATCAACCGTGGAAAAGGCCAAGTCTGGAGTAGAGGTGGTATGCCATGTTCTAGAATAGAAGATAGGGCTGTCCTCCAGCCTATTGTAAAGATAGAGATTTGTGTCTATCTCCCAGTCTTCCACTTCATCTCCTCTGTTGTCTGTGTCGGAATATCCCCATCTCTCCGAGTGGCTGTTGAAGTCTCCAACTACTAGGCAGCTGGAGTTCTTGATTTCCATACTCGAGAGGGACAGGTCTTTGATGGGTGGGCCATACAGGTTGAAGATGTGGATCTTCGTTTCTTATGTCATTATGTCGAGTCCTACAATTTCTGCTTGTCCAGTGTGATTGACAGCTACCGCGCTCCTCGGTATGCAGTTACGTGTTAGTATCAGAACCCTTCCTTTGTCAAGACTGTAACATGCTAAAGCAACTGCGTTGTGAATACTGACCCACGGAGATGAACCCACACATACACACTTTTGTGAGCGTCCCACCACAGTAGACTTTGTCCATAGAACTGGCCTTTACGTGTAGACTTAATACAATTGTCGGTGAGCTAGAAAAAGAAAGAAAAGAAGAAGAAAAAGAAGAAGACGTAAAGAATGAAGAAGAAAATAGAGAAGAAGAAGTAGAAGAAGAAGAAGAAGAAGAAGAAGAAGAAGAAGAAGAAGAAGAAGAAGAAGAAAAAAAAGAAGACGAACAAGAAGAGAAAGAAGAAGAAAAGGAAGAGAAAGAAAAAGAAGATAAACATGAGTAAATAGTACTACCTGATATTGCCCGAAGAAGATTTGAATGTTTAAATGAAGTATATCGTTAAAAAGCAACTAATCTGATTGGCAAACATCCGGCTAGTCTCTAAACCCTGATCTATGGGTGAGAGAGCTGGAGTGTGTACGCCAAACACGCCAGGAGGTTGAATCATTTCTACATGACACATACTCCAAATTGGCTACAAGACCACATCACAAATAACCATACTCTTTTCATTACTACTACACTATTCATACACTTTTGTAGAAAGTTAAAGTGAGATAGACTGGCCAAGTTTCTCGAATGTCAAGTCAAAGGTTCCATAAAAAACTACTGTTTAGCGAGCTTAGGCAGCAAGGCGATCACCTGGACGTCAATAAAAGCGATTCAGTGAATCCTGGCAGTAAATCGTTTAGCCTGAAAAAGGCGAGACCAAAAAGAGCCTTGCATGCAGTTAGCGAGGGTGGAAGTATAGAGTAGAGACAAAACCAGCACCAGCTGGTGTTGGCTTAATCTGTCATGCACGCATCCGCCCACAGACTTAAGGGCGCAGCATGACACATGATGATGTTGGTTATTCTCATCGACGGCGATAAGCCCATTATTATTGTCATGATCATATTTCTTCAAAATCAAGTAAATACTGGATCAAGATGGTGAGCAGCGCATGAACTGCAGCGGTCATCGAGCCATAGCTGACTGATAGCGTAAGGGCTAGCGAACCGGAGCTGCCAAGGCCGTTCTACACGGCCACGCAGTATTCTAGAAAACAGGCTGCAACAGAGCAGACTGGTTAAGGAGAAGGGATCGAAGAGGGAATGCTAACCCGGTACTCAAAAAATGCTTGCTGAAGTAGGATGTGTTGGACCGAAAGGTGCAAATATCGACATAACGCATTCCGTTCTCTAGACTGCGTTCTGCTACTTAGGCCCGTGTCAGGGTTTGGTAGCGGGAGATGGAGAACAAACGAAGCCTAGCCAAGACAAGTAAATACATTTAATATTGATCAGTTTGTTGGCGTCTCAGTCACTGATCATCATGCGCCTGGCGCCCTGGCGAAGTTTGCCTAGCTCTGTCTCCCGTATTTCGACACAGTCTGCTATGGTAGCAAACGCCGGTACGTGAGTGGCAGTCCCTGTCGCAGATCGTACAACGGGGCTGAGGAGGCTGACTTGCCGGGGTGTTCGCCGATCTTTTCAGTCGTGCCCATTTCTCTGGTTCCAGATGGCCTCTACAAGCGTCGGCAACTACTGTGCACCTCCCAACTGAATGTCTGCAATCGACTCAATCCTGAGCTTTCGGCTTGGATGTCGCATGACGCCATGTCCATCTTGTATACGTACTTGAATCGCGGTGTGGGGTAGTCGATTCCTTTAGCTGCAGTGATCAGTTGTCCATAAAATATATCCTATAACAGCCTTTACAATGTATGTAAATATACACTGGCGAGCATACGACTACTCTAAGACAGATGTACAGAAGATGAAAGATACAGACAGCCACATAAACTGGAAAGATATTGTCAGAGGTACAGACGTTGAACAAGAGGCAGAGTGTTTCAAAACACTTTTAGAACAACTAAAAGTCGAATATGTTCCATGTATGGAGGTAAACACCAATCATAAAAAGTGGATTACTAGATTTGTAGCTAAATGTACAAGAGCTTAAAATAAAGCCTGGACAAAGTGTATAAAGGCAAGTAAATCAAAAGAAATATATTTAAAATATTTGGACAAGCAAAACATAGCTCAGAAAGTAAGTAAAGCAGCAAAATAGACTTCGACAAAAACTTACTAATAGGATCAAGACTGATGGTAAAAGCTTTTTTTCTAATGTTAGAAATAAACAAAGACCTAAAGACAAGGTAGGCTTTCTCATAAACAGTACAGTGACAATAAGCAGAGAAAATAGGGAGATAGCTTATCTAATAAATCAATACTTTGGCACAGTCTACACAAAAGAACACTCCTCCAAGATACCAGAGCCTATACCTATTTTCAAATGTCAAATGAATATAGTGCGATTAAAATCATTCTGTCTTACGGAGGAAATAGTTCTAAAAAGATTGGAAGGATTAAAAGTGGATAAATGTACAGATCAAGATGGTATCCATTCATCAATGCTATTTGAAGTTTAGACTAACTAGTTAAACCATTGGCTATATTATTTTCTCAATCACTTGCAAAATGGATTGTTCCAAGAGATTGGAAAGATGCAGGAGTGATTCCCTTATTCAAAATGGGAAAGAAATCAGATCCAGCTAATTAAGTAAGTTTAACGAGCATAGTCTGTAAAATGTTAGAGTCAATAATGAAAGAAAATATTGTAATGCATCTAGACAGGTTAAATCTAATCAGAAATAGTTAGCATGGGTTTACTAGAGGGAGACCGTGCTTAACAAATCTATTGGAGTGCATGGAGGTGATTACTAAAATCATAGATAAGGGAGAACCAGTGGATGTTATTTATTTAGATTTTACAAAGGCTTTTTATATAGTACCTCATCAACGATTATTTAAAAAGTTAAAATCACATGGGATAGATGGGCAGGTTGCCGAATGGATTGAAAGTTGGTTAACGGGAAGAAGACAGCGATTGGCATAAATTAGGAGTACTCTGAGTGGTGTGAAGTAAAAAATGGAACAAAATTACAGAATGGGCGAGAAAAATACTAGAATGATAGATAACGAAAGGGACATAGGGGTAATAATAGAGCATACAGGTAAGGTGAGTTAGCAAGTCCAGGTAGCAGTGAATAAATCAAATGCAACGTTAGGTATGATAAAAAAAAAGAAATATTAAACATAGGAGTAATGAGGTAGTTGACAAACTATATAAAGCATTAGTTAGACCTAGATCGGAGTACTGTGTACAGGTGTGGAGTCCTTATCGTAGAAGAGCTATAAATTTGCTGGAAAGGATACAAAGAATAGCGACAAAACTGATAGTGGGATTCCAGAATTACAGTTACGAGGAAAGACTCAGAAAAACCGGCCGTTAGTGTCTAGAAAAGAGAACAATTAAACGTGACTTAATCTAAGTTGATAAGATAATCACAGGAAAAGTTAAATTAGACTATACATTTTTTTTCAAAATACTAGCACCAGCGAGAACAAGAGGGCACAGATACAATTTAATAACGATATGTCCAAATTGGACACAGGACATTTTCTTTATTCAGACAGTGGTGAATGCTTGGAATGCTTTGCCCCAGGAAATAGTGGAGGCAGAGACAGTTAATGCATTTAAGAATAAATATGATGTACATAGTTATTAGAGCAGGGTAATGCAAATGGGAATGGTTGTCTACAGACTCTGATGAGTTTTCTAAACCAATATAAAAACGTTATGTTAAGTTAAGTTATGCCGTGTTTGTTAGCTTACTCAGAACGTTTTATGATTGTGCTAACTTTTTGTTAGAAGGTGCAAGGTTACCACAACCAGATTTTAGTGTGACCTACGAAGAGTTCAAAAGGTTTATTATGGCCAGATATATGGCCAAATGGGAAACAGAGCATACTGGCTACACAACAAATGATGCCTACTACCAGTTGAACAGAAGAGAGCAGGTCGTGGTCTTTAGACTCCGCACAGGCCACAACAGATTGAGGTACCATCTATTCAATAAACTGAAGAAAGGTGGTACTGACGAATGCACCTGTGGTACAGGGAAAATGACCGCGGAACATCTGCTGCATAATTGCCCGACATACGAGAACCAGAGAAAGCACATGTGGCCATCACCAGTGGCAACACTAGACAAGCCCTATGGCAGTGTCGACAGCCTCAGGATGACAGCTGCCTTCTTCGAAAAAATTCAAGTTGACGTCTGACAGCGTACGAAGAAGAAGATTTACCTCGAATTGTTTTTAACACCTGCACAAATTAACAGTCATCTAACAATATTCATATTTCTGTTTTTCATCCTCTCTCTCTTTCTCGCTCTCTACTTTGGTCTTCTTGTTTCTCTGTACTCTCAGCAATCAATGCTGACTACAAACTAATGTGTGACAAATATGAACTGATGTGATCATATAAGACATTTCAATGTACACCGCCCACTACCAGTTAAAGGCCAACACAAAATACAGAAGGGATTGAAGCTCACGAGCAAAAACATGCCTTTAGAACGTGCCAACCGTAGCGACAATCCGCCCAAGAAACTGTTCATTATGTCAAGGAAAGAATGTCAGAATACAAACACAGCCAACGTGCTGTTTACATTCATGGATACATCGAGTAATACAAATATACTGTAGTCGGAGATGCTATGGTAGAAACTTCTCTATAAGAGGTTTTTGCTTTTATCAGATGTTGGTAGCCAGTTCCCTTCCTCGATGTCTTGGCTTACAATATCACTGATATATAAATTTATTTTTATTACCGCCAGGGATGAGGTACTAGAATATTCATTGTTCTGATACACACACGAGTCCATAAACTGGTCAATACGACATGATACCGCACAAAGGACAACGGTCTGGGGTAGAAAAGGGCAAGTCTTCGTCACGGAATCCAGAAATTGAAACCTCTAATCAAACCAAAAACTTCAGGTTTTGTGAAAACCAATTCCTGTTCCTCTATCATTTCTCCTAACAGTAATTCCGGTACTCGTTTAAAGCTGGGTTGGATGGAACAAGTTGCAGCCGGAAAGAAGCAGCCACTCTACCAACGTTGTATCCTACGCTCTACATGTACATATAGTGTGGTCTTATGTTTCCTCTAATAACATGTCTTAATGGGAATCACACCTTTTCTTCTGCTTATCTCACGGAATAATCATTCCTTCATAGTTGTTTGCTTAAATATCTATCTTATTGTTCTATTGTAGGTCAATGGCCAATGTTTTGTTATTATTATTGTCATGATTATTATCATCATCATCCTCATCATCTTCTATCAACTTGTGTCGTTAGAAGGCGTGGAAGGGGGTGTAGTATTATGTCGTTGCCATCTTCGTCGCCGATGTTGTTGACATCCAGTGTTTCTTTAAACATAGCGAGGGACATAACCAAACAAATACAAAAAAATATATAATTAAGAGTTATCCCATCATAAAAAATTTGCGTGAGAGATTCTGGCTTGGGCGTCTCCCCTCTTTATCCAGGTTACAAACCTTAGAACGAGTGAGCTATGGCCCTACACCAGAACCACATGGACGTGTACATTGGCATCTGTACACTGAAGGCGATAGGTGTTAATTATCCACCCGACCAAATTTCTCACGCTTGTTGTCGTCCTCGTGCACGACATATGGGGAGGAACAGCTCGCGACCCCGGGCGCTCGTCGGCGACGATTGTGACAGCAAAGCCGTGCTTATCACAAGAGCTGAACCTTGAACCGTGACCGGCGTCGAAGTCATGGAGCGAACTAGACAAGTAACTGGCAGAAGACAACACTGGCTGCTCCTGTAGCTGTTAATAGTAAGGTTAGAGTTAGCATATATGCTGATGCCTGTTTAAGTTAGCTCTGTTGTGGTGACAGCGACTCGCATATTGTTTTTAAAATGAATTTAATAATATTCATTAAATGCAAAAAAATGTTAAAACTTTCCGAAAGGTAAATTTCGTATGGTATGCTCCATTATACGCAACCTTAACTATTATAAGTATTTGCTTTATTTTTATGTAATTATTAAATGATTTATATTATTGTAGTGCATTTATTACATCCCTTTCTTTTGAATACATTGCCCTTATGACGAAGTAATCATTGTCCGTGTAAATACAGTTCACTACTAGGCCGTGAAACTGTTATCTAGCTAATCGAAGATCCTGTGCTGAAAGTTGTTTATGGTTAAGCGTGCTTATATCCCGTGTGTGCTACTTTAAAATTGTTCAAGCTTGGATATGTAAATACAAATGTATGTAGACGTTTATGTTATAAATTTTTCTAACATACCATCTATAGATTGTTAATCTCATTGTACATATCCAAATTTTAAACTGTATATTTTTTAGAACAGGACACCCATTACCATCATTTTAATAACACTAGCCATATGGAATCTTGCATGTTTACTGCTGGCTGAATATATGTAGACATAATATTCATAATGTGGCATAAGAAATACGTAAACATTAAATTGAACCTTATTCCAGTGTGTGTTTGTTTCTTGTTTATTTCTTTATTTCACAAGACGCATAAGTTGCCATATTAACAAATGTAAACAAACAGATATTAAAGTACACATTCCTAAAGCCCAGGTATTGATAAAATTGCTCTTTGCTGTCACTCTGTGTATTTATGATATATTCGAATACTGACACTATTAACATACACCAAATTGAAAGCATGGTAGTAATACATATCTCATTATTTTAAACATAAATTTTTTTACGAATGCACATATTTCTTTACGTTTGTGTGTGCGTGTGTGTACAACTGTGTAAAACCCTACAGTATTGACATATTTTCCAAAACTACTTATTACGTACTGTTCATACTGGCATTATAAATGCAGCTTTAGATTTGATTGCGAAACACCTTCGATTGGTTCTGTTGTTGTTGATTCATCCATTAAGCAAATACATACACAGAAGTCGTTTAGCTTGTTTGAAAAGGCCAGTCTTTGCAAACCGTTAAAGGGTTTGAGAGTTGATAATGCAATTGTGGTTAACATGTGGGTAGTAGGATTATATGTACGAACGTAAATATTGCTGTGTCACTGTGTGTGTTAACATAAGGATAGCAAGATACTGTGTAGAAGATTAAAGCTTGGTGTCATTCTGTTAATATGTTGACAGTGAGAAAGTATGTAGGACATTAAAGCTCTGCGTTAGACTGCTAACAAGCTTGCGGTTGGTGTGCTAACACGTGAATAGTAACATATCATGAAGAAGATTAAAGCTTGGTGTCAATCTGCTAATATGTTGATAGTGAGATACTATGTAGGACATCAAAGCTCTGTGTTAGACTGCTAACAAGCTTGCAGTTGGTATGCTAACATGTAAATAGTAAAATATCTTGTAGAAGATTAAAGATTGGTGTCAATCTGCTAATATGTTGATAGTGAGATGCTATGTAGGACATCAAAGCTCTGTGTTAGACTGCTAACAAGCTTGCAGTGGTGTGCTAACATGTTAATAGTAAAATATAATGTAGAAGATTCAAGATTGGTGTCAATCTGCTAATATGTTGATAGTGAGATACTATGTAGGGCATCTAAGCTCTGCGTTAGACTGCTAACAAGCTTGCGGTTGGTGTGCTAACATGTTAATAGTAAAATATCATGTATAAGATTAAAGCTTGGTGTCAATCTGCTAATATGTTGATAGTGAGATACTATGTAGGACATTAAAGCTGAGTGTTAGTCTACTAACATGTGGATAGTAAGATATTTTCAAGACAGTAAATCTCCAAGTTGGTTTGCATCTGTTGATTTGTAAATAGTGAGACCTTATGTAAGAGATTTAAGCTCAGTATCTGACTCCTAACATTTGGATAGCAAGATAATATGTACACCATTAAATCTTAGTGTCTATCTGTTAATATGTAGATAAAGAGATAATATGTAGGACATTAAAACTCAATTTTGGTCCTCTAGCGTGCAAAAATTATTTATTCCTCTTTGCGTTCAGGATCCTTTGGTCATGTTATATCTGCAAGCCAGTAATCATGATGCAGTCCATAATCTTTACCAGGACATAGCTGCTGCACCATAGCTTTTGCCTCAGCTCTGCATTCTGTGGTATCTCATTTCACTAAAACACAGTGAAAGTAAAATGCTATGTAGAACACACATTTTGGTGTTGGTCTGTTAATTTATGGATTGTAGGTACTATGTAAGACTGTAAAATGTCATGGCAATCTACATATGTTGCCATATGGATAGTAAAGTAATATGTAAGGTATCCAATCCTAGTTATTGGTCAGTTATCAAATGCATTGTAAGATAATATTTAGGGTATCAAATCTTAGTGCTGGTCTGTTAACATGTGGAGGGTAAGATAATATGTAGGGTATCAAATCTCGGTTCTGGTCTGTTAACATGTGAATGGTAAGATAATATTTAGGGTAGCAAATCTTGGTGCTGGTCTGTTAACATGTGGGTGGTAAGATCATATGTAGGGTATCAAATCTCGGTGCTGGTCTGTTAACATGTGGAGGGTAAGATAATATGTAGGGTATCAAATCTCGGTTCTGGTCTGTTAACATGTGAATGGTAAGATAATATTTAGTGTAGCAAATCGTGGTGCTGGTCTGTCGACATGTGGATGGTAAGATAGTATGTATAACAGTAAAGCTAAGTGTTCTTCTGGCATGGGGATTCAAAAAATAAAAATGTAGGGCATTGAAGCACAGTGTGGATCTATTAACATGTGATTAGTAGTATAATATGTACAACAGTTTGTTGAGAGGTGGAAAGTAAGATACTATGTGGGACAGTAGAGTTTGTTGTCCGTCTACTTCTTTTGTCCTGTGAATATCAAGATAATATAAAGGACATTGAACCACGGCGTGATTCTGTTTGCACTGTGATAGTCAGATAAAATAATTAAGTCTTTTGCATCTCTTTTTGGGGGGAAAGGAATATACTTTTATTTTGGCGATAAGGCTCAGTGTGGGTTTGTTAATGTATTGATAGTAAAAATTTTTTTAGAACATTACAGCTCGTTGTTGGTCTATTGACATGGGGACAGCAGGATGCTGTTTAGGAAATTTATTATTGGTTTCTGTTTGTTAACAAATGGAAGGTAAAACACTTAATAGGACAGAAAAGCTCAGTGTTGGTCTGTTAATACATGTGAACTGTAAGATATTGTGTAGGACACATGTTCTCAGTGTTGGTCTGTTAATACATGTGAACTGTAAGACATTGTGTAGGACACGTGTTCTCTGTGTTGGTCTGTAAACATGATGATTAGTAAGATATTATGTATGATATTACAGCTCAGTGTTGATGTTTTATCAAAGGGAAAGATAATATATACAGCTTTACATCTCGGCTGTTATGCGTTAACATTTGAATATTAAGAAAATATGTAGGACATGAAAGCTCACTGTTTGTATCCTAACAAGTGGATAGTACAATACTATGAGGTAAAGTAATGCTAGCTGTCATTCTGTTAACACGCGGATAGTAAGATACTATGTAGGACATTACTGCTCTGTGTTGGTATTTTGACCTGGGGATAGTAAGATACTATAAAGGACATTACAGATCAGTGTTGGTCTGTTAACAAGCGGAGAGTAAGATACTATGTAGGACATTACTACTCAGTTTTGGTCTGTTTACCTGGGGGAAAAAATATACTATGTAGGACACCTATTCATGAGGTTGGTCTGTTCTCATGTGGATAGTGAGAAAATATATACATTATTTCTCAGTTGATGTATATTAACATGAGGATATCAAGAAATAAGTAGGACATGAAAGTTCACTGTCTGTGTGTTATGAAGTGGATAGTTTGATGTTATGTAGAAAAGTGAAGATTGCTTTCATTCTGTTATAACGTGTTGATAGTAAAACAATAGGTAGGACATTAAAGATTTGTGTCAGACTGCTATCTTTGTACAGAAATATAAAAAGTAGGTCATTTAAGCTTTGTGTTAGTATGTTAACTTTTGGACAGTAAGATTACATGTAGGACATTAACAAATGGGAATGGTTTGTAAACATGCAAACAGTTTAATGCTACATAGGACAATAAAACTCAGTGTCTGTCTGCTAACAGTTGTTTAGTTAGATACTATGTACGTCATCTATGCCAAAAGCTCGGTTTTCGGTTATTAACATGCAAATTAGTTATGTACTATGTAGGACATTACAGCTTGTTGTCGGCCTGCTAAGATAGGGATAGTATGATACTTTACAGGACAATTATCTTGGTGTCCATCTGTTAATATACAGACAGTAAGATACTACCTAGGACCTTAAAGCTCAGTGTTAGCCTTCATCTTTTGTTATGCTGATACTAAGATACTATGTAGGAGATTGAAAATCAGATTTGGTCTGTTAAAGAGGCGTCAGTGAGATACTTTATAGGACCGTCAAGCTCAGTTTAGATCTGTTAAAGTGGGGTCAGTAAAATATTATGTAGGACACTAATACTTTTAGGTAGGTTTGTTAACATGGGGATTGTAAAATGCTATGCAGGACAGTAAAGTTAGGTGACTGTTCGTGTATGTTACTGTTGGGATTCTCAGATAGTATGTTAATATGTAGACAGTAAGATGCTTTGTATCGCATTAAATCTAAAGAATCGGTTGGTTATATGAGGACATTAAGATAATATATAGGACACTGAAGCTTAGTGTAATTCTGTTGACATGGTGACAGTTTGTTTGTTTGTTTGTTTTTTTGAGTTCGCCTTATTTCTCTAATCCCCAAGGGGGTGTACATTGTACTGTGGTTTTTATTTTGCGCCTGTCGGCCAAGTGCTGCCAACTTCAGCATGCATTTTATGTAAGGGTCTGCTTCCTCTTGCATTTTCTAAGAATTCGCTTCCTTGGGGTAACGGCGCTGTGATGGGGATTGAACCCAGCACCTTTGGGTTTTGAGCCGTGCCACTTAACCACTAGGCCACACCGTCCCCATGGTGACAGTAAGATAATATGTAGGATATTAGCGAATAGTATCGGTCTGTTAACATTTAGATAGTAAGATTTTATGTAGTACATTACAGCTTGCTATTAGGTCTGCTAACATTTAGAAAGAAAGATTTTATATTAGGACATTACAGCTTGGTGTTGGTCTGTTGACATGGAGACTGTAAAATGCTATGAATGACATTAAAACATGTGGATAGTACAATATCATGTAAGATAGCAAAGCTCAGAGTCCGGCTGATGACATGGGTACAGTAAGATATCTTGTTCGAAGTAAGCTGTCAGACATCAGCGTGAATTTGTTGAAGAAGAAGAAGAAGTAAGATAGTGTGTAGGACATTAAAACTTACTGTCGGTTTGTTAACACGTGGATAGTAAGATATTTTTTTTAACAGTAAAGCATGGTGTCTGCTTGTTAACATGTGGATTGAAAGATATTATGTACGGCATTCAAGCTCTGTGTTGGCCAGTTGACTTGTGAATAGTAAGATACTCTGTAGGACATTCAAGCTCTGTGTTGGCCAGTTGACTTGTGAATAGTAAGATACTCTGTAGGACATTCAAGCTCTGTGTTGGCCTGTTGACATGTGAATAGTAAGATACTCTGTAGGACATTCAAGCTCTGTGTTGGCCAGTTGACTTGTGAATAGTAAGATATTCTGTAAGACATTCAAGCTATGTTGCCCAATTGACATGTGGATAGTAAAACACTATGTAGGACATTAAAGCTCTGTGTTGGCCTGTTGACATGTGAATAGTAAGATACTATGTAGGACATTCAAGCTATGTGTTTGCCTGTTGACATGTGAATAGTAAAATACTCTGTAGGACATACAAGCTCTATGTTGGCCTGTTAACATGTGGATAGTAAGATATTCTGTAGGACATTCAAGCTCTGTGTTGGCCTGTTAACATTGGGTTAGTAAGATACTCTGTAGGACATTCAAGCTCTGTGTTGGCCTGTTAACATGTGTATAGTAAGATACTCTGTAGCACATTAAAGTTCTGTCTTGGCCTGTTGACATGTGGATAGTAAGATACTCTGTAGGACATTCAAGCTATGTGTTTGCCTGTTGATATGTGGATAGTAAAATACGCTGTAGGACATTCAAGCTCTATGTTGGCCTGTTGACATGTGGATAGTAAGATATTCTGTAGGACATTCAAGCTCTGTCTTGGCCTGTTAACATTGGGTTAGTAAGATACTCTGTAGGACATTAAAGCTCTGTGTTGGCCTGTTAACATGTGGATAGTAAGATACTATGTAGCACATTAAAGCTCTGTCTTGGCCTGTTGACATGTGGATAGTAAGATACTCTGTAAGACATTTAAACTCTGTGTTGGCATGTTAACATGGTGGCAGTAAGGAACTATGTAGGACATCAATGTTTTGGGTAAGTCTAACATCTGGATAGTGGATACTGTGCAGTGCATTCAATCTAGAGTTGGTTTGTTAATATGTGGATTGTAAGATCCTGTGTAAGACATTAAAGCTGTCTGTCAGTCTGATGCCATTGGGATTGTACAATACTTTGAAGAACAATAAAACTTGGTATATGTCTGTTAATATTTAGATAGCAAATTACAATGTAGGACTGTAAAGTTTCGAGTCAGTGAACTTATGTTTAATGGGGATAGTGCGATACTTTGTAGGACAATACCGTTTATTGTCTGTATGTTAATTTTCATATAGTAAAGTATTATATAAAAGACTGTTACCATGTGCTTAGGTAGAAACTGTGTAGGACATCAAAATTTAATGCTGGTATGATAGTCTGTGGATAGTAAGATACTATATATAGGACATTAAAACTTGATGTATCATAGTAAGATACTAGCTAGTAGCTAGGACTGTAATGCCTAGGGTGAGTTTGTTAAAATATGGATAGTAAGATACTAGTTAGAACTGCCATGCCTAGGTTCAGTTTGTTAACATGTGGATGGCAAGATACTATTTCAGACAGTAATGCATAGTGTCGGTCTGTACATTATATAAATTGCTGAGCGATTATAGTAGTAAAACTGGGAGAGTTCAAAACGTAGTTCCCTCATGTTCCAGTCTCTCTCTTATCGCCTGTGGAGTATACAAAATAGATAGGAATGGTTAAAATACCGCTATGGAACAAAATCAAGAACCTAACCTACGTTAGGTACAGAAATTACATACAATGAGACTAAAACATTCATCAGGGCAACGTACAGTGCAAAATGGAAAGAAAAAAAAAACACCCTGGCTACATAGATTATCATTCTCCGGCTACGCATAGGTCACAACAGTCTGAGATGTCATCTGTACAACAAGTTCAAGATTGGTACTACAGACCTTCGTGCCTGCGACACAGCCCCCATGAAGGCAGAACATATTTTGAGCCTTTAGTCGATTGATGACTTCGTTAGAGTCATTGAAGTTGATGTCTGAAAACGAACGAAAAAGAAGAAGAAGAAATGAACCAGTCGAAGCTTCCCGTTGGATCCACTACTAGGGAATTGCATGTTTACATTCTGATTCGCATTATTCATTTATAGGTCTAGTGATATTGCGAGCTTAATATATGAGTAGCAAAATGCCCCCTTGTCGCTATGTGCATTCACAAGCAAAAACAACTAGTATTCTCTGTATAAGCAACATATGTCCTCTAGCCCACTGTATGGACGGCGTACTACAGTAAACATCACGAATGATTCTGGATCTTTGGGTATGGCAATGACAAAAATAGGACCACTGCCCTATATAGAGCATGGCATAAGAGGCGACTAACTGTGTGACATGGCACAACACCGGCCATGCTTAGTTGGTTTGTTAAGAGCAGCATAGATGGCGCCTAACAGGTTGCGTGTCAAGTTGGTCTAGTGTTTGAGTCTTTTAAGATGGACTCACAGATCTATGAACCAAACTTCTTGGCACTTGTCTTAACACAGCGGAGTAATAAGCTGCTCGAGCCTAACACGCTAAGCAGGAAATCCTCATCCCTCCTTTATCCAGCTCACACCACAGCTGGGACCTCCGCAGGGTCATCTTCCCTTGTAGAATTACAGGTCTACTAAGACTAAGATTAATATAAACACATAATCTTACAAATACTATTTCTTTTGTTGCAGATTCTGCACTTTACACTTTACGAAATACAAGACCTCACCACTAATGGAGTCTCCCGCGGAACACCTGGCTGAGACATTTCGATTCTACTCCGTCTTCCTCCACGCTGCCCGAGACTCACCAAACGTTGCCGTGGACGATCAACACGAAAGACAATGGTTGAGTATGAGGATTACCTAACTTGACTTAAAACACAAGGCAACGACTCTAGCTGGCCATCTATCTTCTCGGCACACCCCCCATGACATCAGAACAAATTTTGCAGCCCTGCCCATTGTTTACCGACAAGAAGTAGCATTTGGCAACAACCAGTGTCCTTCCACGAGTAGCTGTACAGAAGTGCTCAGACTCTCAAGTCAACTGCTGCCTTCGTTAGAGTAATTGAATTCAAGGTCTGAAGACGAACAAGGAAGATCTATTTTCTTGACATTTTTCGCGCCAGCCGAAGCACATCAGTACAAGTACAGTCAACCTCCATCAAGATGACTTCAGGAAAAAACTTTGCATGATCTTGCAGTAGGAGTTTATGTATCAGTTTACTTGCATGATGAGGTTGCTATCCTCATGCACAACTCTATTTAGTCACGCCTTTCAATACATGCATGGAGTTCAATCAATCAAATCAGAACAAAAAGGCATAGCTTCAAATTAAATAAAGAAAGGTCAAGATTGGATATTTGGAAATATTTCTTTAGTCAGAGAGGGGTGAATGCTTGGAATGCATTTCCAAGGAAGTGATGTAAGCAGAGGCAGTTGATGCATTTAAGAATACATTGGATGCGCATAGCTTATTGAGCAAGGAAATGTAAATGAAACTGGTTGCGTACAGACTCTGCATAGTCTTCTAAACCAGTATAAAAACGATAAGTTTAGTTAAATCAAGATCACTCATCTCTTTTTGTTGAAGCACAGGTCCAGCATTGTATTTGACTTACCAAAACCAGCTTTTAGGAAAGACTTGTTCTAGTTATTTGCAGTAGGGTAGCGATAATTTCTACATTTTGAGATTGCCACATCCATGGACAACTCTTAGTCCTCGCGTTCAACATGCAATGATTATTTTGGCCACTCAGGAGAAACACATACATAGCTCACCTTAAGATTGTTTGCCCTTGATCTACTGTAACAGTATCCTGTGGCGGTTATATTCTACCATTCTCAGTAAGGGACCCCGGATACACTATGGGAGGTCATGTTATTGTTAGATTTGAAACAAGCAGCGATAACGATAGAAAAGATATGAATTTGGAATTGCATGTGTTAAGCTTTTATAGAAGTGTTCATACGTGGTTGCGAAGTTTCGATGGCTCACAAACAAAACATGTCTGTGTTCAGATTCCTGATCTGACTGGGTCGTACACCTAATAAATTTCGTGCTGAATATGGTTTAACCAGGCTCTAAAGTGCAAAACACAGAGCAATATACTGCCTCTTAGGAACCACGGTAAACGAAGTAAAAAAAAGAAATATAGCTTTTTAGTGTTTTCTCCAGTATCGCATTCTGTTTTTTTATTAAATGGCTTGCTGGCTTAGGGTCGTTCGTTCTCAATCTTGCACCACCAAGCCCTGATGTGGCTTAAGTAGCAGAATGTTGTCCAGAGAACGGAATGCAAATGTGCTGATCGGTGTGGACTGCACAGAACCCGGCCAGGCACTTGAGCATCCGTGGTCAACCACTGCACCCGAGCTCATATCCAGTCGTCCTGACTTGTCTTGCCACTGGTTAAAGTTGGACTCGAGCGAGAGAGTGTGGTCGACAAACTGCGCAACCCTTTCTCACTTAAAGGAAATTCATCGCGCAAGTCATTCTCTTTTCATGTATCCAGTACTAACACAGTCGAGTCCTGTGACGACGGGCGAGAAGAGAGCGTAGGTCCACTGACAAGCTAAACTACAGTCAAAAAGCTGCGTCAGTTGCGAGACACCTTGCTGAGCAATAAAGCGGCTGAGGTACATGGATTTGCTGACAATCATGATCACCGTCTCGCGAAGCAAACTTTCTCTGCTTTCACTGACTGCGAATATGCAGTTCCCATCTTCCCACCCATCCACAACCCGGATTTACAGAACACTCGACTGGATGGACTGGCTGGGTGCAAAAAGTAAAGGCTCGTGATGGACGAAAAACATTGTGTTTGACCCTGACGCAACGTCCTGGGCAATATGGTGTGCTTGACCGGACTAGCGTCTCAGTTACCCACAGATATTATCTTAAATATCACTAACCTCTAGCTGATTACTAGCATAACCGGCACTTCTGAAATTATGCAATGATGTTTATAAATGAAAATAGTATTTGCTAGATCTACGTCAACAATAAAGTCACATATATTTTTGTATACCATAACAAGCATTATTACATAGCACAAAAAATCGCTCACTTTCATCTTTATCATCATTATTATCATCATCATCATCATCTTCATCATCATCATCATCATGTTGCATGTCATTTGCAGAAAATCACTTTCACAACAAACGATCTGTAACTCGATCTCTAGCCAGAAGTATCGCCTCTATCGTTGTCATCGTCATGACCTCCGTGATGTCTTGTTTCCATCTTTTCATCGGTCTGCTTCAGCCCCGCTTTTCAAACACCAAACCCTCCTGTATCGTTCTTTCTAGGTCAGTATGGCGTTTGATGTGGTCAAACTATTATACAGCAAAGCAAGTGGTCATTTTCACAGACGACCTAGCAGTGTAATGGCCCTCAAGAGCCCAGTGCTTAAAAAAAAAAGCAGTCCAATGGACACCAGCCCACTGAGACATTCCAGACAACGGGGAGGTGGACAGGCTCGCCAGAGAGCGAGGAATGCTGCAGCAGAGTGATACAGACATCACATACAATGAAACTAAAGCATTCATCAGGACAACGTACAGTGCAAAATGGAAAATAGGATCACATTGGCCACATAGAAAACGATACCTACCATCAACTCTCCAGGCGAGACCAGGTGATCATTTTCCGGCTACGCACAGGTCACAACAGACTCAGATGCCATCTGTACAATAAGTTCAAGATTGGCACTACAGAAATTTGTGCCTGCGGCACAGCCCCCATGAAGGCATAATATATTTTGCAGTCCTGCCCGCTGTATACCGACAAAAGAAGTAACAATTGGCAACAGCCAGTGTCCTTCCACGAGAAGCTGTACGGAAGCGTACAGAGCCTTGAGTCGACTGCTGCCTTTGTTAAAATCATTGAAGCTGAGGTCTGAAGATAAACGAAGAAGCAGAAGAAACTATTTTAGCTTTCGAGACAAGATGTTGTTTACTAACCAATTTTGCTTGAAATTAATTAGGATCTATAGTATATATATATATATATATATATATATATATATATATATATATATATATATATATATATCTTTATCTATATCTCAAGCAGATGTGGATATATTGAGATCGGATGTAGATAAAATTCGAGAGTGGTTTGTAGGTTCGCAAATGGAGTTTAATGTAGATACATGTACAGTCATCCACATGGGTAGATCCAATATGAAACATAATTACAGAATGGGAGAGAACAATATTAGAAAGATAGATAAGGAAATGGACTTAGAAGTTATACTAGATCATACAGGTAAGGTGAGTGAGCAAGTTCAGGTAGCAATTAAAAAGGCAAATGCAATGTTATGTATGATAAACATAAATACTAAACATAGGAGCAAGGAAGTGATAGTCAAACTGTATAAAGCATTAGTTAGACCTAGATTGGAGTTATGCGTACAGGCGTGGAGTCATTATCATAGAGGGGATACAAACATGCTGGAAAGAATTCAAAAAAGAGCGACAACGCTGATAGTGGGATTGCAGAATTACAGTTATGAGGAAAAACCGGCCTACAGTGTCTAGAAGAGAGAATAATTCGTAGTGACTTAATACAGGCTTATAAGATGATCAGAGGAATGGATAAATTAGACTATAACAAGTTTTTTTTTAAAAATACAGCCACCAAATATAACAAGAGGGCATAGTTACACATTAACTAAAGAGAGGTCCAGATTCGATATTAGGAAATATTTTTTTAATTAGAGAGTGGTGAATGCTTGGAATGCATTGCCAAGGGAAATAGTGGAAGGAAGGACAGTTAATGCATTTAAGAATAAATTGGATGCGCATAGCTTTTAGAGCAAGGTGATGAAATGAAACTGTATGTATACAGATTCTGCAGAGTCTTCTAAACCAGTTTAAGGACGTTAAGCTAAGTTAAGGATATCTGCATTTTTCCTTTTTGCTATCCATTGTATTTTGAGCACTTTTCTATAGTCCTTTATTTCAAAAGATGCAATCCTTTTCTTAAGTGTTTGTGTGGGGGGGGGGTCCATGTTTCACATCCGTATGTCTTCATCGGTATAATACAAGTTCACAGAATAGTTATTTTCATTTTATTAATGTTCTGTCATCAGTTTCTCATTTTATTGAACCTCTGCATTGCCGTCGCCATTGGCGCTTATAACTGAGCCGAGGTACTCAAAGCTTGTGACTTTCTCAATCTTCTGTTGTTCTAAAATAACTTTATGTTTGGTCTTTGCCTTGCCTGTGATCGTTATCTTGGTTGTACTTTAAATTCAGCTATAGATTTTGGACTTCGTTGAGTTGTGTTTACGCTCATCAGTACTTTTACATTTCGCTAGTTGTTAAACCCACCAGGCTAGATCGCACGTGGACACAGTCCTGGTGTGAACAGACTATCTACAATAGCAGTTAGTAAACTAGCATTATCTTGTAAAGCGAGCTATGCAAGTTTTCATTCCATTTCCAACAATATATCTCTGCAAATATGGATTTTCGACATTTGTAGCATAAAAGAAAAACAAATCGAAACAGATTAGATGTCTAACATGGCAAACGTGTGGTTTGTACAACACAACAGTTGAATCCTCTTCGAGAAAGAGAAACAACAAGCCTTCACGCGGTCAGCATTTCTTGATCTTTGTGACCCGTTCCTCAGCCTTGCATATATACGCAGCACGTTCATTCAAACAATAATGAAATTAACTTTCTTCTATATTAAATGTATTGTATTTCTATTGAAATTGTTAAGAAAGACACATATATCACATGTACTTTTGTGTTTGTTTTTTAACTATTTCTATATAACTGGTTCTTTGCTATTGTATTTTATGTATTTAAAAACATTATTCCGAGAAGGGGTACGTGACATCTACAGTTAACATCATTTGCTGAATAAGAATGATCACCAATGGACAGCCGCGTGCGGTAAACACCTTTCATTTTTGGGCTAAAGAGAAATACTCTCCATTTAATGTACAATATGTAACTAAGTTAACGTCTTTATACGGGTTGAGAAGACTACCTATTTATACTGGTTTAGACGATTATGTCTTTCTACTCGCTTAGAAGACTGAAACTTTATACTGGTTTAGAAGACTGTGTCTTTATCTTGGTTTATAAGACGATGTCTTTATACTGGTTTAGAAGACGATGTCTTTATACTGCCTTAGAATGACTATATCTTTATACTGGTTTAGAAGACTACGTGTTTATACCGGCTTAGAAAACTATGCAGAGTCTGTAAACAACCAGTTTCATTTACATTTCCTAGCTCTAAAAGCTATGTGCATCCAATCTATTCTGAAATGCATTAATTGTTCCAGCCTAAAACTACTTCATATGGCAATACATTCCAAGCATTCACCACTGTACAGCTTATGTAGCTTACCAGTAACACTTTTACCGGTAACAGTTCTCGCAGTTTAGCTCACTTTAAATTCAACCGATGCACAAAATTGAGAAATGGAATACCTCTGCCCCTCCTTTATGTGTTGTGTTTGTTACAGACCCGTCGGTGTATGCATGGGTCCAGTCCATGCTTGGGTAGTTTTTCGTTATGTACCTCAGGGTTATGTCTCTTCTTTCTTTTTCAGTCTGGCTGTTCTTGTTTCAAATATCTGGTATATTTTCTACCACCTCCGGAATGATATGCTGCTTCCAGGTAGGTTTGCGTACAGTAGGGATGGGGTTTGGTGTTAATGTGTTCATAGTGTCTTCGCTCATCTTTGCTTTGGCTATTTCTGCAAAGTTTCTTCGCTTTAGTTTCCCATTTCCAAATCTATTTAGTCTCTGATGCATTGGGTGGTCTGTCAGTCTTCTGAGTTTCTCTACTTGCTGCTGGGCTCTGCAGTCTCTTCTGTCGGTCATGGATTGCAGATTTCTAATCTTTTCCAGTTCTACAATTGGCGTTGACTTCATGCCTGCTGTTATAACTCTCATGGCTTGGTTTGAAGTTTGCTAATTGTATCAAAGTTCGCCTTTGCTGCTGTTGCTCATGCCGCAATGCCATACTCGAGAACTGGTCTCACTCTTCCAGTGTACAGTTTCGTCTGTTCCCCAGCTTGTGCCAGCAAGTTTCCTCATGATTGCCATTCTTTGTCTGGCTCTCATTCGGTTTCTCTCGATCTGACTTTTCCATGTCATGCACCGATCAAATGTGACTCCCAGGTAGTTTTGGTTGCCATTTGCCCGCAGATATTTGCCGCTAAGACTTATTTTGGTGTTCTGGAGTTTGTTTGAAAGCGAGAATATCGTACATGTTGTTTTTTCCTCATTTATTTTGACCAGCCATGAGTTCGCCCACTCCTCCAACGATGTTAGGGCCTGCTGCATCCGATTGCTTGCTATGGTGAGATTTTTTTCAGACGTCCACATAGCCAGATCGTCTGCAAACATGGAGCTGTGGACTCTTCTTGGTAGATTCTCTGTGATGTTGTTTATATACACCAGGAAAGGTGTTGGTGACAGTACTCCCCTTTGGTGTACTCCCTGCTCAAGTGTCACCTTTTTGCTCATCTGCTATTGTATTTGAACTATGGATGTTCTGTTTTCGAGGTAGTCGCTGGTCCATCTGTACATTTTCCCACAAACTTCACTTCTTCGTAGCTTGACTTTAAGTCACTTTATCCACACCTTGTCAAATGCCTTCTCTAAATCCACCCAAATCGCTACTGTGTGTTTTTTCTCCTGGTAAGCATCATCTATTAACTGGGCTATGAGAGTGATCTGGTCCTCAGTGGATCTGTGCTGTCTAAAGCCTGCTTGCTGTGGAATTAGTATGTGTTTTTCTTCCAGATGCCACATCAGTCTGGTGTTTATCATACGTTCCATCAGTTTACCTACACAGCTCAGTAGACTGATAGGCCTGTATCCATTTGGATCTGTTCTATCTTTTTCTTTCTTTGGTACTGGTATAAGTACAGCGTCTTTTCATGTCTGAGGTACAATTCCCTATTTCCAGCTTTGGTTCAGGACTGATAGTAACTTCCTCTTTGCTGTTTGGCCCAACTTCATCAGCATTTCGTGTTACCCCATCTTTTCCGGGCGATTTCTTTTTCTCATGGTTTTCTCATCGAGTTCTCATGGCCTCTTCCTTTTTATTCATTGTTAGTATTGCCATCATGTGCTCCTTTGGTGCCATATTGATGTTGTCGTGGCTCTTTTGTTCTTCATTATTGTCTGTGTGCCTGTCTGTAGGGACATCAGTGTGGTTTGCTCTGGCATAGTGTTCGTTCTATAAAGGCGTTTGCTGCTTTTTTTTCCAGTAAGCATTTTGTCGCCATACTTGATGGTAATTTGTTTATTTGATGGTGTTTCGTCATTCATGGCTCTGACTAACTTCCATAGTTTGTTCTCTTCTTTATATAAATTGAGGCGTTCTGTTTTATTTGTCCAGCTGTCTCTTGTTATATGGTTTAGTGTTCTTTTGTATTTCGCCGTGATAGCCTTGAGGGCGATATTTGCCTCCATAGATTGTTCTCTCTCTGCCATGTTCCTAGCATTTGAGACTTCGTCTTCCGCTTCCTGCAATTCATCATTCCAATATGGCTTGTAGTTTTTCCTTGCCCCTCTTGGGATGGTTTCGGTGGCTGCTTGCATTATTGCTTTGCTTAGGCTTTCCACCATAGGTTTCATATTGTTATTCCATGTGTTGATGGTTTCACATAGCCGATCTGTCAGAATTGCAAATCTGTCCCAGTCGGATCGTTTATAGTTTCAACGTGGGAGCGCTTTTATTTCCTGTGGGCCTACTTCCATATCAATTTCTAGCCTAATTGGCCTTTTGTCGCTACCTGCCAATTGGTTGAGCACCTGGCCGTCTATTTTGTGATGAATATCAACCGTGGAAAAGGCCAAGTCTGGAGTAGAGGTGGTATGCCATGTTCTAGAATAGAAGATAGGGCTGTCCTCCAGCCTATTGTAAAGATAGAGATTTGTGTCTATCTCCCAGTCTTCCACTTCATCTCCTCTGTTTTCTGTGTCGGAATATCCCCATCTCTCCGAGTGGCTGTTGAAGTCTCCAACTACTAGGCAGCTGGAGTTCTTGATTTCCATACTCGAGAGGGACAGGTCTTTGATGGGTGGGCCATACAGGTTGAAGATGTGGATCTTCGTTTCTTATGTCATTATGTCGAGTCCTACAATTTCTGCTTGTCCAGTGTGATTGACAGCTACCGCGCTCCTCGGTATGCAGTTACGTGTTAGTATCAGAACCCTTCCTTTGTCAAGACTGTAACATGCTAAAGCAACTGCGTTGTGAATACTGACCCACGGAGATGAACCCACACATACACACTTTTGTGAGCGTCCCACCACAGTAGACTTTGTCCATAGAACTGGCCTTTACGTGTAGACTTAATACAATTGTCGGTGAGCTAGAAAAAGAAGGAAAAGAAGAAGAAAAAGAAGAAGAAGTAAAGAATGAAGAAGAAAATAGAGAAGAAGAAGTAGAAGAAGAAGAAGAAGAAGAAGAAGAAGAAGAAGAAAAAAAAAAAAGAAGACGAACAAGAAGAGAAAGAAGAAGAAAAGGAAGAGAAAGAAAAAGAAGATAAACATGAGTAAATAGTACTACCTGATATTGCCCGAAGAAGATTTGAATGTTTAAATGAAGTATATCGTTAAAAAGCAACTAATCTGATTGGCAAACATCCGGCTAGTCTCTAAACCCTGATCTATGGGTGAGAGAGCTGGAGTGTGTACGCCAAACACGCCAGGAGGTTGAATCATTTCTACATGACACATACTCCAAATTGGCTACAAGACCACATCACAAATAACCATACTCTTTTCATTACTACTACACTATTCATACACTTTTGTAGAAAGTTAAAGTGAGATAGACTGGCCAAGTTTCTCGAATGTCAAGTCAAAGGTTCCAAAAAAAACTACTGTTTAGCGAGCTTAGGCAGCAAGGCGATCACCTGGACGTCAATAAAAGCGATTCAGTGAATCCTGGCAGTAAATCGTTTAGCCTGAAAAAGGCGAGACCAAAAAGAGCCTTGCATGCAGTTAGCGAGGGTGGAAGTATAGAGTAGAGACAAAACCAGCACCAGCTGGTGTTGGCTTAATCTGTCATGCACGCATCCGCCCACAGACTTAAGGGCGCAGCATGACACATGATGATGTTGGTTATTCTCATCGATGGCGATAAGCCCATTATTATTGTCATGATCATATTTCTTCAAAATCAAGTAAATACTGGATCAAGATGGTGAGCAGCGCATGAGCTGCAGCGGTCATCGAGCTATAGCTGACTGATAGCGTAAGGGCTAGCGAACCGGAGCTGCCAAGGCCGTTCTACACGGCCGCGCAGTATTCTAGAAAACAGACTGCAACAGAGCAGACTGGTTAAGGAGAAGGGATCGAAGAGGGAATGCTAACCCGGTACTCAAAAAATGCTTGCTGAAGTAGGATGTGTTGGACCGAAAGGTGCAAATATCGACATAACGCATTCCGTTCTCTGGACTGCGTTCTGCTACTTAGGCCCGTGTCAGGGTTTGGTAGCGGGAGATGGAGAACAAACGAAGCCAAGCCAAGACAAGTAAATACATTTAATATTCATCAGTTTATTGGCGTCTCAGTCACTGATCATCATGCGCCTGGCGAAGTTTGCCCAGCTCTGTCTCCCGTATTTCGACACAGTCTGCTATGGTAGCAAACGCCGGTACGTGAGTGGCAGTCCCTGTCGCAGATCGTACAACGGGGCTGAGGAGGCTGACTTGCCGGGGTGTTCGCCGATCTTTTCAGTCGTGCCCATTTCTCTGGTTCCAGATGGCCTCTACAAGCGTCGGCAACTACTGTGCACCTCCCAACTGAATGTCTGCAATCGACTCAATCCTGAGCTTTCGGCTTGGATGTCGCATGACGCCATGTCCATCTTGTATACGTACTTGAATCGTGGTGGGGTAGTCGATTTCTTTAGCTGCAGTGATCAGTTGTCCATAAAATATATCCTATAACAGCATTTACAATGTATGTAAATATACACTCGCGAGCATACGACTACTCTAAGACAGATGTACAGAAGATGAAAGATACAGACAGCCACATAAACTGGAAATATATTGTCAGAGGTACAGACGTTGAACAAGAGGCAGAGTGTTTCAAAACACTTTTAGAACAACTAAAAGTCGAATATGTTCCATGTATGGAGGTAAACACCAATCATAAAAAGTGGATTACTAGATTTGTAGGTAAATGTACAAGAGCTTAAAATAAAGCCTGGACAAAGTGTATAAAGGCAAGTAAATCAAAAGAAATATATTTAAAATATTTGGACAAGCAAAACATAGCTCAGAAAGTAAGTAAAGCAGCAAAATAGACTTCGACAAAAACTTACTAATAGGATCAAGACTGATGGTAAAAGCTTCTTTTCTAATGTTAGAAATAAACAAAGACCTAAAGACAAGGTAGGCTTTCTCATAAACAGTACAGTGACAATAAGCAGAGAAAATAGGGAGATAGCTTATCTAATAAATCAATACTTTGGCACAGTCTATACAAAAGAACACTCCTCCAAGATACCAGAGCCTATACCTATTTTCAAATGTCAAATGAATATAGTGCGATTAAAATCATTCTGTCTTACGGAGGAAATGGTTCTAAAAAGATTGGAAGGATTAAAAGTGGATAAATGTACAGATCAAGATGGTATCCATTCATCAATGCTATTTGAAGTATAGACTAACTAGTTAAACCATTGGCTATATTATTTTCTCAATCACTTGCAAAATGGATTGTTCCAAGAGATTGGAAAGATGCAGGAGTGATTCCCTTATTCAAAATGGGAAAGAAATCAGATCTAGCTAATTAAGTAAGTTTAACGAGCATAGTCTGTAAAATGTTAGAGTCAATAATGAAAGAAAATATTGTAATGCATCTAGACAGGTTAAATCTAATCAGAAATAGTTAGCATGGGTTTACTAGAGGGAGACCGTGCTTAACAAATCTATTGGAGTGTATGGAGGTGATTACTAAAATCATAGATAAGGGAGAACCAGTGGATGTTATTTATCTAGATTTTACAAAGGCTTTTTATATAGTACCTCATCAACGATTATTTAAAAAGTTAAAATCACATGGGATAGATGGGCAGGTTGCCGAATGGATTGAAAGTTGGTTAACGGGAAGAAGACAGCGATTGGCATAAATTAGGAGTACTCTGAGTGGTGTGAAGTAAAAAATGGAACAAAATTACAGAATGGGCGAGAAAAATACTAGAATGATAGATAACGAAAGGGACATAGGGGTAATAATAGAGCATACAGGTAAGGTGAGTTAGCAAGTCCAGGTAGCAGTGAATAAATCAAATGCAACGTTAGGTATGATAAAAAAAAAGAAATATTAAACATAGGAGTAATGAGGTGGTTGACAAACTATATAAAGCATTAGTTAGACCTAGATCGGAGTACTGTGTACAGGTGTGGAGTCCTTATCGTAGAAGAGCTATAAATATGCTGGAAAGGATACAAAGAATAGCGACAAAACTGATAGTGGGATTCCAGAATTACAGTTACGAGGAAAGACTCAGAAAAACCGGCCGTTAGTGTCTAGAAAAGAGAACAATTAAACGTGACTTAATCTAAGTTGATAAGATAATCACAGGAAAAGTTAAATTAGACTATACATTTTTTTTCAAAATACTAGCACCAGCGAGAACAAGAGGGCACAGATACAATTTAATAACGAAAGGTCCAAATTGGACACAGGACATTTTCTTTATTCAGACAGTGGTAAATGCTTGGAATGCTTTGCCCCAGGAAATAGTGGAGGCAGAGACAGTTAATGCATTTAAGAATAAATATGATGTACATAGTTATTAGAGCAGGGTAATGCAAATGGGACTGGTTGTCTACAGACTCTGATGAGTTTTCTAAACCAATATAAAAACGTTATGTTAAGTTAAGTTATGCCGTGTTTGTTAGCTTACTCAGAACGTTTTATGATTGTGCTAACTTTTTGTTAGAAGGTGCAAGGTTACCACAACCAGATTCTAGTGTGACCTACGAAGAGTTCAAAAGGTTTATTATGGCCAGATATATGGCCAAATGGGAAACAGAGCATACTGGCTACACAACAAATGATGCCTACTACCAGTTGAACAGAAGAGTGCAGGTCGTGGTCTTCAGACTCCGCACAGGCCACAACAGATTGAGGTACCATCTATTCAATAAACTGAAGAAAGGTGGTACTGACGAATGCACCTGTGGTACAGGGAAAATGACCGCGGAACATCTGCTGCATAATTGCCCGACATACGAGAACCAGAGAAAGCACATGTGGCCATCACCAGTGGCAACACTAGACAAGCCCTATGGCAGTGTCGACAGCCTCAGGATGACAGCTGCCTTCTTCGAAAAAATTCAAGTTGACGTCTGACAGCGTACGAAGAAGAAGATTTACCTCGAATTGTTTTTAACACCTGCACAAATTAACAGTCATCTAACAATATTCATATTTCTGTTTTTCATCCTCTCTCTCTTTCTCGCTCTCTACTTTGGTCTTCTTGTTTCTCTGTACTCTCAGCAATCAATGCTGACTACAAACTAATGTGTGACAAATATGAACTGATGTGATCATATAAGACATTCCAATGTACACCGCCCACTACCAGTTAAAGGCCAACACAAAATACAGAAGGGATTGAAGCTCACGAGCAAAAACATGCATTTAGAACGTGCCAACCGTAGCGACAATCCGCCCAAGAAACTGTTCATTATGTCAAGGAAAGAATGTCAGAATACAAACACAGCCAACGTGCTGTTTACATTCATGGATACATCGAGTAATACAAATATACTGTAGTCGGAGATGCTGTGGTAGAAACTTCTCTATAAGAGGTTTTTGCTTTTATCAGATGTTGGTAGCCAGTTCCCTTCCTCGATGTCTTGGCTTACAATATCACTGATATATAAATTTATTTTTATTACCGCCAGGGATGAGGTACTAGAATCTTCATTGTTCTGATACACACACGAGTCCATAAACTGGTCAATACGACATGATACCGCACAAAGGACAACGGTCTGGGGTAGAAAAGGGCAAGTCTTCGTCACGGAATCCAGAAATTGAAACCTCTAATCAAACCAAAAACTTCAGGTTTTGTGAAAACCAATTCCTGTTCCTCTATCATTTCTCCTAACAGTAAATCCGGTACTCGTTTAAAGCTGGGTTGGATGGAACAAGTTGCAGCCGGAAAGAAGCAGCCACTCTACCAACGTTGTATCCTACGCTCTACATGTACATATAGTGTGGTCTTATGTTTCCTCTAATAACATGTCTTAATGGGAATCACACCTTTTCTTCTGCTTATCTCACGGAATAATCATTCCTTCATGGTTGTTTGCTTAAATATCTATCTTATTGTTCTATTGTAGGTCAATGGCCAATGTTTTGTTATTATTATTGTCATGATTATTATCATCATCATCCTCATCATCTTCTATCAACTTGTGTCATTAGAAGGCGTGGAAGGGGGTGTAGTATTATGTCGTTGCCATCTTCGTCGCCGATGTTGTTGACATCCAGTGTTTCTTTAAACATAGCGAGGGACATAACCAAACAAATACAAAAACTATATAATTAAGAGTTATCCCATCATAAAAAATTTGCGTGAGAGATTCTGGCTTGGGCGTCTCCCCTCTTTATCCAGGTTACAAACCTTAGAACGAGTGAGCTATGGCCCTACACCAGAACCACATGGACGTGTACATTGGCATCTGTACACTGAAGGCGATAGGTGTTAATTATCCACCCGACCAAATTTCTCACGCTTGTTGTCGTCCTCGTGCACGACATATGGGGAGGAACAGCTCGCGACCCCGGGCGCTCGTCGGCGACGATTGTGACAGCAAAGCCGTGCTTATCACAAGAGCTGAACCTTGAACCGTGACCGGCGTCGAAGTCATGGAGCGAACTAGACAAGTAACTGGCAGAAGACAACACTGGCTGCTCCTGTAGCTGTTAATAGTAAGGTTAGAGTTAGCATATATGCTGATGCCTGTTTAAGTTAGCTCTGTTGTGGTGACAGCGACTCGCATATTGTTTTTAAAATGAATTTAATAATATTCATAAAATGCAAAAAAATGTTAAAACTTTCCGAAAGGTAAATTTCGTATGGTATGCTCCATTATACGCAACCTTAACTATTATAAGTATTTGCTTTATTTTTATGTAATTATTAAATGATTTATATTATTGTAGTGCATTTATTACATCCCTTTCTTTTGAATACATTGCCCTTATGACGAAGTAATCATTGTCCGTGTAAATACAGTTCACTACTAGGCCGTGAAACTGTTATCTAGCTAATCGAAGATCCTGTGCTGAAAGTTGTTTATGGTTAAGCGTGCTTATATCCCGTGTGTGAGGGCGGACGCGTTTGCGATCTGCTCTCGTCTTGTGTGATTTCTGTGGTGATTTTTGGACTGTGTTTTTTTTTGTTTGTAGTTGTTTGAAATATGAGTTCTAGGATGAACGTAATGGAGGAGATCATGGACTTTGACAGCCCAGACACTTTCATGGACGAAGGAACTGTGTTCCGAAAAGGAACACTGAAGATCACCGTCTCTGGCGAGATGTCAGCCAGTCTAAAGCCTCACGAGATGGCGAGTATCATGGCCGGACCAGTGGGCATTGGGCCCTCTGGAGTGATCGCCATATGTCGATTTGCGAACCCCCGAGTGTGGTATGTGCGGCTGACCCAGTCAGCCCACATACTACACTTTAAGAGCCTTCACGGCAAGAAAGTGGAGTGCATGACTCCGAAACTTTCCTTAAGCATCGAGCACCAGGAGCAGGAGAGGGAGAGAGGGATGCTCAACTGGGTGCCCGAAACAACAAAACTGGAGTCGGTCAAGGCGGTGGTTAAAAGAATCACAAAAGACCAGAACGCCGAGGTGTTCCCCCAGAGGAACATCTCAGACAAGTGGGTCTTTGCTTACAAGAAGAGCAAAGTGGAGGTGCCCCACTATGTAACTGTCAGATTCTTGAGTGGAGACGCCAAGCCAATAAGGCTATGGGTCACCATCACCGGCCGCCGCACTCCCTGTGAGTCATGCGGAGCAGAAACGCATTGGACGAGCCAATGCAACAAGAGAAGACGTCCAGAAATTATAAGAGAGGCTGAGCGACAGTCAAACCCAAAGCTAGCTGAAGCTCAGCCTCCACCACCTCCAGCCTGCCCACCTCCACCCTTCACCGAGGAGCATCCTGCCACCTCGGATGATGGGTACACCGAGGTGGACCGAAAACGAAAACGAAAGAGAAACTCGAGGAAGAGGAGTTCCTCTCCTCCTGCCACAAAAATGGGGACCGGCAACACACCGCCGACCCCCGAAGAAATGGCCCTAGAATGTGAGCTAGAGACCCTGCCAGAGCCCGTTCCGGAACCGGCCCCAGAACCGGGATCGGATTTGGCTCCAGAACCGTCACCGGAGCCGGAGCCGTCACCAGAGCCGTCGCCGGAGCGGACAGACAGCGTTGGTCCGGTGTCCCCGCCAAGTCGGGACACCGACGACCAGATGTCTCCCATGCCCTCAGTGAGGCTGGAAGACATCAGCTCAGACGACGGCGACCCGGAGCGTCTGCTCTGGTCAACAATGATGGACGGGCTGGAGCTGGGCAAGGACTGAGTAGTCACCCAACCACAAAAGGGATGCTCACGTCCTTGTCCAGCGGTCAATGTTGACAATTAACTTTGTTTGCAAAGACGCCTGGCAGGAGCTTCCACAGACTTCTAGAGACAAAAAACTTTTTGTGTGCGAATTCAGTATAGATGTGTATTTGTTTAAACGCGGTGGTGTGACTGTATCAAGTGTGTTAATTTATTGTTATCTTTGTTATTATTACTGTTACTATTATTATTATTATTATTATTATTATTATTATTATTATTATTATCCTTGTTATTATATGTCAGCAGTGCTCGCCCACCCAAGTGGGCGACCATCGTATAATCCCCAGAAATTGTTATTTTTTACATTGTTTTTTATTTTTGTATGTTTCCCCCCACATGTATTTCAGTATCACCATCTGACCCTAGTCAGTGGAGAGCTGTTGCCCCGACAGGCCCATAACTTTGTATCCGTCCAATGTCCACACTAGGTTCCATACACATTTTTTCTATTAATATTAACGGATTAAAACAGAAACAACAACACGTAGTCAACATAATAAAGAAATATAAACCGGATTTCATTTTTTTACAAGAAACACACATACACGAAATCATACACGCAAAACAAATCACAACAACACTAGGCTTAAAAAATAGTTGGTTTAGTTTAGGACAACACACAGGCGTAGCCATTCTACAAACATCTGACGAATGGATAGTCTCACATAGTCACAGGGATACAGAGGGCAGAATACAGATAGTACAGGTACACAATACACACGACAGTACAGACAAACACACTTTAATTAACATTTACGCCCCAGCAAAACCTCTACAACAAACACCCTTTTATGAGAATCTAATAAAAACAATAGAACAACATTTTAAAAATCAAAACATGAAACTTGCTGGGGATTTCAATTGCACACTAAGTAACTTAGACACATCACGTACACATACAAGTAAAACACGAACAACAAGTTTAGAAATAATGTTAGACAAAAATAACCTTATAGACGCATACAGGAATACTTACCCTAATGGAACAGACACGACTCATACAACCCACTCACAGCACGGTACAACACACACTAGAATTGATAGGATTTACACACCAAAAACATACACAGTTAATGAAATACACCACATAGACACAACCCCCTTTACAGACCACAAAGCAGTAGCTATTATAGTTAACGGCACACACATATCAAATAGTCACACACAATCACAACACTGGAAATTCAACAATTCACTACTTAATAACAACAAATTTGTAAAAACCATATCCAATTTAATAAGAGATCTCACAGAACACCTACCAGACACAGACCTAAACAGTTATTGGGATTTAATTAAAAGCACAATCAGGGACCGCACACAGACAATTTCAAAACAAATACACAGAAATACAAAACGCAATAGACAGATCATTGAAGATGCTATAAAAATGACAAAATTAATTGATAAAAACTTACCCCAAATTCAACTTTTACAGGACGAATTAGACAAAATCGATAATTATAAACTACAAGGGGCCCAATTAAGAGCTAAAATACCAATACTTTTACAGGAAAACCCTACACAACAGTACCTAGCGGTAGAACAGAACATACAACGTTCACGACAAATACACAAAATCAAGGGACCAACAGGACAAATTTTAACTGAACCCCACGAAATACGACAGACCTTTCATGACTACTACACGACGTTGTATTCTGCAGAGAATACCACGCACACTGAGTGCGGAAAATTTTCTGAGTATACAAAGCAGTTGAGTGACACAGACAGGGATGCCATTAGTACACCCCTGTCTTTAATTGACTTAAAAAACTCACTCGACTCCTTTCAGAAAAACAAAAGCCCAGGCTCTGACGGCTTGACCGTCGAGTTCTACGTAACCTTCTTCGACAGTATTGGACCCACCCTTTTAAAAGTTTTAAATGAAGCATTTGAAACAGGCGAATTGCCAAATAGCCTTAACGAAGCTTACATTACACTGATCCCTAAACCGGACAGTGACAAGCTAGAGGCCAAAAACTACAGGCCAATTTCTCTCCTGAACGTAGACTACAAAATTCTGACCAAAGCCCTCACACTAAAGATTAGACCCTTTATGCAACATCTAGTACATAAAGACCAACAATGTAGCGTAAAGGATAGGAAAATCAGTAAACATGCACATTTCCTACGAGACATTATACAATATACAAGCGACAAAAACATACAAGCTGCAATCCTCTCAATTGACCAAGAAAAAGCTTTCGACAGAGTCTCACATTCTTTTCTCCACGAAATATTAAATATAAATAACATTGGGGAATACCTTACCAACTGGATAAAAATAATATATAAGAGACCTGAAAGCAAAATAATGATTAATCATCAGTTAACAGATAGTTTCTCCCTAACAAGATCAGTCAGGCAAGGGTGTCCGCTGTCCCCAACACTATATACCCTAGTCTTGAAGCCCCTATTAGAGAAGATTAGACAGGACCCAACAATAGTAGGGACCCATGTACCGGGGTCTGGGGAACAAAAATTAATAGCTTACGCGGACGATACCGCTTTCTTTCCATCCAATAGTAGGTCAATTCAAAAAATCCTAAACACCTTCACACAATTCGGCACAGAAAGCGGATCCAAAATTAATATCCCCAAATCATCCATAATGGGGATTGGCAAGTGGACAAATAAATTCGATTTTCCATTTCAATTAAATCAAGTAAACCAAATTAAAATATATGGAATAATATACCCTGCAAATCCACTTGACCCTAATAAAGAAATATGGGAGAAAATTACTGTTAATACTAAAAACATCCTCAAAAAATTTGAATACAAAATTACAACAATATTTGGGCGCAGTATAATAGTTAACTCAGTTATAATACCCAAAATAATATATGTCGCAAACATATTATGCCCACCCCTAACAACAATCAAAGAAATAAATAAAGCAGTTAGAAGCTTCATATTCCGCAACACAATACATAATATCCAATCGAAAACATTAATGCAAGAAAAAAATCGAGGGGGGATCGCCCTACAAGACACAACAATTAAAATACAATCACTAAGAATAAAAATTGTACAAGAAATCATAAAATACCCTAATGAATACCCACTATCCCATTATTATTTAGGACTAAGGATAACTAAATTATGCAAGTTAAATAACAATATCCCACACTGCTTTACAAAAATACCAATGTTCTACAAACAATGCATTAGACACATTACAGGAAACGAAACATTACTCACACAAAAACCAGACACGATTTACAAAAAACTTATATTATTACAGGAACCCCCACTTAAAGATAGGATTAAACGAGGATACGGGTATTTTATAACTAATTACACACATAACTTTTGTAATCTACACAACATTAAAGTATCACCACACATTAAAGAAGTTACTTACAGACTAATTTTCGGAACAACACCAATACGTAAACAAACTCAAACCCAGCTAGGACACGTAACACAAAAATGCCATCTTTGCAACAGAAACATACAAGAAACAGAAAATCATTTATTCTACCTTTGTAAAGTAGTCAGCACAACACTAGGTAAAATTAGACAAATAATGAGCAAATTTATTAAAATAAAAGTAGACATGTTTAGAGCCATAATGCTTCATACACTTCCATGGACAGACAGAGACACACAAAACAAACTCTTAACAATACTGGCAGAGTTCAGATATTTAGTATGGACCTGTCGGTGCAGAGCTCTCTACCACGGGCACACTTTTAACCCAGGCAGCTTTCTATCTTTATTTATGGGGATGAGTAGGTTCTTTGCCCAGATGTTTCACGATCTGTGAATATTCTGGGCAGGACCTACGGACTGCCTGGGGGAAAAAATATAGATATATATGGATTTTCGTACGAGTGAGTGTGAACGAGAATGTATGGTATGTGTAAGTGAACACACGGGTACTAGGACGAGAATATTGATGTAAATACTGTATGCCTGTACATGTGGATAAACGTGTATGCATGAGTACACATGTGTGTGGGAGAATCAGTAATGTATGGAAAGTTGTATGCAGAAGTGATGGATGTATGAAGATAAATGGTTTTTAGACAGAGATGCCTCTGTGTGAATGTTTGCGTGTTTGTGTATACGAGTGTACATATGTATGCATGTTTGTTTGTTTTTTTTGGTTTGTTTTTTTGTTTGTGTTTTTTTGTTGTTGTTGTTTTTGTTGTTGTAAATAACATGTAAAAATGCATTATAATATTCATTTGATTGTTTTTTTGCTCTGGTTGCATTTTGTACAAAAACTCATTGAAAGTTAATGACCATATGTAAATACAAAATTCGCCATTGAAGCGGAAATAAAACCCTTAAAATCTTATATCCCATGTGTGCTACTTTAAAATTGTTCAAGCTTGGATATGTAAATACAAATGTATGTAGACGTTTATGTTATAAATTTTTCTAACATACCATCTATAGATTGTTAATCTCATTGTACATATCCAAATTTTAAACTGTATATTTTTTAGAACAGGACACCCATTACCATCATTTTAATAACACTAGCCATATGGAATCTTGCATGTTTACTGCTGGCTGAATATATGTAGACATAATATTCATAATGTGGCATAAGAAATACGTAAACATTAAATTGAACCTTATTCCAGTGTGTGTTTGTTTCTTGTTTATTTCTTTATTTCACAAGACGCATAAGTTGCCATATTAACAAATGTAAACAAACAGATATTAAAGTACACATTCCTAAAGCCCAGGTATTGATAAAATTGCTCTTTGCTGTCACTCTGTGTATTTATGATATATTCGAATACTGACACTATTAACATACACCAAATTGAAAGCATGGTAGTAATACATATCTCATTATTTTAAACATAAATTTGTTTACGAATGCACATATTTCTTTACGTTTGTGTGTGCGTGTGTGTACAACTGTGTAAAACCCTACAGTATTGACATATTTCCAAAACTACTTATTACGTACTGTTCATACTGGCATTATAAATGCAGCTCTAGAATTGATTGCGAAACACCTTCGATTGGTTCTGTTGTTGTTGATTCATCCATTAAGCAAATACATACACAGAAGTCGTTTAGCTTGTTTGAAAAGGCCAGTCTTTGCAAACCGTTAAAGGGTTTGAGAGTTGATAATGCAATTGTGGTTAACATGTGGGTAGTAGGATTATATGTACGAACGTAAATATTGCTGTGTCACTGTGTGTGTTAACATAAGGATAGCAAGATACTGTGTAGAAGATTAAAGCTTGGTGTCATTCTGTTAATATGTTGACAGTGAGAAAGTATGTAGGACATTAAAGCTCTGCGTTAGACTGCTAACAAGCTTGCGGTTGGTGTGCTAACATGTGAATAGTAACATATCATGAAGAAGATTAAAGCTTGGTGTCAATCTGCTAATATGTTGATAGTGAGATACTATGTAGGACATCAAAGCTCTGCGTTAGACTGCTAACAAGCTTGCAGTTGGTATGCTAACATGTAAATAGTAAAATATCATGTAGAAGATTAAAGATTGGTGTCAATCTGCTAATATGTTGATAGTGAGATACTATGTAGGACATCAAAGCTCTGTGTTAGACTGCTAACAAGCTTGCAGTTGGTGTGCTAACATGTTAATAGTAAAATATCATGTAGAAGATTCAAGATTGGTGTCAATCTGCTAATATGTTGATAGTGAGATACTATGTAGGACATCAAAGCTCTGTGTTAGACTGCTAACAAGCTTGCAGTGGTGTGCTAACATGTTAATAGTAAAATATAATGTAGAAGATTCAAGATTGGTGTCAATCTGCTAATATGTTGATAGTGAGATACTATGTAGGACATCTAAGCTCTGCGTTAGACTGCTAACAAGCTTGCGGTTGGTGTGCTAACATGTGAATAGTAAAATATCATGTATAAGATTAAAGCTTGGTGTCAATCTGCTAATATGTTGATAGTGAGATACTATGTAGGACATTAAAGCTGAGTGTTAGTCTACTAACATGTGGATAGTAAGATATTTTCAAGACAGTAAATCTCCAAGTTGGTTTGCATCTGTTGATTTGTAAATAGTGAGACCTTATGTAAGAGATTTAAGCTCAGTATCTGACTCCTAACATTTGGATAGCAAGATAATATGTACACCATTAAATCTTAGTGTCTATCTGTTAATATGTAGATAAAGAGATAATATGTAGGACATTAAAACTCAATTTTGGTCCTCTAGCGTGCAAAAATTCGTTATTCCTCTTTGCGTTCAGGATCCTTTGGTCATGTTATATCTGCAAGCCAGTAATCATGATGCAGTCCATAATCTTTACCAGGACATAGCTGCTGCACCATAGCTTTTGCCTCAGCTCTGCATTCTGTGGTATCTCATTTCACTAAAACACAGTGAAAGTAAAATGCTATGTAGAACACACATTTTGGTGTTGGTCTGTTAATTTATGGATTGTAGGTACTATGTAAGACTGTAAAATGTCATGGCGATCTACATATGTTGCCATATGGATAGTAAAGTAATATGTAAGGTATCCAATCCTAGTTATTGGTCAGTTATCAAATGGATTGTAAGATAATATTTAGGGTATCAAATCTTAGTGCTGGTCTGTTAACATGTGGAGGGTAAGATAATATGTAGGGTATCAAATCTCGGTTCTGGTCTGTTAACATGTGAATGGTAAGATAATATTTAGGGTAGCAAATCTTGGTGCTGGTCTGTTAACATGTGGGTGGTAAGATCATATGTAGGGTATCAAATCTCGGTGCTGGTCTGTTAACATGTGGAGGGTAAGATAATATGTAGGGTATCAAATCTCGGTTCTGGTCTGTTAACATGTGAATGGTAAGATAATATTTAGTGTAGCAAATCGTGGTGCTGGTCTGTCGACATGTGGATGGTAAGATAGTATGTATAACAGTAAAGCTAAGTGTTCTTCTGGCATGGGGATTCAAAAAATAAAAATGTAGGGCATTGAAGCACAGTGTGGATCTATTAACATGTGATTAGTAGTATAATATGTACAACAGTTTGTTGAGAGGTGGAAAGTAAGATACTATGTGGGACAGTAGAGTTTGTTGTCCGTCTACTTCTTTTGTCCTGTGAATATCAAGATAATATAAAGGACATTGAACCACGGCGTGATTCTGTTTGCACTGTAATAGTCAGATAAAATAATTAAGTCTATTGCATCTCTTTTTGGGGGGAAAGGAATATACTTTTATTTTGGCGATAAGGCTCAGTGTGGGTTTGTTAATGTATTGATAGTAAAAATTTTTTTAGAACATTACAGCTCGTTGTTGGTCTATTGACATGGGGACAGCAGGATGCTGTTTAGGAAATTTATTATTGGTTTCTGTTTGTTAACAAATGGAAGGTAAAACACTTAATAGGACAGAAAAGCTCAGTGTTGGTCTGTTAATACATGTGAACTGTAAGACATTGTGTAGGACACGTGTTCTCTGTGTTGGTCTGTAAACATGATGATTAGTAAGATATTATGTATGATATTACAG
This sequence comes from Ariolimax columbianus, assembly GCA_036924085.1. Taxonomy (NCBI): domain Eukaryota; kingdom Metazoa; phylum Mollusca; class Gastropoda; order Stylommatophora; family Arionidae; genus Ariolimax; species Ariolimax columbianus. The sequence continues at coordinate 56,802,714 of JAVGWX010000004.1, forward strand.
CTCAGTGTTGATGTTTTATCAAAGGGAAAGATAATATATACAGCTTTACATCTCGGCTGTTATGCGTTAACATTTGAATATTAAGAAAATATGTAGGACATGAAAGCTCACTGTTCGTATCCTAACAAGTGGATAGTACAATACTATGAGGTAAAGTAATGCTAGCTGTCATTCTGTTAACACGCGGATAGTAAGATACTATGTAGGACATTACTGCTCTGTGTTGGTATTTTGACCTGGGGATAGTAAGATACTATAAAGGACATTACAGATCAGTGTTGGTCTGTTAACAAGCGGAGAGTAAGATACTATGTAGGACATTACTACTCAGTTTTGGTCTGTTTACCTGGGGGAAAAAATATACTATGTAGGACACCTATTCATGAGGTTGGTCTGTTTTCATGTGGATAGTGAGAAAATATATACATTATTTATCAGTTGATGTATATTAACATGAGGATATCAAGAAATAAGTAGGACATGAAAGTTCACTGTCTGTGTGTTATGAAGTGGATAGTTTGATGTTATGTAGAAAAGTGAAGATTGCTTTCATTCTGTTATAACGTGTTGATAGTAAAACAATAGGTAGGACATTAAAGATTTGTGTCAGACTGCTATCTTTGTACAGAAATATAAAAAGTAGGTCATTTAAGCTTTGTGTTAGTATGTTAACTTTTGGACAGTAAGATTACATGTAGGACATTAACAAATGGGAATGGTTTGTAAACATGCAAACAGTTTAATGCTACATAGGACAATAAAACTCAGTGTCTGTCTGCTAACAGTTGTTTAGTTAGATACTATGTATGTCATCTATGCCAAAAGCTCGGTTTTCGGTTATTAACATGCAAATTAGTTATGTACTATGTAGGACATTACAGCTTGTTGTCGGCCTGCTAAGATAGGGATAGTATGATACTTTACAGGACAATTATCTTGGTGTCCATCTGTTAATATACAGACAGTAAGATACTACCTAGGACCTTAAAGCTCAGTGTTAGCCTTCATCTTTTGTTATGCTGATACTAAGATACTATGTAGGAGATTGAAAATCAGATTTGGTCTGTTAAAGAGGCGTCAGTGAGATACTTTATAGGACCGTCAAGCTCAGTTTAGATCTGTTAAAGTGGGGTCAGTAAAATATTATGTAGGACACTAATACTTTTAGGTAGGTTTGTTAACATGGGGATTGTAAAATGCTATGCAGGACAGTAAAGTTAGGTGACTGTTCGTGTATGTTACTGTTGGGATTCTCAGATAGTATGTTAATATGTAGACAGTAAGATGCTTTGTATCGCATTAAATCTAAAGAATCGGTTGGTTATATGAGGACATTAAGATAATATATAGGACACTGAAGCTTAGTGTAATTCTGTTGACATGGTGACAGTTTGTTTGTTTGTTTGTTTTTTTTGAGTTCGCCTTATTTCTCTAATCCCCAAGGGGGTGTACGTTGTACTGTGGTTTTTATTTTGCGCCTGTCGGCCAAGTGCTGCCAACTTCAGCATGCATTTTATGTAAGGGTCTGCTTCCTCTTGCATTTTCTAAGAATTCGCTTCCTTGGGGTAACGGCGCTGTGATGGGGATTGAACCCAGCACCTTTGGGTTTTGAGCCGTGCCACTTAACCACTAGGCCACACCGTCCCCATGGTGACAGTAAGATAATATGTAGGATATTAGCGAATAGTATCGGTCTGTTAACATTTAGATAGTAAGATTTTATGTAGTACATTACAGCTTGCTATTAGGTCTGCTAACATTTAGAAAGAAAGATTTTATATTAGGACATTACAGCTTGGTGTTGGTCTGTTGACATGGAGACTGTAAAATGCTATGAATGACATTAAAACATGTGGATAGTACAATATCATGTAAGATAGCAAAGCTCAGAGTCCGGCTGATGACATGGGTACAGTAAGATATCTTGTTCGAAGTAAGCTGTCAGACATCAACGTGAATTTGTTGAAGAAGAAGAAGAAGTAAGATAGTGTGTAGGACATTAAAACTTACTGTCGGTTTGTTAACACGTGGATAGTAAGATATTATTTTTAACAGTAAAGCATGGTGTCTGCTTGTTAACATGTGGATTGAAAGATATTATGTACTGCATTCAAGCTCTGTGTTGGCCAGTTGACTTGTGAATAGTAAGATACTCTGTAGGACATTCAAGCTCTGTGTTGGCCAGTTGACTTGTGAATAGTAAGATACTCTGTAGGACATTCAAGCTCTGTGTTGGCCTGTTGACATGTGGATAGTAAGATACTCTGTAGGACATTCAAGCTCTGTGTTGGCCAGTTGACTTGTGAATAGTAAGATATTCTGTAAGACATTCAAGCTATGTTGCCCAATTGACATGTGGATAGTAAAACACTATGTAGGACATTAAAGCTCTGTGTTGGCCTGTTGACATGTGAATAGTAAGATACTATGTAGGACATTCAAGCTATGTGTTTGCCTGTTGACATGTGGATAGTAAAATACTCTGTAGGACATACAAGCTCTATGTTGGCCTGTTAACATGTTGATAGTAAGATACTATGTAGGAAATTAAAGCTCTGTCTTGGCCTGTTGACATGTGGATAGTAAGATATTCTGTAGGACATTCAAGCTCTGTGTTGGCCTGTTAACATGTGTATAGTAAGATACTCTGTAGGACATTCAAGCTCCGTGTTGGCCTGTTAACATGTGTATAGTAAGATACTCTGTAGCACATTAAAGTTCTGTCTTGGCCTGTTGACATGTGGATAGTAAGATACTCTGTAGGACATTCAAGCTCTGTGTTGGCCTGTTAACATGTGTATAGTAAGATACTCTGTAGCACATTAAAGTTCTGTCTTGGCCTGTTGACATGTGGATAGTAAGATACTCTGTAGGACATTCAAGCTATGTGTTTGCCTGTTGATATGTGGATAGTAAAATACGCTGTAGGACATTCAAGCTCTATGTTGGCCTGTTGACATGTGGATAGTAAGATATTCTGTAGGACATTCAAGCTCTGGGTTGGCCTGTTAACATTGGGTTAGTAAGATACTCTGTAGGACATTAAAGCTCTGTGTTGGCCTGTTAACATGTGGATAGTAAGATACTATGTAGCACATTAAAGCTCTGTCTTGGCCTGTTGACATGTGGATAGTAAGATACTCTGTAAGACATTTAAACTCTGTGTTGGCATGTTAACATGGTGGCAGTAAGGAACTATGTAGGACATCAATGTTTTGGGTAAGTCTAACATCTGGATAGTGGATACTGTGCAGTGCATTCAATCTAGAGTTGGTTTGTTAATATGTGGATTGTAAGATCCTGTGTAAGACATTAAAGCTGTCTGTCAGTCTGATGCCATTGGGATTGTACAATACTTTGAAGAACAATAAAACTTGGTATATGTCTGTTAATATTTAGATAGCAAATTACAATGTAGGACTGTAAAGTTTCGAGTCAGTGAACTTATGTTTAATGGGGATAGTGCGATACTTTGTAGGACAATACCGTTTATTGTCTGTATGTTAATTTTCATATAGTAAAGTATTATATAAAAGACTGTTACCATGTGCTTAGGTAGAAACTGTGTAGGACATCAAAATTTAATGCTGGTATGATAGTCTGTTGATAGTAAGATACTATATATAGGACATTAAAACTTGATGTATCATAGTAAGATACTAGCTAGTAGCTAGGACTGTAATGCCTAGGGTGAGTTTGTTAAAATATGGATAGTAAGATACTAGTTAGAACTGCCATGCCTAGGTTCAGTTTGTTAACATGTGGATAGCAAGATACTATTTCAGAAATGCATAGTGTCGGTCTGTACATTATATAAATTGCTGAGCGATTATAGTAGTAAAACTGGGAGAGTTCAAAACGTAGTTCTCTCATGTTCCAATCTCTCTCTTATCGCCTGTGGAGTATACAAAATAGATAGGAAGGGTTAAAATACCGCTATGGAACAAAATCAAGAACCTAACCTACGTTAGGTACAGAAATTACATACAATGAGACTAAAACATTCATCAGGGCAACGTACAGTGCAAAATGGAAAGAAAAAAAAAACACCCTGGCTACATAGATTATCATTCTCCGGCTACGCATAGGTCACAACAGTCTGATATGTCATCTGTACAACAAGTTCAAGATTGGTACTACAGACCTTCGTGCCTGCGACACAGCCCCCATGAAGGCAGAACATATTTTGAGCCTTTAGTCGATTGATGACTTCGTTAGAGTCATTGAAGTTGATGTCTGAAAACGAACGAAAAAGAAGAAGAAGAAATGAACCAGTCGAAGCTTCCCGTTGGATCCACTACTAGGGAATTGCATGTTTACATTCTGATTCGCATTATTCATTTATATGTCTAGTGATATTGCGAGCTTAATATATGAGTAGCAAAATGCCCCCTTGTCGCTATGTGCATTCACAAGCAAAAACAACTAGTATTCTCTGTATAAGCAACATATGTCCTCTAGCCCACTGTATGGACGGCGTACTACAGTAAACATCACGAATGATTCTGGATCTTTGGGTATGGCAATGACAAAAATAGGACCACTGCCCTATATAGAGCATGGCATAAGAGGCGACTAACTGTGTGACATGGCACAACACCGGCCATGCTTAGTTGGTTTGTTAAGAGCAGCATAGATGGCGCCTAACAGGTTGCGTGTCAAGTTGGTCTCGTGTTTGAGTCTTTTAAGATGGACTCACAGATCTATGAACCAAACTTCTTGGCACTTGTCTTAACACAGCGGAGTAATAAGCTGCTCGAGCCTAACACGCTAAGCAGGAAATCCTCATCCCTCCTTTATCCAGCTCACACCACAGCTGGGACCTCCGCAGGGTCATCTTCCCTTGTAGAATTACAGGTCTACTGAGACTAAGATTAATATAAACACATAATCTTACAAATACTATTTCTTTTGTTGCAGATTCTGCACTTTACACTTTACGAAATACAAGACCTCACCACTAATGGAGTCTCCCGCGGAACACCTGGCTGAGACATTTCGATTCTACTCCGTCTTCCTCCACGCTGCCCGAGACTCACCAAACGTTGCCGTGGACGATCAACACGAAAGACAATGGTTGAGTATGAGGATTACCTAACTTGACTTAAAACACAAGGCAACGACTCTAGCTGGCCATATATCTTCTCGGCACACCCCCCATGACATCAGAACAAATTTTGCAGCCCTGCCCATTGTTTACCGACAAGAAGTAGCATTTGGCAACAACCAGTGTCCTTCCACGAGTAGCTGTACAGAAGTGCTCAGACTCTCAAGTCAACTGCTGCCTTCGTTAGAGTAATTGAATTCAAGGTCTGAAGACGAACAAGGAAGATCTATTTTCTTGACATTTTTCGCGCCAGCCGAAGCACATCAGTACAAGTACAGTCAACCTCCATCAAGATGACTTCAGGAAAAAACTTTGCATGATCTTGCAGTAGGAGTTTATGTATCAGTTTACTTGCATGATGAGGTTGCTATCCTCATGCACAACTCTATTTAGTCACGCCTTTCAATACATGCATGGAGTTCAATCAATCAAATCAGAACAAAAAGGCATAGCTTCAAATTAAATAAAGAAAGGTCAAGATTGGATATTTGGAAATATTTCTTTAGTCAGAGAGGGGTGAATGCTTGGAATGCATTTCCAAGGAAGTGATGTAAGCAGAGGCAGTTGATGCATTTAAGAATACATTGGATGCGCATAGCTTATTGAGCAAGGAAATGTAAATGAAACTGGTTGCGTACAGACTCTGCATAGTCTTCTAAACCAGTATAAAGACGATAAGTTTAGTTAAATCAAGATCACTCATCTCTTTTTGTTGAAGCACAGGTCCAGCATTGTATTTGACTTACCAAAACCAGCTTTTAGGAAAGACTTGTTCTAGTTATTTGCAGTAGGGTAGCGATAATTTCTACATTTTGAGATTGCCACATCCATGGACAACTCTTAGTCCTCGCGTTCAACATGCAATGATTATTTTGGCCACTCAGGAGAAACACATACATAGCTCACCTTAAGATTGTTTGCCCTTGATCTACTGTGACAGTATTCTGTGGCGGTTATATTCTACCATTCTCAGTAAGGGACCCCGGATACACTATGGGAGGTCATGTTATTGTTAGATTTGAAACAAGCAGCGATAACGATAGAAAAGATATGAATTTGGAATTGCATGTGTTAAGCTTTTATAGAAGTGTTCATACGTGGTTGCGAAGTTTCGATGGCTCACAAACAAAACATGTCTGTGTTCAGATTCCTGATCTGACTGGGTCGTACACCTAATAAATTTCGTGCTGAATATGGTTTAACCAGGCTCTAAAGTGCAAAACACAGAACAATATACTGCCTCTTAGGAACCACGGTAAACGAAGTAAAAAAAAGAAATATAGCTTTTTAGTGTTTTCTCCAGTATCGCATTCTGTTTTTTTATTAAATGGCTTGCTGGCTTAGGGTCGTTCGTTCTCAATCTTGCACCACCAAGCCCTGATGTGGCTTAAGTAACAGAATGTTGTCCAGAGAACGGAATGCAAATGTGCTGATCGGTGTGGACTGCACAGAACACGGCCAGGCACTTGAGCATCCGTGGTCAACCACTGCACCCGAGCTCATATCCAGTCGTCCTGACTTGTCTTGCCACTGGTTAAAGTTGGACTCGAGCGAGAGAGTGTGGTCGACAAACTGCGCAACCCTTTCTCACTTAAAGGAAATTCATCGCGCAAGTCATTCTCTTTTCATGTATCCAGTACTAACACAGTCGAGTCCTGTGACGACGGGCGAGAAGAGAGCGTAGGTCCACTGACAAGCTAAACTACAGTCAAAAAGCTGCGTCAGTTGCGAGACACCTTGCTGAGCAATAAAGCGGCTGAGGTACATGGATTTGCTGACAATCATGATCACCGTCTCGCGAAGCAAACTTTCTCTGCTTTCACTGACTGCGAATATGCAGTTCCCATCTTCCCACCCATCCACAACCCGGATTTACAGAATACTCGACTGGATGGACTGGCTGGGTGCAAAAAGTAAAGGCTCGTGATGGATGAAAAACATTGTGTTTGACCCTGACGCAACATCCTGGGCAATATGGTGTGCTTGACCGGACTAGCGTCTCAGTTACCCACAGATATTATCTTAAATATCACTAACCTCTAGCTGATTACTAGCATAACCGGCACTTCTGAAATTATGCAATGATGTTTATAAATGAAAATAGTATTTGCTAGATCTACGTCAACAATAAAGTCACATATATTTTTGTATACCATAACAAGCATTATTACATAGCACAAAAAATCGCTCACTTTCATCTTTATCATCATTATTATCATCATCATCATCATCTTCATCATCATCATCATCATGTTGCATGTCATTTGCAGAAAATCACTTTCACAACAAACGATCTGTAACTCGATCTCTAGCCAGAAGTATCGCCTCTATCGTTGTCATCGTCATGACCTCCGTGATGTCTTGTTTCCATCTTTTCATCGGTCTGCTTCAGCCCCGCTTTTCAAACACCAAACCCTCCTGTATCGTTCTTTCTAGGTCAGTATGGCGTTTGATGTGGTCAAACTATTATACAGCAAAGCAAGTGGTCATTTTCACAGACGACCTAGCAGTGTAATGGCCCTCAAGAGCCCAGTGCTTAAAAAAAAAAGCAGTCCAATGGACACCAGCCCACTGAGACATTCCAGACAACGGGGAGGTGGACAGGCTCGCCAGAGAGCGAGGAATGCTGCAGCAGAGTGATACAGACATCACATACAATGAAACTAAAGCATTCATCAGGACAACGTACAGTGCAAAATGGAAAATAGGATCACATTGGCCACATAGAAAACGATACCTACCATCAACTCTCCAGGCGAGACCAGGTGATCATTTTCCGGCTACGCACAGGTCACAACAGACTCAGATGCCATCTGTACAATAAGTTCAAGATTGGCACTACAGAAATTTGTGCCTGCTGCACAGCCCCCATGAAGGCATAATATATTTTGCAGTCCTGCCCGCTGTATACCGACAAAAGAAGTAACAATTGGCAACAGCCAGTGTCCTTCCACGAGAAGCTGTACGGAAGCGTACAGAGCCTTGAGTCGACTGCTGCCTTTGTTAAAATCATTGAAGCTGAGGTCTGAAGATAAACGAAGAAGCAGAAGAAACTATTTTAGCTTTCGAGACAAGATGTTGTTTACTAACCAATTTTGCTTGAAATTAATTAGGATCTATAGTATATATATATATATATATATATATATATATATATCTTTATCTATATCTCAAGCAGATGTGGATATATTGAGATCGGATGTAGATAAAATTCGAGAGTGGTTTGTAGGTTCGCAAATGGAGTTTAATGTAGATACATGTACAGTCATCCACATGGGTAGATCCAATATGAAACATAATTACAGAATGGGAGAGAACAATATTAGAAAGATAGATAAGGAAATGGACTTAGAAGTTATACTAGATCATACAGGTAAGGTGAGTGAGCAAGTTCAGGTAGCAATTAAAAAGGCAAATGCAATGTTATGTATGATAAACATAAATACTAAACATAGGAGCAAGGAAGTGATAGTCAAACTGTATATAGCATTAGTTAGACCTAGATTGGAGTTATGCGTACAGGCGTGGAGTCATTATCATAGAGGGGATACAAACATGCTGGAAAGAATTCAAAAAAGAGCGACAACGCTGATAGTGGGATTGCAGAATTACAGTTATGAGGAAAAACCGGCCTACAGTGTCTAGAAGAGAGAATAATTCGTAGTGACCTAATACAGGCTTATAAGATGATCAGAGGAATGGATAAATTAGACTATAACAAGTTTTTTTTTAAAAATACAGCCACCAAATATAACAAGAGGGCATAGTTACACATTAACTAAAGAGAGGTCCAGATTCGATATTAGGAAATATTTTTTTAATTAGAGAGTGGTGAATGCTTGGAATGCATTGCCAAGGGAAATAGTGGAAGGAAGGACAGTTAATGCATTTAAGAATAAATTGGATGCGCATAGCTTTTAGAGCAAGGTGATGAAATGAAACTGTATGTATACAGATTCTGCAGAGTCTTCTAAACCAGTTTAAGGACGTTAAGCTAAGTTAAGGATATCTGCATTTTTCCTTTTTGCTATCCATTGTATTTTGAGCACTTTTCTATAGTCCTTTAGTTCAAAAGATGCAATCCTTTTCTTAAGTGTTTGTGTGGGGGGGGGGTCCATGTTTCACATCCGTATGTCTTCATCGGTATAATGCAAGTTCACAGAATAGTTATTTTCATTTTATTAATGTTCTGTCATCAGTTTCTCATTTTATTGAACCTCTGCATTGCCGTAGCCATTGGCGCTTATAACTGAGCCGAGGTACTCAAAGCTTGTGACTTTCTCAATCTTATGTTGTTCTAAAATAACTTTATGTTTGGTCTTTGCCTTGCCTGTGATCGTTATCTTGGTTGTACTTTAAATTCAGGTATAGATTTTGGACTTCGTTGAGTTGTGTTTACGCTCATCAGTACTTTTACATTTCGCTAGTTGTTAAACCCACCAGGCTAGATCGCACGTGGACACAGTCCTGGTGTGAACAGACTATCTACAATAGCAGTTAGTAAACTAGCATTATCTTGTAAAGCGAGCTATGCAAGTTTTCATTCCATTTCCAACAATATATCTCTGCAAATATGGATTTTCGACATTTGTAGCATAAAAGAAAAACAAATCGAAACAGATTAGATGTCTAACATGGCAAACGTGTGATTTGTACAACACAACAGTTGAATCCTCTTCGAGAAAGAGAAACAACAAGCCTTCACGCGGTCAGCATTTCTTGATCTTTGTGACCCGTTCCTCAGCCTTGCATATATACGCAGCACGTTCATTCAAACAATAATGAAATTAACTTTCTTCTATATTAAATGTATTGTATTTCTTTTGAAATTGTTAAGAAAGACACATATATCACATGTACTTTTGTGTTTGTTTTTTTAACTATTTCTATATAACTGGTTCTTTGCTATTGTATTTTATGTATTTAAAAACATTATTCCGAGAAGGGGTACGTGACATCTACAGTTAACATCATTTGCTGAATAAGAATGATCACCAATGGACAGCCGCGTGCGGTAAACACCTTTCATTTTTGGGCTAAAGAGAAATACTCTCCATTTAATGTACAATATGTAACTAAGTTAACGTCTTTATACGGGTTGAGAAGACTACCTATTTATACTGGTTTAGACGATTATGTCTTTCTACTCGCTTAGAAGACTGAAACTTTATACTGGTTTAGAAGACTGTGTCTTTATCTTGGTTTATAAGACGATGTCTTTATACTGGTTTAGAAGACGATGTCTTTATACTGCCTTAGCATGACTATATCTTTATACTGGTTTAGAAGACTACGTGTTTATACCGGCTTAGAAAACTATGCAGAGTCTGTAAACAACCAGTTTCATTTACATTTCCTAGCTCTAAAAGCTATGTGCATCCAATCTATTCTGAAATGCATTAATTGTTCCAGCCTAAAACTACTTCATATGGCAATACATTCCAAGCATTCACCACTGTACAGCTTATGTAGCTTACCAGTAACACTTTTACCGGTAACAGTTCTCGCAGTTTAGCTCACTTTAAATTCAACCGATGCACAAAATTGAGAAATGGAATACCTCTGCCCCTCCTTTATGTGTTGTGTTTGTTACAGACCCGTCGGTATATGCATGGGTCCAGTCCATGCTTGGGTAGTTTTTCGTTATGTACCTCAGGGTTATGTCTCTTCTTTCTTTTTCAGTCTGGCTGTTCTTGTTTCAAATATCTGGTATATTTTCTACCACCTCCGGAATGATATGCTGCTTCCAGGTAGGTTTGCGTACAGTAGGGATGGGGTTTGGTGTTAATGTGTTCATAGTGTCTTCGCTCATCTTTGCTTTGGCTATTTCTGCAAAGTTTCTTCGCTTTAGTTTCCCATTTCCAAATCTATTTAGTCTCTGATGCATTGGGTGGTCTGTCAGTCTTCTGAGTTTCTCTACTTGCTGCTGGGCTCTGCAGTCTCTTCTGTCGGTCATGGATTGCAGATTTCTAATCTTTTCCAGTTCTACAATTGGCGTTGACTTCATGCCTGCTGTTATAACTCTCATGGCTTGGTTTGAAGTTTGCTAATTGTATCAAAGTTCGCCTTTGCTGCTGTTGCTCATGCCGCAATGCCATACTCGAGAACTGGTCTCACTCTTCCAGTGTACAGTTTCGTCTGTTCCCCAGCTTGTGCCAGCAAGTTTCCTCATGATTGCCATTCTTTGTCTGGCTCTCATTCGGTTTCTCTCGATCTGACTTTTCCATGTCATGCACCGATCAAATGTGACTCCCAGGTAGTTTTGGTTGCCATTTGCCCGCAGATATTTGCCGCTAAGACTTATTTTGGTGTTTTGGAGTTTGTTTGAAAGCGAGAATATCGTACATGTTGTTTTTTCCTCATTTATTTTGACCAGCCATGAGTTCGCCCACTCCTCCAACGATGTTAGGGCCTGCTGCATCCGATTGCTTGCTATGGTGAGATTTTTTTCAGACGTCCACATAGCCAGATCGTCTGCAAACATGGAGCTGTGGACTCTTCTTGGTAGATTCTCTGTGATGTTGTTTATATACACCAGGAAAGGTGTTGGTGACAGTACTCCCCTTTGGTGTACTCCCTGCTCAAGTGTCACCTTTTTGCTCATCTGCTATTGTACTTGAACTATGGATGTTCTGTTTTCGAGGTAGTCGCTGATCCATCTGTACATTTTCCCACAAACTTCACTTCTTCGTAGCTTGACTTTAAGTCACTTTATCCACACCTTGTCAAATGCCTTCTCTAAATCCACCCAAATCGCTACTGTGTGTTTTTTCTCCTGGTAAGCATCATCTATTAACTGGGCTATGAGAGTGATCTGGTCCTCAGTGGATCTGTGCTGTCTAAAGCCTGCTTGCTGTGGAATTAGTATGTGTTTTTCTTCCAGATGCCACATCAGTCTGGTGTTTATCATACGTTCCATCAGTTTACCTACACAGCTCAGTAGACTGATAGGCCTGTATCCATTTGGATCTGTTCTATCTTTTTCTTTCTTTGGTACTGGTATAAGTACAGCGTCTTTTCATGTCTGAGGTACAATTCCCTATTTCCAGCTTTGGTTCAGGACTGATAGTAACTTCCTCTTTGCTGTTTGGCCCAACTTCATCAGCATTTCGTGTTACCCCATCTTTTCCGGGCGATTTCTTTTTCTCATGGTTTTCTCATCGAGTTCTCATGGCCTCTTCCTTTTTATTCATTGTTAGTATTGCCATCATGTGCTCCTTTGGTGCCATATTGATGTTGTCGTGGCTCTTTTGTTCTTCATTATTGTCTGTGTGCCTGTCTGTAGGGACATCAGTGTGGTTTGCTCTGGCATAGTGTTCGTTCTATAAAGGCGTTTGCTGCTTTTTTTTTCCAGTAAGCATTTTGTCGCCATACTTGATGGTAATTTGTTTATTTGATGGTGTTTCGTCATTCATGGCTCTGACTAACTTCCATAGTTTGTTCTCTTTTTTATATAAATTGAGGCGTTCTGTTTTATTTGTCCAGCTGTCTCTTGTTATATGGTTTAGTGTTCTTTTGTATTTCGCCGTGATAGCCTTGAGGGCGATATTTGCCTCCATATATTGTTCTCTCTCTGCCATGTTCCTAGCATTTGAGACTTCGTCTTCCGCTTCCTGCAATTCATCATTCCAATATGGCTTGTAGTTTTTCCTTGCCCCTCTTGGGATGGTTTCGGTGGCTGCTTGCATTATTGCTTTGCTTAGGCTTTCCACCATAGGTTTCATATTGTTATTCCATGTGTTGATGGTTTCACATAGCCGATCTGTCAGAATTGCAAATCTGTCCCAGTCGGATCGTTTATAGTTTCAACGTGGGAGCGCTTTTATTTCCTGTGGGCCTACTTCCATATCAATTTCTAGCCTAATTGGCCTTTTGTCGCTACCTGCCAATTGGTTGAGCACCTGGCCGTCTATTTTGTGATGAATATCAACCGTGGAAAAGGCCAAGTCTGGAGTAGAGGTGGTATGCCATGTTCTAGAATAGAAGATAGGGCTGTCCTCCAGCCTATTGTAAAGATAGAGATTTGTGTCTATCTCCCAGTCTTCCACTTCATCTCCTCTGTTGTCTGTGTCGGAATATCCCCATCTCTCCGAGTGGCTGTTGAAGTCTCCAACTACTAGGCAGCTGGAGTTCTTGATTTCCATACTCGAGAGGGACAGGTCTTTGATGGGTGGGCCATACAGGTTGAAGATGTGGATCTTCGTTTCTTATGTCATTATGTCGAGTCCTACAATTTCTGCTTGTCCAGTGTGATTGACAGCTACCGCGCTCCTCGGTATGCAGTTACGTGTTAGTATCAGAACCCTTCCTTTGTCAAGACTGTAACATGCTAAAGCAACTGCGTTGTGAATACTGACCCACGGAGATGAACCCACACATACACACTTTTGTGAGCGTCCCACCACAGTAGACTTTGTCCATAGAACTGGCCTTTACGTGTAGACTTAATACAATTGTCGGTGAGCTAGAAAAAGAAAGAAAAGAAGAAGAAAAAGAAGAAGAAGTAAAGAATGAAGAAGAAAATAGAGAAGAAGAAGTGGAAGAAGAAGAAGAAGAAGAAGAAGAAGAAGAAAAAAAGAAGACGAACAAGAAGAGAAAGAAGAAGAAAAGGAAGAGAAAGAAAAAGAAGATAAACATGAGTAAATAGTACTACCTGATATTGCCCGAAGAAGATTTGAATGTTTAAATGAAGTATATCGTTAAAAAGCAACTAATCTGATTGGCAAACATCCGGCTAGTCTCTAAACCCTGATCTATGGGTGAGAGAGCTGGAGTGTGTACGCCAAACACGCCAGGAGGTTGAATCATTTCTACATGACACATACTCCAAATTGGCTACAAGACCACATCACAAATAACCATACTCTTTTCATTACTACTACACTATTCATACACTTTTGTAGAAAGTTAAAGTGAGATAGACTGGCCAAGTTTCTCGAATGTCAAGTCAAAGGTTCCAAAAAAAACTACTGTTTAGCGAGCTTAGGCAGCAAGGCGATCACCTGGACGTCAATAAAAGCGATTCAGTGAATCCTGGCAGTAAATCGTTTAGCCTGAAAAAGGCGAGACCAAAAAGAGCCTTGCATGCAGTTAGCGAGGGTGGAAGTATAGAGTAGAGACAAAACCAGCACCAGCTGGTGTTGGCTTAATCTGTCATGCACGCATCCGCCCACAGACTTAAGGGCGCAGCATGACACATGATGATGTTGGTTATTCTCATCGACGGCGATAAGCCCATTATTATTGTCATGATCATATTTCTTCAAAATCAAGTAAATACTGGATCAAGATGGTGAGCAGCGCATGAACTGCAGCGGTCATCGAGCCATAGCTGACTGATAGCGTAAGGGCTAGCGAACCGGAGCTGCCAAGGCCGTTCTACACGTCCGCGCAGTATTCTAGAAAACAGGCTGCAACAGAGCAGACTGGTTAAGGAGAAGGGATCGAAGAGGGAATGCTAACCCGGTACTCAAAAAATGCTTGCTGAAGTAGGATGTGTTGGACCGAAAGGTGCAAATATCGACATAACGCATTCCGTTCTCTGGACTGCGTTCTGCTACTTAGGCCCGTGTCAGGGTTTGGTAGCGGGAGATGGAGAACAAACGAAGCCAAGCCAAGACAAGTAAATACATTTAATATTCATCAGTTTATTGGCGTCTCAGTCACTGATCATCATGCGCCTGGCGCCCTGGCGAAGTTTGCCTAGCTCTGTCTCCCGTATTTCGACACAGTCTGCTATGGTAGCAAACGCCGGTACGTGAGTGGCAGTCCCTGTCGCAGATCGTACAACGGGGCTGAGGAGGCTGACTTGCCGGGGTGTTCGCCGATCTTTTCAGTCGTGCCCATTTCTCTGGTTCCAGATGGCCTCTACAAGCGTCGGCAACTACTGTGCACCTCCCAACTGAATGTCTGCAATCGACTCAATCCTGAGCTTTCGGCTTGGATGTCGCATGACGCCATGTCCATCTTGTATACGTACTTGAATCGCGGTGTGGGGTAGTCGATTCCTTTAGCTGCAGTGATCAGTTGTCCATAAAATATATCCTATAACAGCCTTTACAATGTATGTAAATATACACTGGCGAGCATACGACTACTCTAAGACAGATGTACAGAAGATGAAAGATACAGACAGCCACATAAACTGGAAAGATATTGTCAGAGGTACAGACGTTGAACAAGAGGCAGAGTGTTTCAAAACACTTTTAGAACAACTAAAAGTCGAATATGTTCCATGTATGGAGGTAAACACCAATCATAAAAAGTGGATTACTAGATTTGTAGCTAAATGTACAAGAGCTTAAAATAAAGCCTGGACAAAGTGTATAAAGGCAAGTAAATCAAAAGAAATATATTTAAAATATTTGGACAAGCAAAACATAGCTCAGAAAGTAAGTAAAGCAGCAAAATAGACTTCGACAAAAACTTACTAATAGGATCAAGACTGATGGTAAAAGCTTTTTTTCTAATGTTAGAAATAAACAAAGACCTAAAGACAAGGTAGGCTTTCTCATAAACAGTACAGTGACAATAAGCAGAGAAAATTGGGAGATAGCTTATCTAATAAATCAATACTTTGGCACAGTCTATACAAAAGAACACTCCTCCAAGATACCAGAGCCTATACCTATTTTCAAATGTCAAATGAATATAGTGCGATTAAAATCATTCTGTCTTACGGAGGAAATGGTTCTAAAAAGATTGGAAGGATTAAAAGTGGATAAATGTACAGATCAAGATGGTATCCATTCATCAATGCTATTTGAAGTATAGACTAACTAGTTAAACCATTGGCTATATTATTTTCTCAATCACTTGCAAAATGGATTGTTCCAAGAGATTGGAAAGATGCAGGAGTGATTCCCTTATTCAAAATGGGAAAGAAATCAGATCCAGCTAATTAAGTAAGTTTAACGAGCATAGTCTGTAAAATGTTAGAGTCAATAATGAAAGAAAATATTGTAATGCATCTAGACAGGTTAAATCTAATCAGAAATAGTTAGCATGGGTTTACTAGAGGGAGACCGTGCTTAACAAATCTATTGGAGTGCATGGAGGTGATTACTAAAATCATAGATAAGGGAGAACCAGTGGATGTTATTTATCTAGATTTTACAAAGGCTTTTTATATAGTACCTCATCAACGATTATTTAAAAAGTTAAAATCACATGGGATAGATGGGCAGGTTGCCGAATGGATTGAAAGTTGGTTAACGGGAAGAAGACAGCGATTGGCATAAATTAGGAGTACTCTGAGTGGTGTGAAGTAAAAAATGGAACACAATTACAGAATGGGCGAGAAAAATACTAGAATGATAGATAACGAAAGGGACATAGGGGTAATAATAGAGCATACAGGTAAGGTGAGTTAGCAAGTCCAGGTAGCAGTGAATAAATCAAATGCAACGTTAGGTATGATAAAAAAAAAGAAATATTAAACATAGGAGTAATGAGGTGGTTGACAAACTATATAAAGCATTAGTTAGACCTAGATCGGAGTACTGTGTACAGATGTGGAGTCCTTATCGTAGAAGAGCTATAAATATGCTGGAAAGGATACAAAGAATAGCGACAAAACTGATAGTGGGATTCCAGAATTACAGTTACGAGGAAAGACTCAGAAAAACCGGCCGTTAGTGTCTAGAAAAGAGAACAATTAAACGTGACTTAATCTAAGTTGATAAGATAATCACAGGAAAAGTTAAATTAGACTATACATTTTTTTTCAAAATACTAGCACCAGCGAGAACAAGAGGGCACAGATACAATTTAATAACGATAGGTCCAAATTGGACACAGGACATTTTCTTTATTCAGACAGTGGTGAATGCTTGGAATGCTTTGCCCCAGGAAATAGTGGAGGCAGAGACAGTTAATGCATTTAAGAATAAATATGATGTACATAGTTATTAGAGCAGGGTAATGCAAATGGGACTGGTTGTCTACAGACTCTGATGAGTTTTCTAAACCAATATAAAAACGTTATGTTAAGTTAAGTTATGCCGTGTTTGTTAGCTTACTCAGAACGTTTTATGATTGTGCTAACTTTTTGTTAGAAGGTGCAAGGTTACCACAACCAGATTCTAGTGTGACCTACGAAGAGTTCAAAAGGTTTATTATGGCCAGATATATGGCCAAATGGGAAACAGAGCATACTGGCTACACAACAAATGATGCCTACTACCAGTTGAACAGAAGAGAGCAGGTCGTGGTCTTCAGACTCCGCACAGGCCACAACAGATTGAGGTACCATCTATTCAATAAACTGAAGAAAGGTGGTACTGACGAATGCACCTGTGGTACAGGGAAAATGACCGCGGAACATCTGCTGCATAATTGCCCGACATACGAGAACCAGAGAAAGCACATGTGGCCATCACCAGTGGCAACACTAGACAAGCCCTATGGCAGTGTCGACAGCATCAGGATGACAGCTGCCTTCTTCGAAAAAATTCAAGTTGACGTCTGACAGCGTACGAAGAAGAAGATTTACCTCGAATTGTTTTTAACACCTGCACAAATTAACAGTCATCTAACAATATTCATATTTCTGTTTTTCATCCTCTCTCTCTTTCTCGCTCTCTACTTTGGTCTTCTTGTTTCTCTGTACTCTCAGCAATCAATGCTGACTACAAACTAATGTGTGACAAATATGAACTGATGTGATCATATAAGACATTTCAATGTACACCGCCCACTACCAGTTAAAGGCCAACACAAAATACAGAAGGGATTGAAGCTCACGAGCAAAAACATGCATTTAGAACGTGCCAACCGTAGCGACAATCCGCCCAAGAAACTGTTCATTATGTCAAGGAAAGAATGTCAGAATACAAACACAGCCAACGTGCTGTTTACATTCATGGATACATCGAGTAATACAAATATACTGTAGTCGGAGATGCTGTGGTAGAAACTTCTCTATAAGAGGTTTTTGCTTTTATCAGATGTTGGTAGCCAGTTCCCTTCCTCGATGTCTTGGCTTACAATATCACTGATATATAAATTTATTTTTATTACCGCCAGGGATGAGGTACTAGAATCTTCATTGTTCTGATACACACACGAGTCCATAAACTGGTCAATACGACATGATACCGCACAAAGGACAACGGTCTGGGGTAGAAAAGGGCAAGTCTTCGTCACGGAATCCAGAAATTGAAACCTCTAATCAAACCAAAAACTTCAGGTTTTGTGAAAACCAATTCCTGTTCCTCTATCATTTCTCCTAACAGTAAATCCGGTACTCGTTTAAAGCTGGGTTGGATGGAACAAGTTGCAGCCGGAAAGAAGCAGCCACTCTACCAACGTTGTATCCTACGCTCTACATGTACATATAGTGTGGTCTTATGTTTCCTCTAATAACATGTCTTAATGGGAATCACACCTTTTCTTCTGCTTATCTCACGGAATAATCATTCCTTCATGGTTGTTTGCTTAAATATCTATCTTATTGTTCTATTGTAGGTCAATGGCCAATGTTTTGTCATGATTATTATCATCATCATCCTCATCATCTTCTATCAACTTGTGTCATTAGAAGGCGTGGAAGGGGGTGTAGTATTATGTCGTTGCCATCTTCGTCGCCGATGTTGTTGACATCCAGTGTTTCTTTAAACATAGCGAGGGACATAACCAAACAAATACAAAAAATATATAATTAAGAGTTATCCCATCATAAAAAATTTGCGTGAGAGATTCTGGCTTGGGCGTCTCCCCTCTTTATCCAGGTTACAAACCTTAGAACGAGTGAGCTATGGCCCTACACCAGAACCACATGGACGTGTACATTGGCATCTGTACACTGAAGGCGATAGGTGTTAATTATCCACCCGACCAAATTTCTCACGCTTGTTGTCGTCCTCGTGCACGACATATGGGGAGGAACAGCTCGCGACCCCGGGCGCTCGTCGGCGACGATTGTGACAGCAAAGCCGTGCTTATCACAAGAGCTGAACCTTGAACCGTGACCGGCGTCGAAGTCATGGAGCGAACTAGACAAGTAACTGGCAGAAGACAACACTGGCTGCTCCTGTAGCTGTTAATAGTAAGGTTAGAGTTAGCATATATGCTGATGCCTGTTTAAGTTAGCTCTGTTGTGGTGACAGCGACTCGCATATTGTTTTTAAAATGAATTTAATAATATTCATAAAATGCAAAAAAATGTTAAAACTTTCCGAAAGGTAAATTTCGTATGGTATGCTCCATTATACGCAACCTTAACTATTATAAGTATTTGCTTTATTTGTATGTAATTATTAAATGATTTATATTATTGTAGTGCATTTATTACATCCCTTTCTTTTGAATACATTGCCCTTATGACGAAGTAATCATTGTCCGTGTAAATACAGTTCACTACTAGGCCGTGAAACTGTTATCTAGCTAATCGAAGATCCTGTGCTGAAAGTTGTTTATGGTTAAGCGTGCTTATATCCCGTGTGTGCTACTTTAAAATTGTTCAAGCTTGGATATGTAAATACAAATGTATGTAGACGTTTATGTTATAAATTTTTCTAACATACCATCTATAGATTGTTAATCTCATTGTACATATCCAAATTTTAAACTGTATATTTTTTAGAACAGGACACCCATTACCATCATTTTAATAACACTAGCCATATGGAATCTTGCATGTTTATGTAGACATAATATTCATAATGTGGCATAAGAAATACGTAAACATTAAATTGAACCTTATTCCAGTGTGTGTTTGTTTCTTGTTTATTTCTTTATTTCACAAGACGCATAAGTTGCCATATTAACAAATGTAAACAAACAGATATTAAAGTACACATTCCTAAAGCCCAGGTATTGATAAAATTGCTCTTTGCTGTCACTCTGTGTATTTATGATATATTCGAATACTGACACTATTAACATACACCAAATTGAAAGCATGGTAGTAATACATATCTCATTATTTTAAACATAAATTTTTTTACGAATGCACATATTTCTTTACGTTTGTGTGTGCGTGTGTGTACAACTGTGTAAAACCCTACAGTATTGACATATTTCCAAAACTACTTATTACGTACTGTTCATACTGGCATTATAAATGCAGCTCTAGAATTGATTGCGAAACACCTTCGATTGGTTCTGTTGTTGTTGATTCATCCATTAAGCAAATACATACACAGAAGTCGTTTAGCTTGTTTGAAAAGGCCAGTCTTTGCAAACCGTTAAAGGGTTTGAGAGTTGATAATGCAATTGTGGTTAACATGTGGGTAGTAGGATTATATGTACGAACGTAAATATTGCTGTGTCACTGTGTGTGTTAACATACGGATAGCAAGATACTGTGTAGAAGATTAAAGCTTGGTGTCATTCTGTTAATATGTTGACAGTGAGAAAGTATGTAGGACATTAAAGCTCTGCGTTAGACTGCTAACAAGCTTGCGGTTGGTGTGCTAACATGTGAATAGTAACATATCATGAAGAAGATTAAAGCTTGGTGTCAATCTGCTAATATGTTGATGGTGAGATACTATGTAGGACATCAAAGCTCTGCTTTAGACTGCTAACAAGCTTGCAGTTGGTATACTAACATGTAAATTGTAAAATACCATGTAGAAGATTAAAGATTGGTGTCAATCTGCTAATATGTTGATAGTGAGATACTATGTAGGACATCAAAGCTCTGTGTTAGACTGCTAACAAGCTTGCAGTGGTGTGCTAACATGTTAATAGTAAAATATAATGTAGAAGATTCAAGATTGGTGTCAATCTGCTAATATGTTGATAGTGAGATACTATGTAGGACATCTAAGCTCTGCGTTAGACTGCTAACAAGCTTGCGGTTGGTGTGCTAACATGTGAATAGTAAAATATCATGTATAAGATTAAAGCTTGGTGTCAATCTGCTAATATGTTGATAGTGAGATACTATGTAGGACATTAAAGCTGAGTGTTAGTCTACTAACATGTGGATAGTAAGATATTTTCAAGACAGTAAATCTCCAAGTTGGTTTGCATCTGTTGATTTGTAAATAGTGAGACCTTATGTAAGAGATTTAAGCTCAGTATCTGACTCCTAACATTTGGATAGCAAGATAATATGTACACCATTAAATCTTAGTGTCTATCTGTTAATATGTAGATAAAGAGATAATATGTAGGACATTAAAACTCAATTTTGGTCCTCTAGCGTGCAAAAATTCTTTATTCCTCTTTGCGTTCAGGATCCTTTGGTCATGTTATATCTGCAAGCCAGTAATCATGATGCAGTCCATAATCTTTACCAGGACATAGCTGCTGCACCATAGCTTTTGCCTCAGCTCTGCATTCTGTGGTATCTCATTTCACTAAAACACAGTGAAAGTAAAATGCTATGTAGAACACACATTTTGGTGTTGGTCTGTTAATTTATGGATTGTAGGTACTATGTAAGACTGTAAAATGTCATGGCGATCTACATATGTTGCCATATGGATAGTAAAGTAATATGTAAGGTATCCAATCCTAGTTATTGGTCAGTTATCAAATGGATTGTAAGATAATATTTAGGGTATCAAATCTTAGTGCTGGTCTGTTAACATGTGGAGGGTAAGATAATATGTAGGGTATCAAATCTCGGTTCTGGTCTGTTAACATGTGAATGGTAAGATAATATTTAGGGTAGCAAATCTTGGTGCTGGTCTGTTAACATGTGGGTGGTAAGATCATATGTAGGGTATCAAATCTCGGTGCTGGTCTGTTAACATGTGGAGGGTAAGATAATATGTAGGGTATCAAATCTCGGTTCTGGTCTGTTAACATGTGAATGGTAAGATAATATTTAGTGTAGCAAATCGTGGTGCTGGTCTGTCGACATGTGGATGGTAAGATAGTATGTATAACAGTAAAGCTAAGTGTTCTTCTGGCATGGGGATTCAAAAAATAAAAATGTAGGGCATTGAAGCACAGTGTGGATCTATTAACATGTGATTAGTAGTATAATATGTACAACAGTTTGTTGAGAGGTGGAAAGTAAGATACTATGTGGGACAGTAGAGTTTGTTGTCCGTCTACTTCTTTTGTCCTGTGAATATCAAGATAATATAAAGGACATTGAACCACGGCGTGATTCTGTTTGCACTGTAATAGTCAGATAAAATAATTAAGTCTATTGCATCTCTTTTTGGGGGGAAAGGAATATACTTTTATTTTGGCGATAAGGCTCAGTGTGGGTTTGTTAATGTATTGATAGTAAAAATTTTTTTAGAACATTACAGCTCGTTGTTGGTCTATTGACATGGGGACAGCAGGATGCTGTTTAGGAAATTTATTATTGGTTTCTGTTTGTTAACAAATGGAAGGTAAAACACTTAATAGGACAGAAAAGCTCAGTGTTGGTCTGTTAATACATGTGAACTGTAAGACATTGTGTAGGACACGTGTTCTCTGTGTTGGTCTGTAAACATGATGATTAGTAAGATATTATGTATGATATTACAGCTCAGTGTTGATGTTTTATCAAAGGGAAAGATAATATATACAGCTTTACATCTCGGCTGTTATGCGTTAACATTTGAATATTAAGAAAATATGTAGGACATGAAAGCTCACTGTTCGTATCCTAACAAGTGGATAGTACAATACTATGAGGTAAAGTAATGCTAGCTGTCATTCTGTTAACACGCGGATAGTAAGATACTATGTAGGACATTACTGCTCTGTGTTGGTATTTTGACCTGGGGATAGTAAGATACTATAAAGGACATTACAGATCAGTGTTGGTCTGTTAACAAGCGGAGAGTAAGATACTATGTAGGACATTACTACTCAGTTTTGGTCTGTTTACCTGGGGGAAAAAATATACTATGTAGGACACCTATTCATGAGGTTGGTCTGTTTTCATGTGGATAGTGAGAAAATATATACATTATTTCTCAGTTGATGTATATTAACATGAGGATATCAAGAAATAAGTAGGACATGAAAGTTCACTGTCTGTGTGTTATGAAGTGGATAGTTTGATGTTATGTAGAAAAGTGAAGATTGCTTTCATTCTGTTATAACGTGTTGATAGTAAAACAATAGGTAGGACATTAAAGATTTGTGTCAGACTGCTATCTTTGTACAGAAATATAAAAAGTAGGTCATTTAAGCTTTGTGTTAGTATGTTAACTTTTGGACAGTAAGATTACATGTAGGACATTAACAAATGGGAATGGTTTGTAAACATGCAAACAGTTTAATGCTACATAGGACAATAAAACTCAGTGTCTGTCTGCTAACAGTTGTTTAGTTAGATACTATGTACGTCATCTATGCCAAAAGCTCGGTTTTCGGTTATTAACATGCAAATTAGTTATGTACTATGTAGGACATTACAGCTTGTTGTCGGCCTGCTAAGATAGGGATAGTATGATACTTTACAGGACAATTATCTTGGTGTCCATCTGTTAATATACAGACAGTAAGATACTACCTAGGACCTTAAAGCTCAGTGTTAGCCTTCATCTTTTGTTATGCTGATACTAAGATACTATGTAGGAGATTGAAAATCAGATTTGGTCTGTTAAAGAGGCGTCAGTGAGATACTTTATAGGACCGTCAAGCTCAGTTTAGATCTGTTAAAGTGGGGTCAGTAAAATATTATGTAGGACACTAATACTTTTAGGTAGGTTTGTTAACATGGGGATTGTAAAATGCTATGCAGGACAGTAAAGTTAGGTGACTGTTCGTGTATGTTACTGTTGGGATTCTCAGATAGTATGTTAATATGTAGACAGTAAGATGCTTTGTATCGCATTAAATCAAAAAGAATCGGTTGGTTATATGAGGACATTAAGATAATATATAGGACACTGAAGCTTAGTGTAATTCTGTTGACATGGTGACAGTTTGTTTGTTTGTTTGTTTTTTTGAGTTCGCCTTATTTCTCTAATCCCCAAGGGGGTGTACATTGTACTGTGGTTTTTATTTTGCGCCTGTCGGCCAAGTGCTGCCAACTTCAGCATGCATTTTATGTAAGGGTCTGCTTCCTCTTGCATTTTCTAAGAATTCGCTTCCTTGGGGTAACGGCGCTGTGATGGGGATTGAACCCAGCACCTTTGGGTTTTGAGCCGTGCCACTTAACCACTAGGCCACACCGTCCCCATGGTGACAGTAAGATAATATGTAGGATATTAGCGAATAGTATCGGTCTGTTAACATTTAGATAGTAAGATTTTATGTAGTACATTACAGCTTGCTATTAGGTCTGCTAACATTTAGAAAGAAAGATTTTATATTAGGACATTACAGCTTGGTGTTGGTCTGTTGACATGGAGACTGTAAAATGCTATGAATGACATTAAAACATGTGGATAGTACAATATCATGTAAAATAGCAAAGCTCAGAGTCCGGCTGATGACATGGGTACAGTAAGATATCTTGTTCGAAGTAAGCTGTCAGACATCAGCGTGAATTTGTTGAAGAAGAAGAAGAAGTAAGATAGTGTGTAGGACATTAAAACTTACTGTCGGTTTGTTAACACGTGGATAGTAAGATATTATTTTTAACAGTAAAGCATGGTGTCTGCTTGTTAACATGTGGATTTAAAGATATTATGTACGGCATTCAAGCTCTGTGTTGGCCAGTTGACTAGTGAATAGTAAGATACTCTGTAGGACATTCAAGCTCTGTGTTGGCCAGTTGACTTGTGAATAGTAAGATACTCTGTAGGACATTCAAGCTCTGTGTTGGCCTGTTGACATGTGGATAGTAAGATACTCTGTAGGACATTCAAGCTCTGTGTTGGCCAGTTGACTTGTGAATAGTAAGATATTCTGTAAGACATTCAAGCTATGTTGCCCAATTGACATGTGGATAGTAAAACACTATGTAGGACATTAAAGCTCTGTGTTGGCCTGTTGACATGTGAATAGTAAGATACTATGTAGGACATTCAAGCTATGTGTTTGCCTGTTGACATGTGGATAGTAAAATACTCTGTAGGACATACAAGCTCTATGTTGGCCTGTTAACATGTTGATAGTAAGATACTATGTAGGAAATTAAAGCTCTGTCTTGGCCTGTTGACATGTGGATAGTAAGATATTCTGTAGGACATTCAAGCTCTGTGTTGGCCTGTTAACATTGGGTTAGTAAGATACTCTGTAGGACATTCAAGCTCTGTGTTGGCCTGTTAACATGTGTATAGTAAGATACTCTGTAGCACATTAAAGTTCTGTCTTGGCCTGTTGACATGTGGATAGTAAAATACACTGTAGGACATTCAAGCTCTATGTTGGCCTGTTGACATGTGGATAGTAAGATATTCTGTAGGACATTCAAGCTCTGGGTTGGCCTGTTAACATTGGGTTAGTAAGATACTCTGTAGGACATTAAAGCTCTGTGTTGGCCTGTTAACATGTGGATAGTAAGATACTATGTAGCACATTAAAGCTCTGTCTTGGCCTGTTGACATGTGGATAGTAAGATACTCTGTAAGACATTTAAACTCTGTGTTGGCATGTTAACATGGTGGCAGTAAGGAACTATGTAGGACATCAATGTTTTGGGTAAGTCTAACATCTGGATAGTGGATACTGTGCAGTGCATTCAATCTAGAGTTGGTTTGTTAATATGTGGATTGTAAGATCCTGTGTAAGACATTAAAGCTGTCTGTCAGTCTGATGCCATTGGGATTGTACAATACTTTGAAGAACAATAAAACTTGGAATTGGTCTGTTAATATTTAGATAGCAAATTACAATGTAGGACTGTAAAGTTTCGAGTCAGTGAACTTATGTTTAATGGGGATAGTGCGATACTTTGTAGGACAATACCGTTTATTGTCTGTATGTTAATTTTCATATAGTAAAGTATTATATAAAAGACTGTTACCATGTGCTTAGGTAGAAACTGTGTAGGACATCAGAATTTAATGCTGGTATGATAGTCTGTGGATAGTAAGATACTATATATAGGACATTAAAACGATGTATCATAGTAAGATACTAGCTAGTAGCTAGGGCTGTAATGCCTAGGGTGAGTTTGTTAAAATATGGATAGTAAGATACTAGTTAGAACTGCCATGCCTAGGTTCAGTTTGTTAACATGTGGATAGCAAGATACTATTTAAGACATTAATGCATAGTGTCGGTCTGTACATTATATAAATTGCTGAGCGATTATAGTAGTAAAACTGGGAGAGTTCAAAACGTAGTTCCCTCATGTTCCAGTCTCTCTCTTATCGCCTGTGGAGTATACAAAATAGATAGGAATGGTTAAAATACCGCTATGGAACAAAATCAAGAACCTAACCTACGTTAGGTACAGAAATTACATACAATGAGACTAAAACATTCATCAGGGCAACGTACAGTGCAAAATGGAAAAAAAACAAAAACACCCTGGCTACATAGATTATCATTCTCCGGCTACGCATAGGTCACAACAGTCTGAGATGTCATCTGTACAACAAGTTCAAGATTGGTACTACAGACCTTCGTGCCTGCGACACAGCCCCCATGAAGGCAGAACATATTTTGAGCCTTTAGTCGATTGATGACTTCGTTAGAGTCATTGAAGTTGATGTCTGAAAACGAACGAAAAAGAAGAAGAAATGAACCAGTCGAAGCTTCCCGTTGGATCCACTACTAGGGAATTGCATGTTTACATTCTGATTCGCATTATTCATTTATAGGTCTAGTGATATTGCGAGCTTAATATATGAGTAGCAAAATGCCCCCTTGTCGCTATGTGCATTCACAAGCAAAAACAACTAGTATTCTCTGTATAAGCAACATATGTCCTCTAGCCCACTGTATGGACGGCGTACTACAGTAAACATCACGAATGATTCTGGATCTTTGGGTATGGCAATGACAAAAATAGGACCACTGCCCTATATAGAGCATGGCATAAGAGGCGACTAACTGTGTGACATGGCACAACACCGGCCATGCTTAGTTGGTTTGTTAAGAGCAGCATAGATGGCGCCTAACAGGTTGCGTGTCAAGTTGGTCTAGTGTTTGAGTCTTTTAAGATGGACTCACAGATCTATGAACCAAACTTCTTGGCACTTGTCTTAACACAGCGGAGTAATAAGCTGCTCGAGCCTAACACGCTAAGCAGGAAATCCTCATCCCTCCTTTATCCAGCTCACACCACAGCTGGGACCTCCGCAGGGTCATCTTCCCTTGTAGAATTACAGGTCTACTAAGACTAAGATTAATATAAACACATAATCTTACAAATACTATTTCTTTTGTTGCAGATTCTGCACTTTACACTTTACGAAATACAAGACCTCACCACTAATGGAGTCTCCCGCGGAACACCTGGCTGAGACATTTCGATTCTACTCCGTCTTCCTCCACGCTGCCCGAGACTCACCAAACGTTGCCGTGGACGATCAACACGAAAGACAATGGTTGAGTATGAGGATTACCTAACTTGACTTAAAACACAAGGCAACGACTCTAGCTGGCCATCTATCTTCTCGGCACACCCCCCATGACATCAGAACAAATTTTGCAGCCCTGCCCATTGTTTACCGACAAGAAGTAGCATTTGGCAACAACCAGTGTCCTTCCACGAGTAGCTGTACAGAAGTGCTCAGACTCTCAAGTCAACTGCTGCCTTCGTTAGAGTAATTGAATTTAAGGTCTGAAGACGAACAAGGAAGATCTATTTTCTTGACATTTTTCGCGCCAGCCGAAGCACATCAGTACAAGTACAGTCAACCTCCATCAAGATGACTTCAGGAAAAAACTTTGCATGATCTTGCAGTAGGAGTTTATGTATCAGTTTACTTGCATGATGAGGTTGCTATCCTCATGCACAACTCTATTTAGTCACGCCTTTCAATACATGCATGGAGTTCAATCAATCAAATCAGAACAAAAAGGCATAGCTTCAAATTAAATAAAGAAAGGTCAAGATTGGATATTTGGAAATATTTCTTTAGTCAGAGAGGGGTGAATGCTTGGAATGCATTTCCAAGGAAGTGATGTAAGCAGAGGCAGTTGATGCATTTAAGAATACATTGGATGCGCATAGCTTATTGAGCAAGGAAATGTAAATGAAACTGGTTGCGTACAGACTCTGCATAGTCTTCTAAACCAGTATAAAGACGATAAGTTTAGTTAAATCAAGATCACTCATCTCTTTTTGTTGAAGCACAGGTCCAGCATTGTATTTGACTTACCAAAACCAGCTTTTAGGAAAGACTTGTTCTAGTTATTTGCAGTAGGGTAGCGATAATTTCTACATTTTGAGATTGCCACATCCATGGACAACTCTTAGTCCTCGCGTTCAACATGCAATGATTATTTTGGCCACTCAGGAGAAACACATACATAGCTCACCTTAAGATTGTTTGCCCTTGATCTACTGTGACAGTATTCTGTGGCGGTTATATTCTATCATTCTCAGTAAGGGACCCCGGATACACTATGGGAGGTCATGTTATTGTTAGATTTGAAACAAGCAGCGATAACGATAGAAAAGATATGAATTTGGAATTGCATGTGTTAAGCTTTTATAGAAGTGTTCATACGTGGTTGCGAAGTTTCGATGGCTCACAAACAAAACATGTCTGTGTTCAGATTCCTGATCTGACTGGGTCGTACACCTAATAAATTTCGTGCTGAATATGGTTTAACCAGGCTCTAAAGTGCAAAACACAGAACAATATACTGCCTCTTAGGAACCACGGTAAACGAAGTAAAAAAAAGAAATATAGCTTTTTAGTGTTTTCTCCAGTATCGCATTCTGTTTTTTTATTAAATGGCTTGCTGGCTTAGGGTCGTTCGTTCTCAATCTTGCACCACCAAGCCCTGATGTGGCTTAAGTAACAGAATGTTGTCCAGAGAACGGAATGCAAATGTGCTGATCGGTGTGGACTGCACAGAACACGGCCAGGCACTTGAGCATCCGTGGTCAACCACTGCACCCGAGCTCATATCCAGTCGTCCTGACTTGTCTTGCCACTGGTTAAAGTTGGACTCGAGCGAGAGAGTGTGGTCGACAAACTGCGCAACCCTTTCTCACTTAAAGGAAATTCATCGCGCAAGTCATTCTCTTTTCATGTATCCAGTACTAACACAGTCGAGTCCTGTGACGACGGGCGAGAAGAGAGCGTAGGTCCACTGACAAGCTAAACTACAGTCAAAAAGCTGCGTCAGTTGCGAGACACCTTGCTGAGCAATAAAGCGGCTGAGGTACATGGATTTGCTGACAATCATGATCACCGTCTCGCGAAGCAAACTTTCTCTGCTTTCACTGACTGCGAATATGCAGTTCCCATCTTCCCACCCATCCACAACCCGGATTTACAGAATACTCGACTGGATGGACTGGCTGGGTGCAAAAAGTAAAGGCTCGTGATGGATGAAAAACATTGTGTTTGACCCTGACGCAACATCCTGGGCAATATGGTGTGCTTGACCGGACTAGCGTCTCAGTTACCCACAGATATTATCTTAAATATCACTAACCTCTAGCTGATTACTAGCATAACCGGCACTTCTGAAATTATGCAATGATGTTTATAAATGAAAATAGTATTTGCTAGATCTACGTCAACAATAAAGTCACATATATTTTTGTATACCATAACAAGCATTATTACATAGCACAAAAAATCGCTCACTTTCATCTTTATCATCATTATTATCATCATCATCATCATCTTCATCATCATCATCATCATGTTGCATGTCATTTGCAGAAAATCACTTTCACAACAAACGATCTGTAACTCGATCTCTAGCCAGAAGTATCGCCTCTATCGTTGTCATCGTCATGACCTCCGTGATGTCTTGTTTCCATCTTTTCATCGGTCTGCTTCAGCCCCGCTTTTCAAACACCAAACCCTCCTGTATCGTTCTTTCTAGGTCAGTATGGCGTTTGATGTGGTCAAACTATTATACAGCAAAGCAAGTGGTCATTTTCACAGACGACCTAGCAGTGTAATGGCCCTCAAGAGCCCAGTGCTTAAAAAAAAAAGCAGTCCAATGGACACCAGCCCACTGAGACATTCCAGACAACGGGGAGGTGGACAGGCTCGCCAGAGAGCGAGGAATGCTGCAGCAGAGTGATACAGACATCACATACAATGAAACTAAAGCATTCATCAGGACAACGTACAGTGCAAAATGGAAAATAGGATCACATTGGCCACATAGAAAACGATACCTACCATCAACTCTCCAGGCGAGACCAGGTGATCATTTTCCGGCTACGCACAGGTCACAACAGACTCAGATGCCATCTGTACAATAAGTTCAAGATTGGCACTACAGAAATTTGTGCCTGCGGCACAGCCCCCATGAAGGCATAATATATTTTGCAGTCCTGCCCGCTGTATACCGACAAAAGAAGTAACAATTGGCAACAGCCAGTGTCCTTCCACGAGAAGCTGTACGGAAGCGTACAGAGCCTTGAGTCGACTGCTGCCTTTGTTAAAATCATTGAAGCTGAGGTCTGAAGATAAACGAAGAAGCAGAAGAAACTATTTTAGCTTTCGAGACAAGATGTTGTTTACTAACCAATTTTGCTTGAAATTAATTAGGATCTATAGTATATATATATATATATATATATGTATATATATATCTTTATCTATATCTCAAGCAGATGTGGATATATTGAGATCGGATGTAGATAAAATTCGAGAGTGGTTTGTAGGTTCGCAAATGGAGTTTAATGTAGATACATGTACAGTCATCCACATGGGTAGATCCAATATGAAACATAATTACAGAATGGGAGAGAACAATATTAGAAAGATAGATAAGGAAATGGACTTAGAAGTTATACTAGATCATACAGGTAAGGTGAGTGAGCAAGTTCAGGTAGCAATTAAAAAGGCAAATGCAATGTTATGTATGATAAACATAAATACTAAACATAGGAGCAAGGAAGTGATAGTCAAACTGTATATAGCATTAGTTAGACCTAGATTGGAGTTATGCGTACAGGCGTGGAGTCATTATCATAGAGGGGATACAAACATGCTGGAAAGAATTCAAAAAAGAGCGACAACGCTGATAGTGGGATTGCAGAATTACAGTTATGAGGAAAAACCGGCCTACAGTGTCTAGAAGAGAGAATAATTCGTAGTGACTTAATACAGGCTTATAAGATGATCAGAGGAATGGATAAATTAGACTATAACAAGTTTTTTTTTAAATACAGCCACCAAATATAACAAGAGGGCATAGTTACACATTAACTAAAGAGAGGTCCAGATTCGATATTAGGAAATATTTTTTTAATTAGAGAGTGGTGAATGCTTGGAATGCATTGCCAAGGGAAATAGTGGAAGGAAGGACAGTTAATGCATTTAAGAATAAATTGGATGCGCATAGCTTTTAGAGCAAGGTGATGAAATGAAACTGTATGTATACAGATTCTGCAGAGTCTTCTAAACCAGTTTAAGGACGTTAAGCTAAGTTAAGGATATCTGCATTTTTCCTTTTTGCTATCCATTGTATTTTGAGCACTTTTCTATAGTCCTTTAGTTCAAAAGATGCAATCCTTTTCTTAAGTGTTTGTGTGGGGGGGTCCATGTTTCACATCCGTATGTCCCCATCGGTATAATGCAAGTTCACAGAATAGTTATTTTCATTTTATTAATGTTCTGTCATCAGTTTCTCATTTTATTGAACCTCTGCATTGCCGTAGCCATTGGCGCTTATAACTGAGCCGAGGTACTCAAAGCTTGTGACTTTCTCAATCTTCTGTTGTTCTAAAATAACTTTATGTTTGGTCTTTGCCTTGCCTGTGATCGTTATCTTGGTTGTACTTTAAATTCAGGTATAGATTTTGGACTTCGTTGAGTTGTGTTTACGCTCATCAGTACTTTTACATTTCGCTAGTTGTTAAACCCACCAGACTAGATCGCACGTGGACACAGTCCTGGTGTGAACAGACTATCTACAATAGCAGTTAGTAAACTAGCATTATCTTGTAAAGCGAGCTATGCAAGTTTTCATTCCATTTCCAACAATATATCTCTGCAAATATGGATTTTCGACATTTGTAGCATAAAAGAAAAACAAATCGAAACAGATTAGATGTCTAACATGGCAAACGTGTGATTTGTACAACACAACAGTTGAATCCTCTTCGAGAAAGAGAAACAACAAGCCTTCACGCGGTCAGCATTTCTTGATCTTTGTGACCCGTTCCTCAGCCTTGCATATATACGCAGCACGTTCATTCAAACAATAATGAAATTAACTTTCTTCTATATTAAATGTATTGTATTTCTTTTGAAATTGTTAAGAAAGACACATATATCACATGTACTTTTGTGTTTGTTTTTTAACTATTTCTATATAACTGGTTCTTTGCTATTGTATTTTATGTATTTAAAAACATTATTCCGAGAAGGGGTACGTGACATCTACAGTTAACATCATTTGCTGAATAAGAATGATCACCAATGGACAGCCGCGTGCGGTAAACACCTTTCATTTTTGGGCTAAAGAGAAATACTCTCCATTTAATGTACAATATGTAACTAAGTTAACGTCTTTATACGGGTTGAGAAGACTACCTATTTATACTGGTTTAGACGATTATGTCTTTCTACTCGCTTAGAAGACTGAAACTTTATACTGGTTTAGAAGACTGTGTCTTTATCTTGGTTTATAAGACGATGTCTTTATACTGGTTTAGAAGACGATGTCTTTATACTGCCTTAGAATGACTATATCTGTATACTGGTTTAGAAGACTACGTGTTTATACCGGCTTAGAAAACTATGCAGAGTCTGTAAACAACCAGTTTCATTTACATTTCCTAGCTCTAAAAGCTATGTGCATCCAATCTATTCTGAAATGCATTAATTGTTCCAGCCTAAAACTACTTCATATGGCAATACATTCCAAGCATTCACCACTGTACAGCTTATGTAGCTTACCAGTAACACTTTTACCGGTAACAGTTCTCGCAGTTTAGCTCACTTTAAATTCAACCGATGCACAAAATTGAGAAATGGAATACCTCTGCCCCTCCTTTATGTGTTGTGTTTGTTACAGACCCGTCGGTGTATGCATGGGTCCAGTCCATGCTTGGGTAGTTTTTCGTTATGTACCTCAGGGTTATGTCTCTTCTTTCTTTTTCAGTCTGGCTGTTCTTGTTTCAAATATCTGGTATATTTTCTACCACCTCCGGAATGATATGCTGCTTCCAGGTAGGTTTGCGTACAGTAGGGATGGGGTTTGGTGTTAATGTGTTCATAGTGTCTTCGCTCATCTTTGCTTTGGCTATTTCTGCAAAGTTTCTTCGCTTTAGTTTCCCATTTCCAAATCTATTTAGTCTCTGATGCATTGGGTGGTCTGTCAGTCTTCTGAGTTTCTCTACTTGCTGCTGGGCTCTGCAGTCTCTTCTGTCGGTCATGGATTGCAGATTTCTAATCTTTTCCAGTTCTACAATTGGCGTTGACTTCATGCCTGCTGTTATAACTCTCATGGCTTGGTTTGAAGTTTGCTAATTGTATCAAAGTTCGCCTTTTCTGCTGTTGCTCATGCCGCAATGCCATACTCGAGAACTGGTCTCACTCTTCCAGTGTACAGTTTCGTCTGTTCCCCAGCTTGTGCCAGCAAGTTTCCTCATGATTGCCATTCTTTGTCTGGCTCTCATTCGGTTTCTCTCGATCTGACTTTTCCATGTCATGCACCGATCAAATGTGACTCCCAGGTAGTTTTGGTTGCCATTTGCCCGCAGATATTTGCCGCTAAGACTTATTTTGGTGTTCTGGAGTTTGTTTGAAAGCGAGAATATCGTACATGTTGTTTTTTCCTCATTTATTTTGACCAGCAATGAGTTCGCCCACTCCTCCAACGATGTTAGGGCCTGCTGCATCCGATTGCTTGCTATGGTGAGATTTTTTTCAGACGTCCACATAGCCAGATCGTCTGCAAACATGGAGCTGTGGACTCTTCTTGGTAGATTCTCTGTGATGTTGTTTATATACACCAGGAAAGGTGTTGGTGACAGTACTCCCCTTTGGTGTACTCCCTGCTCAAGTGTCACCTTTTTGCTCATCTGCTATTGTACTTGAACTATGGATGTTCTGTTTTCGAGGTAGTCGCTGATCCATCTGTACATTTTCCCACAAACTTCACTTCTTCGTAGCTTGACTTTAAGTCACTTTATCCACACCTTGTCAAATGCCTTCTCTAAATCCACCCAAATCGCTACTGTGTGCTTTTTTCTCCTGGTAAGCATCATCTATTAACTGGGCTATGAGAGTGATCTGGTCCTCAGTGGATCTGTGCTGTCTAAAGCCTGCTTGCTGTGGAATTAGTATGTGTTTTTCTTCCAGATGCCACATCAGTCTGGTGTTTATCATACGTTCCATCAGTTTACCTACACAGCTCAGTAGACTGATAGGCCTGTATCCATTTGGAACTGTTCTATCTTTTTCTTTCTTTGGTACTGGTATAAGTACAGCGTCTTTTCATGTCTGAGGTACAATTCCCTATTTCCAGCTTTGGTTCAGGACTGATAGTAACTTCCTCTTTGCTGTTTGGCCCAACTTCATCAGCATTTCGTGTTACCCCATCTTTTCCGGGCGATTTCTTTTTCTCATGGTTTTCTCATCGAGTTCTCATGGCCTCTTCCTTTTTATTCATTGTTAGTATTGCCATCATGTGCTCCTTTGGTGCCATATTGATGTTGTCGTGGCTCTTTTGTTCTTCATTATTGTCTGTGTGCCTGTCTGTAGGGACATCAGTGTGGTTTGCTCTGGCATAGTGTTCGTTCTATAAAGGCGTTTGCTGCTTTTTTTTTCCAGTAAGCATTTTGTCGCCATACTTGATGGTAATTTGTTTATTTGATGGTGTTTCGTCATTCATGGCTCTGACTAACTTCCATAGTTTGTTCTCTTCTTTATATAAATTGAGGCGTTCTGTTTTATTTGTCCAGCTGTCTCTTGTTATATGGTTTAGTGTTCTTTTGTATTTCGCCGTGATAGCCTTGAGGGCGATATTTGCCTCCATAGATTGTTCTCTCTCTGCCATGTTCCTAGCATTTGAGACTTCGTCTTCCGCTTCCTGCAATTCATCATTCCAATATGGCTTGTAGTTTTTCCTTGCCCCTCTTGGGATGGTTTCGGTGGCTGCTTGCATTATTGCTTTGCTTAGGCTTTCCACCATAGGTTTCATATTGTTATTCCATGTGTTGATGGTTTCACATAGCCGATCTGTCAGAATTGCAAATCTGTCCCAGTCGGATCGTTTATAGTTTCAACGTGGGAGCGCTTTTATTTCCTGTGGGCCTACTTCCATATCAATTTCTAGCCTAATTGGCCTTTTGTCGCTACCTGCCAATTGGTTGAGCACCTGGCCGTCTATTTTGTGATGAATATCAAACGTGGAAAAGGCCAAGTCTGGAGTAGAGGTGGTATGCCATGTTCTAGAATAGAAGATAGGGCTGTCCTCCAGTCTATTGTCAAGATAGAGATTTGTGTCTATCTCCCAGTCTTCCACTTCATCTCCTCTGTTGTCTGTGTCGGAATATCCCCATCTCTCCGAGTGGCTGTTGAAGTCTCCAACTACTAGGCAGCTGGAGTTCTTGATTTCCATACTCGAGAGGGACAGGTCTTTGATGGGTGGGCCATACAGGTTGAAGATGTGGATCTTCGTTTCTTATGTCATTATGTCGAGTCCTACAATTTCTGCTTGTCCAGTGTGATTGACAGCTACCGCGCTCCTCGGTATGCAGTTACGTGTTAGTATCAGAACCCTTCCTTTGTCAAGACTGTAACATGCTAAAGCAACTGCGTTGTGAATACTGACCCACGGAGATGAACCCACACATACACACTTTTGTGAGCGTCCCACCACAGTAGACTTTGTCCATAGAACTGGCCTTTACGTGTAGTCTTAATACAATTGTCGGTGAGCTAGAAAAAGAAAGAAAAGAAGAAGAAAAAGAAGAAGAAGTAAAGAATGAAGAAGAAAATAGAGAAGAAGAAGTAGAAGAAGAAGAAGAAGAAGAAGAAGAAGAAGAAGAAAAAAAAGAAGACGAACAAGAAGAGAAAGAAGAAGAAAAGGAAGAGAAAGAAAAAGAAGATAAACATGAGTAAATAGTACTACCTGATATTGCCCGAAGAAGATTTGAATGTTTAAATGAAGTATATCGTTAAAAAGCAACTAATCTGATTGGCAAACATCCGGCTAGTCTCTAAACCCTGATCTATGGGTGAGAGAGCTGGAGTGTGTACGCCAAACACGCCAGGAGGTTGAATCATTTCTACATGACACATACTCCAAATTGGCTACAAGACCACATCACAAATAACCATACTCTTTTCATTACTACTACACTATTCATACACTTTTGTAGAAAGTTAAAGTGAGATAGACTGGCCAAGTTTCTCGAATGTCAAGTCAAAGGTTCCAAAAAAAACTACTGTTTAGCGAGCTTAGGCAGCAAGGCGATCACCTGGACGTCAATAAAAGCGATTCAGTGAATCCTGGCAGTAAATCGTTTAGCCTGAAAAAGGCGAGACCAAAAAGAGCCTTGCATGCAGTTAGCGAGGGTGGAAGTATAGAGTAGAGACAAAACCAGCACCAACTGGTGTTGGCTTAATCTGTCATGCACGCATCCGCCCACAGACTTAAGGGCGCAGCATGACACATGATGATGTTGGTTATTCTCATCGACGGCGATAAGCCCATTATTATTGTCATGATCATATTTCTTCAAAATCAAGTAAATACTGGATCAAGATGGTGAGCAGCGCATGAGCTGCAGCGGTCATCGAGCTATAGCTGACTGATAGCGTAAGGGCTAGCGAACCGGAGCTGCCAAGGCCGTTCTACACGGCCGCGCAGTATTTTAGAAAACAGGCTGCAACAGAGCAGACTGGTTAAGGAGAAGGGATCGAAGAGGGAATGCTAACCCGGTACTCAAAAAATGCTTACTGAAGTAGGATGTGTTGGACCGAAAGGTGCAAATATCGACATAACGCATTCCGTTCTCTGGACTGCGTTCTGCTACTTAGGCCCGTGTCAGGGTTTGGTAGCGGGAGATGGAGAACAAACGAAGCCAAGCCAAGACAAGTAAATACATTTAATATTCATCAGTTTATTGGCGTCTCAGTCACTGATCATCATGCGCCTGGCGCCCTGGCGAAGTTTGCCTAGCTCTGTCTCCCGTATTTCGACACAGTCTGCTATGGTAGCAAACGCCGGTACGTGAGTGGCAGTCCCTGTCGCAGATCGTACAACGGGGCTGAGGAGGCTGACTTGCCGGGGTGTTCGCCGATCTTTTCAGTCGTGCCCATTTCTCTGGTTCCAGATGGCCTCTACAAGCGTCGGCAACTACTGTGCACCTCCCAACTGAATGTCTGCAATCGACTCAATCCTGAGCTTTCGGCTTGGATGTCGCATGACGCCATGTCCATCTTGTATACGTACTTGAATCGCGGTGTGGGGTAGTCGATTCCTTTAGCTGCAGTGATCAGTTGTCCATAAAATATATCCTATAACAGCCTTTACAATGTATGTAAATATACACTGGCGAGCATACGACTACTCTAAGACAGATGTACAGAAGATGAAAGATACAGACAGCCACATAAACTGGAAAGATATTGTCAGAGGTACAGACGTTGAACAAGAGGCAGAGTGTTTCAAAACACTTTTAGAACAACTAAAAGTCGAATATGTTCCATGTATGGAGGTAAACACCAATCATAAAAAGTGGATTACTAGATTTGTAGGTAAATGTACAAGAGCTTAAAATAAAGCCTGGACAAAGTGTATAAAGGCAAGTAAATCAAAAGAAATATATTTAAAATATTTGGACAAGCAAAACATAGCTCAGAAAGTAAGTAAAGCAGCAAAATAGACTTCGACAAAAACTTACTAATAGGATCAAGACTGATGGTAAAAGCTTCTTTTCTAATGTTAGAAATAAACAAAGACCTAAAGACAAGGTAGGCTTTCTCATAAACAGTACAGTGACAATAAGCAGAGAAAATTGGGAGATAGCTTATCTAATAAATCAATACTTTGGCACAGTCTATACAAAAGAACACTCCTCCAAGATACCAGAGCCTATACCTATTTTCAAATGTCAAATGAATATAGTGCGATTAAAATCATTCTGTCTTACGGAGGAAATGGTTCTAAAAAGATTGGAAGGATTAAAAGTGGATAAATGTACAGATCAAGATGTTATCCATTCATCAATGCTATTTGAAGTATAGACTAACTAGTTAAACCATTGGCTATATTATTTTCTCAATCACTTGCAAAATGGATTGTTCCAAGAGATTGGAAAGATGCAGGAGTGATTCCCTTATTCAAAATGGGAAAGAAATCAGATCCAGCTAATTAAGTAAGTTTAACGAGCATAGTCTGTAAAATGTTAGAGTCAATAATGAAAGAAAATATTGTAATGCATCTAGACAGGTTAAATCTAATCATAAATAGTTAGCATGGGTTTACTAGAGGGAGACCGTGCTTAACAAATCTATTGGAGTGCATGGAGGTGATTACTAAAATCATAGATAAGGGAGAACCAGTGGATGTTATTTATCTAGATTTTACAAAGGCTTTTTATATAGTACCTCATCAACGATTATTTAAAAAGTTAAAATCACATGGGATAGATGGGCAGGTTGCCGAATGGATTGAAAGTTGGTTAACGGGAAGAAGACAGCGATTGGCATAAATTAGGAGTACTCTGAGTGGTGTGAAGTAAAAAATGGAACAAAATTACAGAATGGGCGAGAAAAATACTAGAATGATAGATAACGAAAGGGACATAGGGGTAATAATAGAGCATACAGGTAAGGTGAGTTAGCAAGTCCAGGTAGCAGTGAATAAATCAAATGCAACGTTAGGTATGATAAAAAAAAAGAAATATTAAACATAGGAGTAATGAGGTGGTTGACAAACTATATAAAGCATTAGTTAGACCTAGATCGGAGTACTGTGTACAGATGTGGAGTCCTTATCGTAGAAGAGCTATAAATATGCTGGAAAGGATACAAAGAATAGCGACAAAACTGATAGTGGGATTCCAGAATTACAGTTACGAGGAAAGACTCAGAAAAACCGGCCGTTAGTGTCTAGAAAAGAGAACAATTAAACGTGACTTAATCTAAGTTGATAAGATAATCACAGGAAAAGTTAAATTAGACTATACATTTTTTTTCAAAATACTAGCACCAGCGAGAACAAGAGGGCACAGATACAATTTAATAACGATAGGTCCAAATTGGACACAGGACATTTTCTTTATTCAGACAGTGGTGAATGCTTGGAATGCTTTGCCCCAGGAAATAGTGGAGGCAGAGACAGTTAATGCATTTAAGAATAAATATGATGTACATAGTTATTAGAGCAGGGTAATGCAAATGGGACTGGTTGTCTACAGACTCTGATGAGTTTTCTAAACCAATATAAAAACGTTATGTTAAGTTAAGTTATGCCGTGTTTGTTAGCTTACTCAGAACGTTTTATGATTGTGCTAACTTTTTGTTAGAAGGTGCAAGGTTACCACAACCAGATTCTAGTGTGACCTACGAAGAGTTCAAAAGGTTTATTATGGCCAGATATATGGCCAAATGGGAAACAGAGCATACTGGCTACACAACAAATGATGCCTACTACCAGTTGAACAGAAGAGAGCAGGTCGTGGTCTTCAGACTCCGCACAGGCCACAACAGATTGAGGTACCATATATTCAATAAACTGAAGAAAGGTGGTACTGACGAATGCACCTGTGGTACAGGGAAAATGACCGCGGAACATCTGCTGCATAATTGCCCGACATACGAGAACCAGAGAAAGCACATGTGGCCATCACCAGTGGCAACACTAGACAAGCCCTATGGCAGTGTCGACAGCCTCAGGATGACAGCTGCCTTCTTCGAAAAAATTCAAGTTGACGTCTGACAGCGTACGAAGAAGAAGATTTACCTCGAATTGTTTTTAACACCTGCACAAATTAACAGTCATCTAACAATATTCATATTTCTGTTTTTCATCCTCTCTCTCTTTCTCGCTCTCTACTTTGGTCTTCTTGTTTCTCTGTACTCTCAGCAATCAATGCTGACTACAAACTAATGTGTGACAAATATGAACTGATGTGATCATATAAGACATTCCAATGTACACCGCCCACTACCAGTTAAAGGCCAACACAAAATACAGAAGGGATTGAAGCTCACGAGCAAAAACATGCATTTAGAACGTGCCAACCGTAGCGACAATCCGCCCAAGAAACTGTTCATTATGTCAAGGAAAGAATGTCAGAATACAAACACAGCAAACGTGCTGTTTACATTCATGGATACATCGAGTAATACAAATATACTGTAGTCGGAGATGCTGTGGTAGAAACTTCTCTATAAGAGGTTTTTGCTTTTATCAGATGTTGGTAGCCAGTTCCCTTCCTCGATGTCTTGGCTTACAATATCACTGATATATAAATTTATTTTTATTACCGCCAGGGATGAGGTACTAGAATCTTCATTGTTCTGATACACACACGAGTCCATAAACTGGTCAATACGACATGATACCGCACAAAGGACAACGGTCTGGGGTAGAAAAGGGCAAGTCTTCGTCACGGAATCCAGAAATTGAAACCTCTAATCAAACCAAAAACTTCAGGTTTTGTGAAAACCAATTCCTGTTCCTCTATCATTTCTCCTAACAGTAAATCCGGTACTCGTTTAAAGCTGGGTTGGATGGAACAAGTTGCAGCCGGAAAGAAGCAGCCACTCTACCAACGTTGTATCCTACGCTCTACATGTACATATAGTGTGGTCTTATGTTTCCTCTAATAACATGTCTTAATGGGAATCACACCTTTTCTTCTGCTTATCTCACGGAATAATCATTCCTTCATGGTTGTTTGCTTAAATATCTATCTTATTGTTCTATTGTAGGTCAATGGCCAATGTTTTGTTGTTATTATTGTCATGATTATTATCATCATCATCCTCATCATCTTCTATCAACTTGTGTCATTAGAAGGCGTGGAAGGGGGTGTAGTATTATGTCGTTGCCATCTTCGTCGCCGATGTTGTTGACATCCAGTGTTTCTTTAAACATAGCGAGGGACATAGCCAAACAAATACAAAAAATATATAATTAAGAGTTATCCCATCATAAAAAATTTGCGTGAGAGATTCTGGCTTGGGCGTCTCCCCTCTTTATCCAGGTTACAAACCTTAGAACGAGTGAGCTATGGCCCTACACCAGAACCACATGGACGTGTACATTGGCATCTGTACACTGAAGGCGATAGGTGTTAATTATCCACCCGACCAAATTTCTCACGCTTGTTGTCGTCCTCGTGCACGACATATGGGGAGGAACAGCTCGCGACCCCGGGCGCTCGTCGGCGACGATTGTGACAGCAAAGCCGTGCTTATCACAAGAGCTGAACCTTGAACCGTGACCGGCGTCGAAGTCATGGAGCGAACTAGACAAGTAACTGGCAGAAGACAACACTGGCTGCTCCTGTAGCTGTTAATAGTAAGGTTAGAGTTAGCATATATGCTGATGCCTGTTTAAGTTAGCTCTGTTGTGGTGACAGCGACTCGCATATTGTTTTTAAAATGAATTTAATAATATTCATAAAATGCAAAAAAATGTTAAAACTTTCCGAAAGGTAAATTTCGTATTGTATGCTCCATTATACGCAACCTTAACTATTATAAGTATTTGCTTTTTTTTTATGTAATTATTAAATGATTTATATTATTGTAGTGCATTTATTACATCCCTTTCTTTTGAATACATTGCCCTTATGACGAAGTAATCATTGTCCGTGTAAATACAGTTCACTACTAGGCCGTGAAACTATTATCTAGCTAATCGAAGATCCTGTGCTGAAAGTTGTTTATGGTTAAGCGTGCTTATATCCCGTGTGTGCTACTTTAAAATTGTTCAAGCTTGGATATGTAAATACAAATGTATGTAGACGTTTATGTTATAAATTTTTCTAACATACCATCTATAGATTGTTAATCTCATTGTACATATCCAAATTTTAAACTGTATATTTTTTAGAACAGGACACCCATTACCATCATTTTAATAACACTAGCCATATGGAATCTTGCATGTTTATGTAGACATAATATTCATAATGTGGCATAAGAAATACGTAAACATTAAATTGAACCTTATTCCAGTGTGTGTTTGTTTCTTGTTTATTTCTTTATTTCACAAGACGCATAAGTTGCCATATTAACAAATGTAAACAAACAGATATTAAAGTACACATTCCTAAAGCCCAGGTATTGATAAAATTGCTCTTTGCTGTCACTCTGTGTATTTATGATATATTCGAATACTGACACTATTAACATACACCAAATTGAAAGCATGGTAGTAATACATATCTCATTATTTTAAACATAAATTTTTTTACGAATGCACATATTTCTTTACGTTTGTGTGTGCGTGTGTGTACAACTGTGTAAAACCCTACAGTATTGACATATTTCCAAAACTACTTATTACGTACTGTTCATACTGGCATTATAAATGCAGCTCTAGAATTGATTGCGAAACACCTTCGATTGGTTCTGTTGTTGTTGATTCATCCATTAAGCAAATACATACACAGAAGTCGTTTAGCTTGTTTGAAAAGGCCAGTCTTTGCAAACCGTTAAAGGGTTTGAGAGTTGATAATGCAATTGTGGTTAACATGTGGGTAGTAGGATTATATGTACGAACGTAAATATTGCTGTGTCACTGTGTGTGTTAACATACGGATAGCAAGATACTGTGTAGAAGATTAAAGCTTGGTGTCATTCTGTTAATATGTTGACAGTGAGAAAGTATGTAGGACATTAAAGCTCTGCGTTAGACTGCTAACAAGCTTGCGGTTGGTGTGCTAACATGTGAATAGTAACATATCATGAAGAAGATTAAAGCTTGGTGTCAATCTGCTAATATGTTGATAGTGAGATACTATGTAGGACATCAAAGCTCTGCGTTAGACTGCTAACAAGCTTGCAGTTGGTATACTAACATGTAAATTGTAAAATATCATGTAGAAGATTAAAGATTGGTGTCAATCTGCTAATATGTTGATAGTGAGATACTATGTAGGACATCAAAGCTCTGTGTTAGACTGCTAACAAGCTTGCAGTTGGTGTGCTAACATGTTAATAGTAAAATATCATGTAGAAGATTCAAGATTGGTGTCAATCTGCTAATATGTTGATAGTGAGATACTATGTAGGACATCAAAGCTCTGTGTTAGACTGCTAACAAGCTTGCAGTGGTGTGCTAACATGTTAATAGTAAAATATAATGTAGAAGATTCAAGATTGGTGTCAATCTGCTAATATGTTGATAGTGAGATACTATGTAGGACATTAAAGCTGAGTGTTAGTCTACTAACATGTGGATAGTAAGATATTTTCAAGACAGTAAATCTCCAAGTTGGTTTGCATCTGTTGATTTGTAAATAGTGAGACCTTATGTAAGAGATTTAAGCTCAGTATCTGACTCCTAACATTTGGATAGCAAGATAATATGTACACCATTAAATCTTAGTGTCTATCTGTTAATATGTAGATAAAGAGATAATATGTAGGACATTAAAACTCAATTTTGGTCCTCTAGCGTGCAAAAATTCTTTATTCCTCTTTGCGTTCAGGATCCTTTGGTCATGTTATATCTGCAAGCCAGTAATCATGATGCAGTCCATAATCTTTACCAGGACATAGCTGCTGCACCATAGCTTTTGCCTCAGCTCTGCATTCTGTGGTATCTCATTTCACTAAAACACAGTGAAAGTAAAATGCTATGTAGAACACACATTTTGGTGTTGGTCTGTTAATTTATGGATTGTAGGTACTATGTAAGACTGTAAAATGTCATGGCGATCTACATATGTTGCCATATGGATAGTAAAGTAATATGTAAGGTATCCAATCCTAGTTATTGGTCAGTTATCAAATGGATTGTAAGATAATATTTAGGGTATCAAATCTTAGTGCTGGTCTGTTAACATGTGGAGGGTAAGATAATATGTAGGGTATCAAATCTCGGTTCTGGTCTGTTAACATGTGAATGGTAAGATAATATTTAGGGTAGCAAATCTTGGTGCTGGTCTGTTAACATGTGGGTGGTAAGATCATATGTAGGGTATCAAATCTCGGTGCTGGTCTGTTAACATGTGGAGGGTAAGATAATATGTAGGGTATCAAATCTCGGTTCTGGTCTGTTAACATGTGAATGGTAAGATAATATTTAGTGTAGCAAATCGTGGTGCTGGTCTGTCGACATGTGGATGGTAAGATAGTATGTATAACAGTAAAGCTAAGTGTTCTTCTGGCATGGGGATTCAAAAAATAAAAATGTAGGGCATTGAAGCACAGTGTGGATCTATTAACATGTGATTAGTAGTATAATATGTACAACAGTTTGTTGAGAGGTGGAAAGTAAGATACTATGTGGGACAGTAGAGTTTGTTGTCCGTCTACTTCTTTTGTCCTGTGAATATCAAGATAATATAAAGGACATTGAACCACGGCGTGATTCTGTTTGCACTGTGATAGTCAGATAAAATAATTAAGTCTATTGCATCTCTTTTTGGGGGGAAAGGAATATACTTTTATTTTGGCGATTAGGCTCAGTGTGGGTTTGTTAATGTATTGATAGTAAAAATTTTTTTAGAACATTACAGCTCGTTGTTGGTCTATTGACATGGGGACAGCAGGATGCTGTTTAGGAAATTTATTATTGGTTTCTGTTTGTTAACAAATGGAAGGTAAAACACTTAATAGGACAGAAAAGCTCAGTGTTGGTCTGTTAATACATGTGAACTGTAAGATATTGTGTAGGACACATGTTCTCAGTGTTGGTCTGTTAATACATGTGAACTGTAAGACATTGTGTAGGACACGTGTTCTCTGTGTTGGTCTGTAAACATGATG
Source organism: Ariolimax columbianus (assembly GCA_036924085.1). Taxonomy (NCBI): domain Eukaryota; kingdom Metazoa; phylum Mollusca; class Gastropoda; order Stylommatophora; family Arionidae; genus Ariolimax; species Ariolimax columbianus. The sequence goes on from JAVGWX010000004.1 coordinate 56,847,684, forward strand.
ATTAGTAAGATATTATGTATGATATTACAGCTCAGTGTTGATGTTTTATCAAAGGGAAAGATAATATATACAGCTTTACATGTCGGCTGTTATGCGTTAACATTTGAATATTAAGAAAATATGTAGGACATGAAAGCTCACTGTTCGTATCCTAACAAGTGGATAGTACAATACTATGAGGTAAAGTAATGCTAGCTGTCATTCTGTTAACACGCGGATAGTAAGATACTATGTAGGACATTACTGCTCTGTGTTGGTATTTTGACCTGGGGATAGTAAGATACTATAAAGGACATTACAGATCAGTGTTGGTCTGTTAACAAGCGGAGAGTAAGATACTATGTAGGACATTACTACTCAGTTTTGGTCTGTTTACCTGGGGGAAAAAATATACTATGTAGGACACCTATTCATGAGGTTGGTCTGTTTTCATGTGGATAGTGAGAAAATATATACATTATTTCTCAGTTGATGTATATTAACATGAGGATATCAAGAAATAAGTAGGACATGAAAGTTCACTGTCTGTGTGTTATGAAGTGGATAGTTTGATGTTATGTAGAAAAGTGAAGATTGCTTTCATTCTGTTATAACGTGTTGATAGTAAAACAATAGGTAGGACATTAAAGATTTGTGTCAGACTGCTATCTTTGTACAGAAATATAAAAAGTAGGTCATTTAAGCTTTGTGTTAGTATGTTAACTTTTGGACAGTAAGATTACATGTAGGACATTAACAAATGGGAATGGTTTGTAAACATGCAAACAGTTTAATGCTACATAGGACAATAAAACTCAGTGTCTGTCTGCTAACAGTTGTTTAGTTAGATACTATGTACGTCATCTATGCCAAAAGCTCGGTTTTCGGTTATTAACATGCAAATTAGTTATGTACTATGTAGGACATTACAGCTTGTTGTCGGCCTGCTAAGATAGGGATAGTATGATACTTTACAGGACAATTATCTTGGTGTCCATCTGTTAATATACAGACAGTAAGATACTACCTAGGACCTTAAAGCTCAGTGTTAGCCTTCATCTTTTGTTATGCTGATACTAAGATACTATGTAGGAGATTGAAAATCAGATTTGGTCTGTTAAAGAGGCGTCAGTGAGATACTTTATAGGACCGTCAAGCTCAGTTTAGATCTGTTAAAGTGGGGTCAGTAAAATATTATGTAGGACACTAATACTTTTAGGTAGGTTTGTTAACATGGGGATTGTAAAATGCTATGCAGGACAGTAAAGTTAGGTGACTGTTCGTGTATGTTACTGTTGGGATTCTCAGATAGTATGTTAATATGTAGACAGTAAGATGCTTTGTATCGCATTAAATCAAAAGAATCGGTTGGTTATATGAGGACATTAAGATAATATATAGGACACTGAAGCTTAGTGTAATTCTGTTGACATGGTGACAGTTTGTTTGTTTGTTTGTTTTTTTGAGTTCGCCTTATTTCTCTAATCCCCAAGGGGGTGTACATTGTACTGTGGTTTTTATTTTGCGCCTGTCGGCCAAGTGCTGCCAACTTCAGCATGCATTTTATGTAAGGGTCTGCTTCCTCTTGCATTTTCTAAGAATTCGCTTCCTTGGGGTAACGGCGCTGTGATGGGGATTGAACCCAGCACCTTTGGGTTTTGAGCCGTGCCACTTAACCACTAGGCCACACCGTCCCCATGGTGACAGTAAGATAATATGTAGGATATTAGCGAATAGTATCGGTCTGTTAACATTTAGATAGTAAGATTTTATGTAGTACATTACAGCTTGCTATTAGGTCTGCTAACATTTAGAAAGAAAGATTTTATATTAGGACATTACAGCTTGGTGTTGGTCTGTTGACATGGAGACTGTAAAATGCTATGAATGACATTAAAACATGTGGATAGTACAATATCATGTAAGATAGCAAAGCTCAGAGTCCGGCTGATGACATGGGTACAGTAAGATATCTTGTTCGAAGTAAGCTGTCAGACATCAGCGTGAATTTGTTGAAGAAGAAGAAGAAGTAAGATAGTGTGTAGGACATTAAAACTTACTGTCGGTTTGTTAACACGTGGATAGTAAGATATTATTTTTAACAGTAAAGCATGGTGTCTGCTTGTTAACATGTGGATTGAAAGATATTATGTACGGCATTCAAGCTCTGTGTTGGCCAGTTGACTTGTGAATAGTAAGATACTCTGTAGGACATTCAAGCTCTGTGTTGGCCAGTTGACTTGTGAATAGTAAGATACTCTGTAGGACATTCAAGCTCTGTGTTGGCCTGTTGACATGTGGATAGTAAGATACTCTGTAGGACATTCAAGCTCTGTGTTGGCCAGTTGACTTGTGAATAGTAAGATATTCTGTAAGACATTCAAGCTATGTTGCCCAATTGACATGTGGATAGTAAAACACTATGTAGGACATTAAAGCTCTGTGTTGGCCTGTTGACATGTGAATAGTAAGATACTATGTAGGACATTCAAGCTATGTGTTTGCCTGTTGACATGTGGATAGTAAAATACTCTGTAGGACATACAAGCTCTATGTTGGCCTGTTAACATGTTGATAGTAAGATACTATGTAGGAAATTAAAGCTCTGTCTTGGCCTGTTGACATGTGGATAGTAAGATATTCTGTAGGACATTCAAGCTCTGTGTTGGCCTGTTAACATTGGGTTAGTAAGATACTCTGTAGGACATTCAAGCTCTGTGTTGGCCTGTTAACATGTGTATAGTAAGATACTCTGTAGCACATTAAAGTTCTGTCTTGGCCTGTTGACATGTGGATAGTAAGATACACTGTAGGACATTCAAGCTCTATGTTGGCCTGTTGACATGTGGATAGTAAGATATTCTGTAGGACATTCAAGCTCTGGGTTGGCCTGTTAACATTGGGTTAGTAAGATACTCTGTAGGACATTAAAGCTCTGTGTTGGCCTGTTAACATGTGGATAGTAAGATACTATGTAGCACATTAAAGCTCTGTCTTGGCCTGTTGACATGTGGATAGTAAGATACTCTGTAAGACATTTAAACTCTGTGTTGGCATGTTAACATGGTGGCAGTAAGGAACTATGTAGGACATCAATGTTTTGGGTAAGTCTAACATCTGGATAGTGGATACTGTGCAGTGCATTCAATCTAGAGTTGGTTTGTTAATATGTGGATTGTAAGATCCTGTGTAAGACATTAAAGCTGTCTGTCAGTCTGATGCCATTGGGATTGTACAATACTTTGAAGAACAATAAAACTTGGTATTGGTCTGTTAATATTTAGATAGCAAATTACAATGTAGGACTGTAAAGTTTCGAGTCAGTGAACTTATGTTTAATGGGGATAGTGCGATACTTTGTAGGACAATACCGTTTATTGTCTGTATGTTAATTTTCATATAGTAAAGTATTATATAAAAGACTGTTACCATGTGCTTAGGTAGAAACTGTGTAGGACATCAGAATTTAATGCTGGTATGATAGTCTGTGGATAGTAAGATACTATATATAGGACATTAAAACGATGTATCATAGTAAGATACTAGCTAGTAGCTAGGGCTGTAATGCCTAGGGTGAGTTTGTTAAAATATGGATAGTAAGATACTAGTTAGAACTGCCATGCCTAGGTTCAGTTTGTTAACATGTGGATAGCAAGATACTATTTAAGACATTAATGCATAGTGTCGGTCTGTACATTATATAAATTGCTGAGCGATTATAGTAGTAAAACTGGGAGAGTTCAAAACGTAGTTCCCTCATGTTCCAGTCTCTCTCTTATCGCCTGTGGAGTATACAAAATAGATAGGAATGGTTAAAATACCGCTATGGAACAAAATCAAGAACCTAACCTACGTTAGGTACAGAAATTACATACAATGAGACTAAAACATTCATCAGGGCAACGTACAGTGCAAAATGGAAAAAAAAAAAAAACACCCTGGCTACATAGATTATCATTCTCCGGCTACGCATAGGTCACAACAGTCTGAGATGTCATCTGTACAACAAGTTCAAGATTGGTACTACAGACCTTCGTGCCTGTGACACAGCCCCGATGAAGGCAGAACATATTTTGAGCCTTTAGTCGATTGATGACTTCGTTAGAGTCATTGAAGTTGATGTCTGAAAACGAACGAAAAAGAAGAAGAAATGAACCAGTCGAAGCTTCCCGTTGGATCCACTACTAGGGAATTGCATGTTTACATTCTGATTCGCATTATTCATTTATAGGTCTAGTGATATTGCGAGCTTAATATATGAGTAGCAAAATGCCCCCTTGTCGCTATGTGCGTTCACAAGCAAAAACAACTAGTATTCTCTGTATAAGCAACATATGTCCTCTAGCCCACTGTATGGACGGCGTACTACAGTAAACATCACGAATGATTCTGGATCTTTGGGTATGGCAATGACAAAAATAGGACCACTGCCCTATATAGAGCATGGCATAAGAGGCGACTAACTGTGTGACATGGCACAACACCGGCCATGCTTAGTTGGTTTGTTAAGAGCAGCATAGATGGCGCCTAACAGGTTGCGTGTCAAGTTGGTCTAGTGTTTGAGTCTTTTAAGATGGACTCACAGATCTATGAACCAAACTTCTTGGCACTTGTTTTAACACAGCGGAGTAATAAGCTGCTCGAGCCTAACACGCTAAGCAGGAAATCCTCATCCCTCCTTTATCCAGCTCACACCACAGCTGGGACCTCCGCAGGGTCATCTTTCCTTGTAGAATTACAGGTCTACTAAGACTAAGATTAATATAAACACATAATCTTACAAATACTATTTCTTTTGTTGCAGATTCTGCACTTTACACTTTACGAAATACAAGACCTCACCACTAATGGAGTCTCCCGCGGAACACCTGGCTGAGACATTTCGATTCTACTCCGTCTTCCTCCACGCTGCCCGAGACTCACCAAACGTTGCCGTGGACGATCAACACGAAAGACAATGGTTGAGTATGAGGATTACCTAACTTGACTTAAAACACAAGGCAACGACTCTAGCTGGCCATCTATCTTCTCGGCACACCCCCCATGACATCAGAACAAATTTTGCAGCCCTGCCCATTGTTTACCGACAAGAAGTAGCATTTGGCAACAACCAGTGTCCTTCCACGAGTAGCTGTACAGAAGTGCTCAGACTCTCAAGTCAACTGCTGCCTTCGTTAGAGTAATTGAATTCAAGGTCTGAAGACGAACAAGGAAGATCTATTTTCTTGACATTTTTCGCGCCAGCCGAAGCACATCAGTACAAGTACAGTCAACCTCCATCAAGATGACTTCAGGAAAAAACTTTGCATGATCTTGCAGTAGGAGTTTATGTATCAGTTTACTTGCATGATGAGGTTGCTATCCTCATGCACAACTCTATTTAGTCACGCCTTTCAATACATGCATGGAGTTCAATCAATCAAATCAGAACAAAAAGGCATAGCTTCAAATTAAATAAAGAAAGGTCAAGATTGGATATTTGGAAATATTTCTTTAGTCAGAGAGGGGTGAATGCTTGGAATGCATTTCCAAGGAAGTGATGTAAGCAGAGGCAGTTGATGCATTTAAGAATACATTGGATGCGCATAGCTTATTGAGCAAGGAAATGTAAATGAAACTGGTTGCGTACAGACTCTGCATAGTCTTCTAAACCAGTATAAAGACGATAAGTTTAGTTAAATCAAGATCACTCATCTCTTTTTGTTGAAGCACAGGTCCAGCATTGTATTTGACTTACCAAAACCAGCTTTTAGGAAAGACTTGTTCTAGTTATTTGCAGTAGGGTAGCGATAATTTCTACATTTTGAGATTGCCACATCCATGGACAACTCTTAGTCCTCGCGTTCAACATGCAATGATTATTTTGGCCACTCAGGAGAAACACATACATAGCTCACCTTAAGATTGTTTGCCCTTGATCTACTGTGACAGTATTCTGTGGCGGTTATATTCTATCATTCTCAGTAAGGGACCCCGGATACACTATGGGAGGTCATGTTATTGTTAGATTTGAAACAAGCAGCGATAACGATAGAAAAGATATGAATTTGGAATTGCATGTGTTAAGCTTTTATAGAAGTGTTCATACGTGGTTGCGAAGTTTCGATGGCTCACAAACAAAACATGTCTGTGTTCAGATTCCTGATCTGACTGGGTCGTACACCTAATAAATTTCGTGCTGAATATGGTTTAACCAGGCTCTAAAGTGCAAAACACAGAACAATATACTGCCTCTTAGGAACCACGGTAAACGAAGTAAAAAAAAGAAATATAGCTTTTTAGTGTTTTCTCCAGTATCGCATTCTGTTTTTTTATTAAATGGCTTGCTGGCTTAGGGTCGTTCGTTCTCAATCTTGCACCACCAAGCCCTGATGTGGCTTAAGTAGCAGAATGTTGTCCAGAGAACGGAATGCAAATGTGCTGATCGGTGTGGACTGCACAGAACACGGCCAGGCACTTGAGCATCCGTGGTCAACCACTGCACCCGAGCTCATATCCAGTCGTCCTGACTTGTCTTGCCACTGGTTAAAGTTGGACTCGAGCGAGAGAGTGTGGTCGACAAACTGCGCAACCCTTTCTCACTTAAAGGAAATTCATCGCGCAAGTCATTCTCTTTTCATGTATCCAGTACTAACACAGTCGAGTCCTGTGACGACGGGCGAGAAGAGAGCGTAGGTCCACTGACAAGCTAAACTACAGTCAAAAAGCTGCGTCAGTTGCGAGACACCTTGCTGAGCAATAAAGCGGCTGAGGTACATGGATTTGCTGACAATCATGATCACCGTCTCGCGAAGCAAACTTTCTCTGCTTTCACTGACTGCGAATATGCAGTTCCCATCTTCCCACCCATCCACAACCCGGATTTACAGAATACTCGACTGGATGGACTGGCTGGGTGCAAAAAGTAAAGGCTCGTGATGGATGAAAAACATTGTGTTTGACCCTGACGCAACGTCCTGGGCAATATGGTGTGCTTGACCGGACTAGCGTCTCAGTTACCCACAGATATTATCTTAAATATCACTAACCTCTAGCTGATTACTAGCATAACCGGCACTTCTGAAATTATGCAATGATGTTTATAAATGAAAATAGTATTTGCTAGATCTACGTCAACAATAAAGTCACATATATTTTTGTATACCATAACAAGCATTATTACATAGCACAAAAAATCGCTCACTTTCATCTTTATCATCATTATTATCATCATCATAATCATCTTCATCATCATCATCATCATGTTGCATGTCATTTGCAGAAAATCACTTTCACAACAAACGATCTGTAACTCGATCTCTAGCCAGAAGTATCGCCTCTATCGTTGTCATCGTCATGACAACGGTGATGTCTTGTTTCCATCTTTTCATCGGTCTGCTTCAGCCCCGCTTTTCAAACACCAAACCCTCCTGTATCGTTCTTTCTAGGTCAGTATGGCGTTTGATGTGGTCAAACTATTATACAGCAAAGCAAGTGGTCATTTTCACAGACGACCTAGTAGTGTAATGGCCCTCAAGAGCCCAGTGCTTAAAAAAAAAAGCAGTCCAATAGACACCAGCCCACTGAGACATTCCAGACAACGGGGAGGTGGACAGGCTCGCCAGAGAGCGAGGAATGCTGCAGCAGAGTGATACAGACATCACATACAATGAAACTAAAGCATTCATCAGGACAACGTACAGTGCAAAATGGAAAATAGGATCACATTGGCCACATAGAAAACGATACCTACCATCAACTCTCCAGGCGAGACCAGGTGATCATTTTCCGGCTACGCACAGGTCACAACAGACTCAGATGCCATCTGTACAATAAGTTCAAGATTGGCACTACAGAAATTTGTGCCTGCGGCACAGCCCCCATGAAGGCATAATATATTTTGCAGTCCTGCCCGCTGTATACCGACAAAAGAAGTAACAATTGGCAACAGCCAGTGTCCTTCCACGAGAAGCTGTACGGAAGCGTACAGAGCCTTGAGTCGACTGCTGCCTTTGTTAAAATCATTGAAGCTGAGGTCTGAAGATAAACGAAGAAGCAGAAGAAACTATTTTAGCTTTCGAGACAAGATGTTGTTTACTAACCAATTTTGCTTGAAATTAATTAGGATCTATAGTATATATATATATATATATATATATATATATATATATATATATATATATATATATATATCTTTATCTATATCCCAAGCAGATGTGGATATATTGAGATCGGATGTAGATAAAATTCGAGAGTGGTTTGTAGGTTCGCAAATGGAGTTTAATGTAGATACATGTACAGTCATCCACATGGGTAGATCCAATATGAAACATAATTACAGAATGGGAGAGAACAATATTAGAAAGATAGATAAGGAAATGGACTTAGAAGTTATACTAGATCATACAGGTAAGGTGAGTGAGCAAGTTCAGGTAGCAATTAAAAATGCAAATGCAATGTTATGTATGATAAACATAAATACTAAACATAGGAGCAAGGAAGTGATAGTCAAACTGTATATAGCATTAGTTAGACCTAGATTGGAGTTATGCGTACAGGCGTGGAGTCATTATCATAGAGGGGATACAAACATGCTGGAAAGAATTCAAAAAAGAGCGACAACGCTGATAGTGGGATTGCAGAATTACAGTTATGAGGAAAAACCGGCCTACAGTGTCTAGAAGAGAGAATAATTCGTAGTGACTTAATACAGGCTTATAAGATGATCAGAGGAATGGATAAATTAGACTATAACAAGTTTTTTTTTTAAAATACAGCCACCAAATATAACAAGAGGGCATAGTTACACATTAACTAAAGAGAGGTCCAGATTCGATATTAGGAAATATTTTTTTAATTAGAGAGTGGTGAATGCTTGGAATGCATTGCCAAGGGAAATAGTGGAAGGAAGGACAGTTAATGCATTTAAGAATAAATTGGATGCGCATAGCTTTTAGAGCAAGGTGATGAAATGAAACTGTATGTATACAGATTCTGCAGAGTCTTCTAAACCAGTTTAAGGACGTTAAGCTAAGTTAAGGATATCTGCATTTTTCCTTTTTGCTATCCATTGTATTTTGAGCACTTTTCTATAGTCCTTTAGTTCAAAAGATGCAATCCTTTTCTTAAGTGTTTGTGTGGGGGGGTCCATGTTTCACATCCGTATGTCTTCATCGGTATAATGCAAGTTCACAGAATAGTTATTTTCATTTTATTAATGTTCTGTCATCAGTTTCTCATTTTATTGAACCTCTGCATTGCCGTAGCCATTGGCGCTTATAACTGAGCCGAGGTACTCAAAGCTTGTGACTTTCTCAATCTTATGTTGTTCTAAAATAACTTTATGTTTGGTCTTTGCCTTGCCTGTGATCGTTATCTTGGTTGTACTTTAAATTCAGGTATAGATTTTGGACTTCGTTGAGTTGTGTTTACGCTCATCAGTACTTTTACATTTCGCTAGTTGTTAAACCCACCAGGCTAGATCGCACGTGGACACAGTCCTGGTGTGAACAGACTATCTACAATAGCAGTTAGTAAACTAGCATTATCTTGTAAAGCGAGCTATGCAAGTTTTCATTCCATTTCCAACAATATATCTCTGCAAATATGGATTTTCGACATTTGTAGCATAAAAGAAAAACAAATCGAAACAGATTAGATGTCTAACATGGCAAACGTGTGATTTGTACAACACAACAGTTGAATCCTCTTCGAGAAAGAGAAACAACAAGCCTTCACGCGGTCAGCATTTCTTGATCTTTGTGACCCGTTCCTCAGCCTTGCATATATACGCAGCACGTTCATTCAAACAATAATGAAATTAACTTTCTTCTATATTAAATGTATTGTATTTCTTTTGAAATTGTTAAGAAAGACACATATATCACATGTACTTTTGTGTTTGTTTTTTAACTATTTCTATATAACTGGTTCTTTGCTATTGTATTTTATGTATTTAAAAACATTATTCCGAGAAGGGGTACGTGACATCTACAGTTAACATCATTTGCTGAATAAGAATGATCACCAATGGACAGCCGCGTGCGGTAAACACCTTTCATTTTTGGGCTAAAGAGAAATACTCTCCATTTAATGTACAATATGTAACTAAGTTAACGTCTTTATACGGGTTGAGAAGACTACCTATTTATACTGGTTTAGACGATTATGTCTTTCTACTCGCTTAGAAGACTGAAACTTTATACTGGTTTAGAAGACTGTGTCTTTATCTTGGTTTATAAGACGATGTCTTTATACTGGTTTAGAAGACGATGTCTTTATACTGCCTTAGAATGACTATATCTTTATACTGGTTTAGAAGACTACGTGTTTATACCGGCTTAGAAAACTATGCAGAGTCTGTAAACAACCAGTTTCATTTACATTTCCTAGCTCTAAAAGCTATGTGCATCCAATCTATTCTGAAATGCATTAATTGTTCCAGCCTAAAACTACTTCATATGGCAATACATTCCAAGCATTCACCACTGTACAGCTTATGTAGCTTACCAGTAACACTTTTACCGGTAACAGTTCTCGCAGTTTAACTCACTTTAAAGTCAACCGATGCACAAAATTGAGAAATGGAATACCTCTGCCCCTCCTTTATGTGTTGTGTTTGTTACAGACCCGTCGGTGTATGCGTGGGTCCAGTCCATGCTTGGGTAGTTTTTCGTTATGTACCTCAGGGTTATGTCTCTTCTTTCTTTTTCAGTCTGGCTGTTCTTGTTTCAAATATCTGGTATATTTTCTACCACCTCCGGAATGATATGCTGCTTCCAGGTAGGTTTGCGTACAGTAGGGATGGGGTTTGGTGTTAATGTGTTCATAGTGTCTTCGCTCATCTTTGCTTTGGCTATTTCTGCAAAGTTTCTTCGCTTTAGTTTCCCATTTCCAAATCTATTTAGTCTCTGATGCATTGGGTGGTCTGTCAGTCTTCTGAGTTTCTCTACTTGCTGCTGGGCTCTGCAGTCTCTTCTGTCGGTCATGGATTGCAGATTTCTAATCTTTTCCAGTTCTACAATTGGCGTTGACTTCATGCCTGCTGTTATAACTCTCATGGCTTGGTTTGAAGTTTGCTAATTGTATCAAAGTTCGCCTTTGCTGCTGTTGCTCATGCCGCAATGCCATACTCGAGAACTGGTCTCACTCTTCCAGTGTACAGTTTCGTCTGTTCCCCAGCTTGTGCCAGCAAGTTTCCTCATGATTGCCATTCTTTGTCTGGCTCTTATTCGGTTTCTCTCGATCTGACTTTTCCATGTCATGCACCGATCAAATGTGACTCCCAGGTAGTTTTGGTTGCCATTTGCCCGCAGATATTTGCCGCTAAGACTTATTTTGGTGTTCTGGAGTTTGTTTGAAAGCGAGAATATCGTGCATGTTGTTTTTTCCTCATTTATTTTGACCAGCCATGAGTTCGCCCACTCGTCCAACGATGTTAGGGCCTGCTGCATCCGATTGCTTGCTATGGTGAGATTTTTTTCAGACGTCCACATAGCCAGATCGTCTGCAAACATGGAGCTGTGGACTCTTCTTGGTAGATTCTCTGTGATGTTGTTTATATACACCAGGAAAGGTGTTGGTGACAGTACTCCCCTTTGGTGTACTCCCTGCTCAAGTGTCACCTTTTTGCTCATCTGCTATTGTACTTGAACTATGGATGTTCTGTTTTCGAGGTAGTCGCTGATCCATCTGTACATTTTCCCACAAACTTCACTTCTTCGTAGCTTGACTTTAAGTCACTTTATCCACACCTTGTCAAATGCCTTCTCTAAATCCACCCAAATCGCTACTGTGTGCTTTTTTCTCCTGGTAAGCATCATCTATTAACTGGGCTATGAGAGTGATCTGGTCCTCAGTGGATCTGTGCTGTCTAAAGCCTGCTTGCTGTGGAATTAGTATGTGTTTTTCTTCCAGATGCCACATCAGTCTGGTGTTTATCATACGTTCCATCAGTTTACCTACACAGCTCAGTAGACTGATAGGCCTGTATCCATTTGGAACTGTTCTATCTTTTTCTTTCTTTGGTACTGGTATAAGTACAGCGTCTTTTCATGTCTGAGGTACAATTCCCTATTTCCAGCTTTGGTTCAGGACTGATAGTAACTTCCTCTTTGCTGTTTGGCCCAACTTCATCAGCATTTCGTGTTACCCCATCTTTTCTGGGCGATTTCTTTTTCTTATGGTTTTCTCATCGAGTTCTCATGGCCTCTTCCTTTTTATTCATTGTTAGTATTGCCATCATGTGCTCCTTTGGTGCCATATTGATGTTGTCGTGGCTCTTTTGTTCTTCATTATTGTCTGTGTGCCTGTCTGTAGGGACATCAGTGTGGTTTGCTCTGGCATAGTGTTCGTTCTATAAAGGCGTTTGCTGCTTTTTTTTTCCAGTAAGCATTTTGTCGCCATACTTGATGGTAATTTGTTTATTTGATGGTGTTTCGTCATTCATGGCTCTGACTAACTTCCATAGTTTGTTCTCTTCTTTATATAAATTGAGGCGTTCTGTTTTATTTGTCCAGCTGTCTCTTGTTATATGGTTTAGTGTTCTTTTGTATTTCGCCGTGATAGCCTTGAGGGCGATATTTGCCTCTATAGATTGTTCTCTCTCTGCCATGTTCCTAGCATTTGAGACTTCGTCTTCCGCTTCCTGCAATTCATCATTCCAATATGGCTTGTAGTTTTTCCTTGCCCCTCTTGGGATGGTTTCGGTGGCTGCTTGCATTATTGCTTTGCTTAGGCTTTCCACCATAGGTTTCATATTGTTATTCCATGTGTTGATGGTTTCACATAGCCGATCTGTCAGAATTGCAAATCTGTCCCAGTCGGATCGTTTATAGTTTCAACGTGGGAGCGCTTTTATTTCCTGTGGGCCTACTTCCATATCAATTTCTAGCCTAATTGGCCTTTTGTCGCTACCTGCCAATTGGTTGAGCACCTGGCCGTCTATTTTGTGATGAATATAAAACGTGGAAAAGGCCAAGTCTGGAGTAGAGGTGGTATGCCATGTTCTAGAATAGAAGATAGGGCTGTCCTCCAGTCTATTGTCAAGATAGAGATTTGTGTCTATCTCCCAGTCTTCCACTTCATCTCCTCTGTTGTCTGTGTCGGAATATCCCCATCTCTCCGAGTGGCTGTTGAAGTCTCCAACTACTAGGCAGCTGGAGTTCTTGATTTCCATACTCGAGAGGGACAGGTCTTTGATGGGTGGGCCATACAGGTTGAAGATGTGGATCTTCGTTTCTTATGTCATTATGTCGAGTCCTACAATTTCTGCTTGTCCAGTGTGATTGACAGCTACCGCGCTCCTCGGTATGCAGTTACGTGTTAGTATCAGAACCCTTCCTTTGTCAAGACTGTAACATGCTAAAGCAACTGCGTTGTGAATACTGACCCACGGAGATGAACCCACACATACACACTTTTGTGAGCGTCCCACCACAGTAGACTTTGTCCATAGAACTGGCCTTTACGTGTAGACTTAATACAATTGTCGGTGAGCTAGAAAAAGAAAGAAAAGAAGAAGAAAAAGAAGAAGAAGTAAAGAATGAAGAAGAAAATAGAGAAGAAGAAGTGGAAGAAGAAGAAGAAGAAGAAGAAGAAGAAGAAGAAAAAAAGAAGACGAACAAGAAGAGAAAGAAGAAGAAAAGGAAGAGAAAGAAAAAGAAGATAAACATGAGTAAATAGTACTACCTGATATTGCCCGAAGAAGATTTGAATGTTTAAATGAAGTATATCGTTAAAAAGCAACTAATCTGATTGGCAAACATCCGGCTAGTCTCTAAACCCTGATCTATGGGTGAGAGAGCTGGAGTGTGTACGCCAAACACGCCAGGAGGTTGAATCATTTCTACATGACACATACTCCAAATTGGCTACAAGACCACATCACAAATAACCATACTCTTTTCATTACTACTACACTATTCATACACTTTTGTAGAAAGTTAAAGTGAGATAGACTGGCCAAGTTTCTCGAATGTCAAGTCAAAGGTTCCAAAAAAAACTACTGTTTAGCGAGCTTAGGCAGCAAGGCGATCACCTGGACGTCAATAAAAGCGATTCAGTGAATCCTGGCAGTAAATCGTTTAGCCTGAAAAAGGCGAGACCAAAAAGAGCCTTGCATGCAGTTAGCGAGGGTGGAAGTATAGAGTAGAGACAAAACCAGCACCAACTGGTGTTGGCTTAATCTGTCATGCACGCATCCGCCCACAGACTTAAGGGCGCAGCATGACACATGATGATGTTGGTTATTCTCATCGACGGCGATAAGCCCATTATTATTGTCATGATCATATTTCTTCAAAATCAAGTAAATACTGGATCAAGATGGTGAGCAGCGCATGAGCTGCAGCGGTCATCGAGCTATAGCTGACTGATAGCGTAAGGGCTAGCGAACCGGAGCTGCCAAGGCCGTTCTACACGGCCGCGCAGTATTCTAGAAAACAGGCTGCAACAGAGCAGACTGGTTAAGGAGAAGGGATCGAAGAGGGAATGCTAACCCGGTACTCAAAAAATGCTTGCTGAAGTAGGATGTGTTGGACCGAAAGGTGCAAATATCGACATAACGCATTCCGTTCTCTGGACTGCGTTCTGCTACTTAGGCCCGTGTCAGGGTTTGGTAGCGGGAGATGGAGAACAAACGAAGCCAAGCCAAGACAAGTAAATACATTTAATATTCATCAGTTTATTGGCGTCTCAGTCACTGATCATCATGCGCCTGGCGCCCTGGCGAAGTTTGCCTAGCTCTGTCTCCCGTATTTCGACACAGTCTGCTATGGTAGCAAACGCCGGTACGTGAGTGGCAGTCCCTGTCGCAGATCGTACAACGGGGCTGAGGAGGCTGACTTGCCGGGGTGTTCGCCGATCTTTTCAGTCGTGCCCATTTCTCTGGTTCCAGATGGCCTCTACAAGCGTCGGCAACTACTGTGCACCTCCCAACTGAATGTCTGCAATCGACTCAATCCTGAGCTTTCGGCTTGGATGTCGCATGACGCCATGTCCATCTTGTATACGTACTTGAATCGCGGTGTGGGGTAGTCGATTCCTTTAGCTGCAGTGATCAGTTGTCCATAAAATATATCCTATAACAGCCTTTACAATGTATGTAAATATACACTGGCGAGCATACGACTACTCTAAGACAGATGTACAGAAGATGAAAGATACAGACAGCCACATAAACTGGAAAGATATTGTCAGAGGTACAGACGTTGAACAAGAGGCAGAGTGTTTCAAAACACTTTTAGAACAACTAAAAGTCGAATATGTTCCATGTATGGAGGTAAACACCAATCATAAAAAGTGGATTACTAGATTTGTAGCTAAATGTACAAGAGCTTAAAATAAAGCCTGGACAAAGTGTATAAAGGCAAGTAAATCAAAAGAAATATATTTAAAATATTTGGACAAGCAAAACATAGCTCAGAAAGTAAGTAAAGCAGCAAAATAGACTTCGACAAAAACTTACTAATAGGATCAAGACTGATGGTAAAAGCTTCTTTTCTAATGTTAGAAATAAACAAAGACCTAAAGACAAGGTAGGCTTTCTCATAAACAGTACAGTGACAATAAGCAGAGAAAATAGGGAGATAGCTTATCTAATAAATCAATACTTTGGCACAGTCTATACAAAAGAACACTCCTCCAAGATACCAGAGCCTATACCTATTTTCAAATGTCAAATGAATATAGTGCGATTAAAATCATTCTGTCTTACGGAGGAAATGGTTCTAAAAAGATTGGAAGGATTAAAAGTGGATAAATGTACAGATCAAGATGGTATCCATTCATCAATGCTATTTGAAGTATAGACTAACTAGTTAAACCATTGGCTATATTATTTTCTCAATCACTTGCAAAATGGATTGTTCCAAGAGATTGGAAAGATGCAGGAGTGATTCCCTTATTCAAAATGGGAAAGAAATCAGATCCAGCTAATTAAGTAAGTTTAACGAGCATAGTCTGTAAAATGTTAGAGTCAATAATGAAAGAAAATATTGTAATGCATCTAGACAGGTTAAATCTAATCAGAAATAGTTAGCATGGGTTTACTAGAGGGAGACCGTGCTTAACAAATCTATTGGAGTGCATGGAGGTGATTACTAAAATCATAGATAAGGGAGAACTAGTGGATGTTATTTATCTAGATTTTACAAAGGCTTTTTATATAGTACCTCATCAACGATTATTTAAAAAGTTAAAATCACATGGGATAGATGGGCAGGTTGCCGAATGGATTGAAAGTTGGTTAACGGGAAGAAGACAGCGATTGGCATAATTTAGGAGTACTCTGAGTGGTGTGAAGTAAAAAATGGAACAAAATTACAGAATGGGCGAGAAAAATACTAGAATGATAGATAACGAAAGGGACATAGGGGTAATAATAGAGCATACAGGTAAGGTGAGTTAGCAAGTCCAGGTAGCAGTGAATAAATCAAATGCAACGTTAGGTATGATAAAAAAAAAGAAATATTAAACATAGGAGTAATGAGGTGGTTGACAAACTATATAAAGCATTAGTTAGACCTAGATCGGAGTACTGTGTACAGGTGTGGAGTCCTTATCGTAGAAGAGCTATAAATATGCTGGAAAGGATACAAAGAATAGCGACAAAACTGATAGTGGGATTCCAGAATTACAGTTACGAGGAAAGACTCAGAAAAACCGGCCGTTAGTGTCTAGAAAAGAGAACAATTAACGTGACTTAATCTAAGTTGATAAGATAATCACAGGAAAAGTTAAATTAGACTATACATTTTTTTTCAAAATACTAGCACCAGCGAGAACAAGAGGGCACAGATACAATTTAATAACGATAGGTCCAAATTGGACACAGGACATTTTCTTTATTCAGACAGTGGTGAATGCTTGGAATGCTTTGCCCCAGGAAATAGTGGAGGCAGAGACAGTTAATGCATTTAAGAATAAATATGATGTACATAGTTATTAGAGCAGGGTAATGCAAATGGGACTGGTTGTCTACAGACTCTGATGAGTTTTCTAAACCAATATAAAAACGTTATGTTAAGTTAAGTTATGCCGTGTTTGTTAGCTTACTCAGAACGTTTTATGATTGTGCTAACTTTTTGTTAGAAGGTGCAAGGTTACCACAACCAGATTCTAGTGTGACCTACGAAGAGTTCAAAAGGTTTATTATGGCCAGATATATGGCCAAATGGGAAACAGAGCATACTGGCTACACAACAAATGATGCCTACTACCAGTTGAACAGAAGAGAGCAGGTCGTGGTCTTCAGACTCCGCACAGGCCACAACAGATTGAGGTACCATCTATTCAATAAACTGAAGAAAGGTGGTACTGACGAATGCACCTGTGGTACAGGGAAAATGACCGCGGAACATCTGCTGCATAATTGCCCGACATACGAGAACCAGAGAAAGCACATGTGGCCATCACCAGTGGCAACACTAGACAAGCCCTATGGCAGTGTCGACAGCCTCAGGATGACAGCTGCCTTTTTCGAAAAAATTCAAGTTGACGTCTGACAGCGTACGAAGAAGAAGATTTACCTCGAATTGTTTTTAACACCTGCACAAATTAACAGTCATCTAACAATATTCATATTTCTGTTTTTTATCCTCTCTCTCTTTCTCGCTCTCTACTTTGGTCTTCTTGTTTCTCTGTACTCTCAGCAATCAATGCTGACTACAAACTAATGTGTGACAAATATGAACTGATGTGATCATATAAGACATTTCAATGTACACCGCCCACTACCAGTTAAAGGCCAACACAAAATACAGAAGGGATTGAAGCTCACGAGCAAAAACATGCATTTAGAACGTGCCAACCGTAGCGACAATCCGCCCAAGAAACTGTTCATTATGTCAAGGAAAGAATGTCAGAATACAAACACAGCCAACGTGCTGTTTACATTCATGGATACATCGAGTAATACAAATATACTGTAGTCGGAGATGCTGTGGTAGAAACTTCTCTATAAGAGGTTTTTGCTTTTATCAGATGTTGGTAGCCAGTTCCCTTCCTCGATGTCTTGGCTTACAATATCACTGATATATAAATTTATTTTTATTACCGCCAGGGATGAGGTACTAGAATCTTCATTGTTCTGATACACACACGAGTCCATAAACTGGTCAATACGACATGATACCGCACAAAGGACAACGGTCTGGGGTAGAAAAGGGCAAGTCTTCGTCACGGAATCCAGAAATTGAAACCTCTAATCAAACCAAAAACTTCAGGTTTTGTGAAAACCAATTCCTGTTCCTCTATCATTTCTCCTAACAGTAAATCCGGTACTCGTTTAAAGCTGGGTTGGATGGAACAAGTTGCAGCCGGAAAGAAGCAGCCACTCTACCAACGTTGTATCCTACGCTCTACATGTACATATAGTGTGGTCTTATGTTTCCTCTAATAACATGTCTTAATGGGAATCACACCTTTTCTTCTGCTTATCTCACGGAATAATCATTCCTTCATGGTTGTTTGCTTAAATATCTGTCTTATTGTTCTATTGTAGGTCAATGGCCAATGTTTTGTTATTATTATTGTCATGATTATTATCATCATCATCCTCATCATCTTCTATCAACTTGTGTCATTAGAAGGCGTGGAAGGGGGTGTAGTATTATGTCGTTGCCATCTTCGTCGCCGATGTTGTTGACATCCAGTGTTTCTTTAAACATAGCGAGGGACATAACCAAACAAATACAAAAAATATATAATTAAGAGTTATCCCATCATAAAAAATTTGCGTGAGAGATTCTGGCTTGGGCGTCTCCCCTCTTTATCCAGGTTACAAACCTTAGAACGAGTGAGCTATGGCCCTACACCAGAACCACATGGACGTGTACATTGGCATCTGTACACTGAAGGCGATAGGTGTTAATTATCCACCCGACCAAATTTCTCACGCTTGTTGTCGTCCTCGTGCACGACATATGGGGAGGAACAGCTCGCGACCCCGGGCGCTCGTCGGCGACGATTGTGACAGCAAAGCCGTGCTTATCACAAGAGCTGAACCTTGAACCGTGACCGGCGTCGAAGTCATGGAGCGAACTAGACAAGTAACTGGCAGAAGACAACACTGGCTGCTCCTGTAGCTGTTAATAGTAAGGTTAGAGTTAGCATATATGCTGATGCCTGTTTAAGTTAGCTCTGTTGTGGTGACAGCGACTCGCATATTGTTTTTAAAATGAATTTAATAATATTCATAAAATGCAAAAAAATGTTAAAACTTTCCGAAAGGTAAATTTCGTATGGTATGCTCCATTATACGCAACCTTAACTATTATAAGTATTTGCTTTATTTTTATGTAATTATTAAATGATTTATATTATTGTAGTGCATTTATTACATCCCTTTCTTTTGAATACATTGCCCTTATGACGAAGTAATCATTGTCCGTGTAAATACAGTTCACTACTAGGCCGTGAAACTGTTATCTAGCTAATCGAAGATCCTGTGCTGAAAGTTGTTTATGGTTAAGCGTGCTTATATCCCGTGTGTGCTACTTTAAAATTGTTCAAGCTTGGATATGTAAATACAAATGTATGTAGACGTTTATGTTATAAATTTTTCTAACATACCATCTATAGATTGTTAATCTCATTGTACATATCCAAATTTTAAACTGTATATTTTTTAGAACAGGACACCCATTACCATCATTTTAATAACACTAGCCATATGGAATCTTGCATGTTTATGTAGACATAATATTCATAATGTGGCATAAGAAATACGTAAACATTAAATTGAACCTTATTCCAGTGTGTGTTTGTTTCTTGTTTATTTCTTTATTTCACAAGACGCATAAGTTGTCATATTAACAAATGTAAACAAACAGATATTAAAGTACACATTCCTAAAGCCCAGGTATTGATAAAATTGCTCTTTGCTGTCACTCTGTGTATTTATGATATATTCGAATACTGACACTATTAACATACACCAAATTGAAAGCATGGTAGTAATACATATCTCATTATTTTAAACATAAATTTTGTTACGAATGCACATATTTCTTTACGTTTGTGTGTGCGTGTGTGTACAACTGTGTAAAACCCTACAGTATTGACATATTTCCAAAACTACTTATTACGTACTGTTCATACTGGCATTATAAATGCAGCTCTAGAATTGATTGCGAAACACCTTCGATTGGTTCTGTTGTTGTTGATTCATCCATTAAGCAAATACATACACAGAAGTCGTTTAGCTTGTTTGAAAAGGCCAGTCTTTGCAAACCGTTAAAGGATTTGAGAGTTGATAATGCAATTGTGGTTAACATGTGGGTAGTAGGATTATATGTACGAACGTAAATATTGCTGTGTCACTGTGTGTGTTAACATACGGATAGCAAGATACTGTGTAGAAGATTAAAGCTTGGTGTCATTCTGTTAATATGTTGACAGTGAGAAAGTATGTAGGACATTAAAGCTCTGCGTTAGACTGCTAACAAGCTTGCGGTTGGTGTGCTAACATGTGAATAGTAACATATCATGAAGAAGATTAAAGCTTGGTGTCAATCTGCTAATATGTTGATAGTGAGATACTATGTAGGACATCAAAGCTCTGCGTTAGACTGCTAACAAGCTTGCAGTTGGTATACTAACATGTAAATTGTAAAATATCATGTAGAAGATTAAAGATTGGTGTCAATCTGCTAATATGTTGATAGTGAGATACTATGTAGGACATCAAAGCTCTGTGTTAGACTGCTAACAAGCTTGCAGTTGGTGTGCTAACATGTTAATAGTAAAATATCATGTAGAAGATTCAAGATTGGTGTCAATCTGCTAATATGTTGATAGTGAGATACTATGTAGGACATCAAAGCTCTGTGTTAGACTGCTAACAAGCTTGCAGTGGTGTGCTAACATGTTAATAGTAAAATATAATGTAGAAGATTCAAGATTGGTGTCAATCTGCTAATATGTTGATAGTGAGATACTATGTAGGACATCTAAGCTCTGCGTTAGACTGCTAACAAGCTTGCGGTTGGTGTGCTAACATGTGAATAGTAAAATATCATGTATAAGATTAAAGCTTGGTGTCAATCTGCTAATATGTTGATAGTGAGATACTATGTAGGACATTAAAGCTGAGTGTTAGTCTACTAACATGTGGATAGTAAGATATTTTCAAGACAGTAAATCTCCAAGTTGGTTTGCATCTGTTGATTTGTAAATAGTGAGACCTTATGTAAGAGATTTAAGCTCAGTATCTGACTCCTAACATTTGGATAGCAAGATAATATGTACACCATTAAATCTTAGTGTCTATCTGTTAATATGTAGATAAAGAGATAATATGTAGGACATTAAAACTCAATTTTGGTCCTCTAGCGTGCAAAAATTCTTTATTCCTCTTTGCGTTCAGGATCCTTTGGTCATGTTATATCTGCAAGCCAGTAATCATGATGCAGTCCATAATCTTTACCAGGACATAGCTGCTGCACCATAGCTTTTGCCTCAGCTCTGCATTCTGTGGTATCTCATTTCACTAAAACACAGTGAAAGTAAAATGCTATGTAGAACACACATTTTGGTGTTGGTCTGTTAATTTATGGATTGTAGGTACTATGTAAGACTGTAAAATGTCATGGCGATCTACATATGTTGCCATATGGATAGTAAAGTAATATGTAAGGTATCCAATCCTAGTTATTGGTCAGTTATCAAATGGATTGTAAGATAATATTTAGGGTATCAAATCTTAGTGCTGGTCTGTTAACATGTGGAGGGTAAGATAATATGTAGGGTATCAAATCTCGGTTCTGGTCTGTTAACATGTGAATGGTAAGATAATATTTAGGGTAGCAAATCTTGGTGCTGGTCTGTTAACATGTGGGTGGTAAGATCATATGTAGGGTATCAAATCTCGGTGCTGGTCTGTTAACATGTGGAGGGTAAGATAATATGTAGGGTATCAAATCTCGGTTCTGGTCTGTTAACATGTGAATGGTAAGATAATATTTAGTGTAGCAAATCGTGGTGCTGGTCTGTCGACATGTGGATGGTAAGATAGTATGTATAACAGTAAAGCTAAGTGTTCTTCTGGCATGGGGATTCAAAAAATAAAAATGTAGGGCATTGAAGCACAGTGTGGATCTATTAACATGTGATTAGTAGTATAATATGTACAACAGTTTGTTGAGAGGTGGAAAGTAAGATACTATGTGGGACAGTAGAGTTTGTTGTCCGTCTACTTCTTTTGTCCTGTGAATATCAAGATAATATAAAGGACATTAAACCACGGCGTGATTCTGTTTGCACTGTGATAGTCAGATAAAATAATTAAGTCTATTGCATCTCTTTTTGGGGGGAAAGGAATATACTTTTATTTTGGCGATTAGGCTCAGTGTGGGTTTGTTAATGTATTGATAGTAAAAATTTTTTTAGAACATTACAGCTCGTTGTTGGTCTATTGACATGGGGACAGCAGGATGCTGTTTAGGAAATTTATTATTGGTTTCTGTTTGTTAACAAATGGAAGGTAAAACACTTAATAGGACAGAAAAGCTCAGTGTTGGTCTGTTAATACATGTGAACTGTAAGATATTGTGTAGGACACATGTTCTCAGTGTTGGTCTGTTAATACATGTGAACTGTAAGACATTGTGTAGGACACGTGTTCTCTGTGTTGGTCTGTAAACATGATGATTAGTAAGATATTATGTATGATATTACAGCTCAGTGTTGATGTTTTATCAAAGGGAAAGATAATATATACAGCTTTACATCTCGGCTGTTATGCGTTAACATTTGAATATTAAGAAAATATGTAGGACATGAAAGCTCACTGTTCGTATCCTAACAAGTGGATAGTACAATACTATGAGGTAAAGTAATGCTAGCTGTCATTCTGTTAACACGCGGATAGTAAGATACTATGTAGGACATTACTGCTCTGTGTTGGTATTTTGACCTGGGGATAGTAAGATACTATAAAGGACATTACAGATCAGTGTTGGTCTGTTAACAAGCGGAGAGTAAGATACTATGTAGGACATTACTACTCAGTTTTGGTCTGTTTACCTGGGGGAAAAAATATACTATGTAGGACACCTATTCATGAGGTTGGTCTGTTTTCATGTGGATAGTGAGAAAATATATACATTATTTCTCAGTTGATGTATATTAACATGAGGATATCAAGAAATAAGTAGGACATGAAAGTTCACTGTCTGTGTGTTATGAAGTGGATAGTTTGATGTTATGTAGAAAAGTGAAGATTGCTTTCATTCTGTTATAACGTGTTGATAGTAAAACAATAGGTAGGACATTAAAGATTTGTGTCAGACTGCTATCTTTGTACAGAAATATAAAAAGTAGGTCATTTAAGCTTTGTGTTAGTATGTTAACTTTTGGACAGTAAGATTACATGTAGGACATTAACAAATGGGAATGGTTTGTAAACATGCAAACAGTTTAATGCTACATAGGACAATAAAACTCAGTGTCTGTCTGCTAACAGTTGTTTAGTTAGATACTATGTACGTCATCTATGCCAAAAGCTCGGTTTTCGGTTATTAACATGCAAATTAGTTATGTACTATGTAGGACATTACAGCTTGTTGTCGGCCTGCTAAGATAGGGATAGTATGATACTTTACAGGACAATTATCTTGGTGTCCATCTGTTAATATACAGACAGTAAGATACTACCTAGGACCTTAAAGCTCAGTGTTAGCCTTCATCTTTTGTTATGCTGATACTAAGATACTATGTAGGAGATTGAAAATCAGATTTGGTCTGTTAAAGAGGCGTCAGTGAGATACTTTATAGGACCGTCAAGCTCAGTTTAGATCTGTTAAAGTGGGGTCAGTAAAATATTATGTAGGACACTAATACTTTTAGGTAGGTTTGTTAA
This sequence comes from Ariolimax columbianus, assembly GCA_036924085.1. NCBI lineage: Eukaryota > Metazoa > Mollusca > Gastropoda > Stylommatophora > Arionidae > Ariolimax > Ariolimax columbianus. The sequence goes on from JAVGWX010000004.1 coordinate 56,871,502, forward strand.
CATGGGGATTGTAAAATGCTATGCAGGACAGTAAAGTTAGGTGACTGTTCGTGTATGTTACTGTTGGGATTCTCAGATAGTATGTTAATATGTAGACAGTAAGATGCTTTGTATCGCATTAAATCAAAAGAATCGGTTGGTTATATGAGGACATTAAGATAATATATAGGACACTGAAGCTTAGTGTAATTCTGTTGACATGGTGACAGTTTGTTTGTTTGTTTGTTTTTTTGAGTTCGCCTTATTTCTCTAATCCCCAAGGGGGTGTACATTGTACTGTGGTTTTTATTTTGCGCCTGTCGGCCAAGTGCTGCCAACTTCAGCATGCATTTTATGTAAGGGTCTGCTTCCTCTTGCATTTTCTAAGAATTCGCTTCCTTGGGGTAACGGCGCTGTGATGGGGATTGAACCCAGCACCTTTGGGTTTTGAGCCGTGCCACTTAACCACTAGGCCACACCGTCCCCATGGTGACAGTAAGATAATATGTAGGATATTAGCGAATAGTATCGGTCTGTTAACATTTAGATAGTAAGATTTTATGTAGTACATTACAGCTTGCTATTAGGTCTGCTAACATTTAGAAAGAAAGATTTTATATTAGGACATTACAGCTTGGTGTTGGTCTGTTGACATGGAGACTGTAAAATGCTATGAATGACATTAAAACATGTGGATAGTACAATATCATGTAAGATAGCAAAGCTCAGAGTCCGGCTGATGACATGGGTACAGTAAGATATCTTGTTCGAAGTAAGCTGTCAGACATCAGCGTGAATTTGTTGAAGAAGAAGAAGAAGTAAGATAGTGTGCAGGACATTAAAACTTACTGTCGGTTTGTTAACACGTGGATAGTAAGATATTATTTTTAACAGTAAAGCATGGTGTCTGCTTGTTAACATGTGGATTGAAAGATATTATGTACGGCATTCAAGCTCTGTGTTGGCCAGTTGACTTGTGAATAGTAAGATACTCTGTAGGACATTCAAGCTCTGTGTTGGCCAGTTGACTTGTGAATAGTAAGATACTCTGTAGGACATTCAAGCTCTGTGTTGGCCTGTTGACATGTGGATAGTAAGATACTCTGTAGGACATTCAAGCTCTGTGTTGGCCAGTTGACTTGTGAATAGTAAGATATTCTGTAAGACATTCAAGCTATGTTGCCCAATTGACATGTGGATAGTAAAACACTATGTAGGACATTAAAGCTCTGTGTTGGCCTGTTGACATGTGAATAGTAAGATACTATGTAGGACATTCAAGCTATGTGTTTGCCTGTTGACATGTGGATAGTAAAATACTCTGTAGGACATACAAGCTCTATGTTGGCCTGTTAACATGTTGATAGTAAGATACTATGTAGGAAATTAAAGCTCTGTCTTGGCCTGTTGACATGTGGATAGTAAGATATTCTGTAGGACATTCAAGCTCTGTGTTGGCCTGTTAACATTGGGTTAGTAAGATACTCTGTAGGACATTCAAGCTCTGTGTTGGCCTGTTAACATGTGTATAGTAAGATAATCTGTAGCACATTAAAGTTCTGTCTTGGCCTGTTGACATGTGGATAGTAAGATACTCTGTAGGACATTCAAGCTATGTGTTTGCCTGTTGATATGTGGATAGTAAAATACGCTGTAGGACATTCAAGCTCTATGTTGGCCTGTTGACATGTGGATAGTAAGATATTCTGTAGGACATTCAAGCTCTGGGTTGGCCTGTTAACATTGGGTTAGTAAGATACTCTGTAGGACATTAAAGCTCTGTGTTGGCCTGTTAACATGTGGATAGTAAGATACTATGTAGCACATTAAAGCTCTGTCTTGGCCTGTTGACATGTGGATAGTAAGATACTCTGTAAGACATTTAAACTCTGTGTTGGCATGTTAACATGGTGGCAGTAAGGAACTATGTAGGACATCAATGTTTTGGGTAAGTCTAACATCTGGATAGTGGATACTGTGCAGTGCATTCAATCTAGAGTTGGTTTGTTAATATGTGGATTGTAAGATCCTGTGTAAGACATTAAAGCTGTCTGTCAGTCTGATGCCATTGGGATTGTACAATACTTTGAAGAACAATAAAACTTGGTATATGTCTGTTAATATTTAGATAGCAAATTACAATGTAGGACTGTAAAGTTTCGAGTCAGTGAACTTATGTTTAATGGGGATAGTGCGATACTTTGTAGGACAAAACCGTTTATTGTCTGTATGTTAATTTTCATATAGTAAAGTATTATATAAAAGACTGTTACCATGTGCTTAGGTAGAAACTGTGTAGGACATCAACATTTAATGCTGGTATGATAGTCTGTGGATAGTAAGATACTATATATAGGACATTAAAACTTGATGTATCATAGTAAGATACTAGCTAGTAGCTAGGGCTGTAATGCCTAGGGTGAGTTTGTTAAAATATGGATAGTAGGATACTAGTTAGAACTACCATGCCTAGGTTCAGTTTGTTAACATGTGGATAGCAAGATACTATTTAAGACATTAATGCATAGTGTCGGTCTGTACATTATATAAATTGCTGAGCGATTATAGTAGTAAAACTGGGAGAGTTCAAAACGTAGTTCCCTCATGTTCCAGTCTCTCTCTTATCGCCTGTGGAGTATACAAAATAGATAGGAATGGTTAAAATACCGCTATGGAACAAAATCAAGAACCTAACCTACGTTAGGTACAGAAATTACATACAATGAGGCTAAAACATTCATCAGGGCAACGTACAGTGCAAAATGGAAAGAAAAAAAAAACACCCTGGCTACATAGATTATCATTCTCCGGCTACGCATAGGTCACAACAGTCTGAGATGTCATCTGTACAAGTTCAAGATTGGTACTACAGACCTTCGTACAGATACAGACCAACTAGTATTCTCTGTATAAGCAACATATGTCCTCTAGCCCACTGTATGGACGGCGTACTACAGTAAACATCACGAATGATTCTGGATCTTTGGGTATGGCAATGACAAAAATAGGACCACTGCCCTATATAGAGCATGGCATAAGAGGCGACTAACTGTGTGACATGGCACAACACCGGCCATGCTTAGTTGGTTTGTTAAGAGCAGCATAGATGGCGCCTAACAGGTTGCGTGTCAAGTTGGTCTAGTGTTTGAGTCTTTTAAGATGGACTCACAGATCTATGAACCAAACTTCTTGGCACTTGTCTTAACACAGCGGAGTAATAAGCTGCTCGAGCCTAACACGCTAAGCAGGAAATCCTCATCCCTCCTTTATCCAGCTCACACCACAGCTGGGACCTCCGCAGGGTCATCTTCCCTTGTAGAATTACAGGTCTACTAAGACTAAGATTAATATAAACACATAATCTTACAAATACTATTTCTTTTGTTGCAGATTCTGCACTTTACACTTTACGAAATACAAGACCTCACCACTAATGGAGTCTCCCGCGGAACACCTGGCTGAGACATTTCGATTCTACTCCGTCTTCCTCCACGCTGCCCGAGACTCACCAAACGTTGCCGTGGACGATCAACACGAAAGACAATGGTTGAGTATGAGGATTACCTAACTTGACTTAAAACACAAGGCAACGACTCTAGCTGGCCATCTATCTTCTCGGCACACCCCCCCATGACATCAGAACAAATTTTGCAGCCCTGCCCATTGTTTACCGACAAGAAGTAGCATTTGGCAACAACCAGTGTCCTTCCACGAGTAGCTGTACAGAAGTGCTCAGACTCTCAAGTCAACTGCTGCCTTCGTTAGAGTAATTGAATTTAAGGTCTGAAGACGAACAAGGAAGATCTATTTTCTTGACATTTTTCGCGCCAGCCGAAGCACATCAGTACAAGTACAGTCAACCTCCATCAAGATGACTTCAGGAAAAAACTTTGCATGATCTTGCAGTAGGAGTTTATGTATCAGTTTACTTGCATGATGAGGTTGCTATCCTCATGCACAACTCTATTTAGTCACGCCTTTCAATACATGCATGGAGTTCAATCAATCAAATCAGAACAAAAAGGCATAGCTTCAAATTAAATAAAGAAAGGTCAAGATTGGATATTTGGAAATATTTCTTTAGTCAGAGAGGGGTGAATGCTTGGAATGCATTTCCAAGGAAGTGATGTAAGCAGAGGCAGTTGATGCATTTAAGAATACATTGGATGCGCATAGCTTATTGAGCAAGGAAATGTAAATGAAACTGGTTGCGTACAGACTCTGCATAGTCTTCTAAACCAGTATAAAGACGATAAGTTTAGTTAAATCAAGATCACTCATCTCTTTTTGTTGAAGCACAGGTCCAGCATTGTATTTGACTTACCAAAACCAGCTTTTAGGAAAGACTTGTTCTAGTTATTTGCAGTAGGGTAGCGATAATTTCTACATTTTGAGATTGCCACATCCATGGACAACTCTTAGTCCTCGCGTTCAACATGCAATGATTATTTTGGCCACTCAGGAGAAACACATACATAGCTCACCTTAAGATTGTTTGCCCTTGATCTACTGTGACAGTATTCTGTGGCGGTTATATTCTATCATTCTCAGTAAGGGACCCCGGATACACTATGGGAGGTCATGTTATTGTTAGATTTGAAACAAGCAGCGATAACGATAGAAAAGATATGAATTTGGAATTGCATGTGTTAAGCTTTTATAGAAGTGTTCATACGTGGTTGCGAAGTTTCGATGGCTCACAAACAAAACATGTCTGTGTTCAGATTCCTGATCTGACTGGGTCGTACACCTAATAAATTTCGTGCTGAATATGGTTTAACCAGGCTCTAAAGTGCAAAACACAGAACAATATACTGCCTCTTAGGAACCACGGTAAACGAAGTAAAAAAAAGAAATATAGCTTTTTAGTGTTTTCTCCAGTATCGCATTCTGTTTTTTTATTAAATGGCTTGCTGGCTTAGGGTCGTTCGTTCTCAATCTTGCACCACCAAGCCCTGATGTGGCTTAAGTAACAGAATGTTGTCCAGAGAACGGAATGCAAATGTGCTGATCGGTGTGGACTGCACAGAACACGGCCAGGCACTTGAGCATCCGTGGTCAACCACTGCACCCGAGCTCATATCCAGTCGTCCTGACTTGTCTTGCCACTGGTTAAAGTTGGACTCGAGCGAGAGAGTGTGGTCGACAAACTGCGCAACCCTTTCTCACTTAAAGGAAATTCATCGCGCAAGTCATTCTCTTTTCATGTATCCAGTACTAACACAGTCGAGTCCTGTGACGACGGGCGAGAAGAGAGCGTAGGTCCACTGACAAGCTAAACTACAGTCAAAAAGCTGCGTCAGTTGCGAGACACCTTGCTGAGCAATAAAGCGGCTGAGGTACATGGATTTGCTGACAATCATGATCACCGTCTCGCGAAGCAAACTTTCTCTGCTTTCACTGACTGCGAATATGCAGTTCCCATCTTCCCACCCATCCACAACCCGGATTTACAGAATACTCGACTGGATGGACTGGCTGGGTGCAAAAAGTAAAGGCTCGTGATGGATGAAAAACATTGTGTTTGACCCTGACGCAACGTCCTGGGCAATATGGTGTGCTTGACCGGACTAGCGTCTCAGTTACCCACAGATATTATCTTAAATATCACTAACCTCTAGCTGATTACTAGCATAACCGGCACTTCTGAAATTATGCAATGATGTTTATAAATGAAAATAGTATTTGCTAGATCTACGTCAACAATAAAGTCACATATATTTTTGTATACCATAACAAGCATTATTACATAGCACAAAAAATCGCTCACTTTCATCTTTATCATCATTATTATCATCATCATCATCATCTTCATCATCATCATCATCATGTTGCATGTCATTTGCAGAAAATCACTTTCACAACAAACGATCTGTAACTCGATCTCTAGCCAGAAGTATCGCCTCTATCGTTGTCATCGTCATGACCTCCGTGATGTCTTGTTTCCATCTTTTCATCGGTCTGCTTCAGCCCCGCTTTTCAAACACCAAACCCTCCTGTATCGTTCTTTCTAGGTCAGTATGGCGTTTGATGTGGTCAAACTATTATACAGCAAAGCAAGTGGTCATTTTCACAGACGACCTAGCAGTGTAATGGCCCTCAAGAGCCCAGTGCTTAAAAAAAAAAGCAGTCCAATGGACACCAGCCCACTGAGACATTCCAGACAACGGGGAGGTGGACAGGCTCGCCAGAGAGCGAGGAATGCTGCAGCAGAGTGATACAGACATCACATACAATGAAACTAAAGCATTCATCAGGACAACGTACAGTGCAAAATGGAAAATAGGATCACATTGGCCACATAGAAAACGATACCTACCATCAACTCTCCAGGCGAGACCAGGTGATCATTTTCCGGCTACGCACAGGTCACAACAGACTCAGATGCCATCTGTACAATAAGTTCAAGATTGGCACTACAGAAATGTGTGCCTGCGGCACAGCCCCCATGAAGGCATAATATATTTTGCAGTCCTGCCCGCTGTATACCGACAAAAGAAGTAACAATTGGCAACAGCCAGTGTCCTTCCACGAGAAGCTGTACGGAAGCGTACAGAGCCTTGAGTCGACTGCTGCCTTTGTTAAAATCATTGAAGCTGAGGTCTGAAGATAAACGAAGAAGCAGAAGAAACTATTTTAGCTTTCGAGACAAGATGTTGTTTACTAACCAATTTTGCTTGAAATTAATTAGGATCTATAGTATATATATATATATATATATATATATATATATATATATATATATATATATATATATATATATATATATATATATCTTTATCTATATCCCAAGCAGATGTGGATATATTGAGATCGGATGTAGATAAAATTCGAGAGTGGTTTGTAGGTTCGCAAATGGAGTTTAATGTAGATACATGTACAGTCATCCACATGGGTAGATCCAATATGAAACATAATTACAGAATGGGAGAGAACAATATTAGAAAGATAGATAAGGAAATGGACTTAGAAGTTATACTAGATCATACAGGTAAGGTGAGTGAGCAAGTTCAGGTAGCAATTAAAAAGGCAAATGCAATGTTATGTATGATAAACATAAATACTAAACATAGGAGCAAGGAAGTGATAGTCAAACTGTATATAGCATTAGTTAGACCTAGATTGGAGTTATGCGTACAGGCGTGGAGTCATTATCATAGAGGGGATACAAACATGCTGGAAAGAATTCAAAAAAGAGCGACAACGCTGATAGTGGGATTGCAGAATTACAGTTATGAGGAAAAACCGGCCTACAGTGTCTAGAAGAGAGAATAATTCGTAGTGACTTAATACAGGCTTATAAGATGATCAGAGGAATGGATAAATTAGACTATAACAAGTTTTTTTTTAAATACAGCCACCAAATATAACAAGAGGGCATAGTTACACATTAACTAAAGAGAGGTCCAGATTCGATATTAGGAAATATTTTTTTAATTAGAGAGTGGTGAATGCTTGGAATGCATTGCCAAGGGAAATAGTGGAAGGAAGGACAGTTAATGCATTTAAGAATAAATTGGATGCGCATAGCTTTTAGAGCAAGGTGATGAAATGAAACTGTATGTATACAGATTCTGCAGAGTCTTCTAAACCAGTTTAAGGACGTTAAGCTAAGTTAAGGATATCTGCATTTTTCCTTTTTGCTATCCATTGTATTTTGAGCACTTTTCTATAGTCCTTTAGTTCAAAAGATGCAATCCTTTTCTTAAGTGTTTGTGTGGGGGGGTCCATGTTTCACATCCGTATGTCCCCATCGGTATAATGCAAGTTCACAGAATAGTTATTTTCATTTTATTAATGTTCTGTCATCAGTTTCTCATTTTATTGAACCTCTGCATTGCCGTAGCCATTGGCGCTTATAACTGAGCCGAGGTACTCAAAGCTTGTGACTTTCTCAATCTTCTGTTGTTCTAAAATAACTTTATGTTTGGTCTTTGCCTTGCCTGTGATCGTTATCTTGGTTGTACTTTAAATTCAGGTATAGATTTTGGACTTCGTTGAGTTGTATTTACGCTCATCAGTACTTTTACATTTCGCTAGTTGTTAAACCCACCAGACTAGATCGCACGTGGACACAGTCCTGGTGTGAACAGACTATCTACAATAGCAGTTAGTAAACTAGCATTATCTTGTAAAGCGAGCTATGCAAGTTTTCATTCCATTTCCAACAATATATCTCTGCAAATATGGATTTTCGACATTTGTAGCATAAAAGAAAAACAAATCGAAACAGATTAGATGTCTAACATGGCAAACGTGTGATTTGTACAACACAACAGTTGAATCCTCTTCGAGAAAGAGAAACAACAAGCCTTCACGCGGTCAGCATTTCTTGATCTTTGTGACCCGTTCCTCAGCCTTGCATATATACGCAGCACGTTCATTCAAACAATAATGAAATTAACTTTCTTCTATATTAAATGTATTGTATTTCTTTTGAAATTGTTAAGAAAGACACATATATCACATGTACTTTTGTGTTTGTTTTTTAACTATTTCTATATAACTGGTTCTTTGCTATTGTATTTTATGTATTTAAAAACATTATTCCGAGAAGGGGTACGTGACATCTACAGTTAACATCATTTGCTGAATAAGAATGATCACCAATGGACAGCCGCGTGCGGTAAACACCTTTCATTTTTGGGCTAAAGAGAAATACTCTCCATTTAATGTACAATATGTAACTAAGTTAACGTCTTTATACGGGTTGAGAAGACTACCTATTTATACTGGTTTAGACGATTATGTCTTTCTACTCGCTTAGAAGACTGAAACTTTATACTGGTTTAGAAGACTGTGTCTTTATCTTGGTTTATAAGACGATGTCTTTATACTGGTTTAGAAGACGATGTCTTTATACTGCCTTAGAATGACTATATCTGTATACTGGTTTAGAAGACTACGTGTTTATACCGGCTTAGAAAACTATGCAGAGTCTGTAAACAACCAGTTTCATTTACATTTCCTAGCTCTAAAAGCTATGTGCATCCAATCTATTCTGAAATGCATTAATTGTTCCAGCCTAAAACTACTTCATATGGCAATACATTCCAAGCATTCACCACTGTACAGCTTATGTAGCTTACCAGTAACACTTTTACCGGTAACAGTTCTCGCAGTTTAGCTCACTTTAAATTCAACCGATGCACAAAATTGAGAAATGGAATACCTCTGCCCCTCCTTTATGTGTTGTGTTTGTTACAGACCCGTCGGTGTATGCATGGGTCCAGTCCATGCTTGGGTAGTTTTTCGTTATGTACCTCAGGGTTATGTCTCTTCTTTCTTTTTCAGTCTGGCTGTTCTTGTTTCAAATATCTGGTATATTTTCTACCACCTCCGGAATGATATGCTGCTTCCAGGTAGGTTTGCGTACAGTAGGGATGGGGTTTGGTGTTAATGTGTTCATAGTGTCTTCGCTCATCTTTGCTTTGGCTATTTCTGCAAAGTTTCTTCGCTTTAGTTTCCCATTTCCAAATCTATTTAGTCTCTGATGCATTGGGTGGTCTGTCAGTCTTCTGAGTTTCTCTACTTGCTGCTGGGCTCTGCAGTCTCTTCTGTCGGTCATGGATTGCAGATTTCTAATCTTTTCCAGTTCTACAATTGGCGTTGACTTCATGCCTGCTGTTATAACTCTCATGGCTTGGTTTGAAGTTTGCTAATTGTATCAAAGTTCGCCTTTTCTGCTGTTGCTCATGCCGCAATGCCATACTCGAGAACTGGTCTCACTCTTCCAGTGTACAGTTTCGTCTGTTCCCCAGCTTGTGCCAGCAAGTTTCCTCATGATTGCCATTCTTTGTCTGGCTCTCATTCGGTTTCTCTCGATCTGACTTTTCCATGTCATGCACCGATCAAATGTGACTCCCAGGTAGTTTTGGTTGCCATTTGCCCGCAGATATTTGCCGCTAAGACTTATTTTGGTGTTCTGGAGTTTGTTTGAAAGCGAGAATATCGTACATGTTGTTTTTTCCTCATTTATTTTGACCAGCAATGAGTTCGCCCACTCCTCCAACGATGTTAGGGCCTGCTGCATCCGATTGCTTGCTATGGTGAGATTTTTTTCAGACGTCCACATAGCCAGATCGTCTGCAAACATGGAGCTGTGGACTCTTCTTGGTAGATTCTCTGTGATGTTGTTTATATACACCAGGAAAGGTGTTGGTGACAGTACTCCCCTTTGGTGTACTCCCTGCTCAAGTGTCACCTTTTTGCTCATCTGCTATTGTACTTGAACTATGGATGTTCTGTTTTCGAGGTAGTCGCTGATCCATCTGTACATTTTCCCACAAACTTCACTTCTTCGTAGCTTGACTTTAAGTCACTTTATCCACACCTTGTCAAATGCCTTCTCTAAATCCACCCAAATCGCTACTGTGTGCTTTTTTCTCCTGGTAAGCATCATCTATTAACTGGGCTATGAGAGTGATCTGGTCCTCAGTGGATCTGTGCTGTCTAAAGCCTGCTTGCTGTGGAATTAGTATGTGTTTTTCTTCCAGATGCCACATCAGTCTGGTGTTTATCATACGTTCCATCAGTTTACCTACACAGCTCAGTAGACTGATAGGCCTGTATCCATTTGGAACTGTTCTATCTTTTTCTTTCTTTGGTACTGGTATAAGTACAGCGTCTTTTCATGTCTGAGGTACAATTCCCTATTTCCAGCTTTGGTTCAGGACTGATAGTAACTTCCTCTTTGCTGTTTGGCCCAACTTCATCAGCATTTCGTGTTACCCCATCTTTTCCGGGCGATTTCTTTTTCTCATGGTTTTCTCATCGAGTTCTCATGGCCTCTTCCTTTTTATTCATTGTTAGTATTGCCATCATGTGCTCCTTTGGTGCCATATTGATGTTGTCGTGGCTCTTTTGTTCTTCATTATTGTCTGTGTGCCTGTCTGTAGGGACATCAGTGTGGTTTGCTCTGGCATAGTGTTCGTTCTATAAAGGCGTTTGCTGCTTTTTTTTTCCAGTAAGCATTTTGTCGCCATACTTGATGGTAATTTGTTTATTTGATGGTGTTTCGTCATTCATGGCTCTGACTAACTTCCATAGTTTGTTCTCTTCTTTATATAAATTGAGGCGTTCTGTTTTATTTGTCCAGCTGTCTCTTGTTATATGGTTTAGTGTTCTTTTGTATTTCGCCGTGATAGCCTTGAGGGCGATATTTGCCTCCATAGATTGTTCTCTCTCTGCCATGTTCCTAGCATTTGAGACTTCGTCTTCCGCTTCCTGCAATTCATCATTCCAATATGGCTTGTAGTTTTTCCTTGCCCCTCTTGGGATGGTTTCGGTGGCTGCTTGCATTATTGCTTTGCTTAGGCTTTCCACCATAGGTTTCATATTGTTATTCCATGTGTTGATGGTTTCACATAGCCGATCTGTCAGAATTGCAAATCTGTCCCAGTCGGATCGTTTATAGTTTCAACGTTGGAGCGCTTTTATTTCCTGTGGGCCTACTTCCATATCAATTTCTAGCCTAATTGGCCTTTTGTCGCTACCTGCCAATTGGTTGAGCACCTGGCCGTCTATTTTGTGATGAATATCAACCGTGGAAAAGGCCAAGTCTGGAGTAGAGGTGGTATGCCATGTTCTAGAATAGAAGATAGGGCTGTCCTCCAGCCTATTGTAAAGATAGAGATTTGTGTCTATCTCCCAGTCTTCCACTTCATCTCCTCTGTTGTCTGTGTCGGAATATCCCCATCTCTCCGAGTGGCTGTTGAAGTCTCCAACTACTAGGCAGCTGGAGTTCTTGATTTCCATACTCGAGAGGGACAGGTCTTTGATGGGTGGGCCATACAGGTTGAAGATGTGGATCTTCGTTTCTTATGTCATTATGTCGAGTCCTACAATTTCTGCTTGTCCAGTGTGATTGACAGCTACCGCGCTCCTCGGTATGCAGTTACGTGTTAGTATCAGAACCCTTCCTTTGTCAAGACTGTAACATGCTAAAGCAACTGCGTTGTGAATACTGACCCACGGAGATGAACCCACACATACACACTTTTGTGAGCGTCCCACCACAGTAGACTTTGTCCATAGAACTGGCCTTTACGTGTAGACTTAATACAATTGTCGGTGAGCTAGAAAAAGAAGGAAAAGAAGAAGAAAAAGAAGAAGAAGTAAAGAATGAAGAAGAAAATAGAGAAGAAGAAGTAGAAGAAGAAGAAGAAGAAAAAGAAGAAAAAAAAAAAAAGAAGACGAACAAGAAGAGAAAGAAGAAGAAAAGGAAGAGAAAGAAAAAGAAGATAAACATGAGTAAATAGTACTACCTGATATTGCCCGAAGAAGATTTGAAAATTTAAATGAAGTATATCGTTAAAAAGCAACTAATCTGATTGGCAAACATCCGGCTAGTCTCTAAACCCTGATCTATGGGTGAGAGAGCTGGAGTGTGTACGCCAAACACGCCAGGAGGTTGAATCATTTCTACATGACACATACTCCAAATTGGCTACAAGACCACATCACAAATAACCATACTCTTTTCATTACTACTACACTATTCATACACTTTTGTAGAAAGTTAAAGTGAGATAGACTGGCCAAGTTTCTCGAATGTCAAGTCAAAGGTTCCAAAAAAAACTACTGTTTAGCGAGCTTAGGCAGCAAGGCGATCACCTGGACGTCAATAAAAGCGATTCAGTGAATCCTGGCAGTAAATCGTTTAGCCTGAAAAAGGCGAGACCAAAAAGAGCCTTGCATGCAGTTAGCGAGGGTGGAAGTATAGAGTAGAGACAAAACCAGCACCAGCTGGTGTTGGCTTAATCTGTCATGCACGCATCCGCCCACAGACTTAAGGGCGCAGCATGACACATGATGATGTTGGTTATTCTCATCGACGGCGATAAGCCCATTATTATTGTCATGATCATATTTCTTCAAAATCAAGTAAATACTGGATCAAGATGGTGAGCAGCGCATGAACTGCAGCGGTCATCGAGCCATAGCTGACTGATAGCGTAAGGGCTAGCGAACCGGAGCTGCCAAGGCCGTTCTACACGTCCGCGCAGTATTCTAGAAAACAGGCTGCAACAGAGCAGACTGGTTAAGGAGAAGGGATCGAAGAGGGAATGCTAACCCGGTACTCAAAAAATGCTTGCTGAAGTAGGATGTGTTGGACCGAAAGGTGCAAATATCGACATAACGCATTCCGTTCTCTGGACTGCGTTCTGCTACTTAGGCCCGTGTCAGGGTTTGGTAGCGGGAGATGGAGAACAAACGAAGCCAAGCCAAGACAAGTAAATACATTTAATATTCATCAGTTTATTGGCGTCTCAGTCACTGATCATCATGCGCCTGGCGCCCTGGCGAAGTTTGCCCAGCTCTGTCTCCCGTATTTCGACACAGTCTGCTATGGTAGCAAACGCCGGTACGTGAGTGGCAGTCCCTGTCGCAGATCGTACAACGGGGCTGAGGAGGCTGACTTGCCGGGGTGTTCGCCGATCTTTTCAGTCGTGCCCATTTCTCTGGTTCCAGATGGCCTCTACAAGCGTCGGCAACTACTGTGCACCTCCCAACTGAATGTCTGCAATCGACTCAATCCTGAGCTTTCGGCTTGGATGTCGCATGACGCCATGTCCATCTTGTATACGTACTTGAATCGTGGTGTGGGGTAGTCGATTTCTTTAGCTGCAGTGATCAGTTGTCCATAAAATATATCCTATAACAGCCTTTACAATGTATGTAAATATACACTCGCGAGCAAACGACTACTCTAAGACAGATGTACAGAAGATGAAAGATACAGACAGCCACATAAACTGGAAAGATATTGTCAGAGGTACAGACGTTGAACAAGAGGCAGAGTGTTTCAAAACACTTTTAGAACAACTAAAAGTCGAATATGTTCCATGTATGGAGGTAAACACCAATCATAAAAAGTGGATTACTAGATTTGTAGGTAAATGTACAAGAGCTTAAAATAAAGCCTGGACAAAGTGTATAAAGGCAAGTAAATCAAAAGAAATATATTTAAAATATTTGGACAAGCAAAACATAGCTCAGAAAGTAAGTAAAGCAGCAAAATAGACTTCGACAAAAACTTACTAATAGGATCAAGACTGATGGTAAAAGCTTCTTTTCTAATGTTAGAAATAAACAAAGACCTAAAGACAAGGTAGGCTTTCTCATAAACAGTACAGTGACAATAAGCAGAGAAAATTGGGAGATAGCTTATCTAATAAATCAATACTTTGGCACAGTCTATACAAAAGAAAACTCCTCCAAGATACCAGAGCCTATACCTATTTTCAAATGTCAAATGAATATAGTGCGATTAAAATCATTCTGTCTTACGGAGGAAATGGTTCTAAAAAGATTGGAAGGATTAAAAGTGGATAAATGTACAGATCAAGATGTTATCCATTCATCAATGCTATTTGAAGTATAGACTAACTAGTTAAACCATTGGCTATATTATTTTCTCAATCACTTGCAAAATGGATTGTTCCAAGAGATTGGAAAGATGCAGGAGTGATTCCCTTATTCAAAATGGGAAAGAAATCAGATCCAGCTAATTAAGTAAGTTTAACGAGCATAGTCTGTAAAATGTTAGAGTCAATAATGAAAGAAAATATTGTAATGCATCTAGACAGGTTAAATCTAATCAGAAATAGTTAGCATGGGTTTACTAGAGGGAGACCGTGGTGTCTGCTTGGAATGCATTGCCAGGGGAGGTGGTGGAGGCAGGGACAGTTAATGCGTTTAAGAATAAACTGGATGCGCATAGATTTTAGAGCAAGGTGATGTAAATGTAATTGGTTGTATACAGACTCTGCAGGGTCTTCTAAACCAGTATAAAGACGTTAAGTTAAGTTAAGTTAACAAATCTATTGGAGTGCATGGAGGTGATTACTAAAATCATAGATAAGGGAGAACCAGTGGATGTTATTTATCTAGATTTTACAAAGGCTTTTTATATAGTACCTCATCAACGATTATTTAAAAAGTTAAAATCACATGGGATAGATGGGCAGGTTGCCGAATGGATTGAAAGTTGGTTAACGGGAAGAAGACAGCGATTGGCATAAATTAGGAGTACTCTGAGTGGTGTGAAGTAAAAAATGGAACAAAATTACAGAATGGGCGAGAAAAATACTAGAATGATAGATAACGAAAGGGACATAGGGGTAATAATAGAGCATACAGGTAAGGTGAGTTAGCAAGTCCAGGTAGCAGTGAATAAATCAAATGCAACGTTAGGTATGATAAAAAAAAAGAAATATTAAACATAGGAGTAATGAGGTGGTTGACAAACTATATAAAGCATTAGTTAGACCTAGATCGGAGTACTGTGTACAGGTGTGGAGTCCTTATCGTAGAAGAGCTATAAATATGCTGGAAAGGATACAAAGAATAGCGACAAAACTGATAGTGGGATTCCAGAATTACAGTTACGAGGAAAGACTCAGAAAAACCGGCCGTTAGTGTCTAGAAAAGAGAACAATTAACGTGACTTAATCTAAGTTGATAAGATAATCACAGGAAAAGTTAAATTAGACTATACATTTTTTTTCTAAATACTAGCACCAGCGAGAACAAGAGGGCACAGATACAATTTAATAACGAAAGGTCCAAATTGGACACAGGACATTTTCTTTATTCAGACAGTGGTGAATGCTTGGAATGCTTTGCCCCAGGAAATAGTGGAGGCAGAGACAGTTAATGCATTTAAGAATAAATATGATGTACATAGTTATTAGAGCAGGGTAATGCAAATGGGACTGGTTGTCTACAGACTCTGATGAGTTTTCTAAACCAATATAAAAACGTTATGTTAAGTTAAGTTATGCCGTGTTTGTTAGCTTACTCAGAACGTTTTATGATTGTGCTAACTTTTTGTTAGAAGGTGCAAGGTTACCACAACCAGATTCTAGTGTGACCTACGAAGAGTTCAAAAGGTTTATTATGGCCAGATATATGGCCAAATGGGAAACAGAGCATACTGGCTACACAACAAATGATGCCTACTACCAGTTGAACAGAAGAGAGCAGGTCGTGGTCTTCAGACTCCGCACAGGCCACAACAGATTGAGGTACCATCTATTCAATAAACTGAAGAAAGGTGGTACTGACGAATGCACCTGTGGTACAGGGAAAATGACCGCGGAACATCTGCTGCATAATTGCCCGACATACGAGAACCAGAGAAAGCACATGTGGCCATCACCAGTGGCAACACTAGACAAGCCCTATGGCAGTGTCGACAGCCTCAGGATGACAGCTGCCTTCTTCGAAAAAATTCAAGTTGACGTCTGACAGCGTACGAAGAAGAAGATTTACCTCGAATTGTTTTTAACACCTGCACAAATTAACAGTCATCTAACAATATTCATATTTCTGTTTTTCATCCTCTCTCTCTTTCTCGCTCTCTACTTTGGTCTTCTTGTTTCTCTGTACTCTCAGCAATCAATGCTGACTACAAACTAATGTGTGACAAATATGAACTGATGTGATCATATAAGACATTCCAATGTACACCGCCCACTACCAGTTAAAGGCCAACACAAAATACAGAAGGGATTGAAGCTCACGAGCAAAAACATGCATTTAGAACGTGCCAACCGTAGCGACAATCCGCCCAAGAAACTGTTCATTATGTCAAGGAAAGAATGTCAGAATACAAACACAGCCAACGTGCTGTTTACATTCATGGATACATCGAGTAATACAAATATACTGTAGTCGGAGATGCTGTGGTAGAAACTTCTCTATAAGAGGTTTTTGCTTTTATCAGATGTTGGTAGCCAGTTCCCTTCCTCGATGTCTTGGCTTACAATATCACTGATATATAAATTTATTTTTATTACCGCCAGGGATGAGGTACTAGAATCTTCATTGTTCTGATACACACACGAGTCCATAAACTGGTCAATACGACATGATACCGCACAAAGGACAACGGTCTGGGGTAGAAAAGGGCAAGTCTTCGTCACGGAATCCAGAAATTGAAACCTCTAATCAAACCAAAAACTTCAGGTTTTGTGAAAACCAATTCCTGTTCCTCTATCATTTCTCCTAACAGTAAATCCGGTACTCGTTTAAAGCTGGGTTGGATGGAACAAGTTGCAGCCGGAAAGAAGCAGCCACTCTACCAACGTTGTATCCTACGCTCTACATGTACATATAGTGTGGTCTTATGTTTCCTCTAATAACATGTCTTAATGGGAATCACACCTTTTCTTCTGCTTATCTCACGGAATAATCATTCCTTCATGGTTGTTTGCTTAAATATCTATCTTATTGTTCTATTGTAGGTCAATGGCCAATGTTTTGTTATTATTATTGTCATGATTATTATCATCATCATCCTCATCATCTTCTATCAACTTGTGTCATTAGAAGGCGTGGAAGGGGGTGTAGTATTATGTCGTTGCCATCTTCGTCGCCGATGTTGTTGACATCCAGTGTTTCTTTAAACATAGCGAGGGACATAACCAAACAAATACAAAAAATATATAATTAAGAGTTATCCCATCATAAAAAATTTGCGTGAGAGATTCTGGCTTGGGCGTCTCCCCTCTTTATCCAGGTTACAAACCTTAGAACGAGTGAGCTATGGCCCTACACCAGAACCACATGGACGTGTACATTGGCATCTGTACACTGAAGGCGATAGGTGTTAATTATCCACCCGACCAAATTTCTCACGCTTGTTGTCGTCCTCGTGCACGACATATGGGGAGGAACAGCTCGCGACCCCGGGCGCTCGTCGGCGACGATTGTGACAGCAAAGCCGTGCTTATCACAAGAGCTGAACCTTGAACCGTGACCGGCGTCGAAGTCATGGAGCGAACTAGACAAGTAACTGGCAGAAGACAACACTGGCTGCTCCTGTAGCTGTTAATAGTAAGGTTAGAGTTAGCATATATGCTGATGCCTGTTTAAGTTAGCTCTGTTGTGGTGACAGCGACTCGCATATTGTTTTTAAAATGAATTTAATAATATTCATAAAATGCAAAAAAATGTTAAAACTTTCCGAAAGGTAAATTTCGTATGGTATGCTCCATTATACGCAACCTTAACTATTATAAGTATTTGCTTTATTTTTATGTAATTATTAAATGATTTATATTATTGTAGTGCATTTATTACATCCCTTTCTTTTGAATACATTGCCCTTATGACGAAGTAATCATTGTCCGTGTAAATACAGTTCACTACTAGGCCGTGAAACTGTTATCTAGCTAATCGAAGATCCTGTGCTGAAAGTTGTTTATGGTTAAGCGTGCTTATATCCCGTGTGTGAGGGCGGACGCGTTTGCGATCTGCTCTCGTCTTGTGTGATTTCTGTGGTGATTTTTGGACTGTGTTTTTTTTTGTTTGTAGTTGTTTGAAATATGAGTTCTAGGATGAACGTAATGGAGGAGATCATGGACTTTGACAGCCCAGACACTTTCATGGACGAAGGCACTGTGTTCCGAAAAGGAACACTGAAGATCACCGTCTCTGGCGAGATGTCAGCCAGTCTAAAGCCTCACGAGATGGCGAGTATCATGGCCGGACCAGTGGGCATTGGGCCCTCTGGAGTGATCGCCATATGTCGATTTGCGAACCCCCGAGTGTGGTATGTGCGGCTGACCCAGTCAGCCCACATACTACACTTTAAGAGCCTTCACGGCAAGAAAGTGGAGTGCATGACTCCGAAACTTTCCTTAAGCATCGAGCACCAGGAGCAGGAGAGGGAGAGAGGGATGCTCAACTGGGTGCCCGAAACAACAAAACTGGAGTCGGTCAAGGCGGTGGTTAAAAGAATCACAAAAGACCAGAACGCCGAGGTGTTCCCCCAGAGGAACATCTCAGACAAGTGGGTCTTTGCTTACAAGAAGAGCAAAGTGGAGGTGCCCCACTATGTAACTGTCAGATTCTTGAGTGGAGACGCCAAGCCAATAAGGCTATGGGTCACCATCACCGGCCGCCGCACTCCCTGTGAGTCATGCGGAGCAGAAACGCATTGGACGAGCCAATGCAACAAGAGAAGACGTCCAGAAATTATAAGAGAGGCTGAGCGACAGTCAAACCCAAAGCTAGCTGAAGCTCAGCCTCCACCACCTCCAGCCTGCCCACCTCCACCCTTCACCGAGGAGCATCCTGCCACCTCGGATGATGGGTACACCGAGGTGGACCGAAAACGAAAACGAAAGAGAAACTCGAGGAAGAGGAGTTCCTCTCCTCCTGCCACAAAAATGGGGACCGGCAACACACCGCCGACCCCCGAAGAAATGGCCCTAGAATGTGAGCTAGAGACCCTGCCAGAGCCCGTTCCGGAACCGGCCCCAGAACCGGGATCGGATTTGGCTCCAGAACCGTCACCGGAGCCGGAGCCGTCACCAGAGCCGTCGCCGGAGCGGACAGACAGCGTTGGTCCGGTGTCCCCGCCAAGTCGGGACACCGACGACCAGATGTCTCCCATGCCCTCAGTGAGGCTGGAAGACATCAGCTCAGACGACGGCGACCCGGAGCGTCTGCTCTGGTCAACAATGATGGACGGGCTGGAGCTGGGCAAGGACTGAGTAGTCACCCAACCACAAAAGGGATGCTCACGTCCTTGTCCAGCGGTCAATGTTGACAATTAACTTTGTTTGCAAAGACGCCTGGCAGGAGCTTCCACAGACTTCTAGAGACAAAAAACTTTTTGTGTGCGAATTCAGTATAGATGTGTATTTGTTTAAACGCGGTGGTGTGACTGTATCAAGTGTGTTAATTTATTGTTATCTTTGTTATTATTACTGTTACTATTATTATTATTATTATTATTATTATTATTATTATTATTATTATTATTATCCTTGTTATTATATGTCAGCAGTGCTCGCCCACCCAAGTGGGCGACCATCGTATAATCCCCAGAAATTGTTATTTTTTACATTGTTTTTTATTTTTGTATGTTTCCCCCCACATGTATTTCAGTATCACCATCTGACCCTAGTCAGTGGAGAGCTGTTGCCCCGACAGGCCCATAACTTTGTATCCGTCCAATGTCCACACTAGGTTCCATACACATTTTTTCTATTAATATTAACGGATTAAAACAGAAACAACAACACGTAGTCAACATAATAAAGAAATATAAACCGGATTTCATTTTTTTACAAGAAACACACATACACGAAATCATACACGCAAAACAAATCACAACAACACTAGGCTTAAAAAATAGTTGGTTTAGTTTAGGACAACACACAGGCGTAGCCATTCTAC
Organism: Ariolimax columbianus; assembly: GCA_036924085.1. Classification (NCBI taxonomy): domain Eukaryota; kingdom Metazoa; phylum Mollusca; class Gastropoda; order Stylommatophora; family Arionidae; genus Ariolimax; species Ariolimax columbianus. The sequence continues at coordinate 56,891,677 of JAVGWX010000004.1, forward strand.
AAACATCTGACGAATGGATAGTCTCACATAGTCACAGGGATACAGAGGGCAGAATACAGATAGTACAGGTACACAATACACACGACAGTACAGACAAACACACTTTAATTAACATTTACGCCCCAGCAAAACCTCTACAACAAACACCCTTCTATGAGAATCTAATAAAAACAATAGAACAACATTTTAAAAATCAAAACATGAAACTTGCTGGGGATTTCAATTGCACACTAAGTAACTTAGACACATCACGTACACATACAAGTAAAACACGAACAACAAGTTTAGAAATAATGTTAGACAAAAATAACCTTATAGACGCATACAGGAATACTTACCCTAATGGAACAGACACGACTCATACAACCCACTCACAGCACGGTACAACACACACTAGAATTGATAGGATTTACACACCAAAAACATACACAGTTAATGAAATACACCACATAGACACAACCCCCTTTACAGACCACAAAGCAGTAGCTATTATAGTTAACGGCACACACATATCAAATAGTCACACACAATCACAACACTGGAAATTCAACAATTCACTACTTAATAACAACAAATTTGTAAAAACCATATCCAATTTAATAAGAGATCTCACAGAACACCTACCAGACACAGACCTAAACAGTTATTGGGATTTAATTAAAAGCACAATCAGGGACCGCACACAGACAATTTCAAAACAAATACACAGAAATACAAAACGCAATAGACAGATCATTGAAGATGCTATAAAAATGACAAAATTAATTGATAAAAACTTACCCCAAATTCAACTTTTACAGGACGAATTAGACAAAATCGATAATTATAAACTACAAGGGGCCCAATTAAGAGCTAAAATACCAATACTTTTACAGGAAAACCCTACACAACAGTACCTAGCGGTAGAACAGAACATACAACGTTCACGACAAATACACAAAATCAAGGGACCAACAGGACAAATTTTAACTGAACCCCACGAAATACGACAGACCTTTCATGACTACTACACGACGTTGTATTCTGCAGAGAATACCACGCACACTGAGTGCGGAAAATTTTCTGAGTATACAAAGCAGTTGAGTGACACAGACAGGGATGCCATTAGTACACCCCTGTCTTTAATTGACTTAAAAAACTCACTCGACTCCTTTCAGAAAAACAAAAGCCCAGGCTCTGACGGCTTGACCGTCGAGTTCTACGTAACCTTCTTCGACAGTATTGGACCCACCCTTTTAAAAGTTTTAAATGAAGCATTTGAAACAGGCGAATTGCCAAATAGCCTTAACGAAGCTTACATTACACTGATCCCTAAACCGGACAGTGACAAGCTAGAGGCCAAAAACTACAGGCCAATTTCTCTCCTGAACGTAGACTACAAAATTCTGACCAAAGCCCTCACACTAAAGATTAGACCCTTTATGCAACATCTAGTACATAAAGACCAACAATGTAGCGTAAAGGATAGGAAAATCAGTAAACATGCACATTTCCTACGAGACATTATACAATATACAAGCGACAAAAACATACAAGCTGCAATCCTCTCAATTGACCAAGAAAAAGCTTTCGACAGAGTCTCACATTCTTTTCTCCACGAAATATTAAATATAAATAACATTGGGGAATACCTTACCAACTGGATAAAAATAATATATAAGAGACCTGAAAGCAAAATAATGATTAATCATCAGTTAACAGATAGTTTCTCCCTAACAAGATCAGTCAGGCAAGGGTGTCCGCTGTCCCCAACACTATATACCCTAGTCTTGAAGCCCCTATTAGAGAAGATTAGACAGGACCCAACAATAGTAGGGACCCATGTACCGGGGTCTGGGGAACAAAAATTAATAGCTTACGCGGACGATACCGCTTTCTTTCCATCCAATAGTAGGTCAATTCAAAAAATCCTAAACACCTTCACACAATTCGGCACAGAAAGCGGATCCAAAATTAATATCCCCAAATCATCCATAATGGGGATTGGCAAGTGGACAAATAAATTCGATTTTCCATTTCAATTAAATCAAGTAAACCAAATTAAAATATATGGAATAATATACCCTGCAAATCCACTTGACCCTAATAAAGAAATATGGGAGAAAATTACTGTTAATACTAAAAACATCCTCAAAAAATTTGAATACAAAATTACAACAATATTTGGGCGCAGTATAATAGTTAACTCAGTTATAATACCCAAAATAATATATGTCGCAAACATATTATGCCCACCCCTAACAACAATCAAAGAAATAAATAAAGCAGTTAGAAGCTTCATATTCCGCAACACAATACATAATATCCAATCGAAAACATTAATGCAAGAAAAAAATCGAGGGGGGATCGCCCTACAAGACACAACAATTAAAATACAATCACTAAGAATAAAAATTGTACAAGAAATCATAAAATACCCTAATGAATACCCACTATCCCATTATTATTTAGGACTAAGGATAACTAAATTATGCAAGTTAAATAACAATATCCCACACTGCTTTACAAAAATACCAATGTTCTACAAACAATGCATTAGACACATTACAGGAAACGAAACATTACTCACACAAAAACCAGACACGATTTACAAAAAACTTATATTATTACAGGAACCCCCACTTAAAGATAGGATTAAACGAGGATACGGGTATTTTATAACTAATTACACACATAACTTTTGTAATCTACACAACATTAAAGTATCACCACACATTAAAGAAGTTACTTACAGACTAATTTTCGGAACAACACCAATACGTAAACAAACTCAAACCCAGCTAGGACACGTAACACAAAAATGCCATCTTTGCAACAGAAACATACAAGAAACAGAAAATCATTTATTCTACCTTTGTAAAGTAGTCAGCACAACACTAGGTAAAATTAGACAAATAATGAGCAAATTTATTAAAATAAAAGTAGACATGTTTAGAGCCATAATGCTTCATACACTTCCATGGACAGACAGAGACACACAAAACAAACTCTTAACAATACTGGCAGAGTTCAGATATTTAGTATGGACCTGTCGGTGCAGAGCTCTCTACCACGGGCACACTTTTAACCCAGGCAGCTTTCTATCTTTATTTATGGGGATGAGTAGGTTCTTTGCCCAGATGTTTCACGATCTGTGAATATTCTGGGCAGGACCTACGGACTGCCTGGGGGAAAAAATATAGATATATATGGATTTTCGTACGAGTGAGTGTGAACGAGAATGTATGGTATGTGTAAGTGAACACACGGGTACTAGGACGAGAATATTGATGTAAATAGTGTGTATGCCTGTACATGTGGATAAACGTGTATGCATGAGTACCCATGTGTGTGGGAGAATCAGTAATGTATGGAAAGTTGTATGCAGAAGTGATGGATGTATGAAGATAAATGGTTTTTAGACAGAGATGCCTCTGTGTGAATGTATGCGTGTTTGTGTATACGAGTGTACATATGTATGCATGTTTGTTTTTTTTTGTTTGTTTGTTTTTTTGTTTGTGTTTTTTTTTTTTGTTGTTGTTGTTGTTGTAAATAACATGTAAAAATGCATTATAATATTCATTTGATTGTTTTTTTGCTCTGGTTGCATTTTGTACAAAAACTCATTGAAAGTTAATGACCATATGTAAATACAAAATGCGCCATTGAAGCGGAAATAAAACCCTTAAAATCTTATATCCCGTGTGTGCTACTTTAAAATTGTTCAAGCTTGGATATGTAAATACAAATGTATGTAGACGTTTATGTTATAAATTTTTCTAACATACCATCTATAGATTGTTAATCTCATTGTACATATCCAAATTTTAAACTGTATATTTTTTAGAACAGGACACCCATTACCATCATTTTAATAACACTAGCCATATGGAATCTTGCATGTTTACTGCTGGCTGAATATATGTAGACATAATATTCATAATGTGGCATAAGAAATACGTAAACATTAAATTGAACCTTATTCCAGTGTGTGTTTGTTTCTTGTTTATTTCTTTATTTCACAAGACGCATAAGTTGCCATATTAACAAATGTAAACAAACAGATATTAAAGTACACATTCCTAAAGCCCAGGTATTGATAAAATTGCTCTTTGCTGTCACTCTGTGTATTTATGATATATTCGAATACTGACACTATTAACATACACCAAATTGAAAGCATGGTAGTAATACATATCTCATTATTTTAAACATAAATTTTTTTACGAATGCACATATTTCTTTACGTTTGTGTGTTCGTGTGTGTACAACTGTGTAAAACCCTACAGTATTGACATATTTCCAAAACTACTTATTACGTACTGTTCATACTGGCATTATAAATGCAGCTCTAGAATTGATTGCGAAACACCTTCGATTGGTTCTGTTGTTGTTGATTCATCCATTAAGCAAATACCTACACAGAAGTCGTTTAGCTTGTTTGAAAAGGCCAGTCTTTGCAAACCGTTAAAGGGTTTGAGAGTTGATAATGCAATTGTGGTTAACATGTGGGTAGTAGGATTATATGTACGAACGTAAATATTGCTGTGTCACTGTGTGTGTTAACATAAGGATAGCAAGATACTGTGTAGAAGATTAAAGCTTGGTGTCATTCTGTTAATATGTTGACAGTGAGAAAGTATGTAGGACATTAAAGCTCTGCGTTAGACTGCTAACAAGCTTGCGGTTGGTGTGCTAACATGTGAATAGTAACATATCATGAAGAAGATTATAGCTTGGTGTCAATCTGCTAATATGTTGATAGTGAGATACTATGTAGGACATCAAAGCTCTGCGTTAGACTGCTAACAAGCTTGCAGTTGGTATGCTAACATGTAAATAGTAAAATATCATGTAGAAGATTAAAGATTGGTGTCAATCTGCTAATATGTTGATAGTGAGATACTATGTAGGACATCAAAGCTCTGTGTTAGACTGCTAACAAGCTTGCAGTTGGTGTGCTAACATGTTAATAGTAAAATATCATGTAGAAGATTCAAGATTGGTGTCAATCTGCTAATATGTTGATAGTGAGATACTATGTAGGACATCAAAGCTCTGTGTTAGACTGCTAACAAGCTTGCAGTGGTGTGCTAACATGTTAATAGTAAAATATAATGTAGAAGATTCAAGATTGGTGTCAATCTGCTAATATGTTGATAGTGAGATACTATGTAGGACATCTAAGCTCTGCGTTAGACTGCTAACAAGCTTGCGGCTGGTGTGCTAACATGTGAATAGTAAAATATCATGTATAAGATTAAAGCTTGGTGTCAATCTGCTAATATGTTGATAGTGAGATACTATGTAGGACATTAAAGCTGAGTGTTAGTCTACTAACATGTGGATAGTAAGATATTTTCAAGACAGTAAATCTCCAAGTTGGTTTGCATCTGTTGATTTGTAAATAGTGAGACCTTATGTAAGAGATTTAAGCTCAGTATCTGACTCCTAACATTTGGATAGCAAGATAATATGTACACCATTAAATCTTAGTGTCTATCTGTTAATATGTAGATAAAGAGATAATATGTAGGACATTAAAACTCAATTTTGGTCCTCTAGCGTGCAAAAATTCTTTATTCCTCTTTGCGTTCAGGATCCTTTGGTCATGTTATATCTGCAAGCCAGTAATCATGATGCAGTCCATAATCTTTACCAGGACATAGCTGCTGCACCATAGCTTTTGCCTCAGCTCTGCATTCTGTGGTATCTCATTTCACTAAAACACAGTGAAAGTAAAATGCTATGTAGAACACACATTTTGGTGTTGGTCTGTTAATTTATGGATTGTAGGTACTATGTAAGACTGTAAAATGTCATGGCGATCTACATATGTTGCCATATGGATAGTAAAGTAATATGTAAGGTATCCAATCCTAGTTATTGGTCAGTTATCAAATGGATTGTAAGATAATATTTAGGGTATCAAATCTTAGTGCTGGTCTGTTAACATGTGGAGGGTAAGATAATATGTAGGGTATCAAATCTCGGTTCTGGTCTGTTAACATGTGAATGGTAAGATAATATTTAGGGTAGCAAATCTTGGTGCTGGTCTGTTAACATGTGGGTGGTAAGATCATATGTAGGGTATCAAATCTCGGTGCTGGTCTGTTAACATGTGGAGGGTAAGATAATATGTAGGGTATCAAATCTCGGTTCTGGTCTGTTAACATGTGAATGGTAAGATAATATTTAGTGTAGCAAATCGTGGTGCTGGTCTGTCGACATGTGGATGGTAAGATAGTATGTATAACAGTAAAGCTAAGTGTTCTTCTGGCATGGGGATTCAAAAAATAAAAATGTAGGGCATTGAAGCACAGTGTGGATCTATTAACATGTGATTAGTAGTATAATATGTACAACAGTTTGTTGAGAGGTGGAAAGTAAGATACTATGTGGGACAGTAGAGTTTGTTGTCCGTCTACTTCTTTTGTCCTGTGAATATCAAGATAATATAAAGGACATTGAACCACGGCGTGATTCTGTTTGCACTGTAATAGTCAGATAAAATAATTAAGTCTATTGCATCTCTTTTTGGGGGGAAAGGAATATACTTTTATTTTGGCGATAAGGCTCAGTGTGGGTTTGTTAATGTATTGATAGTAAAAATTTTTTTAGAACATTACAGCTCGTTGTTGGTCTATTGACATGGGGACAGCAGGATGCTGTTTAGGAAATTTATTATTGGTTTCTGTTTGTTAACAAATGGAAGGTAAAACACTTAATAGGACAGAAAAGCTCAGTGTTGGTCTGTTAATACATGTGAACTGTAAGACATTGTGTAGGACACGTGTTCTCTGTGTTGGTCTGTAAACATGATGATTAGTAAGATATTATGTATGATATTACAGCTCAGTGTTGATGTTTTATCAAAGGGAAAGATAATATATACAGCTTTACATCTCGGCTGTTATGCGTTAACATTTGAATATTAAGAAAATATGTAGGACATGAAAGCTCACTGTTCGTATCCTAACAAGTGGATAGTACAATACTATGAGGTAAAGTAATGCTAGCTGTCATTCTGTTAACACGCGGATAGTAAGATACTATGTAGGACATTACTGCTCTGTGTTGGTATTTTGACCTGGGGATAGTAAGATACTATAAAGGACATTACAGATCAGTGTTGGTCTGTTAACAAGCGGAGAGTAAGATACTATGTAGGACATTACTACTCAGTTTTGGTCTGTTTACCTGGGGGAAAAAATATACTATGTAGGACACCTATTCATGAGGTTGGTCTGTTTTCATGTGGATAGTGAGAAAATATATACATTATTTATCAGTTGATGTATATTAACATGAGGATATCAAGAAATAAGTAGGACATGAAAGTTCACTGTCTGTGTGTTATGAAGTGGATAGTTTGATGTTATGTAGAAAAGTGAAGATTGCTTTCATTCTGTTATAACGTGTTGATAGTAAAACAATAGGTAGGACATTAAAGATTTGTGTCAGACTGCTATCTTTGTACAGAAATATAAAAAGTAGGTCATTTAAGCTTTGTGTTAGTATGTTAACTTTTGGACAGTAAGATTACATGTAGGACATTAACAAATGGGAATGGTTTGTAAACATGCAAACAGTTTAATGCTACATAGGACAATAAAACTCAGTGTCTGTCTGCTAACAGTTGTTTAGTTAGATACTATGTACGTCATCTATGCCAAAAGCTCGGTTTTCGGTTATTAACATGCAAATTAGTTATGTACTATGTAGGACATTACAGCTTGTTGTCGGCCTGCTAAGATAGGGATAGTATGATACTTTACAGGACAATTATCTTGGTGTCCGTCTGTTAATATACAGACAGTAAGATACTACCTAGGACCTTAAAGCTCAGTGTTAGCCTTCATCTTTTGTTATGCTGATACTAAGATACTATGTAGGAGATTGAAAATCAGATTTGGTCTGTTAAAGAGGCGTCAGTGAGATACTTTATAGGACCGTCAAGCTCAGTTTAGATCTGTTAAAGTGGGGTCAGTAAAATATTATGTAGGACACTAATACTTTTAGGTAGGTTTGTTAACATGGGGATTGTAAAATGCTATGCAGGACAGTAAAGTTAGGTGACTGTTCGTGTATGTTACTGTTGGGATTCTCAGATAGTATGTTAATATGTAGACAGTAAGATGCTTTGTATCGCATTAAATCTAAAGAATCGGTTGGTTATATGAGGACATTAAGATAATATATAGGACACTGAAGCTTAGTGTAATTCTGTTGACATGGTGACAGTTTGTTTGTTTGTTTTTTTTTTTTGAGTTCGCCTTATTTCTCTAATCCCCAAGGGGGTGTACGTTGTACTGTGGTTTTTATTTTGCGCCTGTCGGCCAAGTGCTGCCAACTTCAGCATGCATTTTATGTAAGGGTCTGCTTCCTCTTGCATTTTCTAAGAATTCGCTTCCTTGGGGTAACGGCGCTGTGATGGGGATTGAACCCAGCACCTTTGGGTTTTGAGCCGTGCCACTTAACCACTAGGCCACACCGTCCCCATGGTGACAGTAAGATAATATGTAGGATATTAGCGAATAGTATCGGTCTGTTAACATTTAGATAGTAAGATTTTATGTAGTACATTACAGCTTGCTATTAGGTCTGCTAACATTTAGAAAGAAAGATTTTATATTAGGACATTACAGCTTGGTGTTGGTCTGTTGACATGGAGACTGTAAAATGCTATGAATGACATTAAAACATGTGGATAGTACAATATCATGTAAGATAGCAAAGCTCAGAGTCCGGCTGATGACATGGGTACAGTAAGATATCTTGTTCGAAGTAAGCTGTCAGACATCAACGTGAATTTGTTGAAGAAGAAGAAGAAGTAAGATAGTGTGTAGGACATTAAAACTTACTGTCGGTTTGTTAACACGTGGATAGTAAGATATTATTTTTAACAGTAAAGCATGGTGTCTGCTTGTTAACATGTGGATTGAAAGATATTATGTACTGCATTCAAGCTCTGTGTTGGCCAGTTGACTTGTGAATAGTAAGATACTCTGTAGGACATTCAAGCTCTGTGTTGGCCAGTTGACTTGTGAATAGTAAGATACTCTGTAGGACATTCAAGCTCTGTGTTGGCCTGTTGACATGTGGATAGTAAGATACTCTGTAGGACATTCAAGCTCTGTGTTGGCCAGTTGACTTGTGAATAGTAAGATATTCTGTAAGACATTCAAGCTATGTTGCCCAATTGACATGTGGATAGTAAAACACTATGTAGGACATTAAAGCTCTGTGTTGGCCTGTTGACATGTGAATAGTAAGATACTATGTAGGACATTCAAGCTATGTGTTTGCCTGTTGACATGTGGATAGTAAAATACTCTGTAGGACATACAAGCTCTATGTTGGCCTGTTAACATGTTGATAGTAAGATACTATGTAGGAAATTAAAGCTCTGTCTTGGCCTGTTGACATGTGGATAGTAAGATATTCTGTAGGACATTCAAGCTCTGTGTTGGCCTGTTAACATGTGTATAGTAAGATACTCTGTAGGACATTCAAGCTCCGTGTTGGCCTGTTAACATGTGTATAGTAAGATACTCTGTAGCACATTAAAGTTCTGTCTTGGCCTGTTGACATGTGGATAGTAAGATACTCTGTAGGACATTCAAGCTCTGTGTTGGCCTGTTAACATGTGTATAGTAAGATACTCTGTAGCACATTAAAGTTCTGTCTTGGCCTGTTGACATGTGGATAGTAAGATACTCTGTAGGACATTCAAGCTATGTGTTTGCCTGTTGATATGTGGATAGTAAAATACGCTGTAGGACATTCAAGCTCTATGTTGGCCTGTTGACATGTGGATAGTAAGATATTCTGTAGGACATTCAAGCTCTGGGTTGGCCTGTTAACATTGGGTTAGTAAGATACTCTGTAGGACATTAAAGCTCTGTGTTGGCCTGTTAACATGTGGATAGTAAGATACTATGTAGCACATTAAAGCTCTGTCTTGGCCTGTTGACATGTGGATAGTAAGATACTCTGTAAGACATTTAAACTCTGTGTTGGCATGTTAACATGGTGGCAGTAAGGAACTATGTAGGACATCAATGTTTTGGGTAAGTCTAACATCTGGATAGTGGATACTGTGCAGTGCATTCAATCTAGAGTTGGTTTGTTAATATGTGGATTGTAAGATCCTGTGTAAGACATTAAAGCTGTCTGTCAGTCTGATGCCATTGGGATTGTACAATACTTTGAAGAACAATAAAACTTGGTATATGTCTGTTAATATTTAGATAGCAAATTACAATGTAGGACTGTAAAGTTTCGAGTCAGTGAACTTATGTTTAATGGGGATAGTGCGATACTTTGTAGGACAATACCGTTTATTGTCTGTATGTTAATTTTCATATAGTAAAGTATTATATAAAAGACTGTTACCATGTGCTTAGGTAGAAACTGTGTAGGACATCAAAATTTAATGCTGGTATGATAGTCTGTTGATAGTAAGATACTATATATAGGACATTAAAACTTGATGTATCATAGTAAGATACTAGCTAGTAGCTAGGACTGTAATGCCTAGGGTGAGTTTGTTAAAATATGGATAGTAAGATACTAGTTAGAACTGCCATGCCTAGGTTCAGTTTGTTAACATGTGGATAGCAAGATACTATTTCAGAAATGCATAGTGTCGGTCTGTACATTATATAAATTGCTGAGCGATTATAGTAGTAAAACTGGGAGAGTTCAAAACGTAGTTCTCTCATGTTCCAATCTCTCTCTTATCGCCTGTGGAGTATACAAAATAGATAGGAAGGGTTAAAATACCGCTATGGAACAAAATCAAGAACCTAACCTACGTTAGGTACAGAAATTACATACAATGAGACTAAAACATTCATCAGGGCAACGTACAGTGCAAAATGGAAAGAAAAAAAAAACACCCTGGCTACATAGATTATCATTCTCCGGCTACGCATAGGTCACAACAGTCTGATATGTCATCTGTACAACAAGTTCAAGATTGGTACTACAGACCTTCGTGCCTGCGACACAGCCCCCATGAAGGCAGAACATATTTTGAGCCTTTAGTCGATTGATGACTTCGTTAGAGTCATTGAAGTTGATGTCTGAAAACGAACGAAAAAGAAGAAGAAGAAATGAACCAGTCGAAGCTTCCCGTTGGATCCACTACTAGGGAATTGCATGTTTACATTCTGATTCGCATTATTCATTTATATGTCTAGTGATATTGCGAGCTTAATATATGAGTAGCAAAATGCCCCCTTGTCGCTATGTGCATTCACAAGCAAAAACAACTAGTATTCTCTGTATAAGCAACATATGTCCTCTAGCCCACTGTATGGACGGCGTACTACAGTAAACATCACGAATGATTCTGGATCTTTGGGTATGGCAATGACAAAAATAGGACCACTGCCCTATATAGAGCATGGCATAAGAGGCGACTAACTGTGTGACATGGCACAACACCGGCCATGCTTAGTTGGTTTGTTAAGAGCAGCATAGATGGCGCCTAACAGGTTGCGTGTCAAGTTGGTCTCGTGTTTGAGTCTTTTAAGATGGACTCACAGATCTATGAACCAAACTTCTTGGCACTTGTCTTAACACAGCGGAGTAATAAGCTGCTCGAGCCTAACACGCTAAGCAGGAAATCCTCATCCCTCCTTTATCCAGCTCACACCACAGCTGGGACCTCCGCAGGGTCATCTTCCCTTGTAGAATTACAGGTCTACTGAGACTAAGATTAATATAAACACATAATCTTACAAATACTATTTCTTTTGTTGCAGATTCTGCACTTTACACTTTACGAAATACAAGACCTCACCACTAATGGAGTCTCCCGCGGAACACCTGGCTGAGACATTTCGATTCTACTCCGTCTTCCTCCACGCTGCCCGAGACTCACCAAACGTTGCCGTGGACGATCAACACGAAAGACAATGGTTGAGTATGAGGATTACCTAACTTGACTTAAAACACAAGGCAACGACTCTAGCTGGCCATATATCTTCTCGGCACACCCCCCATGACATCAGAACAAATTTTGCAGCCCTGCCCATTGTTTACCGACAAAAAGTAGCATTTGGCAACAACCAGTGTCCTTCCACGAGTAGCTGTACAGAAGTGCTCAGACTCTCAAGTCAACTGCTGCCTTCGTTAGAGTAATTGAATTCAAGGTCTGAAGACGAACAAGGAAGATCTATTTTCTTGACATTTTTCGCGCCAGCCGAAGCACATCAGTACAAGTACAGTCAACCTCCATCAAGATGACTTCAGGAAAAAACTTTGCATGATCTTGCAGTAGGAGTTTATGTATCAGTTTACTTGCATGATGAGGTTGCTATCCTCATGCACAACTCTATTTAGTCACGCCTTTCAATACATGCATGGAGTTCAATCAATCAAATCAGAACAAAAAGGCATAGCTTCAAATTAAATAAAGAAAGGTCAAGATTGGATATTTGGAAATATTTCTTTAGTCAGAGAGGGGTGAATGCTTGGAATGCATTTCCAAGGAAGTGATGTAAGCAGAGGCAGTTGATGCATTTAAGAATACATTGGATGCGCATAGCTTATTGAGCAAGGAAATGTAAATGAAACTGGTTGCGTACAGACTCTGCATAGTCTTCTAAACCAGTATAAAGACGATAAGTTTAGTTAAATCAAGATCACTCATCTCTTTTTGTTGAAGCACAGGTCCAGCATTGTATTTGACTTACCAAAACCAGCTTTTAGGAAAGACTTGTTCTAGTTATTTGCAGTAGGGTAGCGATAATTTCTACATTTTGAGATTGCCACATCCATGGACAACTCTTAGTCCTCGCGTTCAACATGCTATGATTATTTTGGCCACTCAGGAGAAACACATACATAGCTCACCTTAAGATTGTTTGCCCTTGATCTACTGTGACAGTATTCTGTGGCGGTTATATTCTACCATTCTCAGTAAGGGACCCCGGATACACTATGGGAGGTCATGTTATTGTTAGATTTGAAACAAGCAGCGATAACGATAGAAAAGATATGAATTTGGAATTGCATGTGTTAAGCTTTTATAGAAGTGTTCATACGTGGTTGCGAAGTTTCGATGGCTCACAAACAAAACATGTCTGTGTTCAGATTCCTGATCTGACTGGGTCGTACACCTAATAAATTTCGTGCTGAATATGGTTTAACCAGGCTCTAAAGTGCAAAACACAGAACAATATACTGCCTCTTAGGAACCACGGTAAACGAAGTAAAAAAAAGAAATATAGCTTTTTAGTGTTTTCTCCAGTATCGCATTCTGTTTTTTTATTAAATGGCTTGCTGGCTTAGGGTCGTTCGTTCTCAATCTTGCACCACCAAGCCCTGATGTGGCTTAAGTAGCAGAATGTTGTCCAGAGAACGGAATGCAAATGTGCTGATCGGTGTGGACTGCACAGAACACGGCCAGGCACTTGAGCATCCGTGGTCAACCACTGCACCAGAGCTCATATCCAGTCGTCCTGACTTGTCTTGCCACTGGTTAAAGTTGGACTCGAGCGAGAGAGTGTGGTCGACAAACTGCGCAACCCTTTCTCACTTAAAGGAAATTCATCGCGCAAGTCATTCTCTTTTCATGTATCCAGTACTAACACAGTCGAGTCCTGTGACGACGGGCGAGAAGAGAGCGTAGGTCCACTGACAAGCTAAACTACAGTCAAAAAGCTGCGTCAGTTGCGAGACACCTTGCTGAGCAATAAAGCGGCTGAGGTACATGGATTTGCTGACAATCATGATCACCGTCTCGCGAAGCAAACTTTCTCTGCTTTCACTGACTGCGAATATGCAGTTCCCATCTTCCCACCCATCCACAACCCGGATTTACAGAATACTCGACTGGATGGACTGGCTGGGTGCAAAAAGTAAAGGCTCGTGATGGACGAAAAACATTGTGTTTGACCCTGACGCAACGTCCTGGGCAATATGGTGTGCTTGACCGGACTAGCGTCTCAGTTACCCACAGATATTATCTTAAATATCACTAACCTCTAGCTGATTACTAGCATAACCGGCACTTCTGAAATTATGCAATGAAGTTTATAAATGAAAATAGTATTTGCTAGATCTACGTCAACAATAAAGTCACATATATTTTTGTATACCATAACAAGCATTATTACATAGCACAAAAAATCGCTCACTTTCATCTTTATCATCATTATTATCATCATCATCACCATCTTCATCATCATCATCATCATGTTGCATGTCATTTGCAGAAAATCACTTTCACAACAAACGATCTGTAACTCGATCTCTAGCCAGAAGTATCGCCTCTATCGTTGTCATCGTCATGACCTCCGTGATGTCTTGTTTCCATCTTTTCATCGGTCTGCTTCAGCCCCGCTTTTCAAACACCAAACCCTCCTGTATCGTTCTTTCTAGGTCAGTATGGCGTTTGATGTGGTCAAACTATTATACAGCAAAGCAAGTGGTCATTTTCACAGACGACCTAGCAGTGTAATGGCCCTCACGAGCCCAGTGCTTAAAAAAAAAAGCAGTCCAATGGACACCAGCCCACTGAGACATTCCAGACAACGGGGAGGTGGACAGGCTCGCCAGAGAGCGAGGAATGCTGCAGCAGAGTGATACAGACATCACATACAATGAAACTAAAGCATTCATCAGGACAACGTACAGTGCAAAATGGAAAATAGGATCACATTGGCCACATAGAAAACGATACCTACCATCAACTCTCCAGGCGAGACCAGGTGATCATTTTCCGGCTACGCACAGGTCACAACAGACTCAGATGCCATCTGTACAATAAGTTCAAGATTGGCACTACAGAAATTTGTGCCTGCGGCACAGCCCCCATGAAGGCATAATATATTTTGCAGTCCTGCCCGCTGTATACCGACAAAAGAAGTAACAATTGGCAACAGCCAGTGTCCTTCCACGAGAAGCTGTACGGAAGCGTACAGAGCCTTGAGTCGACTGCTGCCTTTGTTAAAATCATTGAAGCTGAGGTCTGAAGATAAACGAAGAAGCAGAAGAAACTATTTTAGCTTTCGAGACAAGATGTTGTTTACTAACCAATTTTGCTTGAAATTAATTAGGATCTATAGTATATATATATATATATATATATATATATATATATATATATATCTTTATCTATATCTCAAGCAGATGTGGATATATTGAGATCGGATGTAGATAAAATTCGAGAGTGGTTTGTAGGTTCGCAAATGGAGTTTAATGTAGATACATGTACAGTCATCCACATGGGTAGATCCAATATGAAACATAATTACAGAATGGGAGAGAACAATATTAGAAAGATAGATAAGGAAATGGACTTAGAAGTTATACTAGATCATACAGGTAAGGTGAGTGAGCAAGTTCAGGTAGCAATTAAAAAGGCAAATGCAATGTTATGTATGATAAACATAAATACTAAACATAGGAGCAAGGAAGTGATAGTCAAACTGTATATAGCATTAGTTAGACCTAGATTGGAGTTATGCGTACAGGCGTGGAGTCATTATCATAGAGGGGATACAAACATGCTGGAAAGAATTCAAAAAAGAGCGACAACGCTGATAGTGGGATTGCAGAATTACAGTTATGAGGAAAAACCGGCCTACAGTGTCTAGAAGAGAGAATAATTCGTAGTGACCTAATACAGGCTTATAAGATGATCAGAGGAATGGATAAATTAGACTATAACAAGTTTTTTTTTAAAAATACAGCCACCAAATATAACAAGAGGGCATAGTTACACATTAACTAAAGAGAGGTCCAGATTCGATATTAGGAAATATTTTTTTAATTAGAGAGTGGTGAATGCTTGGAATGCATTGCCAAGGGAAATAGTGGAAGGAAGGACAGTTAATGCATTTAAGAATAAATTGGATGCGCATAGCTTTTAGAGCAAGGTGATGAAATGAAACTGTATGTATACAGATTCTGCAGAGTCTTCTAAACCAGTTTAAGGACGTTAAGCTAAGTTAAGGATATCTGCATTTTTCCTTTTTGCTATCCATTGTATTTTGAGCACTTTTCTATAGTCCTTTAGTTCAAAAGATGCAATCCTTTTCTTAAGTGTTTGTGTGGGGGGGGTCCATGTTTCACATCCGTATGTCTTCATCGGTATAATGCAAGTTCACAGAATAGTTATTTTCATTTTATTAATGTTCTGTCATCAGTTTCTCATTTTATTGAACCTCTGCATTGCCGTAGCCATTGGCGCTTATAACTGAGCCGAGGTACTCAAAGCTTGTGACTTTCTCAATCTTATGTTGTTCTAAAATAACTTTATGTTTGGTCTTTGCCTTGCCTGTGATCGTTATCTTGGTTGTACTTTAAATTCAGGTATAGATTTTGGACTTCGTTGAGTTGTGTTTACGCTCATCAGTACTTTTACATTTCGCTAGTTGTTAAACCCACCAGGCTAGATCGCACGTGGACACAGTCCTGGTGTGAACAGACTATCTACAATAGCAGTTAGTAAACTAGCATTATCTTGTAAAGCGAGCTATGCAAGTTTTCATTCCATTTCCAACAATATATCTCTGCAAATATGGATTTTCGACATTTGTAGCATAAAAGAAAAACAAATCGAAACAGATTAGATGTCTAACATGGCAAACGTGTGATTTGTACAACACAACAGTTGAATCCTCTTCGAGAAAGAGAAACAACAAGCCTTCACGCGGTCAGCATTTCTTGATCTTTGTGACCCGTTCCTCAGCCTTGCATATATACGCAGCACGTTCATTCAAACAATAATGAAATTAACTTTCTTCTATATTAAATGTATTGTATTTCTTTTGAAATTGTTAAGAAAGACACATATATCACATGTACTTTTGTGTTTGTTTTTTTAACTATTTCTATATAACTGGTTCTTTGCTATTGTATTTTATGTATTTAAAAACATTATTCCGAGAAGGGGTACGTGACATCTACAGTTAACATCATTTGCTGAATAAGAATGATCACCAATGGACAGCCGCGTGCGGTAAACACCTTTCATTTTTGGGCTAAAGAGAAATACTCTCCATTTAATGTACAATATGTAACTAAGTTAACGTCTTTATACGGGTTGAGAAGACTACCTATTTATACTGGTTTAGACGATTATGTCTTTCTACTCGCTTAGAAGACTGAAACTTTATACTGGTTTAGAAGACTGTGTCTTTATCTTGGTTTATAAGACGATGTCTTTATACTGGTTTAGAAGACGATGTCTTTATACTGCCTTAGCATGACTATATCTTTATACTGGTTTAGAAGACTACGTGTTTATACCGGCTTAGAAAACTATGCAGAGTCTGTAAACAACCAGTTTCATTTACATTTCCTAGCTCTAAAAGCTATGTGCATCCAATCTATTCTGAAATGCATTAATTGTTCCAGCCTAAAACTACTTCATATGGCAATACATTCCAAGCATTCACCACTGTACAGCTTATGTAGCTTACCAGTAACACTTTTACCGGTAACAGTTCTCGCAGTTTAGCTCACTTTAAATTCAACCGATGCACAAAATTGAGAAATGGAATACCTCTGCCCCTCCTTTATGTGTTGTGTTTGTTACAGACCCGTCGGTATATGCATGGGTCCAGTCCATGCTTGGGTAGTTTTTCGTTATGTACCTCAGGGTTATGTCTCTTCTTTCTTTTTCAGTCTGGCTGTTCTTGTTTCAAATATCTGGTATATTTTCTACCACCTCCGGAATGATATGCTGCTTCCAGGTAGGTTTGCGTACAGTAGGGATGGGGTTTGGTGTTAATGTGTTCATAGTGTCTTCGCTCATCTTTGCTTTGGCTATTTCTGCAAAGTTTCTTCGCTTTAGTTTCCCATTTCCAAATCTATTTAGTCTCTGATGCATTGGGTGGTCTGTCAGTCTTCTGAGTTTCTCTACTTGCTGCTGGGCTCTGCAGTCTCTTCTGTCGGTCATGGATTGCAGATTTCTAATCTTTTCCAGTTCTACAATTGGCGTTGACTTCATGCCTGCTGTTATAACTCTCATGGCTTGGTTTGAAGTTTGCTAATTGTATCAAAGTTCGCCTTTGCTGCTGTTGCTCATGCCGCAATGCCATACTCGAGAACTGGTCTCACTCTTCCAGTGTACAGTTTCGTCTGTTCCCCAGCTTGTGCCAGCAAGTTTCCTCATGATTGCCATTCTTTGTCTGGCTCTCATTCGGTTTCTCTCGATCTGACTTTTCCATGTCATGCACCGATCAAATGTGACTCCCAGGTAGTTTTGGTTGCCATTTGCCCGCAGATATTTGCCGCTAAGACTTATTTTGGTGTTTTGGAGTTTGTTTGAAAGCGAGAATATCGTACATGTTGTTTTTTCCTCATTTATTTTGACCAGCCATGAGTTCGCCCACTCCTCCAACGATGTTAGGGCCTGCTGCATCCGATTGCTTGCTATGGTGAGATTTTTTTCAGACGTCCACATAGCCAGATCGTCTGCAAACATGGAGCTGTGGACTCTTCTTGGTAGATTCTCTGTGATGTTGTTTATATACACCAGGAAAGGTGTTGGTGACAGTACTCCCCTTTGGTGTACTCCCTGCTCAAGTGTCACCTTTTTGCTCATCTGCTATTGTACTTGAACTATGGATGTTCTGTTTTCGAGGTAGTCGCTGATCCATCTGTACATTTTCCCACAAACTTCACTTCTTCGTAGCTTGACTTTAAGTCACTTTATCCACACCTTGTCAAATGCCTTCTCTAAATCCACCCAAATCGCTACTGTGTGTTTTTTCTCCTGGTAAGCATCATCTATTAACTGGGCTATGAGAGTGATCTGGTCCTCAGTGGATCTGTGCTGTCTAAAGCCTGCTTGCTGTGGAATTAGTATGTGTTTTTCTTCCAGATGCCACATCAGTCTGGTGTTTATCATACGTTCCATCAGTTTACCTACACAGCTCAGTAGACTGATAGGCCTGTATCCATTTGGATCTGTTCTATCTTTTTCTTTCTTTGGTACTGGTATAAGTACAGCGTCTTTTCATGTCTGAGGTACAATTCCCTATTTCCAGCTTTGGTTCAGGACTGATAGTAACTTCCTCTTTGCTGTTTGGCCCAACTTCATCAGCATTTCGTGTTACCCCATCTTTTCCGGGCGATTTCTTTTTCTCATGGTTTTCTCATCGAGTTCTCATGGCCTCTTCCTTTTTATTCATTGTTAGTATTGCCATCATGTGCTCCTTTGGTGCCATATTGATGTTGTCGTGGCTCTTTTGTTCTTCATTATTGTCTGTGTGCCTGTCTGTAGGGACATCAGTGTGGTTTGCTCTGGCATAGTGTTCGTTCTATAAAGGCGTTTGCTGCTTTTTTTTTCCAGTAAGCATTTTGTCGCCATACTTGATGGTAATTTGTTTATTTGATGGTGTTTCGTCATTCATGGCTCTGACTAACTTCCATAGTTTGTTCTCTTTTTTATATAAATTGAGGCGTTCTGTTTTATTTGTCCAGCTGTCTCTTGTTATATGGTTTAGTGTTCTTTTGTATTTCGCCGTGATAGCCTTGAGGGCGATATTTGCCTCCATAGATTGTTCTCTCTCTGCCATGTTCCTAGCATTTGAGACTTCGTCTTCCGCTTCCTGCAATTCATCATTCCAATATGGCTTGTAGTTTTTCCTTGCCCCTCTTGGGATGGTTTCGGTGGCTGCTTGCATTATTGCTTTGCTTAGGCTTTCCACCATAGGTTTCATATTGTTATTCCATGTGTTGATGGTTTCACATAGCCGATCTGTCAGAATTGCAAATCTGTCCCAGTCGGATCGTTTATAGTTTCAACGTGGGAGCGCTTTTATTTCCTGTGGGCCTACTTCCATATCAATTTCTAGCCTAATTGGCCTTTTGTCGCTACCTGCCAATTGGTTGAGCACCTGGCCGTCTATTTTGTGATGAATATCAACCGTGGAAAAGGCCAAGTCTGGAGTAGAGGTGGTATGCCATGTTCTAGAATAGAAGATAGGGCTGTCCTCCAGCCTATTGTAAAGATAGAGATTTGTGTCTATCTCCCAGTCTTCCACTTCATCTCCTCTGTTTTCTGTGTCGGAATATCCCCATCTCTCCGAGTGGCTGTTGAAGTCTCCAACTACTAGGCAGCTGGAGTTCTTGATTTCCATACTCGAGAGGGACAGGTCTTTGATGGGTGGGCCATACAGGTTGAAGATGTGGATCTTCGTTTCTTATGTCATTATGTCGAGTCCTACAATTTCTGCTTGTCCAGTGTGATTGACAGCTACCGCGCTCCTCGGTATGCAGTTACGTGTTAGTATCAGAACCCTTCCTTTGTCAAGACTGTAACATGCTAAAGCAACTGCGTTGTGAATACTGACCCACGGAGATGAACCCACACATACACACTTTTGTGAGCGTCCCACCACAGTAGACTTTGTCCATAGAACTGGCCTTTACGTGTAGACTTAATACAATTGTCGGTGAGCTAGAAAAAGAAGGAAAAGAAGAAGAAAAAGAAGAAGAAGTAAAGAATGAAGAAGAAAATAGAGAAGAAGAAGTAGAAGAAGAAGAAGAAGAAGAAGAAGAAGAAGAAGAAAAAAAAAAAAGAAGACGAACAAGAAGAGAAAGAAGAAGAAAAGGAAGAGAAAGAAAAAGAAGATAAACATGAGTAAATAGTACTACCTGATATTGCCCGAAGAAGATTTGAATGTTTAAATGAAGTATATCGTTAAAAAGCAACTAATCTGATTGGCAAACATCCGGCTAGTCTCTAAACCCTGATCTATGGGTGAGAGAGCTGGAGTGTGTACGCCAAACACGCCAGGAGGTTGAATCATTTCTACATGACACATACTCCAAATTGGCTACAAGACCACATCACAAATAACCATACTCTTTTCATTACTACTACACTATTCATACACTTTTGTAGAAAGTTAAAGTGAGATAGACTGGCCAAGTTTCTCGAATGTCAAGTCAAAGGTTCCAAAAAAAACTACTGTTTAGCGAGCTTAGGCAGCAAGGCGATCACCTGGACGTCAATAAAAGCGATTCAGTGAATCCTGGCAGTAAATCGTTTAGCCTGAAAAAGGCGAGACCAAAAAGAGCCTTGCATGCAGTTAGCGAGGGTGGAAGTATAGAGTAGAGACAAAACCAGCACCAGCTGGTGTTGGCTTAATCTGTCATGCACGCATCCGCCCACAGACTTAAGGGCGCAGCATGACACATGATGATGTTGGTTATTCTCATCGATGGCGATAAGCCCATTATTATTGTCATGATCATATTTCTTCAAAATCAAGTAAATACTGGATCAAGATGGTGAGCAGCGCATGAGCTGCAGCGGTCATCGAGCTATAGCTGACTGATAGCGTAAGGGCTAGCGAACCGGAGCTGCCAAGGCCGTTCTACACGGCCGCGCAGTATTCTAGAAAACAGGCTGCAACAGAGCAGACTGGTTAAGGAGAAGGGATCGAAGAGGGAATGCTAACCCGGTACTCAAAAAATGCTTGCTGAAGTAGGATGTGTTGGACCGAAAGGTGCAAATATCGACATAACGCATTCCGTTCTCTGGACTGCGTTCTGCTACTTAGGCCCGTGTCAGGGTTTGGTAGCGGGAGATGGAGAACAAACGAAGCCAAGCCAAGACAAGTAAATACATTTAATATTCATCAGTTTATTGGCGTCTCAGTCACTGATCATCATGCACCTGGCGCCCTGGCGAAGTTTGCCCAGCTCTGTCTCCCGTATTTCGACACAGTCTGCTATGGTAGCAAACGCCGGTACGTGAGTGGCAGTCCCTGTCGCAGATCGTACAACGGGGCTGAGGAGGCTGACTTGCCGGGGTGTTCGCCGATCTTTTCAGTCGTGCCCATTTCTCTGGTTCCAGATGGCCTCTACAAGCGTCGGCAACTACTGTGCACCTCCCAACTGAATGTCTGCAATCGACTCAATCCTGAGCTTTCGGCTTGGATGTCGCATGACGCCATGTCCATCTTGTATACGTACTTGAATCGTGGTGTGGGGTAGTCGATTTCTTTAGCTGCAGTGATCAGTTGTCCATAAAATATATCCTATAACAGCATTTACAATGTATGTAAATATACACTCGCGAGCATACGACTACTCTAAGACAGATGTACAGAAGATGAAAGATACAGACAGCCACATAAACTGGAAAGATATTGTCAGAGGTACAGACGTTGAACAAGAGGCAGAGTGTTTCAAAACACTTTTAGAACAACTAAAAGTCGAATATGTTCCATGTATGGAGGTAAACACCAATCATAAAAAGTGGATTACTAGATTTGTAGGTAAATGTACAAGAGCTTAAAATAAAGCCTGGACAAAGTGTATAAAGGCAAGTAAATCAAAAGAAATATATTTAAAATATTTGGACAAGCAAAACATAGCTCAGAAAGTAAGTAAAGCAGCAAAATAGACTTCGACAAAAACTTACTAATAGGATCAAGACTGATGGTAAAAGCTTCTTTTCTAATGTTAGAAATAAACAAAGACCTAAAGACAAGGTAGGCTTTCTCATAAACAGTACAGTGACAATAAGCAGAGAAAATTGGGAGATAGCTTATCTAATAAATCAATACTTTGGCACAGTCTATACAAAAGAACACTCCTCCAAGATACCAGAGCCTATACCTATTTTCAAATGTCAAATGAATATAGTGCGATTAAAATCATTCTGTCTTACGGAGGAAATGGTTCTAAAAAGATTGGAAGGATTAAAAGTGGATAAATGTACAGATCAAGATGTTATCCATTCATCAATGCTATTTGAAGTATAGACTAACTAGTTAAACCATTGGCTATATTATTTTCTCAATCACTTGCAAAATGGATTGTTCCAAGAGATTGGAAAGATGCAGGAGTGATTCCCTTATTCAAAATGGGAAAGAAATCAGATCCAGCTAATTAAGTAAGTTTAACGAGCATAGTCTGTAAAATGTTAGAGTCAATAATGAAAGAAAATATTGTAATGCATCTAGACAGGTTAAATCTAATCAGAAATAGTTAGCATGGGTTTACTAGAGGGAGACCGTGGTGTCTGCTTGGAATGCATTGCCAGGGGAGGTGGTGGAGGCAGGGACAGTTAATGCGTTTAAGAATAAACTGGATGCGCATAGATTTTAGAGCAAGGTGATGTAAATGTAATTGGTTGTATACAGACTCTGCAGGGTCTTCTAAACCAGTATAAAGACGTTAAGTTAAGTTAAGTTAACAAATCTATTGGAGTGCATGGAGGTGATTACTAAAATCATAGATAAGGGAGAACCAGTGGATGTTATTTATCTAGATTTTACAAAGGCTTTTTATATAGTACCTCATCAACGATTATTTAAAAAGTTAAAATCACATGGGATAGATGGGCAGGTTGCCGAATGGATTGAAAGTTGGTTAACGGGAAGAAGACAGCGATTGGCATAAATTAGGAGTACTCTGAGTGGTGTGAAGTAAAAAATGGAACAAAATTACAGAATGGGCGAGAAAAATACTAGAATGATAGATAACGAAAGGGACATAGGGGTAATAATAGAGCATACAGGTAAGGTGAGTTAGCAAGTCCAGGTAGCAGTGAATAAATCAAATGCAACGTTAGGTATGATAAAAAAAAAGAAATATTAAACATAGGAGTAATGAGGTGGTTGACAAACTATATAAAGCATTAGTTAGACATAGATCGGAGTACTGTGTACAGGTGTGGAGTCCTTATCGTAGAAGAGCTATAAATATGCTGGAAAGGATACAAAGAATAGCGACAAAACTGATAGTGGGATTCCAGAATTACAGTTACGAGGAAAGACTCAGAAAAACCGGCCGTTAGTGTCTAGAAAAGAGAACAATTAAACGTGACTTAATCTAAGTTGATAAGATAATCACAGGAAAAGTTAAATTAGACTATACATTTTTTTTCAAAATACTAGCACCAGCGAGAACAAGAGGGCACAGATACAATTTAATAACGAAAGGTCCAAATTGGACACAGGACATTTTCTTTATTCAGACAGTGGTAAATGCTTGGAATGCTTTGCCCCAGGAAATAGTGGAGGCAGAGACAGTTAATGCATTTAAGAATAAATATGATGTACATAGTTATTAGAGCAGGGTAATGCAAATGGGACTGGTTGTCTACAGACTCTGATGAGTTTTCTAAACCAATATAAAAACGTTATGTTAAGTTAAGTTATGCCGTGTTTGTTAGCTTACTCAGAACGTTTTATGATTGTGCTAACTTTTTGTTAGAAGGTGCAAGGTTACCACAACCAGATTCTAGTGTGACCTACGAAGAGTTCAAAAGGTTTATTATGGCCAGATATATGGCCAAATGGGAAACAGAGCATACTGGCTACACAACAAATGATGCCTACTACCAGTTGAACAGAAGAGAGCAGGTCGTGGTCTTCAGACTCCGCACAGGCCACAACAGATTGAGGTACCATCTATTCAATAAACTGAAGAAAGGTGGTACTGACGAATGCACCTGTGGTACAGGGAAAATGACCGCGGAACATCTGCTGCATAATTGCCCGACATACGAGAACCAGAGAAAGCACATGTGGCCATCACCAGTGGCAACACTAGACAAGCCCTATGGCAGTGTCGACAGCCTCAGGATGACAGCTGCCTTCTTCGAAAAAATTCAAGTTGACGTCTGACAGCGTACGAAGAAGAAGATTTACCTCGAATTGTTTTTAACACCTGCACAAATTAACAGTCATCTAACAATATTCATATTTCTGTTTTTCATCCTCTCTCTCTTTCTCGCTCTCTACTTTGGTCTTCTTGTTTCTCTGTACTCTCAGCAATCAATGCTGACTACAAACTAATGTGTGACAAATATGAACTGATGTGATCATATAAGACATTCCAATGTACACCGCCCACTACCAGTTAAAGGCCAACACAAAATACAGAAGGGATTGAAGCTCACGAGCAAAAACATGCATTTAGAACGTGCCAACCGTAGCGACAATCCGCCCAAGAAACTGTTCATTATGTCAAGGAAAGAATGTCAGAATACAAACACAGCCAACGTGCTGTTTACATTCATGGATACATCGAGTAATACAAATATACTGTAGTCGGAGATGCTGTGGTAGAAACTTCTCTATAAGAGGTTTTTGCTTTTATCAGATGTTGGTAGCCAGTTCCCTTCCTCGATGTCTTGGCTTACAATATCACTGATATATAAATTTATTTTTATTACCGCCAGGGATGAGGTACTAGAATCTTCATTGTTCTGATACACACACGAGTCCATAAACTGGTCAATACGACATGATACCGCACAAAGGACAACGGTCTGGGGTAGAAAAGGGCAAGTCTTCGTCACGGAATCCAGAAATTGAAACCTCTAATCAAACCAAAAACTTCAGGTTTTGTGAAAACCAATTCCTGTTCCTCTATCATTTCTCCTAACAGTAAATCCGGTACTCGTTTAAAGCTGGGTTGGATGGAACAAGTTGCAGCCGGAAAGAAGCAGCCACTCTACCAACGTTGTATCCTACGCTCTACATGTACATATAGTGTGGTCTTATGTTTCCTCTAATAACATGTCTTAATGGGAATCACACCTTTTCTTCTGCTTATCTCACGGAATAATCATTCCTTCATGGTTGTTTGCTTAAATATCTATCTTATTGTTCTATTGTAGGTCAATGGCCAATGTTTTGTTATTATTATTGTCATGATTATTATCATCATCATCCTCATCATCTTCTATCAACTTGTGTCATTAGAAGGCGTGGAAGGGGGTGTAGTATTATGTCGTTGCCATCTTCGTCGCCGATGTTGTTGACATCCAGTGTTTCTTTAAACATAGCGAGGGACATAACCAAACAAATACAAAAAATATATAATTAAGAGTTATCCCATCATAAAAAATTTGCGTGAGAGATTCTGGCTTGGGCGTCTCCCCTCTTTATCCAGGTTACAAACCTTAGAACGAGTGAGCTATGGCCCTACACCAGAACCACATGGACGTGTACATTGGCATCTGTACACTGAAGGCGATAGGTGTTAATTATCCACCCGACCAAATTTCTCACGCTTGTTGTCGTCCTCGTGCACGACATATGGGGAGGAACAGCTCGCGACCCCGGGCGCTCGTCGGCGACGATTGTGACAGCAAAGCCGTGCTTATCACAAGAGCTGAACCTTGAACCGTGACCGGCGTCGAAGTCATGGAGCGAACTAGACAAGTAACTGGCAGAAGACAACACTGGCTGCTCCTGTAGCTGTTAATAGTAAGGTTAGAGTTAGCATATATGCTGATGCCTGTTTAAGTTAGCTCTGTTGTGGTGACAGCGACTCGCATATTGTTTTTAAAATGAATTTAATAATATTCATAAAATGCAAAAAAATGTTAAAACTTTCCGAAAGGTAAATTTCGTATGGTATGCTCCATTATACGCAACCTTAACTATTATAAGTATTTGCTTTATTTTTATGTAATTATTAAATGATTTATATTATTGTAGTGCATTTATTACATCCCTTTCTTTTGAATACATTGCCCTTATGACGAAGTAATCATTGTCCGTGTAAATACAGTTCACTACTAGGCCGTGAAACTGTTATCTAGCTAATCGAAGATCCTGTGCTGAAAGTTGTTTATGGTTAAGCGTGCTTATATCCCGTGTGTGAGGGCGGACGCGTTTGCGATCTGCTCTCGTCTTGTGTGATTTCTGTGGTGATTTTTGGACTGTGTTTTTTTTTGTTTGTAGTTGTTTGAAATATGAGTTCTAGGATGAACGTAATGGAGGAGATCATGGACTTTGACAGCCCAGACACTTTCATGGACGAAGGCACTGTGTTCCGAAAAGGAACACTGAAGATCACCGTCTCTGGCGAGATGTCAGCCAGTCTAAAGCCTCACGAGATGGCGAGTATCATGGCCGGACCAGTGGGCATTGGGCCCTCTGGAGTGATCGCCATATGTCGATTTGCGAACCCCCGAGTGTGGTATGTGCGGCTGACCCAGTCAGCCCACATACTACACTTTAAGAGCCTTCACGGCAAGAAAGTGGAGTGCATGACTCCGAAACTTTCCTTAAGCATCGAGCACCAGGAGCAGGAGAGGGAGAGAGGGATGCTCAACTGGGTGCCCGAAACAACAAAACTGGAGTCGGTCAAGGCGGTGGTTAAAAGAATCACAAAAGACCAGAACGCCGAGGTGTTCCCCCAGAGGAACATCTCAGACAAGTGGGTCTTTGCTTACAAGAAGAGCAAAGTGGAGGTGCCCCACTATGTAACTGTCAGATTCTTGAGTGGAGACGCCAAGCCAATAAGGCTATGGGTCACCATCACCGGCCGCCGCACTCCCTGTGAGTCATGCGGAGCAGAAACGCATTGGACGAGCCAATGCAACAAGAGAAGACGTCCAGAAATTATAAGAGAGGCTGAGCGACAGTCAAACCCAAAGCTAGCTGAAGCTCAGCCTCCACCACCTCCAGCCTGCCCACCTCCACCCTTCACCGAGGAGCATCCTGCCACCTCGGATGATGGGTACACCGAGGTGGACCGAAAACGAAAACGAAAGAGAAACTCGAGGAAGAGGAGTTCCTCTCCTCCTGCCACAAAAATGGGGACCGGCAACACACCGCCGACCCCCGAAGAAATGGCCCTAGAATGTGAGCTAGAGACCCTGCCAGAGCCCGTTCCGGAACCGGCCCCAGAACCGGGATCGGATTTGGCTCCAGAACCGTCACCGGAGCCGGAGCCGTCACCAGAGCCGTCGCCGGAGCGGACAGACAGCGTTGGTCCGGTGTCCCCGCCAAGTCGGGACACCGACGACCAGATGTCTCCCATGCCCTCAGTGAGGCTGGAAGACATCAGCTCAGACGACGGCGACCCGGAGCGTCTGCTCTGGTCAACAATGATGGACGGGCTGGAGCTGGGCAAGGACTGAGTAGTCACCCAACCACAAAAGGGATGCTCACGTCCTTGTCCAGCGGTCAATGTTGACAATTAACTTTGTTTGCAAAGACGCCTGGCAGGAGCTTCCACAGACTTCTAGAGACAAAAAACTTTTTGTGTGCGAATTCAGTATAGATGTGTATTTGTTTAAACGCGGTGGTGTGACTGTATCAAGTGTGTTAATTTATTGTTATCTTTGTTATTATTACTGTTACTATTATTATTATTATTATTATTATTATTATTATTATTATTATTATCCTTGTTATTATATGTCAGCAGTGCTCGCCCACCCAAGTGGGCGACCATCGTATAATCCCCAGAAATTGTTATTTTTTACATTGTTTTTTATTTTTGTATGTTTCCCCCCACATGTATTTCAGTATCACCATCTGACCCTAGTCAGTGGAGAGCTGTTGCCCCGACAGGCCCATAACTTTGTATCCGTCCAATGTCCACACTAGGTTCCATACACATTTTTTCTATTAATATTAACGGATTAAAACAGAAACAACAACACGTAGTCAACATAATAAAGAAATATAAACCGGATTTCATTTTTTTACAAGAAACACACATACACGAAATCATACACGCAAAACAAATCACAACAACACTAGGCTTAAAAAATAGTTGGTTTAGTTTAGGACAACACACAGGCGTAGCCATTCTACAAACATCTGACGAATGGATAGTCTCACATAGTCACAGGGATACAGAGGGCAGAATACAGATAGTACAGGTACACAATACACACGACAGTACAGACAAACACACTTTAATTAACATTTACGCCCCAGCAAAACCTCTACAACAAACACCCTTTTATGAGAATCTAATAAAAACAATAGAACAACATTTTAAAAATCAAAACATGAAACTTGCTGGGGATTTCAATTGCACACTAAGTAACTTAGACACATCACGTACACATACAAGTAAAACACGAACAACAAGTTTAGAAATAATGTTAGACAAAAATAACCTTATAGACGCATACAGGAATACTTACCCTAATGGAACAGACACGACTCATACAACCCACTCACAGCACGGTACAACACACACTAGAATTGATAGGATTTACACACCAAAAACATACACAGTTAATGAAATACACCACATAGACACAACCCCCTTTACAGACCACAAAGCAGTAGCTATTATAGTTAACGGCACACACATATCAAATAGTCACACACAATCACAACACTGGAAATTCAACAATTCACTACTTAATAACAACAAATTTGTAAAAACCATATCCAATTTAATAAGAGATCTCACAGAACACCTACCAGACACAGACCTAAACAGTTATTGGGATTTAATTAAAAGCACAATCAGGGACCGCACACAGACAATTTCAAAACAAATACACAGAAATACAAAACGCAATAGACAGATCATTGAAGATGCTATAAAAATGACAAAATTAATTGATAAAAACTTACCCCAAATTCAACTTTTACAGGACGAATTAGACAAAATCGATAATTATAAACTACAAGGGGCCCAATTAAGAGCTAAAATACCAATACTTTTACAGGAAAACCCTACACAACAGTACCTAGCGGTAGAACAGAACATACAACGTTCACGACAAATACACAAAATCAAGGGACCAACAGGACAAATTTTAACTGAACCCCACGAAATACGACAGACCTTTCATGACTACTACACGACGTTGTATTCTGCAGAGAATACCACGCACACTGAGTGCGGAAAATTTTCTGAGTATACAAAGCAGTTGAGTGACACAGACAGGGATGCCATTAGTACACCCCTGTCTTTAATTGACTTAAAAAACTCACTCGACTCCTTTCAGAAAAACAAAAGCCCAGGCTCTGACGGCTTGACCGTCGAGTTCTACGTAACCTTCTTCGACAGTATTGGACCCACCCTTTTAAAAGTTTTAAATGAAGCATTTGAAACAGGCGAATTGCCAAATAGCCTTAACGAAGCTTACATTACACTGATCCCTAAACCGGACAGTGACAAGCTAGAGGCCAAAAACTACAGGCCAATTTCTCTCCTGAACGTAGACTACAAAATTCTGACCAAAGCCCTCACACTAAAGATTAGACCCTTTATGCAACATCTAGTACATAAAGACCAACAATGTAGCGTAAAGGATAGGAAAATCAGTAAACATGCACATTTCCTACGAGACATTATACAATATACAAGCGACAAAAACATACAAGCTGCAATCCTCTCAATTGACCAAGAAAAAGCTTTCGACAGAGTCTCACATTCTTTTCTCCACGAAATATTAAATATAAATAACATTGGGGAATACCTTACCAACTGGATAAAAATAATATATAAGAGACCTGAAAGCAAAATAATGATTAATCATCAGTTAACAGATAGTTTCTCCCTAACAAGATCAGTCAGGCAAGGGTGTCCGCTGTCCCCAACACTATATACCCTAGTCTTGAAGCCCCTATTAGAGAAGATTAGACAGGACCCAACAATAGTAGGGACCCATGTACCGGGGTCTGGGGAACAAAAATTAATAGCTTACGCGGACGATACCGCTTTCTTTCCATCCAATAGTAGGTCAATTCAAAAAATCCTAAACACCTTCACACAATTCGGCACAGAAAGCGGATCCAAAATTAATATCCCCAAATCATCCATAATGGGGATTGGCAAGTGGACAAATAAATTCGATTTTCCATTTCAATTAAATCAAGTAAACCAAATTAAAATATATGGAATAATATACCCTGCAAATCCACTTGACCCTAATAAAGAAATATGGGAGAAAATTACTGTTAATACTAAAAACATCCTCAAAAAATTTGAATACAAAATTACAACAATATTTGGGCGCAGTATAATAGTTAACTCAGTTATAATACCCAAAATAATATATGTCGCAAACATATTATGCCCACCCCTAACAACAATCAAAGAAATAAATAAAGCAGTTAGAAGCTTCATATTCCGCAACACAATACATAATATCCAATCGAAAACATTAATGCAAGAAAAAAATCGAGGGGGGATCGCCCTACAAGACACAACAATTAAAATACAATCACTAAGAATAAAAATTGTACAAGAAATCATAAAATACCCTAATGAATACCCACTATCCCATTATTATTTAGGACTAAGGATAACTAAATTATGCAAGTTAAATAACAATATCCCACACTGCTTTACAAAAATACCAATGTTCTACAAACAATGCATTAGACACATTACAGGAAACGAAACATTACTCACACAAAAACCAGACACGATTTACAAAAAACTTATATTATTACAGGAACCCCCACTTAAAGATAGGATTAAACGAGGATACGGGTATTTTATAACTAATTACACACATAACTTTTGTAATCTACACAACATTAAAGTATCACCACACATTAAAGAAGTTACTTACAGACTAATTTTCGGAACAACACCAATACGTAAACAAACTCAAACCCAGCTAGGACACGTAACACAAAAATGCCATCTTTGCAACAGAAACATACAAGAAACAGAAAATCATTTATTCTACCTTTGTAAAGTAGTCAGCACAACACTAGGTAAAATTAGACAAATAATGAGCAAATTTATTAAAATAAAAGTAGACATGTTTAGAGCCATAATGCTTCATACACTTCCATGGACAGACAGAGACACACAAAACAAACTCTTAACAATACTGGCAGAGTTCAGATATTTAGTATGGACCTGTCGGTGCAGAGCTCTCTACCACGGGCACACTTTTAACCCAGGCAGCTTTCTATCTTTATTTATGGGGATGAGTAGGTTCTTTGCCCAGATGTTTCACGATCTGTGAATATTCTGGGCAGGACCTACGGACTGCCTGGGGGAAAAAATATAGATATATATGGATTTTCGTACGAGTGAGTGTGAACGAGAATGTATGGTATGTGTAAGTGAACACACGGGTACTAGGACGAGAATATTGATGTAAATACTGTATGCCTGTACATGTGGATAAACGTGTATGCATGAGTACACATGTGTGTGGGAGAATCAGTAATGTATGGAAAGTTGTATGCAGAAGTGATGGATGTATGAAGATAAATGGTTTTTAGACAGAGATGCCTCTGTGTGAATGTTTGCGTGTTTGTGTATACGAGTGTACATATGTATGCATGTTTGTTTGTTTTTTTTTGTTTGTTTTTTTGTTTGTGTTTTTTTTGTTGTTGTTGTTGTTGTTGTTGTAAATAACATGTAAAAATGCATTATAATATTCATTTGATTGTTTTTTTGCTCTGGTTGCATTTTGTACAAAAACTCATTGAAAGTTAATGACCATATGTAAATACAAAATGCGCCATTGAAGCGGAAATAAAACCCTTAAAATCTTATATCCCATGTGTGCTACTTTAAAATTGTTCAAGCTTGGATATGTAAATACAAATGTATGTAGACGTTTATGTTATAAATTTTTCTAACATACCATCTATAGATTGTTAATCTCATTGTACATATCCAAATTTTAAACTGTATATTTTTTAGAACAGGACACCCATTACCATCATTTTAATAACACTAGCCATATGGAATCTTGCATGTTTACTGCTGGCTGAATATATGTAGACATAATATTCATAATGTGGCATAAGAAATACGTAAACATTAAATTGAACCTTATTCCAGTGTGTGTTTGTTTCTTGTTTATTTCTTTATTTCACAAGACGCATAAGTTGCCATATTAACAAATGTAAACAAACAGATATTAAAGTACACATTCCTAAAGCCCAGGTATTGATAAAATTGCTCTTTGCTGTCACTCTGTGTATTTATGATATATTCGAATACTGACACTATTAACATACACCAAATTGAAAGCATGGTAGTAATACATATCTCATTATTTTAAACATAAATTTGTTTACGAATGCACATATTTCTTTACGTTTGTGTGTGCGTACAACTGTGTAAAACCCTACAGTATTGACATATTTCCAAAACTACTTATTACGTACTGTTCATACTGGCATTATAAATGCAGCTCTAGAATTGATTGCGAAACACCTTCGATTGGTTCTGTTGTTGTTGATTCATCCATTAAGCAAATACATACACAGAAGTCGTTTAGCTTGTTTGAAAAGGCCAGTCTTTGCAAACCGTTAAAGGGTTTGAGAGTTGATAATGCAATTGTGGTTAACATGTGGGTAGTAGGATTATATGTACGAACGTAAATATTGCTGTGTCACTGTGTGTGTTAACATAAGGATAGCAAGATACTGTGTAGAAGATTAAAGCTTGGTGTCATTCTGTTAATATGTTGACAGTGAGAAAGTATGTAGGACATTAAAGCTCTGCGTTAGACTGCTAACAAGCTTGCGGTTGGTGTGCTAACATGTGAATTGTAACATATCATGAAGAAGATTAAAGCTTGGTGTCAATCTGCTAATATGTTGATGGTGAGATACTATGTAGGACATCAAAGCTCTGCGTTAGACTGCTAACAAGCTTGCAGTTGGTATGCTAACATGTAAATAGTAAAATATCATGTAGAAGATTAAAGATTGGTGTCAATCTGCTAATATGTTGATAGTGAGATACTATGTAGGACATCAAAGCTCTGTGTTAGACTGCTAACAAGCTTGCAGTTGGTGTGCTAACATGTTAATAGTAAAATATCATGTAGAAGATTCAAGATTGGTGTCAATCTGCTAATATGTTGATAGTGAGATACTATGTAGGACATCAAAGCTCTGTGTTAGACTGCTAACAAGCTTGCAGTGGTGTGCTAACATGTTAATAGTAAAATATAATGTAGAAGATTCAAGATTGGTGTCAATCTGCTAATATGTTGATAGTGAGATACTATGTAGGACATCTAAGCTCTGCGTTAGACTGCTAACAAGCTTGCGGTTGGTGTGCTAACATGTGAATAGTAAAATATCATGTATAAGATTAAAGCTTGGTGTCAATCTGCTAATATGTTGATAGTGAGATACTATGTAGGACATTAAAGCTGAGTGTTAGTCTACTAACATGTGGATAGTAAGATATTTTCAAGACAGTAAATCTCCAAGTTGGTTTGCATCTGTTGATTTGTAAATAGTGAGACCTTATGTAAGAGATTTAAGCTCAGTATCTGACTCCTAACATTTGGATAGCAAGATAATATGTACACCATTAAATCTTAGTGTCTATCTGTTAATATGTAGATAAAGAGATAATATGTAGGACATTAAAACTCAATTTTGGTCCTCTAGCGTGCAAAAATTCGTTATTCCTCTTTGCGTTCAGGATCCTTTGGTCATGTTATATCTGCAAGCCAGTAATCATGATGCAGTCCATAATCTTTACCAGGACATAGCTGCTGCACCATAGCTTTTGCCTCAGCTCTGCATTCTGTGGTATCTCATTTCACTAAAACACAGTGAAAGTAAAATGCTATGTAGAACACACATTTTGGTGTTGGTCTGTTAATTTATGGATTGTAGGTACTATGTAAGACTGTAAAATTTCATGGCGATCTACATATGTTGCCATATGGATAGTAAAGTAATATGTAAGGTATCCAATCCTAGTTATTGGTCAGTTATCAAATGGATTGTAAGATAATATTTAGGGTATCAAATCTTAGTGCTGGTCTGTTAACATGTGGAGGGTAAGATAATATGTAGGGTATCAAATCTCGGTTCTGGTCTGTTAACATGTGAATGGTAAGATAATATTTAGGGTAGCAAATCTTGGTGCTGGTCTGTTAACATGTGGGTGGTAAGATCATATGTAGGGTATCAAATCTCGGTGCTGGTCTGTTAACATGTGGAGGGTAAGATAATATGTAGGGTATCAAATCTCGGTTCTGGTCTGTTAACATGTGAATGGTAAGATAATATTTAGTGTAGCAAATCGTGGTGCTGGTCTGTCGACATGTGGATGGTAAGATAGTATGTATAACAGTAAAGCTAAGTGTTCTTCTGGCATGGGGATTCAAAAAATAAAAATGTAGGGCATTGAAGCACAGTGTGGATCTATTAACATGTGATTAGTAGTATAATATGTACAACAGTTTGTTGAGAGGTGGAAAGTAAGATACTATGTGGGACAGTAGAGTTTGTTGTCCGTCTACTTCTTTTGTCCTGTGAATATCAAGATAATATAAAGGACATTGAACCACGGCGTGATTCTGTTTGCACTGTGATAGTCAGATAAAATAATTAAGTCTATTGCATCTCTTTTTGGGGGGAAAGGAATATACTTTTATTTTGGCAATAAGGCTCAGTGTGGGTTTGTTAATGTATTGATAGTAAAAATTTTTTTAGAACATTACAGCTCGTTGTTGGTCTATTGACATGGGGACAGCAGGATGCTGTTTAGGAAATTTATTATTGGTTTCTGTTTGTTAACAAATGGAAGGTAAAACACTTAATAGGACAGAAAAGCTCAGTGTTGGTCTGTTAATACATGTGAACTGTAAGATATTGTGTAGGACACATGTTCTCAGTGTTGGTCTGTTAATACATGTGAACTGTAAGACATTGTGTAGGACACGTGTTCTCTGTGTTGGTCTGTAAACATGATGATTAGTAAGATATTATGTATGATATTACAGCTCAGTGTTGATGTTTTATCAAAGGGAAAGATAATATATACAGCTTTACATCTCGGCTGTTATGCGTTAACATTTGAATATTAAGAAAATATGTAGGACATGAAAGCTCACTGTTCGTATCCTAACAAGTGGATAGTACAATACTATGAGGTAAAGTAATGCTAGCTGTCATTCTGTTAACACGCGGATAGTAAGATACTATGTAGGACATTACTGCTCTGTGTTGGTATTTTGACCTGGGGATAGTAAGATACTATAAAGGACATTACAGATCAGTGTTGGTCTGTTAACAAGCGGAGAGTAAGATACTATGTAGGACATTACTACTCAGTTTTGGTCTGTTTACCTGGGGGAAAAAATATACTATGTAGGACACCTATTCATGAGGTTGGTCTGTTTTCATGTGGATAGTGAGAAAATATATACATTATTTCTCAGTTGATGTATATTAACATGAGGATATCAAGAAATAAGTAGGACATGAAAGTTCACTGTCTGTGTGTTATGAAGTGGATAGTTTGATGTTATGTAGAAAAGTGAAGATTGCTTTCATTCTGTTATAACGTGTTGATAGTAAAACAATAGGTAAGACATTAAAGATTTGTGTCAGACTGCTATCTTTGTACAGAAATATAAAAAGTAGGTCATTTAAGCTTTGTGTTAGTATGTTAACTTTTGGACAGTAAGATTACATGTAGGACATTAACAAATGGGAATGGTTTGTAAACATGCAAACAGTTTAATGCTACATAGGACAATAAAACTCAGTGTCTGTCTGCTAACAGTTGTTTAGTTAGATACTATGTACGTCATCTATGCCAAAAGCTCGGTTTTCGGTTATTAACATGCAAATTAGTTATGTACTATGTAGGACATTACAGCTTGTTGTCGGCCTGCTAAGATAGGGATAGTATGATACTTTACAGGACAATTATCTTGGTGTCCATCTGTTAATATACAGACAGTAAGATACTACCTAGGACCTTAAAGCTCAGTGTTAGCCTTCATCTTTTGTTATGCTGATACTAAGATACTATGTAGGAGATTGAAAATCAGATTTGGTCTGTTAAAGAGGCGTCAGTGAGATACTTTATAGGACCGTCAAGCTCAGTTTAGATCTGTTAAAGTGGGGTCAGTAAAATATTATGTAGGACACTAATACTTTTAGGTAGGTTTGTTAACATGGGGATTGTAAAATGCTATGCAGGACAGTAAAGTTAGGTGACTGTTCGTGTATGTTACTGTTGGGATTCTCAGATAGTATGTTAATATGTAGACAGTAAGATGCTTTGTATTGCATTAAATCTAAAGAATCGGTTGGTTATATGAGGACATTAAGATAATATATAGGACACTGAAGCTTAGTGTAATTCTGTTGACATGGTGACAGTTTGTTTGTTTGTTTGTTTTTTTGAGTTCGCCTTATTTCTCTAATCCCCAAGGGGGTGTACATTGTACTGTGGTTTTTATTTTGCGCCTGTCGGCCAAGTGCTGCCAACTTCAGCATGCATTTTATGTAAGGGTCTGCTTCCTCTTGCATTTTCTAAGAATTCGCTTCCTTGG
This sequence comes from Ariolimax columbianus, assembly GCA_036924085.1. Classification (NCBI taxonomy): domain Eukaryota; kingdom Metazoa; phylum Mollusca; class Gastropoda; order Stylommatophora; family Arionidae; genus Ariolimax; species Ariolimax columbianus. The sequence goes on from JAVGWX010000004.1 coordinate 56,928,656, forward strand.
GGTAACGGCGCTGTGATGGGGATTGAACCCAGCACCTTTGGGTTTTGAGCCGTGCCACTTAACCACTAGGCCACACCGTCCCCATGGTGACAGTAAGATAATATGTAGGATATTAGCGAATAGTATCGGTCTGTTAACATTTAGATAGTAAGATTTTATGTAGTACATTACAGCTTGCTATTAGGTCTGCTAACATTTAGAAAGAAAGATTTTATATTAGGACATTACAGCTTGGTGTTGGTCTGTTGACATGGAGACTGTAAAATGCTATGAATGACATTAAAACATGTGGATAGTACAATATCATGTAAGATAGCAAAGCTCAGAGTCCGGCTGATGACATGGGTACAGTAAGATATCTTGTTCGAAGTAAGCTGTCAGACATCAGCGTGAATTTGTTGAAGAAGAAGAAGTAAGATAGTGTGTAGGACATTAAAACTTACTGTCGGTTTGTTAACACGTGGATAGTAAGATATTATTTTTAACAGTAAAGCATGGTGTCTGCTTGTTAACATGTGGATTGAAAGATATTATGTACGGCATTCAAGCTCTGTGTTGGCCAGTTGACTTGTGAATAGTAAGATACTCTGTAGGACATTCAAGCTCTGTGTTGGCCAGTTGACTTGTGAATAGTAAGATACTCTGTAGGACATTCAAGCTCTGTGTTGGCCAGTTGACTTGTGAATAGTAAGATATTCTGTAAGACATTCAAGCTATGTTGCCCAATTGACATGTGGATAGTAAAACACTATGTAGGACATTAAAGCTCTGTGTTGGCCTGTTGACATGTGAATAGTAAGATACTATGTAGGACATTCAAGCTATGTGTTTGCCTGTTGACATGTGAATAGTAAAATACTCTGTAGGACATACAAGCTCTATGTTGGCCTGTTAACATGTTGATAGTAAGATACTATGTAGGAAATTAAAGCTCTGTCTTGGCCTGTTGACATAAGGATAGTAAGATATTCTGTAGGACATTCAAGCTCTGTGTTGGCCTGTTAACATTGGGTTAGTAAGATACTCTGTAGGACATTCAAGCTCTGTGTTGGCCTGTTAACATGTGTATAGTAAGATACTCTGTAGCACATTAAAGTTCTGTCTTGGCCTGTTGACATGTGGATAGTAAGATACTCTGTAGGACATTCAAGCTATGTGTTTGCCTGTTGATATGTGGATAGTAAAATACGCTGTAGGACATTCAAGCTCTATGTTGGCCTGTTGACATGTGGATAGTAAGATATTCTGTAGGACATTCAAGCTCTGGGTTGGCCTGTTAACATTGGGTTAGTAAGATACTCTGTAGGACATTAAAGCTCTGTGTTGGCCTGTTAACATGTGGATAGTAAGATACTATGTAGCACATTAAAGCTCTGTCTTGGCCTGTTGACATGTGGATAGTAAGATACTCTGTAAGACATTTAAACTCTGTGTTGGCATGTTAACATGGTGGCAGTAAGGAACTATGTAGGACATCAATGTTTTGGGTAAGTCTAACATCTGGATAGTGGATACTGTGCAGTGCATTCAATCTAGAGTTGGTTTGTTAATATGTGGATTGTAAGATCCTGTGTAAGACATTAAAGCTGTCTGTCAGTCTGATGCCATTGGGATTGTACAATACTTTGAAGAACAATAAAACTTGGTATATGTCTGTTAATATTTAGATAGCAAATTACAATGTAGGACTGTAAAGTTTCGAGTCAGTGAACTTATGTTTAATGGGGATAGTGCGATACTTTGTAGGACAATACCGTTTATTGTCTGTATGTTAATTTTCATATAGTAAAGTATTATATAAAAGACTGTTACCATGTGCTTAGGTAGAAACTGTGTAGGACATCAAAATTTAATGCTGGTATGATAGTCTGTGGATAGTAAGATACTATATATAGGACATTAAAACTTGATGTATCATAGTAAGATACTAGCTAGTAGCTAGGACTGTAATGCCTAGGGTGAGTTTGTTAAAATATGGATAGTAAGATACTAGTTAGAACTGCCATGCCTAGGTTCAGTTTGTTAACATGTGGATAGCAAGATACTATTTCAGACATTAATGCATAGTGTCGGTCTGTACATTATATAAATTGCTGAGCGATTATAGTAGTAAAACTGGGAGAGTTCAAAACGTAGTTCCCTCATGTTCCAGTCTCTCTCTTATCGCCTGTGGAGTATACAAAATAGATAGGAATGGTTAAAATACCGCTATGGAACAAAATCAAGAACCTAACCTACGTTAGGTACAGAAATTACATACAATGAGACTAAAACATTCATCAGGGCAACGTACAGTGCAAAATGGAAAGAAAAAAAAAACACCCTGGCTACATAGATTATCATTCTCCGGCTACGCATAGGTCACAACAGTCTGAGATGTCATCTGTACAACAAGTTCAAGATTGGTACTACAGACCTTCGTGCCTGCGACACAGCCCCCATGAAGGCAGAACATATTTTGAGCCTTTAGTCGATTGATGACTTCGTTAGAGTCATTGAAGTTGATGTCTGAAAACGAACGAAAAAGAAGAAGAAGAAATGAACCAGTCGAAGCTCCCCGTTGGATCCACTACTAGGGAATTGCATGTTTACATTCTGATTCGCATTATTCATTTATAGGTCTAGTGATATTGCGAGCGTAATATATGAGTAGCAAAATGCCCCCTTGTCGCTATGTGCATTCACAAGCAAAAACAACTAGTATTCTCTGTATAAGCAACATATGTCCTCTAGCCCACTGTATGGACGGCGTACTACAGTAAACATCACGAATGATTCTGGATCTTTGGGTATGGCAATGACAAAAATAGGACCACTGCCCTATATAGAGCATGGCATAAGAGGCGACTAACTGTGTGACATGGCACAACACCGGCCATGCTTAGTTGGTTTGTTAAGAGCAGCATAGATGGCGCCTAACAGGTTGCGTGTCAAGTTGGTCTCGTGTTTGAGTCTTTTAAGATGGACTCACAGATCTATGAACCAAACTTCTTGGCACTTGTCTTAACACAGCGGAGTAATAAGCTGCTCGAGCCTAACACGCTAAGCAGGAAATCCTCATCCCTCCTTTATCCAGCTCACACCACAGCTGGGACCTCCGCAGGGTCATCTTCCCTTGTAGAATTACAGGTCTACTAAGACTAAGATTAATATAAACACATAATCTTACAAATACTATTTCTTTTGTTGCAGATTCTGCACTTTACACTTTACGAAATACAAGACCTCACCACTAATGGAGTCTCCCGCGGAACACCTGGCTGAGACATTTCGATTCTACTCCGTCTTCCTCCACGCTGCCCGAGACTCACCAAACGTTGCCGTGGACGATCAACACGAAAGACAATGGTTGAGTATGAGGATTACCTAACTTGACTTAAAACACAAGGCAACGACTCTAGCTGGCCATCTATCTTCTCGGCACACCCCCCATGACATCAGAACAAATTTTGCAGCCCTGCCCATTGTTTACCGACAAGAAGTAGCATTTGGCAACAACCAGTGTCCTTCCACGAGTAGCTGTACAGAAGTGCTCAGACTCTCAAGTCAACTGCTGCCTTCGTTAGAGTAATTGAATTTAAGGTCTGAAGACGAACAAGGAAGATCTATTTTCTTGACATTTTTCGCGCCAGCCGAAGCACATCAGTACAAGTACAGTCAACCTCCATCAAGATGACTTCAGGAAAAAACTTTGCATGATCTTGCAGTAGGAGTTTATGTATCAGTTTACTTGCATGATGAGGTTGCTATCCTCATGCACAACTCTATTTAGTCACGCCTTTCAATACATGCATGGAGTTCAATCAATCAAATCAGAACAAAAAGGCATAGCTTCAAATTAAATAAAGAAAGGTCAAGATTGGATATTTGGAAATATTTCTTTAGTCAGAGAGGGGTGAATGCTTGGAATGCATTTCCAAGGAAGTGATGTAAGCAGAGGCAGTTGATGCATTTAAGAATACATTGGATGCGCATAGCTTATTGAGCAAGGAAATGTAAATGAAACTGGTTGCGTACAGACTCTGCATAGTCTTCTAAACCAGTATAAAGACGATAAGTTTAGTTAAATCAAGATCTCTTTTTGTTGAAGCACAGGTCCAGCATTGTATTTGACTTACCAAAACCAGCTTTTAGGAAAGACTTGTTCTAGTTATTTGCAGTAGGGTAGCGATAATTTCTACATTTTGAGATTGCCACATCCATGGACAACTCTTAGTCCTCGCGTTCAACATGCAATGATTATTTTGGCCACTCAGGAGAAACACATACATAGCTCACCTTAAGATTGTTTGCCCTTGATCTACTGTGACAGTATTCTGTGGCGGTTATATTCTACCATTCTCAGTAAGGGACCCCGGATACACTATGGGAGGTCATGTTATTGTTAGATTTGAAACAAGCAGCGATAACGATAGAAAAGATATGAATTTGGAATTGCATGTGTTAAGCTTTTATAGAAGTGTTCATACGTGGTTGCGAAGTTTCGATGGCTCACAAACAAAACATGTCTGTGTTCAGATTCCTGATCTGACTGGGTCGTACACCTAATAAATTTCGTGCTGAATATGGTTTAACCAGGCTCTAAAGTGCAAAACACAGAACAATATACTGCCTCTTAGGAACCACGGTAAACGAAGTAAAAAAAAGAAATATAGCTTTTTGGTGTTTTCTCCAGTATCGCATTCTGTTTTTTTATTAAATGGCTTGCTGGCTTAGGGTCGTTCGTTCTCAATCTTGCACCACCAAGCCCTGATGTGGCTTAAGTAGCAGAATGTTGTCCAGAGAACGGAATGCAAATGTGCTGATCGGTGTGGACTGCACAGAACACGGCCAGGCACTTGAGCATCCGTGGTCAACCACTGCACCCGAGCTCATATCCAGTCGTCCTGACTTGTCTTGCCACTGGTTAAAGTTGGACTCGAGCGAGAGAGTGTGGTCGACAAACTGCGCAACCCTTTCTCACTTAAAGGAAATTCATCGCGCAAGTCATTCTCTTTTCATGTATCCAGTACTAACACAGTCGAGTCCTGTGACGACGGGCGAGAAGAGAGCGTAGGTCCACTGACAAGCTAAACTACAGTCAAAAAGCTGCGTCAGTTGCGAGACACCTTGCTGAGCAATAAAGCGGCTGAGGTACATGGATTTGCTGACAATCATGATCACCGTCTCGCGAAGCAAACTTTCTCTGCTTTCACTGACTGCGAATATGCAGTTCCCATCTTCCCACCCATCCACAACCCGGATTTACAGAATACTCGACTGGATGGACTGGCTGGGTGCAAAAAGTAAAGGCTCGTGATGGACGAAAAACATTGTGTTTGACCCTGACGCAACGTCCTGGGCAATATGGTGTGCTTGACCGGACTAGCGTCTCAGTTACCCACAGATATTATCTTAAATATCACTAATCTCTAGCTGATTACTAGCATAACCGGCACTTCTGAAATTATGCAATGATGTTTATAAATGAAAATAGTATTTGCTAGATCTACGTCAACAATAAAGTCACATATATTTTTGTATACCATAACAAGCATTATTACATAGCACAAAAAATCGCTCACTTTCATCTTTATCATCATTATCATCATCATCATCATCATCTTCATCATCATCATCATCATGTTGCATGTCATTTGCAGAAAATCACTTTCACAACAAACGATCTGTAACTCGATCTCTAGCCAGAAGTATCGCCTCTATCGTTGTCATCGTCATGACCTCCGTGATGTCTTGTTTCCATCTTTTCATCGGTCTGCTTCAGCCCCGCTTTTCAAACACCAAACCCTCCTGTATCGTTCTTTCTAGGTCAGTATGGCGTTTGATGTGGTCAAACTATTATACAGCAAAGCAAGTGGTCATTTTCACAGACGACCTAGCAGTGTAATGGCCCTCAAGAGCCCAGTGCTTAAAAAAAAAAGCAGTCCAATGGACACCAGCCCACTGAGACATTCCAGACAACGGGGAGGTGGACAGGCTCGCCAGAGAGCGAGGAATGCTGCAGCAGAGTGATACAGACATCACATACAATGAAACTAAAGCATTCATCAGGACAACGTACAGTGCAAAATGGAAAATAGGATCACATTGGCCACATAGAAAACGATACCTACCATCAACTCTCCAGGCGAGACCAGGTGATCATTTTCCGGCTACGAACAGGTCACAACAGACTCAGATGCCATCTGTACAATAAGTTCAAGATTGGCACTACAGAAATTTGTGCCTGCGGCACAGCCCCCATGAAGGCATAATATATTTTGCAGTCCTGCCCGCTGTATACCGACAAAAGAAGTAACAATTGGCAACAGCCAGTGTCCTTCCACGAGAAGCTGTACGGAAGCGTACAGAGCCTTGAGTCGACTGCTGCCTTTGTTAAAATCATTGAAGCTGAGGTCTGAAGATAAACGAAGAAGCAGAAGAAACTATTTTAGCTTTCGAGACAAGATGTTGTTTACTAACCAATTTTGCTTGAAATTAATTAGGATCTATAGTATATATATATATATATATATATATATATATATATATATATATATATATATATATATCTTTATCTATATCTCAAGCAGATGTGGATATATTGAGATCGGATGTAGATAAAATTCGAGAGTGGTTTGTAGGTTCGCAAATGGAGTTTAATGTAGATACATGTACAGTCATCCACATGGGTAGATCCAATATGAAACATAATTACAGAATGGGAGAGAACAATATTAGAAAGATAGATAAGGAAATGGACTTAGAAGTTATACTAGATCATACAGGTAAGGTGAGTGAGCAAGTTCAGGTAGCAATTAAAAAGGCAAATGCAATGTTATGTATGATAAACATAAATACTAAACATAGGAGCAAGGAAGTGATAGTCAAACTGTATAAAGCATTAGTTAGACCTAGATTGGAGTTATGCGTACAGGCGTGGAGTCATTATCATAGAGGGGATACAAACATGCTGGAAAGAATTCAAAAAAGAGCGACAACGCTGATAGTGGGATTGCAGAATTACAGTTATGAGGAAAAACCGGCCTACAGTGTCTAGAAGAGAGAATAATTCGTAGTGACTTAATACAGGCTTATAAGATGATCAGAGGAATGGATAAATTAGACTATAACAAGTTTTTTTTTTTAAATACAGCCACCAAATATAACAAGAGGGCATAGTTACACATTAACTAAAGAGAGGTCCAGATTCGATATTAGGAAATATTTTTTTAATTAGAGAGTGGTGAATGCTTGGAATGCATTGCCAAGGGAAATAGTGGAAGGAAGGACAGTTAATGCATTTAAGAATAAATTGGATGCGCATAGCTTTTAGAGCAAGGTGATGAAATGAAACTGTATGTATACAGATTCTGCAGAGTCTTCTAAACCAGTTTAAGGACGTTAAGCTAAGTTAAGGATATCTGCATTTTTCCTTTTTGCTATCCATTGTATTTTGAGCACTTTTCTATAGTCCTTTAGTTCAAAAGATGCAATCCTTTTCTTAAGTGTTTGTGTGGGGGGGTCCATGTTTCACATCCGTATGTCTTCATCGGTATAATGCAAGTTCACAGAATAGTTATTTTCATTTTATTAATGTTCTGTCATCAGTTTCTCATTTTATTGAACCTCTGCATTGCCGTAGCCATTGGCGCTTATAACTGAGCCGAGGTACTCAAAGCTTGTGACTTTCTCAATCTTCTGTTGTTAAAAAATAAACTTTATGTTTGGTCTTTGCCTTGCCTGTGATCGTTATCTTGGTTGTACTTTAAATTCAGGTATAGATTTTGGACTTCGTTGAGTTGTGTTTACGCTCATCAGTACTTTTACATTTCGCTAGTTGTTAAACCCACCAGGCTAGATCGCACGTGGACACAGTCCTGGTGTGAACAGACTATCTACAATAGCAGTTAGTAAACTAGCATTATCTTGTAAAGCGAGCTATGCAAGTTTTCATTCCATTTCCAACAATATGTCTCTGCAAATATGGATTTTCGACATTTGTAGCATAAAAAAAAAACAAATCGAAACAGATTAGATGTCTAACATGGCAAACGTGTGATTTGTACAACACAACAGTTGAATCCTCTTCGAGAAAGAGAAACAACAAGCCTTCACGCGGTCAGCATTTCTTGATCTTTGTGACCCGTTCCTCAGCCTTGCATATATACGCAGCACGTTCATTCAAACAATAATGAAATTAACTTTCTTCTATATTAAATGTATTGTATTTCTTTTGAAATTGTTAAGAAAGACACATATATCACATGTACTTTTGTGTTTGTTTTTTAACTATTTCTATATAACTGGTTCTTTGCTATTGTATTTTATGTATTTAAAAACATTATTCCGAGAAGGGGTACGTGACATCTACAGTTAACATCATTTGCTGAATAAGAATGATCACCAATGGACAGCCGCGTGCGGTAAACACCTTTCATTTTTGGGCTAAAGAGAAATACTCTCCATTTAATGTACAATATGTAACTAAGTTAACGTCTTTATACGGGTTGAGAAGACTACCTATTTATACTGGTTTAGACGATTATGTCTTTCTACTCGCTTAGAAGACTGAAACTTTATACTGGTTTAGAAGACTGTGTCTTTATCTTGGTTTATAAGACGATGTCTTTATACTGGTTTAGAAGACGATGTCTTTATACTGCCTTAGAATGACTATATCTTTATACTGGTTTAGAAGACTACGTGTTTATACCGGCTTAGAAAACTATGCAGAGTCTGTAAACAACCAGTTTCATTTACATTTCCTAGCTCTAAAAGCTATGTGCATCCAATCTATTCTGAAATGCATTAATTGTTCCAGCCTAAAACTACTTCATATGGCAATACATTCCAAGCATTCACCACTGTACAGCTTATGTAGCTTACCAGTAACACTTTTACCGGTAACAGTTCTCGCAGTTTAGCTCACTTTAAATTCAACCGATGCACAAAATTGAGAAATGGAATACCTCTGCCCCTCCTTTATGTGTTGTGTTTGTTACAGACCCGTCGGTGTATGCATGGGTCCAGTCCATGCTTGGGTAGTTTTTCGTTATGTACCTCAGGGTTATGTCTCTTCTTTCTTTTTCAGTCTGGCTGTTCTTGTTTCAAATATCTGGTATATTTTCTACCACCTCCGGAATGATATGCTGCTTCCAGGTAGGTTTGCGTACAGTAGGGATGGGGTTTGGTGTTAATGTGTTCATAGTGTCTTCGCTCATCTTTGCTTTGGCTATTTCTGCAAAGTTTCTTCGCTTTAGTTTCCCATTTCCAAATCTATTTAGTCTCTGATGCATTGGGTGGTCTGTCAGTCTTCTGAGTTTCTCTACTTGCTGCTGGGCTCTGCAGTCTCTTCTGTCGGTCATGGATTGCAGATTTCTAATCTTTTCCAGTTCTACAATTGGCGTTGACTTCATGCCTGCTGTTATAACTCTCATGGCTTGGTTTGAAGTTTGCTAATTGTATCAAAGTTCGCCTTTGCTGCTGTTGCTCATGCCGCAATGCCATACTCGAGAACTGGTCTCACTCTTCCAGTGTACAGTTTCGTCTGTTCCCCAGCTTGTGCCAGCAAGTTTCCTCATGATTGCCATTCTTTGTCTGGCTCTCATTCGGTTTCTCTCGATCTGACTTTTCCATGTCATGCACCGATCAAATGTGACTCCCAGGTAGTTTTGGTTGCCATTTGCCCGCAGATATTTGCCGCTAAGACTTATTTTGGTGTTCTGGAGTTTGTTTGAAAGCGAGAAAATCGTACATGTTGTTTTTTCCTCATTTATTTTGACCAGCCATGAGTTCGCCCACTCCTCCAACGATGTTAGGGCCTGCTGCATCCGATTGCTTGCTATGGTGAGATTTTTTTCAGACGTCCACATAGCCAGATCGTCTGCAAACATGGAGCTGTGGACTCTTCTTGGTAGATTCTCTGTGATGTTGTTTATATACACCAGGAAAGGTGTTGGTGACAGTACTCCCCTTTGGTGTACTCCCTGCTCAAGTGTCACCTTTTTGCTCATCTGCTATTGTACTTGAACTATGGATGTTCTGTTTTCGAGGTAGTCGCTGATCCATCTGTACATTTTCCCACAAACTTCACTTCTTCGTAGCTTGACTTTAAGTCACTTTATCCACACCTTGTCAAATGCCTTCTCTAAATCCACCCAAATCGCTACTGTGTGTTTTTTCTCCTGGTAAGCATCATCTATTAACTGGGCTATGAGAGAGATCTGGTCCTCAGTGGATCTGTGCTGTCTAAAGCCTGCTTGCTGTGGAATTAGTATGTGTTTTTCTTCCAGATGCCACATCAGTCTGGTGTTTATCATACGTTCCATCAGTTTACCTACACAGCTCAGTAGACTGATAGGCCTGTATCCATTTGGATCTGTTCTATCTTTTTCTTTCTTTGGTACTGGTATAAGTACAGCGTCTTTTCATGTCTGAGGTACAATTCCCTATTTCCAGCTTTGGTTCAGGACTGATAGTAACTTCCTCTTTGCTGTTTGGCCCAACTTCATCAGCATTTCGTGTTACCCCATCTTTTCCGGGCGATTTCTTTTTCTCATGGTTTTCTCATCGAGTTCTCATGGCCTCTTCCTTTTTATTCATTGTTAGTATTGCCATCATGTGCTCCTTTGGTGCCATATTGATGTTGTCGTGGCTCTTTTGTTCTTCATTATTGTCTGTGTGCCTGTCTGTAGGGACATCAGTGTGGTTTGCTCTGGCATAGTGTTCGTTCTATAAAGGCGTTTGCTGCTTTTTTTTCCAGTAAGCATTTTGTCGCCATACTTGAGGGTAATTTGTTTATTTGATGGTGTTTCGTCATTCATGGCTCTGACTAACTTCCATAGTTTGTTCTCTTCTTTATTTAAATTGAGGCGTTCTGTTTTATTTGTCCAGCTGTCTCTTGTTATATGGTTTAGTGTTCTTTTGTATTTCGCCGTGATAGCCTTGAGGGCGATATTTGCCTCCATAGATTGTTCTCTCTCTGCCATGTTCCTAGCATTTGAGACTTCGTCTTCCGCTTCCTACAATTCATCATTCCAATATGGCTTGTAGTTTTTCCTTGCCCCTCTTGGGATGGTTTCGGTGGCTGCTTGCATTATTGCTTTGCTTAGGCTTTCCACCATAGGTTTCATATTGTTATTCCATGTGTTGATGGTTTCACATAGCCGATCTGTCAGAATTGCAAATCTGTCCCGGTCGGATCGTTTATAGTTTCAACGTGGGAGCGCTTTTATTTCCTGTGGGCCTACTTCCATATCAATTTCTAGCCTAATTGGCCTTTTGTCGCTACCTGCCAATTGGTTGAGCACCTGGCCGTCTATTTTGTGATGAATATCAACCGTGGAAAAGGCCAAGTCTGGAGTAGAGGTGGTATGCCATGTTCTAGAATAGAAGATAGGGCTGTCCTCCAGCCTATTGTAAAGATAGAGATTTGTGTCTATCTCCCAGTCTTCCACTTCATCTCCTCTGTTGTCTGTGTCGGAATATCCCCATCTCTCCGAGTGGCTGTTGAAGTCTCCAACTACTAGGCAGCTGGAGTTCTTGATTTCCATACTCGAGAGGGACAGGTCTTTGATGGGTGGGCCATACAGGTTGAAGATGTGGATCTTCGTTTCTTTTGTCATTATGTCGAGTCCTACAATTTCTGCTTGTCCAGTGTGATTGACAGCTACCGCGCTCCTCGGTATGCAGTTACGTGTTAGTATCAGAACCCTTCCTTTGTCAAGACTGTAACATGCTAAAGCAACTGCGTTGTGAATACTGACCCACGGAGATGAACCCACACATACACACTTTTGTGAGCGTCTTGAAGAACTCCCCACCACAGTAGACTTTGTCCATAGAACTGGCCTTTACGTGTAGACTTAATACAATTGTCGGTGAGCTAGAAAAAGAAGGAAAAGAAGAAGTAAAGAATGAAGAAGAAAATAGAGAAGAAGAAGTAGAAGAAGAAGAAGAAGAAGAAGAAGAAGAAGAAGAAGAAAAAAAAAAAGAAGACGAACAAGAAGAGAAAGAAGAAGAAAAGGAAGAGAAAGAAAAAGAAGATAAACATGAGTAAATAGTACTACCTGATATTGCCCGAAGAAGATTTGAATGTTTAAATGAAGTATATCGTTAAAAAGCAACTAATCTGATTGGCAAACATCCGGCTAGTCTCTAAACCCTGATCTATGGGTGAGAGAGCTGGAGTGTGTACGCCAAACACGCCAGGAGGTTGAATCATTTCTACATGACACATACTCCAAATTGGCTACAAGACCACATCACAAATAACCATACTCTTTTCATTACTACTACACTATTCATACACTTTTGTAGAAAGTTAAAGTGAGATAGACTGGCCAAGTTTCTCGAATGTCAAGTCAAAGGTTCCAAAAAAAACTACTGTTTAGCGAGCTTAGGCAGCAAGGCGATCACCTGGACGTCAATAAAAGCGATTCAGTGAATCCTGGCAGTAAATCGTTTAGCCTGAAAAAGGCGAGACCAAAAAGAGCCTTGCATGCAGTTAGCGAGGGTGGAAGTATAGAGTAGAGACAAAACCAGCACCAACTGGTGTTGGCTTAATCTGTCATGCACGCATCCGCCCACAGACTTAAGGGCGCAGCATGACACATGATGATGTTGGTTATTCTCATCGACGGCGATAAGCCCATTATTATTGTCATGATCATATTTCTTCAAAATCAAGTAAATACTGGATCAAGATGGTGAGCAGCGCATGAGCTGCAGCGGTCATCGAGCTATAGCTGACTGATAGCGTAAGGGCTAGCGAACCGGAGCTGCCAAGGCCGTTCTACACGGCCGCGCAGTATTCTAGAAAACAGGCTGCAACAGAGCAGACTGGTTAAGGAGAAGGGATCGAAGAGGGAATGCTAACCCGGTACTCAAAAAATGCTTGCTGAAGTAGGATGTGTTGGACCGAAAGGTGCAAATATCGACATAACGCATTCCGTTCTCTGGACTGCGTTCTGCTACTTAGGCCCGTGTCAGGGTTTGGTAGCGGGAGATGGAGAACAAACGAAGCCAAGCCAAGACAAGTAAATACATTTAATATTCATCAGTTTATTGGCGTCTCAGTCACTGATCATCATGCGCCTGGCGCCCTGGCGAAGTTTGCCTAGCTCTGTCTCCCGTATTTCGACACAGTCTGCTATGGTAGCAAACGCCGGTACGTGAGTGGCAGTCCCTGTCGCAGATCGTACAACGGGGCTGAGGAGGCTGACTTGCCGGGGTGTTCGCCGATATTTTCAGTCGTGCCCATTTCTCTGGTTCCAGATGGCCTCTACAAGCGTCGGCAACTACTGTGCACCTCCCAACTGAATGTCTGCAATCGACTCAATCCTGAGCTTTCGGCTTGGATGTCGCATGACGCCATGTCCATCTTGTATACGTACTTGAATCGCGGTGTGGGGTAGTCGATTCCTTTAGCTGCAGTGATCAGTTGTCCATAAAATATATCCTATAACAGCCTTTACAATGTATGTAAATATACACTGGCGAGCATACGACTACTCTAAGACAGATGTACAGAAGATGAAAGATACAGACAGCCACATAAACTGGAAAGATATTGTCAGAGGTACAGACGTTGAACAAGAGGCAGAGTGTTTCAAAACACTTTTAGAACAACTAAAAGTCGAATATGTTCCATGTATGGAGGTAAACACCAATCATAAAAAGTGGATTACTAGATTTGTAGCTAAATGTACAAGAGCTTAAAATAAAGCCTGGACAAAGTGTATAAAGGCAAGTAAATCAAAAGAAATATATTTAAAATATTTGGACAAGCAAAACATAGCTCAGAAAGTAAGTAAAGCAGCAAAATAGACTTCGACAAAAACTTACTAATAGGATCAAGACTGATGGTAAAAGCTTCTTTTCTAATGTTAGAAATAAACAAAGACCTAAAGACAAGGTAGGCTTTCTCATAAACAGTACAGTGACAATAAGCAGAGAAAATAGGGAGATAGCTTATCTAATAAATCAATACTTTGGCACAGTCTATACAAAAGAACACTCCTCCAAGATACCAGAGCCTATACCTATTTTCAAATGTCAAATGAATATAGTGCGATTAAAATCATTCTGTCTTACGGAGGAAATGGTTCTAAAAAGATTGGAAGGATTAAAAGTGGATAAATGTACAGATCAAGATGGTATCCATTCATCAATGCTATTTGAAGTATAGACTAACTAGTTAAACCATTGGCTATATTATTTTCTCAATCACTTGCAAAAATGGATTGTTCCAAGAGATTCCCTTATTCAAAATGGGAAAGAAATCAGATCCAGCTAATTAAGTAAGTTTAACGAGCATAGTCTGTAAAATGTTAGAGTCAATAATGAAAGAAAATATTGTAATGCATCTAGACAGGTTAAATCTAATCAGAAATAGTTAGCATGGGTTTACTAGAGGGAGACCGTGCTTAACAAATCTATTGGAGTGCATGGAGGTGATTACTAAAATCATAGATAAGGGAGAACCAGTGGATGTTATTTATCTAGATTTTACAAAGGCTTTTTATATAGTACCTCATCAACGATTATTTAAAAAGTTAAAATCACATGGGATAGATGGGCAGGTTGCCGAATGGATTGAAAATTGGTTAACGGGAAGAAGACAGCGATTGGCATAATTTAGGAGTACTCTGAGTGGTGTGAAGTAAAAAATGGAACAAAATTACAGAATGGGCGAGAAAAATACTAGAATGATAGATAACGAAAGGGACATAGGGGTAATAATAGAGCATACAGGTAAGGTGAGTTAGCAAGTCCAGGTAGCAGTGAATAAATCAAATGCAACGTTAGGTATGATAAAAAAAAAGAAATATTAAACATAGGAGTAATGAGGTGGTTGACAAACTATATAAAGCATTAGTTAGACCTAGATCGGAGTACTGTGTACAGGTGTGGAGTCCTTATCGTAGAAGAGCTATAAATATGCTGGAAAGGATACAAAGAATAGCGACAAAACTGATAGTGGGATTCCAGAATTACAGTTACGAGGAAAGACTCAGAAAAACCGGCCGTTAGTGTCTAGAAAAGAGAACAATTAACGTGACTTAATCTAAGTTGATAAGATAATCACAGGAAAAGTTAAATTAGACTATACATTTTTTTTCTAAATACTAGCACCAGCGAGAACAAGAGGGCACAGATACAATTTAATAACGATAGGTCCAAATTGGACACAGGACATTTTCTTTATTCAGACAGTGGTGAATGCTTGGAATGCTTTGCCCCAGGAAATAGTGGAGGCAGAGACAGTTAATGCATTTAAGAATAAATATGATGTACATAGTTATTAGAGCAGGGTAATGCAAATGGGACTGGTTGTCTACAGACTCTGATGAGTTTTCTAAACCAATATAAAAACGTTATGTTAAGTTAAGTTATGCCGTGTTTGTTAGCTTACTCAGAACGTTTTATGATTGTGCTAACTTTTTGTTAGAAGGTGCAAGGTTACCACAACCAGATTCTAGTGTGACCTACGAAGAGTTCAAAAGGTTTATTATGGCCAGATATATGGCCAAATGGGAAACAGAGCATACTGGCTACACAACAAATGATGCCTACTACCAGTTGAACAGAAGAGAGCAGGTCGTGGTCTTCAGACTCCGCACAGGCCACAACAGATTGAGGTACCATCTATTCAATAAACTGAAGAAAGGTGGTACTGACGAATGCACCTGTGGTACAGGGAAAATGACCGCGGAACATCTGCTGCATAATTGCCCGACATACGAGAACCAGAGAAAGCACATGTGGCCATCACCAGTGGCAACACTAGACAAGCCCTATGGCAGTGTCGACAGCCTCAGGATGACAGCTGCCTTCTTCGAAAAAATTCAAGTTGACGTCTGACAGCGTACGAAGAAGAAGATTTACCTCGAATTGTTTTTAACACCTGCACAAATTAACAGTCATCTAACAATATTCATATTTCTGTTTTTCATCCTCTCTCTCTCTTTCTCGCTCTCTACTTTGGTCTTCTTGTTTCTCTGTACTCTCAGCAATCAATGCTGACTACAAACTAATGTGTGACAAATATGAACTGATGTGATCATATAAGACATTTCAATGTACACCGCCCACTACCAGTTAAAGGCCAACACAAAATACAGAAGGGATTGAAGCTCACGAGCAAAAACATGCATTTAGAACGTGCCAACCGTAGCGACAATCCGCCCAAGAAACTGTTCATTATGTCAAGGAAAGAATGTCAGAATACAAACACAGCCAACGTGCTGTTTACATTCATGGATACATCGAGTAATACAAATATACTGTAGTCGGAGATGCTGTGGTAGAAACTTCTCTATAAGAGGTTTTTGCTTTTATCAGATGTTGGTAGCCAGTTCCCTTCCTCGATGTCTTGGCTTACAATATCACTGATATATAAATTTATTTTTATTACCGCCAGGGATGAGGTACTAGAATCTTCATTGTTCTGATACACACACGAGTCCATAAACTGGTCAATACGACATGATACCGCACAAAGGACAACGGTCTGGGGTAGAAAAGGGCAAGTCTTCGTCACGGAATCCAGAAATTGAAACCTCTAATCAAACCAAAAACTTCAGGTTTTGTGAAAACCAATTCCTGTTCCTCTATCATTTCTCCTAACAGTAAATCCGGTAATCGTTTAAAGCTGGGTTGGATGGAACAAGTTGCAGCCGGAAAGAAGCAGCCACTCTACCAACGTTGTATCCTACGCTCTACATGTACATATAGTGTGGTCTTATGTTTCCTCTAATAACATGTCTTAATGGGAATCACACCTTTTCTTCTGCTTATCTCACGGAATAATCATTCCTTCATGGTTGTTTGCTTAAATATCTATCTTATTGTTCTATTGTAGGTCAATGGCCAATGTTTTGTTGTTATTATTGTCATGATTATTATCATCATCATCCTCATCATCTTCTATCAACTTGTGTCATTAGAAGGCGTGGAAGGGGGTGTAGTATTATGTCGTTGCCATCTTCGTCGCCGATGTTGTTGACATCCAGTGTTTCTTTAAACATAGCGAGGGACATAACCAAACAAATACAAAAAATATATAATTAAGAGTTATCCCATCATAAAAAATTTGCGTGAGAGATTCTGGCTTGGGCGTCTCCCCTCTTTATCCAGGTTACAAACCTTAGAACGAGTGAGCTATGGCCCTACACCAGAACCACATGGACGTGTACATTGGCATCTGTACACTGAAGGCGATAGGTGTTAATTATCCACCCGACCAAATTTCTCACGCTTGTTGTCGTCCTCGTGCACGACATATGGGGAGGAACAGCTCGCGACCCCGGGCGCTCGTCGGCGACGATTGTGACAGCAAAGCCGTGCTTATCACAAGAGCTGAACCTTGAACCGTGACCGGCGTCGAAGTCATGGAGCGAACTAGACAAGTAACTGGCAGAAGACAACACTGGCTGCTCCTGTAGCTGTTAATAGTAAGGTTAGAGTTAGCATATATGCTGATGCCTGTTTAAGTTAGCTCTGTTGTGGTGACAGCGACTCGCATATTGTTTTTAAAATGAATTTAATAATATTCATAAAATGCAAAAAAATGTTAAAACTTTCCGAAAGGTAAATTTCGTATGGTATGCTCCATTATACGCAACCTTAACTATTATAAGTATTTGCTTTATTTTTATGTAATTATTAAATGATTTATATTATTGTAGTGCATTTATTACATCCCTTTCTTTTGAATACATTGCCCTTATGACGAAGTAATCATTGTCCGTGTAAATACAGTTCACTACTAGGCCGTGAAACTGTTATCTAGCTAATCGAAGATCCTGTGCTGAAAGTTGTTTATGGTTAAGCGTGCTTATATCCCGTGTGTGCTACTTTAAAATTGTTCAAGCTTGGATATGTAAATACAAATGTATGTAGACGTTTATGTTATAAATTTTTCTAACATACCATCTATAGATTGTTAATCTCATTGTACATATCCAAATTTTAAACTGTATATTTTTTAGAACAGGACACCCATTACCATCATTTTAATAACACTAGCCATATGGAATCTTGCATGTTTACTGCTGGCTGAATATATGTAGACATAATATTCATAATGTGGCATAAGAAATACGTAAACATTAAATTGAACCTTATTCCAGTGTGTGTTTGTTTCTTGTTTATTTCTTTATTTCACAAGACGCATAAGTTGCCATATTAACAAATGTAAACAAACAGATATTAAAGTACACATTCCTAAAGCCCAGGTATTGATAAAATTGCTCTTTGCTGTCACTCTGTGTATTTATGATATATTCGAATACTGACACTATTAACATACACCAAATTGAAAGCATGGTAGTAATACATATCTCATTATTTTAAACATAAATTTTTTTACGAATGCACATATTTCTTTACGTTTGTGTGTGCGTGTGTGTACAACTGTGTAAAACCCTACAGTATTGACATATTTCCAAAACTACTTATTACGTACTGTTCATACTGGCATTATAAATGCAGCTCTAGAATTGATTGCGAAACACCTTCGATTGGTTCTGTTGTTGTTGATTCATCCATTAAGCAAATACCTACACAGAAGTCGTTTAGCTTGTTTGAAAAGGCCAGTCTTTGCAAACCGTTAAAGGGTTTGAGAGTTGATAATGCAATTGTGGTTAACATGTGGGTAGTAGGATTATATGTACGAACGTAAATATTGCTGTGTCACTGTGTGTGTTAACATAAGGATAGCAAGATACTGTGTAGAAGATTAAAGCTTGGTGTCATTCTGTTAATATGTTGACAGTGAGAAAGTATGTAGGACATTAAAGCTCTGCGTTAGACTGCTAACAAGCTTGCGGTTGGTGTGCTAACATGTGAATAGTAACATATCATGAAGAAGATTAAAGCTTGGTGTCAATCTGCTAATATCTTGATAGTGAGATACTATGTAGGACATCAAAGCTCTGCGTTAGACTGCTAACAAGCTTGCAGTTGGTATGCTAACATGTAAATAGTAAAATATCATGTAGAAGATTAAAGATTGGTGTCAATCTGCTAATATGTTGATAGTGAGATACTATGTAGGACATCAAAGCTCTGTGTTAGACTGCTAACAAGCTTGCAGTTGGTGTGCTAACATGTTAATAGTAAAATATCATGTAGAAGATTCAAGATTGGTGTCAATCTGCTAATATGTTGATAGTGAGATACTATGTAGGACATCAAAGCTCTGTGTTAGACTGCTAACAAGCTTGCAGTGGTGTGCTAACATGTTAATAGTAAAATATAATGTAGAAGATTCAAGATTGGTGTCAATCTGCTAATATGTTGATAGTGAGATACTATGTAGGACATCTAAGCTCTGCGTTAGACTGCTAACAAGCTTGCGGTTGGTGTGCTAACATGTGAATAGTAAAATATCATGTATAAGATTAAAGCTTGGTGTCAATCTGCTAATATGTTGATAGTGAGATACTATTTAGGACATTAAAGCTGAGTGTTAGTCTACTAACATGTGGATAGTAAGATATTTTCAAGACAGTAAATCTCCAAGTTGGTTTGCATCTGTTGATTTGTAAATAGTGAGACCTTATGTAAGAGATTTAAGCTCAGTATCTGACTCCTAACATTTGGATAGCAAGATAATATGTACACCATTAAATCTTAGTGTCTATCTGTTAATATGTAGATAAAGAGATAATATGTAGGACATTAAAACTCAATTTTGGTCCTCTAGCGTGCAAAAATTCTTTATTCCTCTTTGCGTTCAGGATCCTTTGGTCATGTTATATCTGCAAGCCAGTAATCATGATGCAGTCCATAATCTTTACCAGGACATAGCTGCTGCACCATAGCTTTTGCCTCAGCTCTGCATTCTGTGGTATCTCATTTCACTAAAACACAGTGAAAGTAAAATGTTATGTAGAACACACATTTTGGTGTTGGTCTGTTAATTTATGGATTGTAGGTACTATGTAAGACTGTAAAATGTCATGGCGATCTACATATGTTGCCATATGGATAGTAAAGTAATATGTAAGGTATCCAATCCTAGTTATTGGTCAGTTATCAAATGGATTGTAAGATAATATTTAGGGTATCAAATCTTAGTGCTGGTCTGTTAACATGTGGAGGGTAAGATAATATGTAGGGTATCAAATCTCGGTTCTGGTCTGTTAACATGTGAATGGTAAGATAATATTTAGGGTAGCAAATCTTGGTGCTGGTCTGTTAACATGTGGGTGGTAAGATCATATGTAGGGTATCAAATCTCGGTGCTGGTCTGTTAACATGTGGAGGGTAAGATAATATGTAGGGTATCAAATCTCGGTTCTGGTCTGTTAACATGTGAATGGTAAGATAATATTTAGTGTAGCAAATCGTGGTGCTGGTCTGTCGACATGTGGATGGTAAGATAGTATGTATAACAGTAAAGCTAAGTGTTCTTCTGGCATGGGGATTCAAAAAATAAAAATGTAGGGCATTGAAGCACAGTGTGGATCTATTAACATGTGATTAGTAGTATAATATGTACAACAGTTTGTTGAGAGGTGGAAAGTAAGATACTATGTGGGACAGTAGAGTTTGTTGTCCGTCTACTTCTTTTGTCCTGTGAATATCAAGATAATATAAAGGACATTGAACCACGGCGTGATTCTGTTTGCACTGTGATAGTCAGATAAAATAATTAAGTCTATTGCATCTCTTTTTGGGGGGAAAGGAATATACTTTTATTTTGGCGATAAGGCTCAGTGTGGGTTTGTTAATGTATTGATAGTAAAAATTTTTTTAGAACATTACAGCTCGTTGTTGGTCTATTGACATGGGGACAGCAGGATGCTGTTTAGGAAATTTATTATTGGTTTCTGTTTGTTAACAAATGGAAGGTAAAACACTTAATAGGACAGAAAAGCTCAGTGTTGGTCTGTTAATACATGTGAACTGTAAGACATTGTGTAGGACACGTGTTCTCTGTGTTGGTCTGTAAACATGATGATTAGTAAGATATTATGTATGATATTACAGCTCAGTGTTGATGTTTTATCAAAGGGAAAGATAATATATACAGCTTTACATCTCGGCTGTTATGCGTTAACATTTGAATATTAAGAAAATATGTAGGACATGAAAGCTCACTGTTCGTATCCTAACAAGTGGATAGTACAATACTATGAGGTAAAGTAATGCTAGCTGTCATTCTGTTAACACGCGGATAGTAAGATACTATGTAGGACATTACTGCTCTGTGTTGGTATTTTGACCTGGGGATAGTAAGATACTATAAAGGACATTACAGATCAGTGTTGGTCTGTTAACAAGCGGAGAGTAAGATACTATGTAGGACATTACTACTCAGTTTTGGTCTGTTTACCTGGGGGAAAAAATATACTATGTAGGACACCTATTCATGAGGTTGGTCTGTTTTCATGTGGATAGTGAGAAAATATATACATTATTTCTCAGTTGATGTATTTTAACATGAGGATATCAAGAAATAAGTAGGACATGAAAGTTCACTGTCTGTGTGTTATGAAGTGGATAGTTTGATGTTATGTAGAAAAGTGAAGATTGCTTTCATTCTGTTATAACGTGTTGATAGTAAAACAATAGGTAGGACATTAAAGATTTGTGTCAGACTGCTATCTTTGTACAGAAATATAAAAAGTAGGTCATTTAAGCTTTGTGTTAGTATGTTAACTTTTGGACAGTAAGATTACATGTAGGACATTAACAAATGGGAATGGTTTGTAAACATGCAAACAGTTTAATGCTACATAGGACAATAAAACTCAGTGTCTG
This sequence comes from Ariolimax columbianus, assembly GCA_036924085.1. NCBI lineage: Eukaryota > Metazoa > Mollusca > Gastropoda > Stylommatophora > Arionidae > Ariolimax > Ariolimax columbianus. Next base: position 56,950,412 of record JAVGWX010000004.1, read on the forward strand.
TCTGCTAACAGTTGTTTAGTTAGATACTATGTACGTCATCTATGCCAAAAGCTCGGTTTTCGGTTATTAACATGCAAATTAGTTATGTACTATGTAGGACATTACAGCTTGTTGTCGGCCTGCTAAGATAGGGATAGTATGATACTTTACAGGACAATTATCTTGGTGTCCATCTGTTAATATACAGACAGTAAGATACTACCTAGGACCTTAAAGCTCAGTGTTAGCCTTCATCTTTTGTTATGCTGATACTAAGATACTATGTAGGAGATTGAAAATCAGATTTGGTCTGTTAAAGAGGCGTCAGTGAGATACTTTATAGGACCGTCAAGCTCAGTTTAGATCTGTTAAAGTGGGGTCAGTAAAATATTATGTAGGACACTAATACTTTTAGGTAGGTTTGTTAACATGGGGATTGTAAAATGCTATGCAGGACAGTAAAGTTAGGTGACTGTTCGTGTATGTTACTGTTGGGATTCTCAGATAGTATGTTAATATGTAGACAGTAAGATGCTTTGTATCGCATTAAATCTAAAGAATCGGTTGGTTATATGAGGACATTAAGATAATATATAGGACACTGAAGCTTAGTGTAATTCTGTTGACATGGTGACAGTTTGTTTGTTTGTTTGTTTTTTTGAGTTCGCCTTATTTCTCTAATCCCCAAGGGGGTGTACATTGTACTGTGGTTTTTATTTTGCGCCTGTCGGCCAAGTGCTGCCAACTTCAGCATGCATTTTATGTAAGGGTCTGCTTCCTCTTGCATTTTCTAAGAATTCGCTTCCTTAGGGTAACGGCGCTGTGATGGGGATTGAACCCAGCACCTTTGGGTTTTGAGCCGTGCCACTTAACCACTAGGCCACACCGTCCCCATGGTGACAGTAAGATAATATGTAGGATATTAGCGAATAGTATCGGTCTGTTAACATTTAGATAGTAAGATTTTATGTAGTACATTACAGCTTGCTATTAGGTCTGCTAACATTTAGAAAGAAAGATTTTATATTAGGACATTACAGCTTGGTGTTGGTCTGTTGACATGGAGACTGTAAAATGATATGAATGACATTAAAACATGTGGATAGTACAATATCATGTAAGATAGCAAAGCTCAGAGTCCGGCTGATGACATGGGTACAGTAAGATATCTTGTTCGAAGTAAGCTGTCAGACATCAGCGTGAATTTGTTGAAGAAGAAGAAGAAGTAAGATAGTGTGTAGGACATTAAAACTTACTGTCGGTTTGTTAACACGTGGATAGTAAGATATTATTTTTAACAGTAAAGCATGGTGTCTGCTTGTTAACATGTGGATTGAAAGATATTATGTACGGCATTCAAGCTCTGTGTTGGCCAGTTGACTTGTGAATAGTAAGATACTCTGTAGCACATTCAAGCTCTGTGTTGGCCAGTTGTCTTGTGAATAGTAAGATACTCTGTAGGACATTCAAGCTCTGTGTTGGCCTGTTGACATGTGGATAGTAAGATACTCTGTAGGACATTCAAGCTCTGTGTTGGCCAGTTGACTTGTGAATAGTAAGATATTCTGTAAGACATTCAAGCTATGTTGCCCAATTGACATGTGGATAGTAAAACACTATGTAGGACATTAAAGCTCTGTGTTGGCTTGTTGACATGTGAATAGTAAAATACTCTGTAGGACATACAAGCTCTATGTTGGCCTGTTAACATTGGGTTAGTAAGATACTCTGTAGGACATTCAAGCTCTGTGTTGGCCTGTTAACATGTGTATAGTAAGATACTCTGTAGCACATTAAAGTTCTGTCTTGGCCTGTTGACATGTGGATAGTAAGATACTCTGTAGGACATTCAAGCTATGTGTTTGCCTGTTGATATGTGGATAGTAAAATACGCTGTAGGACATTCAAGCTCTATGTTGGCCTGTTGACATGTGGATAGTAAGATATTCTGTAGGACATTCAAGCTCTGGGTTGGCCTGTTAACATTGGGTTAGTAAGATACTCTGTAGGACATTAAAGCTCTGTGTTGGCCTGTTAACATGTGGATAGTAAGATACTATGTAGCACATTAAAGCTCTGTCTTGGCCTGTTGACATGTGGATAGTAAGATACTCTGTAAGACATTTAAACTCTGTGTTGGCATGTTAACATGGTGGCAGTAAGGAACTATGTAGGACATCAATGTTTTGGGTAAGTCTAACATCTGGATAGTGGATACTGTGCAGTGCATTCAATCTAGAGTTGGTTTGTTAATATGTGGATTGTAAGATCCTGTGTAAGACATTAAAGCTGTCTGTCAGTCTGATGCCATTGGGATTGTACAATACTTTGAAGAACAATAAAACTTGGTATTGGTCTGTTAATATTTAGATAGCAAATTACAATGTAGGACTGTAAAGTTTCGAGTCAGTGAACTTATGTTTAATGGGGATAGTGCGATACTTTGTAGGACAATACCGTTTATTGTCTGTATGTTAATTTTCATATAGTAAAGTATTATATAAAAGACTGTTACCATGTGCTTAGGTAGAAACTGTGTAGGACATCAAAATTTAATGCTGGTATGATAGTCTGTGGATAGTAAGATACTATATATAGGACATTAAAACGATGTATCATAGTAAGATACTAGCTAGTAGCTAGGGCTGTAATGCCTAATGTGAGTTTGTTAAAATATGGATAGTAAGATACTAGTTAGAACTGCCATGCCTAGGTTCAGTTTGTTAACATGTGGATAGCAAGATACTATTTAAGACATTAATGCATAGTGTCGGTCTGTACATTATATAAATTGCTGAGCGATTATAGTAGTAAAACTGGGAGAGTTCAAAACGTAGTTCCCTCATGTTCCAGTCTCTCTCTTATCGCCTGTGGAGTATACAAAATAGATAGGAATGGTTAAAATACCGCTATGGAACAAAATCAAGAACCTAACCTACGTTAGGTACAGAAATTACATAGAATGAGACTAAAACATTCATCAGGGCAACGTACAGTGCAAAATGGAAAGAAAAAAAAACACCCTGGCTACATAGATTATCATTCTCCGGCTACGCATAGGTCACAACAGTCTGAGATGTCATCTGTACAACAAGTTCAAGATTGGTACTACAGACCTTCGTGCCTGCGACACAGCCCCCATGAAGGCAGAACATATTTTGAGCCTTTAGTCGATTGATGACTTCGTTAGAGTCATTGAAGTTGATGTCTGAAAACGAACGAAAAAGAAGAAGTAGAAATGAACCAGTCGAAGCTTCCCGTTGGATCCACTACTAGGGAATTGCATGTTTACATTCTGATTCGCATTATTCATTTATAGGTCTAGTGATATTGCGAGCTTAATATATGAGTAGCAAAATGCCCCCTTGTCGCTATGTGCATTCACAAGCAAAAACAACTAGTATTCTCTGTATAAGCAACATATGTCCTCTAGCCCACTGTATGGACGGCGTACTACAGTAAACATCACGAATGATTCTGGATCTTTGGGTATGGCAATGACAAAAATAGGACCACTGCCCTATATAGAGCATGGCATAAGAGGCGACTAACTGTGTGACATGGCACAACACCGGCCATGCTTAGTTGGTTTGTTAAGAGCAGCATAGATGGCGCCTAACAGGTTGCGTGTCAAGTTGGTCTAGTGTTTGAGTCTTTTAAGATGGACTCACAGATCTATGAACCAAACTTCTTGGCACTTGTCTTAACACAGCGGAGTAATAAGCTGCTCGAGCCTAACACGCTAAGCAGGAAATCCTCATCCCTCCTTTATCCAGCTCACACCACAGCTGGGACCTCCGCAGGGTCATCTTCCCTTGTAGAATTACAGGTCTACTAAGACTAAGATTAATATAAACACATAATCTTACAAATACTATTTCTTTTGTTGCAGATTCTGCACTTTACACTTTACGAAATACAAGACCTCACCACTAATGGAGTCTCCCGCGGAACACCTGGCTGAGACATTTCGATTCTACTCCGTCTTCCTCCACGCTGCCCGAGACTCACCAAACGTTGCCGTGGACGATCAACACGAAAGACAATGGTTGAGTATGAGGATTACCTAACTTGACTTAAAACACAAGGCAACGACTCTAGCTGGCCATCTATCTTCTCGGCACACCCCCCATGACATCAGAACAAATTTTGCAGCCCTGCCCATTGTTTACCGACAAGAAGTAGCATTTGGCAACAACCAGTGTCCTTCCACGAGTAGCTGTACAGAAGTGCTCAGACTCTCAAGTCAACTGCTGCCTTCGTTAGAGTAATTGAATTTAAGGTCTGAAGACGAACAAGGAAGATCTATTTTCTTGACATTTTTCGCGCCAGCCGAAGCACATCAGTACAAGTACAGTCAACCTCCATCAAGATGACTTCAGGAAAAAACTTTGCATGATCTTGCAGTAGGAGTTTATGTATCAGTTTACTTGCATGATGAGGTTGCTATCCTCATGCACAACTCTATTTAGTCACGCCTTTCAATACATGCATGGAGTTCAATCAATCAAATCAGAACAAAAAGGCATAGCTTCAAATTAAATAAAGAAAGGTCAAGATTGGATATTTGGAAATATTTCTTTAGTCAGAGAGGGGTGAATGCTTGGAATGCATTTCCAAGGAAGTGATGTAAGCAGAGGCAGTTGATGCATTTAAGAATACATTGGATGCGCATAGCTTATTGAGCAAGGAAATGTAAATGAAACTGGTTGCGTACAGACTCTGCATAGTCTTCTAAACCAGTATAAAGACGATAAGTTTAGTTAAATCAAGATCACTCATCTCTTTTTGTTGAAGCACAGGTCCAGCATTGTATTTGACTTACCAAAACCAGCTTTTAGGAAAGACTTGTTCTAGTTATTTGCAGTATGGTAGCGATAATTTCTACATTTTGAGATTGCCACATCCATGGACAACTCTTAGTCCTCGCGTTCAACATGCAATGATTATTTTGGCCACTCAGGAGAAACACATACATAGCTCACCTTAAGATTGTTTGCCCTTGATCTACTGTGACAGTATTCTGTGGCGGTTATATTCTATCATTCTCAGTAAGGGACCCCGGATACACTATGGGAGGTCATGTTATTGTTAGATTTGAAACAAGCAGCGATAACGATAGAAAAGATATGAATTTGGAATTGCATGTGTTAAGCTTTTATAGAAGTGTTCATACGTGGTTGCGAAGTTTCGATGGCTCACAAACAAAACATGTCTGTGTTCAGATTCCTGATCTGACTGGGTCGTACACCTAATAAATTTCGTGCTGAATATGGTTTAACCAGGCTCTAAATTGCAAAACACAGAACAATATACTGCCTCTTAGGAACCACGGTAAACGAAGTAAAAAAAAGAAATATAGCTTTTTAGTGTTTTCTCCAGTATCGCATTCTGTTTTTTTATTAAATGGCTTGCTGGCTTAGGGTCGTTCGTTCTCAATCTTGCACCACCAAGCCCTGATGTGGCTTAAGTAACAGAATGTTGTCCAGAGAACGGAATGCAAATGTGCTGATCGGTGTGGACTGCACAGAACACGGCCAGGCACTTGAGCATCCGTGGTCAACCACTGCACCCGAGCTCATATCCAGTCGTCCTGACTTGTCTTGCCACTGGTTAAAGTTGGACTCGAGCGAGAGAGTGTGGTCGACAAACTGCGCAACCCTTTCTCACTTAAAGGAAATTCATCGCGCAAGTCATTCTCTTTTCATGTATCCAGTACTAACACAGTCGAGTCCTGTGACGACGGGCGAGAAGAGAGCGTAGGTCCACTGACAAGCTAAACTACAGTCAAAAAGCTGCGTCAGTTGCGAGACACCTTGCTGAGCAATAAAGCGGCTGAGGTACATGGATTTGCTGACAATCATGATCACCGTCTCGCGAAGCAAACTTTCTCTGCTTTCACTGACTGCGAATATGCAGTTCCCATCTTCCCACCCATCCACAACCCGGATTTACAGAATACTCGACTGGATGGACTGGCTGGGTGCAAAAAGTAAAGGCTCGTGATGGATGAAAAACATTGTGTTTGACCCTGACGCAACGTCCTGGGCAATATGGTGTGCTTGACCGGACTAGCGTCTCAGTTACCCACAGATATTATCTTAAATATCACTAACCTCTAGCTGATTACTAGCATAACCGGCACTTCTGAAATTATGCAATGATGTTTATAAATGAAAATAGTATTTGCTAGATCTACGTCAACAATAAAGTCACATATATTTTTGTATACCATAACAAGCATTATTACATAGCACAAAAAATCGCTCACTTTCATCTTTATCATCATTATTATCATCATCATCATCATCTTCATCATCATCATCATCATGTTGCATGTCATTTGCAGAAAATCACTTTCACAACAAACGATCTGTAACTCGATCTCTAGCCAGAAGTATCGCCTCTATCGTTGTCATCGTCATGACCTCCGTGATGTCTTGTTTCCATCTTTTCATCGGTCTGCTTCAGCCCCGCTTTTCAAACACCAAACCCTCTTGTATCGTTCTTTCTAGGTCAGTATGGCGTTTGATGTGGTCAAACTATTATACAGCAAAGCAAGTGGTCATTTTCACAGACGACCTAACAGTGTAATGGCCCTCAAGAGCCCAGTGCTTAAAAAAAAAAGCAGTCCAATGGACACCAGCCCACTGAGACATTCCAGACAACGGGGAGGTGGACAGGCTCGCCAGAGAGCGAGGAATGCTGCAGCAGAGTGATACAGACATCACATACAATGAAACTAAAGCATTCATCAGGACAACGTACAGTGCAAAATGGAAAATAGGATCACATTGGCCACATAGAAAACGATACCTACCATCAACTCTCCAGGCGAGACCAGGTGATCATTTTCCGGCTACGCACAGGTCACAACAGACTCAGATGCCATCTGTACAATAAGTTCAAGATTGGCAATACAGAAATTTGTGCCTGCGGCACAGCCCCCATGAAGGCATAATATATTTTGCAGTCCTGCCCGCTGTATACCGACAAAAGAAGTAACAATTGGCAACAGCCAGTGTCCTTCCACGAGAAGCTGTACGGAAGCGTACAGAGCCTTGAGTCGACTGCTGCCTTTGTTAAAATCATTGAAGCTGAGGTCTGAAGATAAACGAAGAAGCAGAAGAAACTATTTTAGCTTTCGAGACAAGATGTTGTTTACTAACCAATTTTGCTTGAAATTAATTAGGATCTATAGTATATATATATATATATATATATATATATATATATATATATATATATATATATATATATATATATATCTTTATCTATATCCCAAGCAGATGTGGATATATTGAGATCGGATGTAGATAAAATTCGAGAGTGGTTTGTAGGTTCGCAAATGGAGTTTAATGTAGATACATGTACAGTCATCCACATGGGTAGATCCAATATGAAACATAATTACAGAATGGGAGAGAACAATATTAGAAAGATAGATAAGGAAATGGACTTAGAAGTTATACTAGATCATACAGGTAAGGTGAGTGAGCAAGTTCAGGTAGCAATTAAAAAGGCAAATGCAATGTTATGTATGATAAACATAAATACTAAACATAGGAGCAAGGAAGTGATAGTCAAACTGTATATAGCATTAGTTAGACCTAGATTGGAGTTATGCGTACAGGCGTGGAGTCATTATCATAGAGGGGATACAAACATGCTGGAAAGAATTCAAAAAAGAGCGACAACGCTGATAGTGGGATTGCAGAATTACAGTTATGAGGAAAAACCGGCCTACAGTGTCTAGAAGAGAGAATAATTCGTAGTGACTTAATACAGGCTTATAAGATGATCAGAGGAATGGATAAATTAGACTATAACAAGTTTTTTTTTTTAAATACAGCCACCAAATATAACAAGAGGGCATAGTTACACATTAACTAAAGAGAGGTCCAGATTCGATATTAGGAAATATTTTTTTAATTAGAGAGTGGTGAATGCTTGGAATGCATTGCCAAGGGAAATAGTGGAAGGAAGGACAGTTAATGCATTTAAGAATAAATTGGATGCGCATAGCTTTTAGAGCAAGGTGATGAAATGAAACTGTATGTATACAGATTCTGCAGAGTCTTCTAAACCAGTTTAAGGACGTTAAGCTAAGTTAAGGATATCTGCATTTTTCCTTTTTGCTATCCATTGTATTTTGAGCACTTTTCTATAGTCCTTTAGTTCAAAAGATGCAATCCTTTTCTTAAGTGTTTGTGTGGGGGGGTCCATGTTTCACATCCGTATGTCTTCATCGGTATAATGCAAGTTCACAGAATAGTTATTTTCATTTTATTAATGTTCTGTCATCAGTTTCTCATTTTATTGAACCTCTGCATTGCCGTAGCCATTGGCGCTTATAACTGAGCCGAGGTACTCAAAGCTTGTGACTTTCTCAATCTTATGTTGTTCTAAAATAACTTTATGTTTGGTCTTTGCCTTGCCTGTGATCGTTATCTTGGTTGTACTTTAAATTCAGGTATAGATTTTGGACTTCGTTGAGTTGTGTTTACGCTCATCAGTACTTTTACATTTCGCTAGTTGTTAAACCCACCAGGCTAGATCGCACGTGGACACAGTCCTGGTGTGAACAGACTATCTACAATAGCAGTTAGTAAACTAGCATTATCTTGTAAAGCGAGCTATGCAAGTTTTCATTCCATTTCCAACAATATATCTCTGCAAATATGGATTTTCGACATTTGTAGCATAAAAGAAAAACAAATCGAAACAGATTAGATGTCTAACATGGCAAACGTGTGATTTGTACAACACAACAGTTGAATCCTCTTCGAGAAAGAGAAACAACAAGCCTTCACGCGGTCAGCATTTCTTGATCTTTGTGACCCGTTCCTCAGCCTTGCATATATACGCAGCACGTTCATTCAAACAATAATGAAATTAACTTTCTTCTATATTAAATGTATTGTATTTCTTTTGAAATTGTTAAGAAAGACACATATATCACATGTACTTTTGTGTTTGTTTTTTAACTATTTCTATATAACTGGTTCTTTGCTATTGTATTTTATGTATTTAAAAACATTATTCCGAGAAGGGGTACGTGACATCTACAGTTAACATCATTTGCTGAATAAGAATGATCACCAATGGACAGCCGCGTGCGGTAAACACCTTTCATTTTTGGGCTAAAGAGAAATACTCTCCATTTAATGTACAATATGTAACTAAGTTAACGTCTTTATACGGGTTGAGAAGACTACCTATTTATACTGGTTTAGACGATTATGTCTTTCTACTCGCTTAGAAGACTGAAACTTTATACTGGTTTAGAAGACTGTGTCTTTATCTTGGTTTATAAGACGATGTCTTTATACTGGTTTAGAAGACGATGTCTTTATACTGCCTTAGAATGACTATATCTTTATACTGGTTTAGAAGACTACGTGTTTATACCGGCTTAGAAAACTATGCAGAGTCTGTAAACAACCAGTTTCATTTACATTTCCTAGCTCTAAAAGCTATGTGCATCCAATCTATTCTGAAATGCATTAATTGTTCCAGCCTAAAACTACTTCATATGGCAATACATTCCAAGCATTCACCACTGTACAGCTTATGTAGCTTACCAGTAACACTTTTACCGGTAACAGTTCTCGCAGTTTAGCTCACTTTAAATTCAACCGATGCACAAAATTGAGAAATGGAATACCTCTGCCCCTCCTTTATGTGTTGTGTTTGTTACAGACCCGTCGGTGTATGCATGGGTCCAGTCCATGCTTGGGTAGTTTTTCGTTATGTACCTCAGGGTTATGTCTCTTCTTTCTTTTTCAGTCTGGCTGTTCTTGTTTCAAATATCTGGTATATTTTCTACCACCTCCGGAATGATATGCTGCTTCCAGGTAGGTTTGCGTACAGTAGGGATGGGGTTTGGTGTTAATGTGTTCATAGTGTCTTCGCTCATCTTTGCTTTGGCTATTTCTGCAAAGTTTCTTCGCTTTAGTTTCCCATTTCCAAATCTATTTAGTCTCTGATGCATTGGGTGGTCTGTCAGTCTTCTGAGTTTCTCTACTTGCTGCTGGGCTCTGCAGTCTCTTCTGTCGGTCATGGATTGCAGATTTCTAATCTTTTCCAGTTCTACAATTGGCGTTGACTTCATGCCTGCTGTTATAACTCTCATGGCTTGGTTTGAAGTTTGCTAATTGTATCAAAGTTCGCCTTTGCTGCTGTTGCTCATGCCGCAATGCCATACTCGAGAACTGGTCTCACTCTTCCAGTGTACAGTTTCGTCTGTTCCCCAGCTTGTGCCAGCAAGTTTCCTCATGATTGCCATTCTTTGTCTGGCTCTCATTCGGTTTCTCTCGATCTGACTTTTCCATGTCATGCACCGATCAAATGTGACTCCCAGGTAGTTTTGGTTGCCATTTGCCCGCAGATATTTGCCGCTAAGACTTATTTTGGTGTTCTGGAGTTTGTTTGAAAGCGAGAAAATCGTACATGTTGTTTTTTCCTCATTTATTTTGACCAGCCATGAGTTCGCCCACTCCTCCAACGATGTTAGGGCCTGCTGCATCCGATTGCTTGCTATGGTGAGATTTTTTTCAGACGTCCACATAGCCAGATCGTCTGCAAACATGGAGCTGTGGACTCTTCTTGGTAGATTCTCTGTGATGTTGTTTATATACACCAGGAAAGGTGTTGGTGACAGTACTCCCCTTTGGTGTACTCCCTGCTCAAGTGTCACCTTTTTGCTCATCTGCTATTGTACTTGAACTATGGGTGTTCTGTTTTCGAGGTAGTCGCTGATCCATCTGTACATTTTCCCACAAACTTCACTTCTTCGTAGCTTGACTTTAAGTCACTTTATCCACACCTTGTCAAATGCCTTCTCTAAATCCACCCAAATCGCTACTGTGTGTTTTTTCTCCTGGTAAGCATCATCTATTAACTGGGCTATGAGAGAGATCTGGTCCTCAGTGGATCTGTGCTGTCTAAAGCCTGCTTGCTGTGGAATTAGTATGTGTTTTTCTTCCAGATGCCACATCAGTCTGGTGTTTATCATACGTTCCATCAGTTTACCTACACAGCTCAGTAGACTGATAGGCCTGTATCCATTTGGATCTGTTCTATCTTTTTCTTTCTTTGGTACTGGTATAAGTACAGCGTCTTTTCATGTCTGAGGTACAATTCCCTATTTCCAGCTTTGGTTCAGGACTGATAGTAACTTCCTCTTTGCTGTTTGGCCCAACTTCATCAGCATTTCGTGTTACCCCATCTTTTCCGGGCGATTTCTTTTTCTCATGGTTTTCTCATCGAGTTCTCATGGCCTCTTCCTTTTTATTCATTGTTAGTATTGCCATCATGTGCTCCTTTGGTGCCATATTGATGTTGTCGTGGCTCTTTTGTTCTTCATTATTGTCTGTGTGCCTGTCTGTAGGGACATCAGTGTGGTTTGCTCTGGCATAGTGTTCGTTCTATAAAGGCGTTTGCTGCTTTTTTTTCCAGTAAGCATTTTGTCGCCATACTTGAGGGTAATTTGTTTATTTGATGGTGTTTCGTCATTCATGGCTCTGACTAACTTCCATAGTTTGTTCTCTTCTTTATATAAATTGAGGCGTTCTGTTTTATTTGTCCAGCTGTCTCTTGTTATATGGTTTAGTGTTCTTTTGTATTTCGCCGTGATAGCCTTGAGGGCGATATTTGCCTCCATAGATTGTTCTCTCTCTGCCATGTTCCTAGCATTTGAGACTTCGTCTTCCGCTTCCTACAATTCATCATTCCAATATGGCTTGTAGTTTTTCCTTGCCCCTCTTGGGATGGTTTCGGTGGCTGCTTGCATTATTGCTTTGCTTAGGCTTTCCACCATAGGTTTCATATTGTTATTCCATGTGTTGATGGTTTCACATAGCCGATCTGTCAGAATTGCAAATCTGTCCCAGTCGGATCGTTTATAGTTTCAACGTGGGAGCGCTTTTATTTCCTGTGGGCCTACTTCCATATCAATTTCTAGCCTAATTGGCCTTTTGTCGCTACCTGCCAATTGGTTGAGCACCTGGCCGTCTATTTTGTGATGAATATCAACCGTGGAAAAGGCCAAGTCTGGAGTAGAGGTGGTATGCCATGTTCTAGAATAGAAGATAGGGCTGTCCTCCAGCCTGTTGTAAAGATAGAGATTTGTGTCTATCTCCCAGTCTTCCACTTCATCTCCTCTGTTGTCTGTGTCCGAATATCCCCATCTCTCCGAGTGGCTGTTGAAGTCTCCAACTACTAGGCAGCTGGAGTTCTTGATTTCCATACTCGAGAGGGACAGGTCTTTGATGGGTGGGCCATACAGGTTGAAGATGTGGATCTTCGTTTCTTATGTCATTATGTCGAGTCCTACAATTTCTGCTTGTCCAGTGTGATTGACAGCTACCGCGCTCCTCGGTATGCAGTTACGTGTTAGTATCAGAACCCTTCCTTTGTCAAGACTGTAACATGCTAAAGCAACTGCGTTGTGAATACTGACCCACGGAGATGAACCCACACATACACACTTTTGTGAGCGTCTTGAAGAACTCCCCACCACAGTAGACTTTGTCCATAGAACTGGCCTTTACGTGTAGACTTAATACAATTGTCGGTGAGCTAGAAAAAGAAGGAAAAGAAGAAGAAGTAAAGAATGAAGAAGAAAATAGAGAAGAAGAAGTAGAAGAAGAAGAAGAAGAAGAAGAAGAAGAAGAAGAAGAAAAAAAAAAAGAAGACGAACAAGAAGAGAAAGAAGAAGAAAAGGAAGAGAAAGAAAAAGAAGATAAACATGAGTAAATAGTACTACCTGATATTGCCCGAAGAAGATTTGAATGTTTAAATGAAGTATATCGTTAAAAAGCAACTAATCTGATTGGCAAACATCCGGCTAGTCTCTAAACCCTGATCTATGGGTGAGAGAGCTGGAGTGTGTACGCCAAACACGCCAGGAGGTTGAATCATTTCTACATGACACATACTCCAAATTGGCTACAAGACCACATCACAAATAACCATACTCTTTTCATTACTACTACACTATTCATACACTTTTGTAGAAAGTTAAAGTGAGATAGACTGGCCAAGTTTCTCGAATGTCAAGTCAAAGGTTCCAAAAAAAACTACTGTTTAGCGAGCTTAGGCAGCAAGGCGATCACCTGGACGTCAATAAAAGCGATTCAGTGAATCCTGGCAGTAAATCGTTTAGCCTGAAAAAGGCGAGACCAAAAAGAGCCTTGCATGCAGTTAGCGAGGGTGGAAGTATAGAGTAGAGACAAAACCAGCACCAGCTGGTGTTGGCTTAATCTGTCATGCACGCATCCGCCCACAGACTTAAGGGCGCAGCATGACACATGATGATGTTGGTTATTCTCATCGACGGCGATAAGCCCATTATTATTGTCATGATCATATTTCTTCAAAATCAAGTAAATACTGGATCAAGATGGTGAGCAGCGCATGAACTGCAGCGGTCATCGAGCCATAGCTGACTGATAGCGTAAGGGCTAGCGAACCGGAGCTGCCAAGGCCGTTCTACACGTCCGCGCAGTATTCTAGAAAACAGGCTGCAACAGAGCAGACTGGTTAAGGAGAAGGGATCGAAGAGGGAATGCTAACCCGGTACTCAAAAAATGCTTGCTGAAGTAGGATGTGTTGGACCGAAAGGTGCAAATATCGACATAACGCATTCCGTTCTCTGGACTGCGTTCTGCTACTTAGGCCCGTGTCAGGGTTTGGTAGCGGGAGATGGAGAACAAACGAAGCCAAGCCAAGACAAGTAAATACATTTAATATTCATCAGTTTATTGGCGTCTCAGTCACTGATCATCATGCGCCTGGCGCCCTGGCGAAGTTTGCCTAGCTCTGTCTCCCGTATTTCGACACAGTCTGCTATGGTAGCAAACGCCGGTACGTGAGTGGCAGTCCCTGTCGCAGATCGTACAACGGGGCTGAGGAGGCTGACTTGCCGGGGTGTTCGCCGATCTTTTCAGTCGTGCCCATTTCTCTGGTTCCAGATGGCTTTTACAAGCGTCGGCAACTACTGTGCACCTCCCAACTGAATGTCTGCAATCGACTCAATCCTGAGCTTTCGGCTTGGATTTCGCATGACGCCATGTCCATCTTGTATACGTACTTGAATCGTGGTGTGGGGTAGTCGATTTCTTTAGCTGCAGTGATCAGTTGTCCATAAAATATATCCTATAACAGCCTTTACAATGTATGTAAATATACACTCGCGAGCATACGACTACTCTAAGACAGATGTACAGAAGATGAAAGATACAGACAGCCACATAAACTGGAAAGATATTGTCAGAGGTACAGACGTTGAACAAGAGGCAGAGTGTTTCAAAACACTTTTAGAACAACTAAAAGTCGAATATGTTCCATGTATGGAGGTAAACACCAATCATAAAAAGTGGATTACTAGATTTGTAGCTAAATGTACAAGAGCTTAAAATAAAGCCTGGACAAAGTGTATAAAGGCAAGTAAATCAAAAGAAATATATTTAAAATATTTGGACAAGCAAAACATAGCTCAGAAAGTAAGTAAAGCAGCAAAATAGACTTCGACAAAAACTTACTAATAGGATCAAGACTGATGGTAAAAGCTTCTTTTCTAATGTTAGAAATAAACAAAGACCTAAAGACAAGGTAGGCTTTCTCATAAACAGTACAGTGACAATAAGCAGAGAAAATTGGGAGATAGCTTATCTAATAAATCAATACTTTGGCACAGTCTATACAAAAGAACACTCCTCCAAGATACCAGAGCCTATACCTATTTTCAAATGTCAAATGAATATAGTGCGATTAAAATCATTCTGTCTTACGGAGGAAATGGTTCTAAAAAGATTGGAAGGATTAAAAGTGGATAAATGTACAGATCAAGATGGTATCCATTCATCAATGCTATTTGAAGTATAGACTAACTAGTTAAACCATTGGCTATATTATTTTCTCAATCACTTGCAAAATGGATTGTTCCAAGAGATTGGAAAGATGCAGGAGTGATTCCCTTATTCAAAATGGGAAAGAAATCAGATCCAGCTAATTAAGTAAGTTTAACGAGCATAGTCTGTAAAATGTTAGAGTCAATAATGAAAGAAAATATTGTAATGCATCTAGACAGGTTAAATCTAATCAGAAATAGTTAGCATGGGTTTACTAGAGGGAGACCGTGCTTAACAAATCTATTGGAGTGCATGGAGGTGATTACTAAAATCATAGATAAGGGAGAACCAGTGGATGTTATTTATCTAGATTTTACAAAGGCTTTTTATATAGTACCTCATCAACGATTATTTAAAAAGTTAAAATCACATGGGATAGATGGGCAGGTTGCCGAATGGATTGAAAGTTGGTTAACGGGAAGAAGACAGCGATTGGCATAAATTAGGAGTACTCTGAGTGGTGTGAAGTAAAAAATGGAACAAAATTACAGAATGGGCGAGAAAAATACTAGAATGATAGATAACGAAAGGGACATAGGGGTAATTATAGAGCATACAGGTAAGGTGAGTTAGCAAGTCCAGGTAGCAGTGAATAAATCAAATGCAACGTTAGGTATGATAAAAAAAAAGAAATATTAAACACAGGAGTAATGAGGTGGTTGACAAACTATATAAAGCATTAGTTAGACCTAGATCGGAGTACTGTGTACAGGTGTGGAGTCCTTATCGTAGAAGAGCTATAAATATGCTGGAAAGGATACAAAGAATAGCGACAAAACTGATAGTGGGATTCCAGAATTACAGTTACGAGGAAAGACTCAGAAAAACCGGCCGTTAGTGTCTAGAAAAGAGAACAATTAAACGTGACTTAATCTAAGTTGATAAGATAATCACAGGAAAAGTTAAATTAGACTATACATTTTTTTTCAAAATACTAGCACCAGCGAGAACAAGAGGGCACAGATACAATTTAATAACGATAGGTCCAAATTGGACACAGGACATTTTCTTTATTCAGACAGTGGTGAATGCTTGGAATGCTTTGCCCCAGGAAATAGTGGAGGCAGAGACAGTTAAGGCATTTAAGAATAAATATGATGTACATAGTTATTAGAGCAGGGTAATGCAAATGGGACTGGTTGTCTACAGACTCTGATGAGTTTTCTAAACCAATATAAAAACGTTATGTTAAGTTAAGTTATGCCGTGTTTGTTAGCTTACTCAGAACGTTTTATGATTGTGCTAACTTTTTGTTAGAAGGTGCAAAGTTACCACAACCAGATTCTAGTGTGACCTACGAAGAGTTCAAAAGGTTTATTATGGCCAGATATATGGCCAAATGGGAAACAGAGCATACTGGCTACACAACAAATGATGCCTACTACCAGTTGAACAGAAGAGAGCAGGTCGTGGTCTTCAGACTCCGCACAGGCCACAACAGATTGAGGTACCATCTATTCAATAAACTGAAGAAAGGTGGTACTGACGAATGCACCTGTGGTACAGGGAAAATGACCGCGGAACATCTGCTGCAAAATTGCCCGACATACGAGAACCAGAGAAAGCACATGTGGCCATCACCAGTGGCAACACTAGACAAGCCCTATGGCAGTGTCGACAGCCTCAGGATGACAGCTGCCTTCTTCGAAAAAATTCAAGTTGACGTCTGACAGCGTACGAAGAAGAAGATTTACCTCGAATTGTTTTTAACACCTGCACAAATTAACAGTCATCTAACAATATTCATATTTCTGTTTTTCATCCTCTCTCTCTTTCTCTCTCTCTACTTTGGTCTTCTTGTTTCTCTGTACTCTCAGCAATCAATGCTGACTACAAACTAATGTGTGACAAATATGAACTGATGTGATCATATAAGACATTCCAATGTACACCGCCCACTACCAGTTAAAGGCCAACACAAAATACAGATGGGATTGAAGCTCACGAGCAAAAACATGCATTTAGAACGTGCCAACCGTAGCGACAATCCGCCCAAGAAACTGTTCATTATGTCAAGGAAAGAATGTCAGAATACAAACACAGCCAACGTGCTGTTTACATTCATGGATACATCGAGTAATACAAATATACTGTAGTCGGAGATGCTATGGTAGAAACTTCTCTAAAAGAGGTTTTTGCTTTTATCAGATGTTGGTAGCCAGTTCCCTTCCTCGATGTCTTGGCTTACAATATCACTGATATATAAATTTATTTTTATTACCGCCAGGGATGAGGTACTAGAATCTTCATTGTTCTGATACACACACGAGTCCATAAACTGGTCAATACGACATGATACCGCACAAAGGACAACGGTCTGGGGTAGAAAAGGGCAAGTCTTCGTCACGGAATCCAGAATTGAAACCTCTAATCAAACCAAAAACTTCAGGTTTTGTGAAAACCAATTCCTGTTCCTCTATCATTTCTCCTAACAGTAAATCCGGTACTCGTTTAAAGCTGGGATGGATGGAACAAGTTGCAGCCGGAAAGAAGCAGCCACTCTACCAACGTTGTATCCTACGCTCTACATGTACATATAGTGTGGTCTTATGTTTCCTCTAATAACATGTCTTAATGGGAATCACACATTTTCTTTTGCTTATCTCACGGAATAATCATACCTTCATGGTTGTTTGCTTAAATATCTATCTTATTGTTCTATTGTAGGTCAATGGCCAATGTTTTGTTATTATTATTGTCATGATTATTATCATCATCATCCTCATCATCTTCTATCAACTTGTGTCATTAGAAGGCGTGGAAGGGGGTGTAGTATTATGTCGTTGCCATCTTCGTCGCCGATGTTGTTGACATCCAGTGTTTCTTTAAACATAGCGAGGGACATAACCAAACAAATACAAAAAATATATAATTAAGAGTTATCCCATCATAAAAAATTTGCGTGAGAGATTCTGGCTTGGGCGTCTCCCCTCTTTATCCAGGTTACAAACCTTAGAACGAGTGAGCTATGGCCCTACACCAGAACCACATGGACGTGTACATTGGCATCTGTACACTGAAGGCGATAGGTGTTAATTATCCACCCGACCAAATTTCTCACGCTTGTTGTCGTCCTCGTGCACGACATATGGGGAGGAACAGCTCGCGACCCCGGGCGCTCGTCGGCGACGATTGTGACAGCAAAGCCGTGCTTATCACAAGAGCTGAACCTTGAACCGTGACCGGCGTCGAAGTCATGGAGCGAACTAGACAAGTAACTGGCAGAAGACAACACTGGCTGCTCCTGTAGCTGTTAATAGTAAGGTTAGAGTTAGCATATATGCTGATGCCTGTTTAAGTTAGCTCTGTTGTGGTGACAGCGACTCGCATATTGTTTTTAAAATGAATTTAATAATATTCATAAAATGCAAAAAAATGTTAAAACTTTCCGAAAGGTAAATTTCGTATGGTATGCTCCATTATACGCAACCTTAACTATTATAAGTATTTGCTTTATTTTCATGTAATTATTAAATGATTTATATTATTGTAGTGCATTTATTACATCCCTTTCTTTTGAATACATTGCCCTTATGACGAAGTAATCATTGTCCGTGTAAATACAGTTCACTACTAGGCCGTGAAACTGTTATCTAGCTAATCGAAGATCCTGTGCTGAAAGTTGTTTATGGTTAAGCGTGCTTATATCCCGTGTGTGCTACTTTAAAATTGTTTAAGCTTGGATATGTAAATACACATGTATGTAGACTTTTATGTTATAAATTTTTCCAACATACCATCTATAGATTGTTAATCTCATTGTACATATCCAAATTTTAAACTGTATATTTTTTAGAACAGGACACCCATTACCATCATTTTAATAACACTAGCCATATGGAATCTTGCATGTTTACTGCTGGCTGAATATATGTAGACATAATATTCATAATGTGGCATAAGAAATACGTAAACATTAAATTGAACCTTATTCCAGTGTGTGTTTGTTTCTTGTTTATTTCTTTATTTCACAAGACGCATAAGTTGCCATATTAACAAATGTAAACAAACAGATATTAAAGTACACATTCCTAAAGCCCAGGTATTGATAAAATTGCTCTTTGCTGTCACTCTGTGTATTTATGATATATTCGAATACTGACACTATTAACATACACCAAATTGAAAGCATGGTAGTAATATATCTCTCATTATTTTAAACATAAATATTTTTACGAATGCACATATTTCTTTACGTTTGTGTGTGCGTGTGTGTACAACTGTGTAAAACCCTACAGTATTGACATATTTCCAAAACTTCTTATTACGTACTGTTCATACTGGCATTATAAATGCAGCTCTAGAATTGATTGCAAAACACCTTCGATTGGTTCTGTTGTTGTTGATTCATCCATTAAGCCAATACATACACAGAAGTCGTTTAGCTTGTTTGAAAAGGCCAGTCTTTGCAAACCGTTAAAGGGTTTGAGAGTTGATAATGCAATTGTGGTTAACATGTGGGTAGTAGGATTATATGTACGAACGTAAATATTGCTGTGTCACTGTGTGTGTTAACATAAGGATAGCAAGATACTGTGTAGAAGATTAAAGCTTGGTGTCATTCTGTTAATATGTTGACAGTGAGAAAGTATGTAGGACATTAAAGCTCTGCGTTAGACTGCTAACAAGCTTGCGGTTGGTGTGCTAACATGTGAATAGTAACATATCATGAAGAAGATTAAAGCTTGGTGTCAATCTGCTAATATGTTGATAGTGAGATACTATGTAGGACATCAAAGCTCTGCGTTAGACTGCTAACAAGCTTGCAGTTGGTATGCTAACATGTAAATAGTAAAATATCATGTAGAAGATTAAAGATTGGTGTCAATCTGCTAATATGTTGATAGTGAGATACTATGTAGGACATCAAAGCTCTGCGTTAGACTGCTAACAAGCTTGCAGTTGGTGTGCTAACATGTTAATAGTAAAATATCATGTAGAAGATTCAAGATTGGTGTCAATCTGCTAATATGTTGATAGTGAGATACTATGTAGGACATCAAAGCTCTGCGTTAGACTGCTAACAAGCTTGCAGTTGGTGTGCTAACATGTTAATAGTAAAATATCATGTAGAAGATTCAAGATTGGTGTCAATCTGCTAATATGTTGATAGTGAGATACTATGTAGGACATCAAAGCTCTGCGTTAGACTGCTAACAAGCTTGCGGTTGGTGTGCTAACATGTGAATAGTAAAATATCATGTAGAAGATTAAAGCTTGGTGTCAATCTGCTAATATGTTGATAGTGAGATACTATGTAGGACATTAAAGCTGAGTGTTAGTCTACTAACATGTGGATAGTAAGATATTTTCAAGACAGTAAATCTCCAAGTTGGTTTGCATCTGTTGATTTGTAAATAGTGAGACCTTATGTAAGAGATTTAAGCTCAGTATCTGACTCCTAACATTTGGATAGCAAGATAATATGTACACCATTAAATCTTAGTGTCTATCTGTTAATATGTAGATAAAGAGATAATATGTAGGACATTAAAACTCAATTTTGGTCCTCTAGCGTGCAAAAATTCTTTATTCCTCTTTGCGTTCAGGATCCTTTTCATGTTATATCTGCAAGCCAGTAATCATGATGCAGTCCATAATCTTTACCAGGACATAGCTGCTGCACCATAGCTTTTGCCTCAGCTCTGCATTCTGTGGTATCTCATTTCACTAAAACACAGTGAAAGTAAAATGCTATGTAGAACACTCATTTTGGTGTTGGTCTGTTAATTTATGAATTGTAGGTACTATGTAAGACTGTAAAATTTCATGGCGATCTGCATATGTTGCCATATGGATAGTAAAGTAATATGTAAGGTATCCAATCCTAGTTATTGGTCAGTTATCAAATGGATTGTAAGATAATATTTAGGGTATCAAATCTTAGTGCTGGTCTGTTAACATGTGGAGGGTAAGATAATATGTAGGGTATCAAATCTCGGTTCTGGTCTGTTAACATGTGAATGGTAAGATAATATTTAGGGTAGCAAATCTTGGTGCTGGTCTGTTAACACGTGGGTGGTAAGATCATATGTAGGGTATCAAATCTCGGTGCTGGTCTGTTAACATGTGGAGGGTAAGATAATATGTAGGGTATCAAATCTCGGTTCTGGTCTGTTAACATGTGAATGGTAAGATAATATTTAGTGTAGCAAATCGTGGTGCTGGTCTGTCGACATGTGGATGGTAAGATAGTATGTATAACAGTAAAGCTAAGTGTTCTTCTGGCATGGGGATTCAAAAAATAAAAATGTAGGGCATTGAAGCACAGTGTGGATCTATTAACGTGTGATTAGTAGTATAATATGTACAACAGTTTGTTGAGAGGTGGAAAGTAAGATACTATGTGGGACAGTAGAGTTTGTTGTCCGTCTACTTCTTTTGTCCTGTGAATATCAAGATAATATAAAGGACATTGAACCACGGCGTGATTCTGTTTGCACTGTGATAGTCAGATAAAATAATTAAGTCTATTGCATCTCTTTTTGGGGGGAAAGGAATATACTTTTATTTTGGCGATAAGGCTCAGTGTGGGTTTGTTAATGTATTGATAGTACAAATTTATTTAGAACATTACAGCTCGTTGTTGGTCTATTGACATGGGGACAGCAGGATGCTGTTTAGGAAATTTATTATTGGTTTCTGTTTGTTAACAAATGGAAGGTAAAACACTTAATAGGACAGAAAAGCTCAGTGTTGGTCAGTTAATACATGTGAACTGTAAGATATTGTGTAGGACACATGTTCTCAGTGTTGGTCTGTTAATACATGTGAACTGTAAGACATTGTGTAGGACACGTGTTCTCTGTGTTGGTCTGTAAACATGATGATTAGTAAGATATTATGTATGATATTACAGCTCAGTGTTGATGTTTTATCAAGGGGAAAGATAATATATACAGCTTTACATCTCGGCTGTTATGCGTTAACATTTGAATATTAAGAAAATATGTAGGACATGAAAGCTCACTGTTCGTATCCTAACAAGTGGATAGTACAATACTATGAGGTAAAGTAATGCTAGCTGTCATTCTGTTAACACGCGGATAGTAAGATACTATGTAGGACATTACTGCTCTGTGTTGGTATTTTGACCTGGGGATAGTAAGCTACTATAAAGGACATTACAGATCAGTGTTGGTCTGTTAACAAGCGGAGAGTAAGATACTATGTAGGACATTACTTCTCAGTTTTGGTCTGTTTACCTGGGGGAAAAAAATATACTATGTAGGACACCTATTCATGAGGTTGGTCTGTTTTCATGTGGATAGTGAGAAAATATATACATTATTTCTCAGTTGATGTATATTAACATGAGGATATCAAGAAATAAGTAGGACATGAAAGTTCACTGTCTGTGTGTTATTAAGTGGATAGTTTGATGTTATGTAGAAAAGTGAAGATTGCTTTCATTCTGTTATAACGTGTTGATAGTAAAACAATAGGTAGGACATTAAAGATGTGTGTCAGACTGCTATCTTTGTACAGAAATATAAAAAGTAGGTCATTCAAGCTCTGTGTTAGTATGTTAACTTTTGGACAGTAAGATTACATGTAGGACATTAACAAATGGGAATGGTTTGTAAACATGCAAACAGTTTAATGCTACATAGGACAATAAAACTCAGTGTCTGTCTGCTAACAGTTGTTTAGTTAGATACTATGTACGTCATCTATGCCAAAAGCTCGGTTGTCGGCTATTAACATGCAAATTAGTTATGTACTATGTAGGACATTACAGCTTGTTGTCGGCCTGCTAACATAGGGATAGTATGATACTTTACAGGACAATTATCTTGGTGTCCATCTGTTAATATACAGACAGTAAGATACTACCTAGGACCTTAAAGCTCAGTGTTAGCCTTCATCTTTTGTTATGCTGATACTAAGATACTATGTAGGAGATTAAAAATCAGATTTGGTCTGTTAAAGAGGCGTCAGTGAGATACTTTATAGGACCGTCAAGCTCAGTTTAGATCTGTTAAAGTGGGGTCAGTAAAATATTATGTAGGACACTAATACTTTTAGGTAGGTTTGTTAACATGGGGATTGTAAAATGCTATGCAGGACAGTAAAGTTAGGTGACTGTTCGTGTATGTTACT